>OW964548.2:50552995-51787135 GCA_943138885.2 Tholera decimalis | reverse complement strand
CACATACAAAAACCTTTCTCATGAATCATTCTATCTATTGGTGAACACCGCTTGAAAATCTGTTTAGTAGTTTATGAGTTTATCGCGGACATACAGACAGACAAATGCGGTGGGAGACTTTGTTTTATAATTATACTATATCAAGCTCGATTACCACTGACTGACTGACTCTGAACATTTTTTTTTTCAGATTCATTTAGAGGGGCATTGCTTTAGTCCAAATAATTGTGCAACCCCCCCCCATCACCCCAGCCCACAATTTTTTTTTTTAAGTGATCTATCCACTACCACAAGAGGTGCTTGCACCTCGCGCAACACGCAAATACTAGTTTCTTTATAAAAATTAATAATGTGGGTAGAATTACGCATTACTAGCAATTTTGTTAACTCCTCCAACTAAGCTAAATATGCTTGTGTCTGGTGTAAGTTCACAGCAACAGTGTGATTGGTGAGATTCGAACCCGCGACCTTTGAGCCATTAGACCAATGATGCCTCGCATATATAAAATTACACAAACAAGATCTTTCGCTAAACTTACCAGCAGTATAGGGGCTCCCGTTCGTAGGCTGGCCACCATCTTTGTTGTTCAGGTTCGGGGTAGACTTGAAGATATCTCTCATGTAGTCGAGTGGCCTGAAGTTGGACTCTAGGGAGTCTACCGCCGCCTCCAGCGTAAGGAGTAGCTCTGTGACGTAGCCTTGCATGTCCTCGCCCTGTTCCGCCACAGTTTCGACCAAGCGAGAAAGGATGTCTGATACCATTCGACCGGTCATAGCGACGCCAATGAAGCGGAACACCTGTAATTGAGAATTATGTGGTGTGGTCAGAGAACTTTCTCAAGTAAAGTGTTTTTGGAGATACTAAACATTGCCTATGGACTTCAAGTATGCTATTTTGCTAAAGTCAAAACATTTTGTGTTTTCCAAAATATGTTGTCGTTAAGCTGAAATAAAATGATATTTGGTTTTAAATGACACTTTTACTACTCTGAGAAGCAAGTTGCAAGATAATATCGGAGTTTAATAATTTCGAAAGTTTCGTTTATTTAGTTGTTTTTTTTTATATTTTAAGGTTATTTATTTGAATAAATATGAAACAAATAATCTGTAATATTTTTTTCTTTTGACCCAAAAGGCATGGAGAATTTCTGTAGAAATACACATTTGATTAAAATATGTATATATTTTAAAGATATTGAGACCCGCTAATTTGACATCTTAGTGTTGTTCATTATTTAGTTACTATCAATGACATTTGTAGCGTTTTAGTGGTTTTTTAACACGCTTTTATTAGGTCGAGCTGTACTAAATATGTAATAGAATCTAAGCATCTGCATTACATGCATTTCTACTAATTGTTGTATCAACATCAAACTTGGCAATTATGTAGATTAGATGACAATACAATATTATGGTACCATCGAGCTGGTCTGATGATCGAATTAGAAGGTGGCTGATGGAACTTTGGACTGTCTACTAGTAAACATATCGAATTTAGGATAATTTTTTAGTGTAGTAAATAAAAGCATGTTTTAGTTTTTTTTTTAACTATTAGGTTTTTTTATTAGCTACAGCTAAGTATTATAAACTACTTTATCAAAAACATGTATGAATAGGCTATTGCGATACTTTAGTGAGAAAATAATATGCGCGTAAGACATCCGCGAAATACACTTGGGCGAAAGTTTTGCGAATCTACTTTGGAGCGAAGAAATATTTGTGCGAATGAATGCTTGCATAGGCTCTAAAGCGAATGCACTATTACGCGAATTGCGATCACACGCAGGAAGCTTGCGAGAATATTTACAAAACCTAAATGTAAGATGGTGCCACCAAAATTATTGTTTCAAATTTGCATAGGTATCATTTTCATAGATTTTCCGGGGCGGTTTTAACGAATATGGGGTTAAATCCAAAACCCAAAGTAAAATTAAGTCAAGGTCATCTTTATAGTTTTTGATATCAGTTATTGATATATTGGTTTGCCTTACTTTCACACGGTAATGTATGTTTACTCACGATATTTCGGAGCTATTTTCGAGACTGAAAAAAAAAAGGTGAGTTTTCCTATAAATATGACGAAGTTAAGAACTAGTATTTTTTATTGTTGATAGGTTCGCGTTTATTTCAAACTTATGATTATTGCTTTGTTTTTCTCTACACGATGTTAAAGAACACATATATTTATTTATTTTATGTACTTATGTATTGTATTTATATACAACGTGTAACGGAAAGGGTATATACATACCAAGGGCACGGCTTCTTTGGGTGATATCAAACGATATTGGCAGGGTTTGTTAATCCTATCTCCTTTCTCGCGCTGACAAAAGAACACCGCCTTTACGCTAGGCTACTACAGTACTAGGTGCACAGAATTACGGAAGAGATTTATCGTGATATTTGCAAGTAACGTGGAAAGTTATTGACCTACGTAGTGCGATGACACGATTGTTATGATTTCAATTTAAGAAACTTACGAAACCGAAAATTTAGTATCAATTTTTAGAGTATTTTATTTTGAGTTGAAACCCTTCCAATATCGTTTGATATCATCTAAAGAAGCCGTGCCCTTAGTATGTATATACCCTTTCCGTTACACGTTGTATATTTGTATATTTTTATTAGTTTTTTTCCGTTATTGATGAATATTTACTACTAATACTAATATAGCTCACCCCATTTTAATTAAAGCTCGTAAAGTCCTTCGAAAGGTTGTCTGGAAGATATCGCTCTCAGCGATAAGACCGCCATTGTAACCAATTTTATTTACAATATTGTTATTTAAGTGTGACTCAATTATTGGTCTATAATAAAGTATATTCTATCTATCTACTACCTCACCTGATGGTACGTGATGATGTGGTCGAAGATGGAGCACGCTTGACTAGAAGTAACATATTCACTCTTAAAGACTCCCAGGTTATAGCTATCCGGAAACACAGACTGGCAGAGTATTCCACTCCTTTGCTGAACGCACAATGAAACTATTCCCAATTTATGCGAATGGATAGAACGATTTAGTAGTGAATAATGTATATTTACCTGCAATGACCTGCCAGCATAATGCCTAGAAGGGCAGGACAGGCCCAGTTGTAAGGCGGTTTGAGCCCACCGCTCCGAGATGAGCGCGTGAGGCAGAGACTCGCGGAACACTCGCAACACGTGGCGGAGGAGAGTCGCCATCTGTTGGCAGCTGCGAAGGGTCCATACTGTGCAACATGAAGAAAAATTAAGTTGGCAGTATGTAAGACACTGTTTATTGATAACTAGCTGTGCCTGTGACTTCGTCCGCGCAAAATAGTGACTTGCAGCAGCATATTTAATTTTTTATTAATAAACAAGTTTATGTAAAGTACATTTATTTTTTACTAGTACTCACGCGGGGCTTCGCTCCCGTGGATTCTATCACGGTAAAAAGATAACTCTCCTTTTTTGCAGACCGCGTAAAAAGTAGCCTATAACCTTCCCCAAGCTTCAAGCTACTTCTATACCAAATTGCATCCAAATCCACCCAGTACTTTCGAAGATTAGCGCGTTCAAGCAAACAAACAAACAAACAAACTTTTCCGCTTTATAATATTAGTATAGATAGATTGATAATAGGTTCGCGTTTGACCACCATCTCACCTGATGGTAAGCGATGATGTGGTCGAAGATGGAGCACGATTATCTAGAAGTGACCTATTCACTCTTGACTTAAAGACCCCTAAGTATAAATGCTGTTGGTTATTATATAATATTGTAAAAACCTAAAAACATACAAAAAATTTCTTAAATATATATTTCAGGTTCTGCAAACATGTAAATTTTCACAAAAGTATTGAAAATATCAATACTTTCTTTACTAATATTTGGATGGGCGCCCATTGAATCGCATTTATACATGTATATGGATGGTCATTCTCGGTACTTAAAAGAAGGCTGGTGTAACATACTCTTTGGGTTTTTTTTTTTTAAAGATATTTAGCAAATGGGTAGAATTTCCATTACTAGCAATCTTGTTTCAACTGAGCTAAATAAGCTTGTCTGGAGTGGGTGTGAATCAATCAAACTCGCAACCTATAGATCACAAGTCCATACATGTTCTTACCTTTCGCGGTGATGTCTTCGTACTGCCACAGCGGCATAAGCGTGGGCCTGTTGGCCAGGAAGTGCACGAGCGACTTGATGACGTCAGCCACGGGAAGCTCGGCCGCTTCGGCCTCCGTGGGCGGCTGCTTGGGCGCCGGGGCTTCGCCCTCCACCTCGCCGGTCACGATCACCGGCAGCGACGGGTAGTTGTCGCATTCACCTACAATGTTAACTCGAAAGTGAAAAAATCGGCCACGTGCGAGTCAGACTCGCCCATGAAGGGTTCCGTTGTAACTACGCCCAATAACTTTGTTTTTCTTAGTGTTTGTATGAAATACAGTAAGTTATATTTGCGGTTTTAGAAATGTGCTATATCTTTTCAACCCGATCTCGTTCAAACCAATTTTCGTTGAAAGTTTTGATTAAGATCTACAGCATATATTTTTATTAGATTTTTCACTCCATTCAGGATACACACACACACACACACATTTTACCACTTTGGAAGCGAATGTCTTTTAAACGATTGACTTTAAGTTTTAAATACTTTTAAATTTTTAATAAATATTGGAAAGCGGTTAACAGAATACATCCTACCTACCTACCAACCTAGAATAAAATAGCTGTGACATGCGGACGAACGGACATACAGACAGACAGACATGACGAAACTATAAGGGTTCCATTTTTTCTATTTGGCTACGGAACCCTAAAAATGACCGCGACATTTACAATATCAGTTTTCGATATTAATTGTATCAGTTACTTTGTCAATTTAAATTTAGACTTGTTTTGGTCCTAAATGGAAAAAACATTCTGTGCAAAGCTTCACTCGCGCTAAATAGTTTTATATAGTTCTAGTTTTTCCAGCGGAAAAAGTTAGCCTATGTCCTTCTCCAACGTCTATCTCTGTACCATTTCTTCAAAATCTATATAAAGTGATTTAAACGTGAAAGCTATTGGCGACGTTGACTTAAATTGCTATTACGACTAAGAGATTCTAAACTGTCGTTCTGTTGTTCATAAGATAAATTTCGTTTCACGGCTGTTTTAGTTTAAGTGATAGGTTGGTCTAAAACCAAATATGAGCGGACTTACCCTCGGGTGTCACTTGTGGATCTGAGCTCAAGGAGCGTGCGTGAGATCGTGGCGAGTGTCCACATTGCGGGTATTTGTCAAACGCTGCATCGGGCTCTGCAAATTAACATGAAAAATCAAGTTTATATAGTAGGTACTAAACATTGTCAGTTCACTCAATAATAAAATTTGGACTGTTTGAAACGTTTTTTTTTAACATCGGTTGGATTTGTTTTCATTGAAATGAAGACCTAAGAAATTGCATTGTTCAAAAAGAGACTGTTTCCACTTTTCGAACGGCCACGTTTATTTCCTACTCTAAGCTCACCAACACCACATTTTCGATACATTCACTGAATGATACTTATTTAGCAACTTGGTCATGACCAAGTTGAAATAACACTTTTATATGGTAATTTTTTACGTAAATTTTAACTCGATGTGGCCGGTGTTTCCTCTCAGTGGTCAACGTCTCTTTTGAAGTCCATACAATTCGAATGGATCAAATCCTAACCTGGGAACCGTGTAGGTTTATGTCTATTGTGAAAAGAAACACTCACGATTCGAGCAAATCTGGCCAAATAGTGCAAGTTTATCATTTATCGCGTAGCTGACGAACAAACAGTATCATTATGATTTTGAAAAATAAAACTTGATGTTTCAAGTCATAGGAACCTTTAACCAGAAAGCAGGCACAGTACTATCAGACCCATTTCCGTTATATTAGATATAGTTCCTTTCGTAGTCAGCATTGTCTATTTAAAGTCACAGGTTTAATATGTTGTATTTCTGCGGTATTATAGTAATAAAGTTGCAATTATACTCATAAGGAAAAAAATATGTATATTTAATAAATATACGAGTATGTATATAAATCGACGCGATTTTGACCTGTTTTTAGATTAAACAGTTTTGATGGTTATTTGGAGTTATTCCGGCCTGATACCCTACGGGATCAGTGTTATTTTTTATTCCGGTCTGATCCACCACGCAGGGTATCACAATTAAAGTTAAATATTTTATTCCGGTCGGATACCCTAACAGAGTTTTTGGAGCGTTAGCAAAAATATACGTACAGGGTTATTAAAATACTGTTTGTACATAATTCTCATAGTAATGGAAACGCGTAGTATACGTGTAGTATTGAGAAACAAACACTCTAAATTTTCCTCTTAGCCAAGTAATTTTTCTTTTATAAGATTACTAGCAATGTGGGTAGAATTCACATTACTAGCAATCCTGTTAACCCGTCCAACTAAGCTTAATATGCTTGTGTCTGGAGGGATAGATATTCATCTTCGAGAGATATTCTTTTAATAATAATTGGAATAGTTTTAGGTAGGTTTCTTTATTTTTTCTATTTAATAATGCATATAATAAAGGCACACTAGATTAGATTATTTTATTTTCCTTTGCAGTACAAATACAAATATTTATTGGAACAAAAAACAGTTTACAAAAGTCTGTGTACGTTAACAATCACATTAGTATGGAATACTGTGTCACGACCGTTAGCGCCCACCTCCAAGAGGAGAGACTACGGTGTTCCATGAATTAATACAAAAAGAAAAGAAAGAAAAATATTTTTTTTTTAGATTTTGTAATGAATGAGTGTGTGTATGCGTGGACTGTATGTGTAGTGTATGTATGTGTAGGCGTGTGAGTGAATGTGTATATATGTAAAGGTAGGAAGGTGCGTATGTTATTGCGTATGTTAATTCGTGACTATTTTTTAGTAATTTTAGGTTAAAATTTTGTTATTGAATTAAGATGGTCAAATATTAAAAGTGACTGATTACCAATGATGGTTTTAAACAAATAAACACTCATATTTTACTACATGAACAATTTTTATCTTGACTGTACTTAGCATTCAAAAAGAGTAAGGGGATCAGACCAGAATGTCAAAGTTTGTAGAGGATCAGACCGAAACAAAAAACAAAAAAAAAATACAAGCAGGGGATCAGATCAGGGGGATCCGAACGGAATAACTTCATATTTTTATTTTAGACTTTTTATCCGAGTAACATAAAGGATGTATTTTATTTGTAGTTATTTTATTTATTTGTAGGTACATAATACAGTATCTTAACAAAGGAGTGCTTTGGCATTCGTACTAGGATTACCCTGTACCACGAATGCCGTCACCTTCCTCCGGACCGAATAATATCACTCTATAAAAGTTATATATAAAAAAATGGAGTATACAGTATGGGCCAAGTTGCCTGAAATATGTAAAAGGATTGATTGAGCGGAACTGAGCAAAGTTTCACCACGGATAACTTACCGGTAAAGTTGTGCGGTACGAGCGGCAGGGTGGGCTGTGGTACTCCCAGCCCCAGCTGCTGGCTCCTGCTAGCTAGCAGCACCCTCGCCACGGTCAGGTGGTCGTGATGGGCTGCCACCGCCACCAGCAGGTTAAGCAGGAGCTGCCGGCAGTGCTGGTGCACTATCCACCTGAAGGAGCAGGAACTTACCGGTAAAGTTGTGCGGTACGAGCGGCAGGGTGGGCTGTGGTACTCCCAGCCCCAGCTGCTGGCTCCTGCTAGCTAGCAGCACCCTCGCCACGGTCAGGTGGTCGTGATGGGCTGCCACCGCCACCAGCAGGTTAAGCAGGAGCTGCCGGCAGTGCTGGTGCACTATCCACCTGAAGGAGCAGGAACTTACCGGTAAAGTTGTGCGGTACGAGCGGCAGGGTGGGCTGTGGTACTCCCAGCCCCAGCTGCTGGCTCCTGCTAGCTAGCAGCACCCTCGCCACGGTCAGGTGGTCGTGATGGGCTGCCACCGCCACCAGCAGGTTAAGCAGGAGCTGCCGGCAGTGCTGGTGCACTATCCACCTGAAGGAGCAGGAACTTACCGGTAAAGTTGTGCGGTACGAGCGGCAGGGTGGGCTGTGGTACTCCCAGCCCCAGCTGCTGGCTCCTGCTAGCTAGCAGCACCCTCGCCACGGTCAGGTGGTCGTGATGGGCTGCCACCGCCACCAGCAGGTTAAGCAGGAGCTGCCGGCAGTGCTGGTGCACTATCCACCTGAAGGAGCAGGAACTAATGCGTTACCGTATACACACCTTCCTCATGTCCAATGCACAAATTAGCCCCATGATTTGGACTGACGTTTTAGCAGGAAATAAGACATTTCTGTTTCCAATTAGCTGATACTGACTAATGCACGAAACCTATAGTATAGTAACATCATAAGCTGAACGTGTTATGGATTACTCGTCCTCTGTTTATCCTTTTTCCAACTATGTTGGCATTGACTTTCATTCTAATCGGTAGCAGCTGAGTACTAGTGCTTTATAATAATAATTCTTTATTGGCATAAACTAAATTACAAAGATGTGAGACCCTGCCTCCAGAGCTAGGTTTGAAAACCTGTATTTCAGGAGCCAATGACTTCTTCCAATGATGTTACAATATAGCAAGTTTTATGCAACATGGATACAATTAGAATTTATTTGTTAAAAAAATTATCTACATAATAAAAATGAATCGCTAAATGTGTTACTAAGCGCAAAACACGAAAACGGTTGAACCGATTTGGCTGATTCTTTTTTTTGTTGTGTTTGGTTTTGTCAGAAGAAGGTACTTATGAAAAAAAAAAGTTGGAAAAATGTCAAAGGTAGGGGTAGGGGTGTACGGTAGGGTACGGGTAGGTTATTGGTTGGGTAAGGTAGGGGTAGTGTAGGGTTTGGGTAGGGTATGGGTAGAGTAAAGTATGGGTAGAGTATCGGTAGGATAGGGGTAGTGGTATCGGTTGGGTAGGGGTAGGATACCACGCAAACGAAGTCGTGGCGGGTCAGCTAGTACAAAAAAAATAAAAATAAAATAGATGCGTTAAAACAAATCAAAATAAAATAAAAACTAAATGAGGATTGGGTTATATTAACTTAGGCTTTATATGGATCGATTGCCTATCAGGCTTCCATAACGCAATACCTGAGTAACACGATGCTCCTCAGATTTTCTGGCTTCTCATTACCCGTAACGATTTTATTCGATTTTATTATTTCACATATACCTACACTACTCACGCATACATTCTACACTACTCCTAACATAACACACGCCCTCTCACTCAAACACCATAATTATTATTTCTTTTCTTTTTATTCTGCATGATTGATCATCATAATAATATTGTTTGTTATCATTATAAAACCTCGTTACTGGTGGAAACTGATTTTTGATCTACTAAGATTGTATTGGAATCACTGGTCCCCAAGACACAGGCTATAAATCTAGTTTGGGAGCCAGTATATAATTTATGCATATTATGTGTACATCGTACTTGTCATCTTTGTAAACATATTAATGGAAATAAATATATTATTATTATTTCATATACATATTGTTTACATTTTTAAATTATCCTATAAAAAAATACATTTAAAAATATAAAAAACAGTAGCCCATCGGTATCGGGAACAGGGTCCAAGTGGTCAGGGCTCTTGAGAGTAGAACCTCCTAATAATTCACGCCGTGTCCAGAAGTATTGCTTTCTGGATCAAGCCCTTGATTCAGCTGCCCAACGAGAGTCTCTTCAGGTGTTGGTTGAGACTTTTGGCTATTATGCCATTGGCTGAGACGAGTATCGGCACAATGATTGCTGTCTCCACATCCCACATGTCAACAACCTCGCGAGCCAGATCAATATACTTAAATAGCTTATCTTTCTCGACTTTCACGAGGTTCTCGTCATGGGGGACTGTTATATCAACAATCATTGTGCGACGCTCTAATCGGTCTATCACCACTTTGTCAGGCTTATTAGCAACAATAGTTCTGTCAGTGATGATAGACCGATCCCAGTACAGTGTAATATTGCCATTTTTGAGAACTGGGTCGGGAACATACCTGTAGTAATACTAGCTGTGCTCGCGACTTCGTCCGCGTGGAATAGTGACTTTTGGCAGCATTTTTATTTTTTTAGGCAAATGATTTTGAAAATAAAACTCATACATAATTCGAATGTCGTATTTATCAATATCTAATCAAAAGTCTAAAAAATAAGCTTCAAGCTAGAAGCTTTAAAAATGACGTCATTTCCATACAAACTTTCATCCCTTATTTCAACCCCTTACAGCCCTTTTTTCGCATTAAAAAGCAGCTTATGTACTTTTTCAGGCTTTAGACTACGTCCGTACCAAATTTCATTTAAATCGGTTCAGTAGTTTAGGCGTGATTGCGTAACACACAGACAGACAGAGTTACTTTCGCATTTATAATATTAAAATTAGTAAGGAAGTAAGGATTATTATTATTAACGACCATCAATAATATAAAAACGACAGCCGGGACCAACGGCTAAACGTGCTTTCTGAGGCAAGCAGGGATCTCGATATCGTAAGATGTATCGTAAGGTCACGCATCCAAGAACCAACCGCGGCACGCGCTGGTTAACCTTGGAGATCGACTGTTATTATTTAGCTGTGAGCTCCTCGTCCTCTTTTTTGTATTACTTTCGCGTTTGACCACCATCTCACCTGATGGTAAGTGATGATGTGGTCGAAGATGGCGCACGCTTACCTAAAAGTAACCTATTCACTCTTGACTTAAAGACTCCTAGGTTATAGCTATCGGGAAACAGACTCCGGCAGGGAATTCCACTCCTTAGCCGTACACACAATGAAGGTATTCCCAAAACGTTTTGTGCGTATAGGTGGGATGTCCACCATGTAACGATGGCGCATCGCCGTTTGTCTTGTAGTCCGATGATGGAGCGGACTTGGCGGAATTAGATTGTGTAATTCCATCGCACATTCCCCGAAATGTAACCGATAGATTTGCAACTCGTCGTCGATGTTCAAGGCTGGCGCAGTACTTTGTAATTCGCTACATGTATCGTTATTGCATTACATAGTGGAATGTGTCTACCATTCTGACTGCACGTACAACTCAGACAGCTGATATGTATACAGGATGTATTCATGAAGTTGACGAGCTCACTTATTTGAATAGAAAAACTGACATTGTTTATTCCTAACAATACAAAGTGCTTCATCAATGCGATAAATTGCATTAAAGATGGTCTTAGCTGGGTTCGCTCCATATTTTCTTCAACTGTCTTCATTATCATTATCACCATCAGTTTAGGCTTTTACCAACTATGATGGGGTTGGTTTTCCGTCAAACCGAATGGTGCTGAATACTAGTGTTCTACATGTGGCGATTGCCTATCTAAACTCCACAACCACATCTGGGTAACACGATACCGCTTAGATTGGGGTCGGTTGGCTGATTCTTTAACAGTATAACCTATTTTCTAGATAAACATTTATATAAACCTCGATATTAAGAGGACGCGTTTGCGAATTTGACGTAAATGCAAATCAATCGTAATTATAATTTTACATAGATTACTTCTTCTTCAAATGTGGTTTTTAGTATTGTAAACACGAGTTTCTACTACCACTGCACACAAAATTTCCAAAAAATGGGTTGTGTATCACTCAATTTTGTTGCTTAAAAATACCCCTAGGTAAGGAATTATAATTACCTCAAGAACAAAACATCTGTTTGCATCTATGTTACTTTTCAGTTGTATTGAAAAACAGTTACATTTTCGCGAACCAATTTTCGGGCCTTGCCGGTGTTTTTCGATGACAGATTAGGAACCTATAACATAAGCACGAGGAAGAAGACTTTTCTTACCTGGTGTGGTCCATGCCCAAGAAGACGATGTGCAGCATGAGAGGCACGTGGATGGACCAGTCCAGCTCCACGCCGTCCAGCACGACGTCGCACAGCAGCATCACCGCCACGTTACATCTGCACGCACAACAAACATATACTATGTGAACATACTGTTCAATTTACTCTTACAGTGAGTGACTGTGATTATACCTATACCAGTGAGTTTCATGATTGTTTGACCCACGCTATCCATGTCACAGTTTGTCACATTTGTGTGATTCCCCTGCTCCTAAGTGGGAAAAGCATTTTGTATAGCTTTGTTTTTTCAATGCTGAAAACTAGTTATAATAAGAAAAACTTGCGTTTAATTTCCCTGTTTATTGGTAAAAGCGTCCTCTCCCAACGTTAGAATTTTTAGGCACCAAACTAGTAGCTGAATTGAGATTCATTGAGATAACCGGCGACAAGTAAAGTATGTGTAGAATAAGAAGAGAGTTACAGATGGGTACTTCTTTTTTATTATGGACGAGTCCGTTCTTGAACTCGATCTCGCTTGATGGTAAGCGCTAGACGAGGTCTACGAACTGAACGAGCCAGCCCAGAAGATACCTGTTCTCTCTTGCTTTAAAGTTTAGTAGAGAACAACAGATGCCGGCAGAGAGTTTCGCACCTTGGCTAAGCGCACAATAAATGTAGACGGTACCCAGCAGTGCGTCTGGTAGACCGATAGTAAAATTATGAAGGGAACTCTCCTGCAACTGGACAGAGGCTTCCTCTCACTGCTTTATAAATAAGAGAATAATAATCACCACTCTTGAAGGCGGGATGGCGAAGGAACTAAGATAATATATACCTGTGGAAGCCGGAGATAGGCTGGCTGGTGTCTGGCAGGTACTCGGTGAGTAAGGCGAAGAAGCCGCCGTACTCCGGCATGGGGAGAGGGCGCGGCTGAGGCACGTCCATGCGCGTGTCCTGAGGCGTGGTCGGCGCACTGCCCGCCTGCGGCATCAGACCCGGCTCGGGGCACAGGCCCGTCTGCATAACGACACTACACTTAAGGAAACCGGAATGTCGAGCCATTGATCATATTCTCTATAGAACTCCCTATTGCAACGTTAAAATACTAATTGCTCACGAACCGCAGTGCGATGCGTGGTCAACTTGCAGTTCCCGCGCTTTCGACTCTCCCGTACCCCAGTTCATATCTCTATTTGGCCACTCTTCCCCTTTTTAATCCTACAGCGGCTTGCTTGCAACACACTACTATTGCCACACGTGCTGTCGTATGAGCCGTAGCCTAGTTGACGTATCAGAGCTGCTGATCCGCTTTGGTTACGTGCTGACATTAGGTTGACGCCTGTTTTACGGTGAAGCGAAAGTCGGTACGGTGACAATCCCTTTCCGAGCTGATATGTGTACATTTTAAGGTATCAAATTCAGAAAGGGATCATCACTGTACCAACTCGAGCATTGATCATTCTAGTATGAAAGTCCTTATTGCAACGCAAACTAATCGTAATGTAATCGCCTCGCCTCGAGACAAGCTCACGAACCGCAGCGCGGTACGTGGTCAACTTGAAGTTCCCGCGCTTACGTTTTTCCGTAACCGAGCTTAGCTAAAAAAATAAATGCAAATAACAGTTGTTAACAGGAATAACAACTGCTAACGGCATTTATTTTTTTTAAACATTTATTTTTGTACGAATGCACAAGCGCTAAAGTTTGCAGAGCCTTACTTCACGCTCGCCAAGTTAGAACGGCCCTACTGTACGTCGGGTTGACGTCTGTTTGATGGCGAGGGGATACAGTGATGATCCCTTTTTGAGTTGATATGTACGTTATGACCTTCATGATCTACATCATCATTTCAGATAAAATACTTGTGTAGGTATAATCGACCTGGTGAAGGTTGACTGGATCCGTTATATGTAAGAAGCACTAAAACGTCTTAGAATCACATGAAATTACAAGCAACACGGTGTCTGGATTTGTTTGCCTTTAATGAGAATACTGCTGCCTTCTATAACATTGGACATAAACATAAGTAGTGAGACACAAAAACTGATTGAACTTAATATGTATCTATATAATTATGTCCAGTAAAACAGGAACGGGCAGTCTGGCATGTCCACAATAACTCTCAACAATATAAGCTCTGTTCCTGTTTAAATGATATTACGAAAATGAATGGCTTTAATAAAGAACAAATTCTCTGAAAACTACAATTTCTGAATATACGAAAAACTTAATGATATGGAAATATTTGGTAAATTAAGCGATAAATCGGAGGTATTCCATGAAGCGCACCCAAACGAAGCACACCCAGACGAAGCACACCTAAAGTATTCCACTTAGCACACCCGTAGGTGCGCTTCAAATGAAAATTTAAAATAATTAATTTCCTATTCCACGAAGCACACCTAAAGGAAGGGGACACAAGTGTTAGTGTATAATAATAACAAACAATATAGTAAACACAAGATTTATAAGAACGGTAATGCCTTGTGGCGGTGTATTAAAAAAGGATGTAATGGCTTACTCACATTCAGTAGCATGGAAGAAGTTGTTAAAATAAAGGAACATAAATGTGCCTCAAACGTTTTGGAGACCCAAATTAAGGAAGCAATGAATGAACTCGAGCAGCAAGTAGTTTCCACCATGAAGCCCATTCCTACAATCAAAAACTTAATGATACATTGGACCGAGGATTGAATTTAGTCAGCACACTGATATGTCACAATTTAAAAACGTTAAGTCCGGAACATCGCAGATCGACATTTTTATTTCTTAGTCTCCGCACTATGCGAGTGATATTCGTAGGTGTGCTTCGTGGAATAGGAAATTAATTATTTTAAATTTTTATTTGATGCGCACCTACGGGTGTGCTAAGTGGAATACTTTAGGTATGATTCGTCTGGGTGTGCTTCGTTTGGGTGCGCTTCATGGAATACCTCATAAATCGGCGCTTATCGATCAACACATACATAAATAATGAACATTATCTATTAACTATTTTATGTTCCCAAGTTTTTATGACATTTTTTTACGTTTTTTTTATGACTTGAATTTATTTTTGTACACCTTTTGCAACATGTCACTTACCGGCGTCGCGTCTCCATCGGAAGGCGGCGGAGGCTCCTCGTCCGCTGGCGGCGTGGAGCACGGGGGCGCTGATGCTCGCTTGTCTTGCGCACGCGCATTCGGCGTCTCCGGCGCTTTGGCACTGCTGACAAACAAACATTGTGCTATTCTACTGCTATTACAAAGTCTTATATTCTAGTTTAGCTGGGATAGGTTCTCATTCCAATCGGGTATAACTAATTTTCGATATTTTACCACCTACATTTATATAGCGGAATGTAATCAATACTTAGAGCGAATTATCCAACCTGCACGGATAAGTTAGCAACGAAACAACTCGAATATGCATGTCAGGTTGATTAAAAATCCACCGTAAAGGCGGGCCGGCGGACGACGAGCAGGGGTAGCTCACCGTCCGGTAAGGACCAGACCGGAATCGGCGGCGCGCCGTGTTCCGCGCGCGCCTCAAAGAGCAGTCAGCAGCATTGACGGGGCCCGATAGTGCCATTGCCTAACGGGGTTGCGTGAATGTTCTAACGAGATACCTCGGCCCCTGCATGCAAGGGCAACTGAACTGTCAGTAGAAGTCTGACACTCCCTTCCGCTCCACCCACAGCGGGAGAAGTCATTTGATGATTTTCCCGCCCAGAAAAAATCAAGAAAACGTTGATTAAAATATCTACTTAGTCCATCAGTTCGATGCCGTAAGTTATCTATATTCAACACTGACAAAGATCACTTGTTTTTACCTTACTATATACAATCACAACGAAGTTATAGGGGGTCAAAAATGGCCCAAATGGCTTCGAGAAAACTATGGTACGGCCGAGCCCTTTTTTCTTTGTAGTTGGACTTAGCGAGCGTACTACTGTGCCCTAGATAAACTTGATAAATAAAACCTAACCGTTACAAGTAGAAAATAATCCCATTTTTCTGGAAAATAAACTTAAATCGGCTCTATTACTTTAGAAGCAGAGGGAAATAGCGGGAAAGGATAATATGGAGATCCTTTTCATTGTGTCTATTACCGGGAAATAATACCGGATCGCGCGGCAATTGTCCTACTTGTGTATTATCATTTTGTTTCTTATGGTACACAGGTATTCTATATCATCACATCGACGGGGGATGGCGCAGTGACTGAGCGACTGTCATCGGAGCAAGCCGAGGACAAAATAGCAAAAGATGCACAAATACCATGTTTGTAAACACACCTACGAAAAAGGATTTCCTAATGTGAGACGTTCTTTTAAATCTATATATAGAAAAAAGTGCGAACATACTGGAACTATCTGCCAGCTTCTTAGTTACCCCACTTATGACCCGTGAGCCTTTAAAGTGAGACTGAACGGGCATCTTCTGAGTTCGGTCGTTCTACCGTACGCCTCATCTACCCCTTTCTATCAAGCGTGATCGAGAAAAACTGCGGGCTCATACGTAATTAAAAAGTGCCCAAGTGTGAGTCGGAATCGCCCATGAAGGGTTTCGTGTATCAGTATATTTTTAACCGACTTCAAAAAAAGGAGAAGGTTCTCAGTTCGTCTTGAACGTTTTTTAGTTTTTTTTATGTGTTACCTCATAAATCGTAGACGGTTGGACCGATTTGGAAAATTCTTTTTTACATTGTGACGAGCATAAAATGCTTAGCATCAAGTGATCGAATTGCAATCCACGAAATACTTATTATTGAGTAGTTTCGGTGACCATCTGTGGTCTTCATCATCAGTTCCACTTCCCCAAATGGTGCTTTTCGAGAGCAACTGCACAAGTTACTATGAGAAATACCCAAAACGCTATAGATGTGCCTATAATATTTGAAGAGTTTCCTCGATTTCTCCATGATTCTATCATCCGATCGTAACGTGATGACAATGGGACCAACCAGAATGTATACCCTTTCAAGCTAAAAAAGAATTTTCCAAATCCGCCCAGCCGTCTTCGAGTTATGAGGTAACACATATAAAAAAAAGTTCAAGACGAACTGAGAACCTCCTCCTTTTTTTTAAGTCGGTTAAAAATAAAAGGAATATATATCTAGTTTTTAATGAGCAGCTTTTGACTGTATTTTCAATTCATCATAATTGGAGGTGACGTGGCCACATCTGAATGTTTGCACTCCCTCTCACCGGAGTTAATAACCTGCTTGTCTAGTAGGTACCTATGTACACCCATTATAAGAAATGCGTAGCAGAGCGAAAAAAATACCAAATGTCATATTTGTCATATTATAATTGCATGTTTTGCGGGGCTTCCCGACACAGCGTTACTTGTTTAAAAAGATGCTTCGAACCTCTGTAATTTAATGACCTTTTTTCGTGTAATTTAGATACTTAAATTGCATGATGTGTACCCCTATATTTGGAGAAACACAAGGTGTTATATTTTCATAACATATTTTAGCATATATGTGTATTTTTGTGGAGAAAACTAAATAAATAAATAAACACTATATAGTCGTTAATGTAAGCTTATAGGATGAACGACGAACGTCCTGACTATGATTGCCGACATATAGATTGTCCTTATTTGAGACATTGTGGTGATTTACATGTAACCAGAAACATAATAAGATTTTAGCATGTTTTATTTTAATATTTAATTTTAATGTATCTAATTCATTATTTAATTCATAGTTTAGTTGATATATATTTATTGCATGATATTTGTCTGCTCTAAATCTCATTATGATATTTTTTTTATTGAATTGTAACTTATATAATATAATAATTCTTTGTGATGTAACTGTGAGTGTGAGAACTGTATTAGTCATAGTTACTCGAAATATAATATAGTTATTACGATATAAATAATATTATTATGTATTTATATTGCCGTCTTAGTATTACCAAATGAATTCGTACTAATTTCAGAATAGCTTATAATAAGAAAATAATAATAATTGTTTGTTCTTTTTATTTCGTCATTTATGTTTTTAATTCGAAAATTTTAAATTGTTATTGTTAATATTACATATTTAGTTTGAGTGTTATCACCCAAGAGTGTTGATTAGCCTCTAATTGGCGACTGTATTAGTCAAGACATAATTACATTAATTATTATATGAAATGTTAAGTGCAGAAGCCGTTGGTAACCTATTTGTAATAATAAATAAATAATAATAAACAATATTAACATACGTCTTTTGCTGAACCAATAAAATATTTGATGAAAATTTCGTGACCATAATATTCATTCTTGTTAAAATAATATTCTATTCTAATTTCGTAAAATAATAAATAGTAGGAACTATTGGTGTGAAATCATATTGATTTCAGATAATGCGGTATTTAAAATGTAGGTATATCATACATAAACTATTAATTAGCACCTTGAGGCACTTTTAGATCGCTTTTAGCGATAAGACCGCCAATTGTAACACCCTTTGTAGTTATTAAGTCATTATTTAATTCTGTTATGGTGTACAATAAAGTGGACGTTTAATACTTTTGGTTTTAGTGTCGTTTTGTACCTTAATACAGGTTACTACGTGACCTAACTATACCGCCAGATCCAATTGAAATTATTACTATTCATCAGCAATTTTCAATTTACAATATACCTAATACTCGATACATTAAGTTATAAATCGGCTTGCAAATACTAAGCTAATACCCATAATAATCAAATCCCCCAATCAGCTATAATAAACATTTGCACGTTTTTACGCGCTTTGGTTTAGATATGTCGCGGTCGTCTCGTAACAAAATCAATTGGTGCCATTGGTGGTGATTAAGGGTGAGTTTTGTAACTTGTAAACTGCATATACCAGCGTCAGTGCCCGGAGAGACGCCGCGCAATGACGTCACGAGCAGCGTGCACCGCCGCGCCCGGGGAAATGCATCGACACGGGCTTTTCGCGCGAAATTACTATCAAGTTGAGACTTTTGGAACAATCGCTGTGTTAAAACACTTAATAGTGTGATAAGACGGTAAATTCGTAGTTTTCGTCACTAGTAAAGCCACGATGCATCGGTTTCGTTCAATAATGAAAAGCAACCAGTCATATTCACTCACGGTTGATTAATCTGCCATGACACCTGTGTTTAACATCCTCATCTCATCTCTACTCATCCAGATTTCAGCATAGTCCGAGGAAGCCAGCTTTAAGGTATTGTGCATTAGAATAAATATTTTTAACATCGTCGGTAAACAACATTTCAATATTTAATGTAAGTGATGGAGCAAAACATCATTTGTTTCTACAATGATACAGTTGAGTTTTTCATACTGATTATATTTTATTAAATCCAGATTTCAAAGTTTGAATTTTGAACTTAGTAAAATTTAGAATTCATACCCGTTTGAATTTGGAATCAACCCAAATTCAAAGCATTTACTTCAATCAAACCATTTTCCGGGAACTTGTGGACTGTGTTTGCGGTCCATTTTAAAATTATGTTAAGTTTTACTAAAGTCTGTTTAAATTTAAAGTAATAATTTTTAAGTTTTTTTTTTCTCTTTTATTTTTTAGTTGTGGTCTTTTAACCCAAATATTGAATGAAATCCGCCCATGTACCACTATTGTCCATTAAGTTTAAATAAAGTGCCCCTATATGTGAGAATAAATAACAAAAAACCGATATAAAATAATTTAAATATGAGATAGAGGGCCACCGTTCACGTACATGACGCTGAACGGCTTAACCATTTTGAAGAAAACTCAATTCCAACACACAACATACTGTACCAGTTGACACAAAGAACTTCATACCGCTATTAAAAAAAATCGAGTAAAGAATCATCCAATCTTGTGCAAACCTTCGGGAGTTATGCGCGTACATAATATATGTACATTTCAGGGATTAATTTTTACATCTTTTAAAATATTCTTATAGAATTCCCCGTCACCAAGGAATTTTATTTTATTTCTAACTGAAAAAATCAACCTAACATCATCGGACAACAAGACAAACGGCGATGCGCTACGTTACATGGTGGACATCCCACCTATATGCACAAAACGTTTTGGGAATAGTTTCATTGTGCGTGCAGCTAAGGAGTGGAATTCTCTGCCGGCCTTTGTGTTTCCTGATAGCTATAACCTGGGAGTCTATAAATCAAGAGTGAATAGGTTACTTCTAGGTAAGCGTGTTTCATCTTCGACCACATCATCGCTTAACATCAGATGAGATGGTGGTCAAAAACAAGCCACAATAAAAAAATAATAAAAATATCGGTTGTGCTACCAGTCCCCGGCACAAGTGCGCGAGACAAGACGCACTGGTATTAGTACGTTATAGTGTGAGGGATGCGAGAAGGGGTCCCGAACACCCCGGGGCGGTAGATATCTATGAGGAATTCATCAGGAGCAAAAAAGATGTCGCAAAACTATCATACAATAATTAAAAGTTTAAAAAACTAAAAACATGCTTTTATGCCAAAAATGTCTAAGGTTCCATCATCCACGTTCCAATTCCATCATCAGACCAGCTCGATGGTACCATAATACTGTTTTGTCATCTAACCTACATATAATTGGCAAGTTTCATGATGATACTACAATTAGAAGTGCGTGTAATTCAGATTCTTAGATTTTTTTACTTAGTTTTTCATAGATCGACTTAATAAAAGCGTGTTGAAAAACATTCAGTAGAATAGGGAACCTCGTGTCATATTATTAAGCCAGTTTAAGATTTATTTCATTCCTCAATGTGTTTTCGTAATAATACAAACAGAATCAAATATTTTGTTATATGTATATTGTTAAAATGCAGACATTAAATAACTATTTATAAAATTTATTTATCCATCTTTTATAAAAAAATTACTGCTATCGAAACAGGTATTTTTTTTTAACGAATGCGCCTGAAGGTAAATGTAAGATGAGGTCTACGATCAAACGAGCGAGCCCAGAAGAAGCCTGTTCACTCTTGCTTTAAAGGCTGACGGGTCATATGTGTAAGCCAAAAAATAAGAAAATATTTCATTACTTACAAATTGCTGTAGGTACTCGGTGAAATCCAAACTAGGCTAAACCTATGTCTGTCCCCAAGATACAGGATTAGCCTAGTTCGGAGTTGAGATAAACATATCAAATAGAGAAATGAAAAATAAAATAACATCAAATAAAGGGTTTTCCAATAAGAGGTATTATTTTGATATTCAAAGAAAAAATGCCATTTTTTTATATAAACGATCGGATGTTTATTTCATTATAAAGAGGAAGGTATGCTGTTAATAGTGGAAAATAATATCAGGCGAATGACCACCACGACCACGCTTACAGGACCATATCCTTTTCATGAAATTTTCCATAACCAAATCGCAGTGGCTGCCCTATATCCTTCTCTTTCACGTGGCCTCAAAGGAAGAAGTCGCAAGGTGTTAAATCACAAGATCTCGGTAGCCAATTCTAATCACCTCCCTCTTCGAGAGATAACACGGTCCGGAAACTTTTCCCATAAAAGATCAATGGTTTCGTTGCTTGTGTGGCACGTAGCGCCGTCCTGTTGAAAGTAAACGTTATCCAGATCAACACCATCCAATTCCGGTCATAAAAAATCATTAATCATCTCTCGATAGCGCAATCCATTCACCGTAACTGTTACTTCAGCCTCATTTTCGAAAAAGTAAGGACCAATGACTCCGCCGGACCCTAAACCGCACCAAACAGTCACATGTTGAGGATAGAGAGGCTTTTCAACAATAACTCTTGGGTTTTCCGAGCCCCAGATGCAACAATTTTGCTTGTTGACGAATCTACCGAGGTGGAAATGGGCCTAATCACTCAAGATGATTTTTCCACGGAATTCCGGATCATTTTCATCCATTTCAACGACCCAATCAGCAAAGACACGACGTTGTTGATAATCGGCCAGCTTGAGTTCTTGTGTTAAATGAACTTTATAAGCCTTAAGACCCAAATCTATACTTATAATAAATCTGTAGAGAGGTCAATTCTGTACATGAAATATATTTACAAAATAACTATCAGGGGGTGATTAGCAGTGATCGGAGTAGGTAGATTGAAATGGGGTCATTGATCCGAAACGTATATATTAATATGGACATTCCTCCGGAATTGGTGGATTATTAAAAAAAAACCGGAACTTATGTAGGAATTTTATTCTGCCAGAGTGGAAGGAGTCATTTGATGATTTGCCATCCTCAAAAAAAGGTAGGAATTGTAATAAAATGAGCGATATTATTACAGATAAAAATAAAATTACATATAAACAATAAAAATTACAGACAAATAATGAATTAATTTAGTTTTAATACCTTCCTTTAAATTTTGAATTGAGTAGGAATAATATCACTACCAACATTAACAATGTTTAATTGAATCCGGAAATACCGGAATTACTTTCCGGGAAAATGGCTTATCCATGTTATTCTTTCTGTGTGCATTTATGATACAAGTACCAAAAATCAATCTACCTACACCGATCACTGGTGATTAGGGATCGATACTGATGCCAAAAATGCAATCAGTAAAATTTTTGTCTGTCTGTCTGTCTGTCTGTATAACCGTTATAGAAACAAAAACTACTCGACGGATTTTAACGAAACTTGGTACAATTATTTTTCATACTCCTGAGCTGGTTATAGTATACTTTTCATCACGCTACAATCAATAGGAGCAGAGCAGTGAAGGGAAATGTTGGGAAAACGGGAGAAGTTACTCCATTTTTTAAGCTTCCGTCGCGAGTGCAACCTTAATGGTTAAAGCTACACAGAAATCATTTATGACGGAAATGTTCTCCTTAAAATTATATAAAAAATATCCCAGGACAGCATATATCTATCTTTTATGGTTGACTCACAATAACACGTGTAACTCCCGCTAGCTTAGCAGTTCGAAGCTTTCTGATTATTATTCTGCTCCGAAATTTAAAACCACCACAACTTTGCAATGGAACTCGGCTAAAAGTAACCCAGTTTACCCTGTGATATATTAAAAATAATAATTTCCCTAAAAATACCAGTAGCGTAGGTTACGATGGAATCGCTACAAAGATAGTAAAAGCAATAGCTTATGACATATGCGGTCACCTTAGTCACTTAATAAACCTTAGCATTCGCGCTGGTATTTATCCAGATGCTCTAAAAACATCAATAATAAAGCCTTTATTTAAAAAAGGAAATAGAGAGGTCATGGAAAATTATAGGCCAATCTCACTCATACCGATTATTTCTAAAATATTTGAGAAGTACATATATAAAGAACTATATAAATATATAGAAAAAAATAAAATATTATGTGATGAACAGAAAGGATTTAGGCAATGTAGGACTATTAATATGGCAATATATGACTTTATATGCAGTGTAATTAGTAATGTAGATAAAACAACACCAGTATGTGCCATTTTCTGTGACATGACCCAGGCCTTCGATTATGTCCACCATAATACCCTCATAAATAAACTTGAAGCATACGGTATCCGAGGAAATATTCTTAACTTAATTGAATCTTACCTTCGCAACAGAAAACAAATTACTCAAGTTAATAGAATAAATGCAAGTAATAAATACGAAGAGGTATTTCAATCATTAGAACGTGAAATTAGGTTTGGTGTGCCGCAGGGCAGCGTGCTTGGCCCTTTATTATTTATATTGTACATAAATGATTTACCTAAGTGCATAGAAAACCCGTTGACATTATTTGCAGATGATAGTACAATTACAATACCGTGCAAAAGTGTAAACACATATGAAAGTGACATTAACAATTCCCTGAAATTTATTATAAAATGGCTAGACGAAAATAACTTACAAATAAATTTAAGCAAAACCAAAATAATGCATTTTAGCCAGCGTATACCTGCTTTAAGAAATCTTAATATCAACTATAAAAATAACATTATAGAAGAAGTAGAAAGCACAAAATTTCTAGGGTTGGAAATAGATAAAAAGCTAAACTGGAAATGTCACATAGACATATTATGTAAAAAGCTCAGTAAATCTTCATATGCACTACATACATTATCACCAATAATTGACACAGATGGCCTTCTTACTGCTTATTATGGTATAGTCGAATCCCATTTACGATACGGGGTTATATTTTGGGGCAACTCTTCTGAAAGAGAAGCGGCGTTTAAATCACAAAAAAGGTGCATTCGCTCAATGTTCAAGTTAAAAACTACTGATAGTTGCAAGCCTTACTTTAAACAGTATAAAATATTAACGCTTCCTAGTATTTACATTTTAGAAATAGCAGTATTTGTTAAGGCTAACTCTAATTATTTTATGCGCCTTAATGACCTATTTCCACGAAATAGACGCGATAATAGTAGATTACGTGTTCTTAGAGCAAATACAGCCCTAATGCGCAAAAGTGTCTGCTGCATGGCACCAGAAATATATAATAAATTGCCTAAAGACTGGAAGAATTTGAATTTGTATTTGTTTAAAAAAACATTACGCAACTTTTTAGCAGACAAAACGTATTATACTGTAAATGAATTTCTGGCGGAAAAAAAAAATTGTTAATATATAGTTTTTATTTTAAGTATTAATTTAGATTAAGTAGTAATGTAGTTTAATATTGTAATCCTGCTTTAAAGCTATGTATATTGTTTATTTTTTTTATTTTTTGTATTTTTGCATGCCTGATGGTAAAATATGGTTGAGCTTTATTTTCTTTTTGTTTATGTCACCACAATATTATGTTGTAAAACCCATATTTGCAAATAAAACACATCTTTATCTTTATCTTTATCAGTTGCAACAAAATATAATCGAGGCTCAAATTTTAACAGGTTGCGGTGCAGGAGAAACCGTCTTTATTCTCAGAATTCCCATAATACCAAATAATTTTCCATTCCAATTTAAAAGAACGCAATTCCCAGTATCGGTGTGTTATGCAATGACAATTAATAAGGCTCAAGGGCAGACTTTTCGTGTTGCTGGAATAGATCTCGGTGTCAGTTGTTTCTCGCATGGTCAGTTGTACGTCGCTCTTTCCCGGGTTAGCAGTTCTAGAAATCTTTATGTTCACGTGCCGGACGGGTCAACTTTCAACATAGTTTACCCGGAAGCTTTGCGCTGAAGTATTTTCGTTCTATAGGTACTTAAGCCTCATGTGAACGTGATCTAAACAATATTACCAATACATTTACATACATTTTTCCACACCACCATGCGCAAGCGGTGCGCGTCCTTGGTGCGCAGGGTGCGAGACAGCTCCAACTGTGTCCTGGCAATGATTGCGGGGAGGCTTGATTGTATATATGTGAGGCACTGTTGTGACCGGCATATTGTTAATGTAAAAAAAAAGTAACTTGACATTTTCTATGTTATAGCTGTAGTTTTGTAATTTAATGTGACTTTTAATTTGGAATTTAATTTGACATTTAATTTGTATTTAATTTGATAATTTGACATGATTTTTTTATTTTTTAAATTTATTATTATTAACTTAATTGACTTTTAATATATCTTTGAATCTTTTTGTATGTAAGTTTCTCCCTTTGTATTTTAAATTAGGAAGCCGAGCAATTGTTTGAATTTTGATTTTATTTTATATGGGTCTTGGACCTGAAATAAATGAATTTTATTTATTTATTTTTTTATTAACTTAATAACACACAAGGAGTTACACGCTGACGGAGTCGCGGGCAAAGCTATTAACAATAATATTGTGCGGTTCGTAATTGCGATATTTTTCAAATTATTATAGATTGACATATTATATTTCCCTACTAAATTACGAAAATTAATCTGTCTGTTACATTAAAATCACTGAACCGTGAGGAAGGACATAGGCTACTTTTTTTTTACGAAACACGACGGAAACGTGGACGAAGTCGCGGGCAACAGCTATCAATACTAATAATATAAGGCTGAAGAGTTTGTTTGAACGCGATCATCTCAGGAACTACTGGTTCGAATTGGAAAAATATTGTTTAATTAAATAGTCAATTTATAGAGAAAGGCTATAGGCTATATATCATTACGCTAAGGCCAATAGGAGCGGAGCGCCAATGAAGAATGCTTCAAAATCGGGGTTAAATTTAACGTTGGCCCAAAGTAACAATATAATATAATATAATCTTTATTTATATAAAAAGGGGAGATCGTTACATAAATTACATTTGCTTATGTACTATACTTAATACAAAATGCTGTTCTCCTAGCTAGGCTACAAAATAGCCTGTATTAAGGAGTAACAGTGCCGAGCCCCTCTTATTAACATAGTGTCAAATATTTTTAAGTACATTGTAAGGTATTACTAAGAAAATTTTACATTAAGTGCTATAATTTATGAAAGGTAGGTAGTTGCTGAGAAATACTCTAGATCGTATTTTTGTGTATGTGAGTGCATGTGTGGATGTGTTTATGTGAGTGTATGTATGGATGGTGTGTGTGGATGTGTAAGCGAGCGTGTATTTGGAACCGTGGCTATGCGAGTGTGTAGATGAAAGAGGAGTGAATCAGTGTGGGTATAAGTATAAGGTGTGTGGTACAATACACAAGCTTGTGATAAGTTAATTTAAATATTTTTCTGTTACGTCATATGTCTGATTTTGAAGAAATGTACGGACAGTTTTTTTGCAATTGTGATAAGTTAAGTTATATATTGGACATTTTTTGTTTATTTTATTATATAGTGATGGACCTAAAAAGTAAAAGAATCTTTTAGTAAACGTCACCCGGGTTTGCTTTATGCAAAATACGGTGTAATGACGTTTGTGGAATGCCTAATTCTAAAGAACGATGAGGAATGGACAAACCTGGGTTTTCTTCAACACTTTCGGCTACAGCAGTAATATTCTCGGTTGTTCTTGAGCGACGTGCACGGGTTATATTCTTCACATCACTAAGTTGTCCCAACAGCTCGAATTTTTCCACCAATTTCTGTATTGCGGTCCGACAAGGTGCTTCATGACCCAAATATGTTCGAGGTTTACGAACCGTCTCTGCCAAATTTTCTCCATTTTATAGTGAACTAGCGACCCGCCCCGGCTTCGCACGGGTGCAATGTTTATATTAAATATAGGCAGCGTTCGCGAGAATCGTTAACGTACGGCAGTTTTTTCGACGCTTTACTCCACAATTTTCACTACCACGAAAAATCCTATCTATTTTCCGGGATAAAATATAGCCTATACGGATTCGGAAGAATCCCTCTAAGTAATGGTAAAAGAAATTTTGAAATCGATCCAGCAGTTTTTGAGCCTATTCAATACAAACATACAAAAATACAAAGGTTTCCTCTTTATAATATTAGTATAGATTTTAATAATTTCAATGCGTTGTTGAAGCGTGTATCGTTCCATTTTTATTAATGGCGTAGGTTCTACTTGTCAAATGTCAAAAAATTACAGCTTCAAAAGTGAAATCTATCGAAATAACGGGCTATTCAAAATAACACCTCTTATTGGGAAACCCTATAATAATATATTAATAACATAGGTAAAATTAAATTGTATTTTTTAGTCTAGTTCGAGATTGAATCTAGCTTGCTATAAATGATTGTAATTAAAATACTACAGTTCATTAATTATGTAGATAATTATAATAAGCACATTCGACAATATCACTTTCTTAGGTAACCGAAGCTTTTTAAGCTATCCGTCTTTTTATTATAGAAAATAATGTATCGTTGTTACCGTCTGGACTTGGAGCACTAAAAGCGTCTTAGATTCTCAAGTTCTAAGAATATTACGAAAAAATACGTGTTATCCGTCCTAAAAAATTTCATTGTACGAGCGAGCTATGGGACGCTATGAAAATGTAAAACAAATATACAGTATGTTAACTAACACAGGGCGTTCCCGTTAACCCGCAATAGTATAGCATCTATTACTATATCATTAAAAATTGATACGTAAAAGTAACACTCTGTACACGCGTACGCATTCATAAGTAAATTGCGACGTTGCCGTCCTTCAAGTACGCGTGTACAGAGTGTTTCTTTTACGTATCAATTTAACATTTTTAGTGAATATTTTAATATTTAAACATTTTGTTTTCGAATGGTAATATTTTTTTAGCATGTATGGATGCTATACTATTGCGGGTTAACGGGAACGCTCTGTTAGTTAACATACTGTATATTATCAAGGTACCATCTCCTTAGTATACCGATTCGGTAATAAGTGATATCACTTTGTCGATCACCTTCGTAAATTTTAGTTTTGTTTTGGGTGATGTTAGTTAACATACTGTATACTTGGGGAAAATATACAAACGACATTATTTGGGATCTATTGATCTTTCTGACACTAGTCATGCCAGGGGTTTTATTATATAAAACACTAGTAAACAGCTGCATCTATGAATCAACCTCATGATTCATATCTAATTAGGGCTATGTATATACATCCTGGAGAGGACTATATGATCCTAAATTAATCTTCGTATAAGTTATTATATTCTCAACCTGCACACAAAAAATCAATCGAATATATTCATTAGTTTAACCACAGGACATTATTTTTCATTTGAAGCATTTTCTTCATGATGTGTTGTTAATAGGAGAGCACGCCACAGGTTAACAACTCCGAGGCGCATCGGTATCATCCCACACGTTACCAGCTCGCTACTGCATAAACCTACGCCTTTTTTCTATTATTTATGTATCAGGCATGATACAAATCAATGCAAGTCGATGTCATTTCGCCAAAGGACGAGGCGCACGTGGGTGGCCGCGCGGGTGTACGGAGGGGTAGTCATATTCGCTATCTAGGTCACGGTCACTCGGTCAGTGTATCACCGGACGTGCTCCCTGTCTGTGACGCATTCTGTAGAAACTAGGGCTTTGGAATTTCCGATGCGCCCGTGCTCTTCGAAAGTCGGCGCTCAAATGCTTTCGTATCTTTTTTTAAGACACGTACGTGAGTGAATTGTGCGAAATTTGACGCTTTGTTTTAATAGTGACAGGACACATAACGTAGAATAGGTACTTAGTTAAATTGATAAGTGAACTTTGTGAAATTAGACGCTTAGTACTTACTGTTTGAAGTTTTTTTTTTAATTATAAATCATCATGCCTCGTTATAATTACACAGCTTCGGAGTACACCGATATGATTTTAATTTATGGGGAGTGGCACGTAAACGCCTCTTTAGCAATACGGGCATACCGAGAGAGGTATGGGAACAACCGTATGTGTCCGACCCACGGGTGTACCTACTGTTGTACAAGCTGTCCAGAGGATACGGGAAAGTCGATCCTTGATCCCGCATGTAGATGGTGCTCCTCCACGTGCAATAATTATGATCCCAGACGAAAGGGTTTTAAATTGTTTTGATCACAATCCGATGTTCAGTCTGCGTAGAGCAGGTCGACATTTTCACGTAAATCACAGAACTATTCAAAAAGTTTTAAAACGAGACAAACGCAGGCCGTACAAGTATAAGAAAGTTCAAGCGTTATTACGACGAGACAAGCTAGTAAGGGAAACTTTCTGTCTCTGGATGGAAACCAAACATCTCGAGAATCCTAACTTCCTGTTCAATGTAATGTGAACCGACGAAAGTATATTCACAAGGAATGGTTTATGGAGCCGACAGAACTTTCGGTACTGGAGCCGCAAGAATCCGCATCTAGTACGGGAGACTTCGCACCAGTACAGATTTGCTGTCAATGTGTGGAATTGGTCCAGTATTTATTCATGGCTATTTAAATGCTGTAAAGTTTTTAGAACTCCTCAATGGACCCGTTTCCGAGTACATGGACGAACTTTCGCTAGACGTGTATAGGCAGATGTAGTACCAGTTAGACGGAGCACCAGCTCATTCGGTAGTGTCTGCAAGAGAGCGTTTATCTCAAATGTTCGGACGGCAGTGGCCGTTATGGACCAGTGCGGTGGCCAGCGAGGTCACCAGATCTCACGCCACTGGATTTCTTCTTGTGGGGTCACATAAAAAATGAGGTATACTCAACAGAAGTTGTAGCGTTAACGATTAAAAAAATAGGATTATGATATGTTTTAATAAATTGAAAGACATGGCTGCTACTGGTGACCTATTATCAAGAGTGAGAAATAACTTTATATGTCGGTGTACATTGTGTATTCAAGAACACGGCAGACATATAGAAAATAAAAAAAAATACTGATTACCTACTTAGCTAAGTGATCGAAAAGTTAATGTGATTAATAAATTGATTAGTGAATAGCTCGCGGGTGAATGGTGCCTGACTATTTCGTTAATAATCTGTTTTTGTAATGTAATTGAGCATTAATAATAATATTAATGGCACCAAAACATTACGTATCCTCTCGCTACGCGGTGTAGTCGCTAGCCACCGCAAACCATGGGCGTGCTTTATAATAAAACCGCGCTGCGTTGTCATTCTTACCTTATAGGTCAGTGAGCCAATATTTCTAAATGGCGTTCTATTTTGTGTACAGCTTCATTAACCGACGAAAAAAACGGAGGAGGTTATCAAGTCGACGCGTATTTTTTTTATGTATGATCACCGATTACTCTAAGACGGCTGAACTGATTTGGAAAATTATTTTATTGTTTGAAAGGGTCTTCGAAGTTGGTCCCATTGTCACCAAGTCAGGATCTGATGATGGGATCCTAGAGAAATCGAGGGAGCTCTTCAAATATTATAAGGACACCTATAGTGATTTGAGTATTTTTTATTAAGTTTAATTTCTGTCTTTAGTTTTGTATTTTCGTTTTTGGCACCGACTTCCGAAATTAAAGTTATTTTTCATTTTGCAGTGTTTTTTGGAAGTCGGTTTAATTATTTGGTAAAAAGTTTTTATTTTACGCTTTTTAGTTAGTCGATTTTTAATTTACCTAGTTACAAAAACCTATCACAACATCAACTCTAGACTAGGGGTAACTACCTCAGTTTTGAAGAGAATTTGCAGCACGAACGACAGTGAAACTCGGCAGGATCTAGCTAAACTTAACACGCAAAAAACATGACGTGTAAAAGTGTTATTTATAACCAATTTACAAAATAGATATTTCATTTCATTACGAATGCCTGAACAATAGACCCTATTTATTGGCTTTATCTGTGTGGGTGATCTGTTTCTTATTTTTTTCTGGGTGGGAACATCATCGAATGACTTCTCCCGCTGTGGGTGGAGCGGAAGAGTGTCAGGCTTCAACTGACTAAAAACCCACCGTGCTCCTTGAGTTGCCCTTTTATTCCGTGGCCGAGGTTTTCGTTAGAACATTCCCGCAACCCCGTAAGGCAATGGCCCTATCGGGCCCCGTCAATGCTGTTGACTGCTTTGATCGCGCGCGGAACACGCCGCGCCGCCGACTCGGGTCTGGTCCTTACCGGTCGGTGAGCTACCCCTGCTCGCCGTCCGCAAGCCCGCGCCTATGATGGCCGGAGATCGACTCTCGAGGAAGAGAGTTGCCTCTCCCTCGCACGTTCAGCCTCCTCTTTCATCTGTGTGGGTGACTTAAAAGTACTTTCTATGCTCGATTGCGAGCTTGCGAATACTGCTATGGAGATAACAGGGTAATTTCCTGAGCTTTAAAATGATTACTCTCTTTGGTTTATTTACCTAAAAGATTTTTTTTTTAAGTATTCATCACTGACAGTCTAAAATATTTTATCCAGTCGGTCACTTAATTTACCAAAGAATTATTGTAGAAGTACTTTTTCTTACGCTGTGTTAGAGCCGCCGCTCATTGCAACTTTTTGTCACCGTTACTTTTTGTCACTTAGTCAAGTGCTATGAAAACTATACTGAGTGCGCTCAATATGGTGACTTGATAAGACGGTGACAAACAGTTGCAGCGACAGGCAGTACCGGAGTGACGTGACTGTCACTCGCCCTGTACATTACTATGGGAGTCCGCTCACTGGTGACTTTTTGTCACTCAGCCGTAAAGATGGGCGTTTAAACGAAAAGCATATAATAAAACATGTTATTTAAAATCAGCGTATAAGCATATTAGTTTGACAACCTCGTTGATGTCCATTACATAAATGAACGCGTCATCGCGATTTGTTACCCACAGTGAGCGCATCGTGGGTGACAGCAGGTGACAGTAACAATAAGTCACGGTGACAAAAAGTTGCAATGAGCGGCCGGCCTTATACTTTTAAGCACTATGTGTCATCATCAGCCCCCACTCAGACACTTTGAAGATTTTTATTGATTTAAAAAAAGTGAAAATACGTGTAAAAGTATTTTCACTCAGACACTGAAGATTTTTAATGATTTAAAAAAGTGAAAATACGTGTAAAAGTTTAAAATTTGAAATTAAATGGTGTAAAGGGCAATTTTAATCAAATTTTTTTTATAAGGTGTTTCTATAATCATGGTATTAATCATGTTTATAAACACACCTTCGCACATGGTGCGTTATTTTAGAACAAATTTAATTCCCAACAAAAGTTATTGTGAGTAAACCTTAAAAAAAAAATATTTACTACCGCGAAATTTTTTTTTTGAACTTTTTTGCTGTAACATTTATTTAAATCGGTTCTCTAGTTTTAGAGTTTATCCATTACAAAAAAAAAAACAAATCGTTCCTCATCGTAATATTAGTGTATAGAAAAACTAAAATTTAAGTGAATTATGGTCGAATTTTGACCACTTGGCGCCAAATAGTATATTTAAGCTCTGATATGTATTAATTAAGCTGAGAGGCCAGTGCGAAGCATGGTGAGCAACAATATAGCGATATGTACATATATTATACATATGTAGTACTAAGTATTCGAGTGTTAGTTACCTGCCTATCGGTAGCGCTTTCGAAGATTCCGCCACTTTGACTTTGAAATGGCTGTAATAACTTTACTTACTTGTTTTGACTACGTTATACGAGTAAACTGTGACTGTGATATTTTAATTATTGAATTATATAAAATTGAATTGTTTTTATTAATTATTTAAATATCTTTATTAACTGTGTATTTTAATACGAAATTATGAATAACTATAATTTACTTACCTTCTTAAATATTTCTATGCCATTGTATAAATATGGCAACATGACGACCATTTCTTAACAACTTGCATGCTTTTCTTTTGTATCTATACTCATGTTTGTACTAATTAAATGATCTTATTTTATCTTTGATGTCAATGTGGCAAGACCAGGGACGACTGGGCATAATTCCTTTACCGTTAGAGGTACAAATGTCTTGTTTAGGGTACAAATAATAGGCATATTAACATATTAACTTGATACATTTTAAATTGGGGACTTGAGTCCCGCCATCTTGTTGCTCACGAAGTATGCCCAGGTCGCGGTCCTATAATAAAACACTGACTTACCTTGCTTTAGTAGGATCTTCTCCGCTATGCCTCTTAGTGTGTATGGTGCCTTTCTCGACTGGTGCCAGTTCCCCGGTCCTGCCAGTCGCGTCCTGGTGGAATTGCATTAGATGAAATGCAGTCCCTTTCATTTTATTAAGCTTATACAGTTATACTTATACAGCAGACATAGGCATACAGCAGCATATTTGCATAGGTAGGTCTCTGTCTGTTTTAAATTTTCGATCGTTTGAGAGGTAAACTCAAACTATATGGCAAACGTCAGAAGCAAGTGCACAGTTCGAAATTGGTCTTTTCTTATTATTTTACAAGAAACTCTACGGTAAACAAATTGTTCACCACAAGATTTCGGAAATTGGCTTTGCTACCGCTTGGCTAGCAATGACATATTTGTTTGAGCTCGGGAAGAATCATGTGGCAGCAACCTATATTGTTTTATGATGTGTAATATAAAGTCGACCATTCACTTCGACACACAATTGTTTACTTAATACGTCTATGCACCTTCCTTTTTTTACAACAAACTTGTAGAAACACTTCGTTTTTTATATGTCAAACTCATAAGTTTCTATCTATACTAATATTATAAAACGAAAAAGTTTATTTGTTTGTTTGAACGCAGTAATCTTCGAAAGTACTGGGTGGATTTGAAAAATTCTGTCTGATTATGATAGTTTCATGAGGAAGGCTATAGGCTATCTAGAATAACGCTACTGCTCTCGGTTTTCCTAAAATAAGGGTATCAGTAAAGTAAGTCGGAAGAAAATACGCCGCTAAATTACTATAATCGCATGCGCTGGTGAAATGCTGAGATATACGTAAAGAAAATGTTCTATACAATGTATAGTTTATGAAGATCTAAAAAAGTCCGCGGTACAACATATCTAACTTTTATAAATAATCCACAATAAGGCAGATTATGTAAAGAAATTTATTAAAAAAAATAAGGCATGACTTTGTAGAATTATTATTATGCTGGCATATTAATACTTCCTTTTGAAAGTAAATCTCATAATCAAGACAATTTTATGAAGATAAACTTTGCCTTTTACAGTTTATGATTTGGTCATAGAGTTTAGGAGAAAATGTAAAATTAAAATTATTCAACATAGTTATTTACCGAAACGGCGCGCGGACGCACGGCGCTTCTAGACAAGTAGTAACTCGCGTACTTACCCGATACATACCGCACTGATACTTGATTTCATTTAGATTTCTTTGCTAAGATACTTCCTATGTAAGCGAAAATTGTTTTAGCTTTTTTTACGTCAGGTGTGCGTTTTTGTGTCTTTTATTATACAATTGAATATATTTATTTTACCGTCTGTTTAGTTGAATAAGTAATTTTGGCGAGTGTTGTTACGTTTATCCCATTTTTTTTTATGTCATCGTTTAATTCATTTAAGTTTATAGTTAGTTAATACGTATTTTAAGTCTATATATTATACGTTTCTTAATTTTGTGTAGGGACCTATAACAGGGATTCAATTCTTTTTATTGTAAGTAATATATAATTATAGGGTCTAACCGAGTAAGTAGTTAGGTAATTAGTTAGATTTTTTGATTTAATTCTTCGAAGCAATTTCATAGTTGCTATAGTTTTCACTGGACCAGCGACTAAACAAACGGCACTAATATCACGAATAACACAGGATATTCCTAGCATGGGGGTCATTTAATCTTTTTGAAAAATGATTTTTTTTAAGAGCTCTGGTTTTGTCTTTTTAATTTACTGTAACTAAATTAATCGATTCGGGAATAAAATCGAATCGAATCCCCATGGTAACTACAGATTTAGCTTTCAGTTTTAAAAGGATGCAATTTCCTGCAAAGGTATCTTTCTCAGTCACAATAAATAAAGCGCCGGGGTTGTGGGAATGCTCTAACGAGATACCGCGACCGCGGAACGCAAGGGCAGCAGAAGGAACATTGTTGGTTTTTAGTCAGTAGAAGTCTGACACTCCTTTCCGCTCCACCCAGAGCGAGAGAGAAGTCATTCGATGATTGCCCACCCGAAAAAAATGGTCAGACATTCGAACACGTCGGTATAGATTTCAAGCGATGTTGTTTGGGTTCCATAGCCGAATGGCAAAAAACGTCCGTCTAGCCTTCCGTATGTTACAGTCATTTTTATTCCGAAACTATTAAGACTACAGAGTTGAACAAAAATAATAAAAAAAACTGACTGAACTGGAACTAAAAAAATAATATTTTTTCATCAAACCTGTTTGTGCGGGGGTCGAAGTCTATAGATAGATCTTTAAAAGTTTCGTAAAATATTTTTTTCTCAAAGTCAATCGTTTCGTAGATGTACACTTCCAAAGAAGTAAAATGTGTACTCTCTCTTTAAAAAAAATACGCGGTTGATTTTAATGAAAACTTTTAGCTTAAATTGGTTTGAACGAGATACAGTCGGTAGTTTTTGAGATATATCACATTTTTAGTAACCGCAAATATATTTATATTTATGTACACACATTAAGGTACTAAGGGTGTCTGGCTTAATCAGAACACGTATAAACCTTGTATGAAACCATAGCTCTTACAAGCTTTTGTTTGTAAGGGTATTTTGCTAGTTGGGTAATTAGTTCCGAACATAATCCCCTAAATATAAACTTACAAACAAATTTTACCTTTTTATAATATCAGTATAGATTACGGTAGCACATTTAGCCCATGATTCGTGTGACCTACATCTACCATCATAGTTGGTGCAATGGAACTGAGAACCTGCTTGATGAGGACATTTACCTGTGAACCGGTGCAGGGTCCGTCGCTGTGTCCCGAAGTGGCTTTTCGCATGGAGGTGAGACGGTAGAAGGGCGGCGTCTCCGTGCGCTCTATGAGGCAATTGAGGGTCTCCACAGTCTGCAGCTCAGTCATCATCTCATCCAGCAACCGTTCCGGCCGCGACCGGGCTAGGTACAGCACCACGCGTTTGGCCTAGGACAAAAGAAAATAATCAACAACCTAATTTATGCACAACTAGCTGTGCCCGCGACTTCGTCCGCGCGTAATAGCGACTTTCAGCAGCATTTTTAATTTTTTAGACTGAATTATTTTGAAAATATAACACATACATAATTTGAATGTCGTATTTATTAATATCTAATCAAAATTTTAAAGCTTCTAGCTTTAAAAATTACGTAAATGACCTGTTGGTCTAGTGGTCAGTGACCTTGACTGCTGTGCGCAAAGTCGTGGGTTCGATTCTCACCCAGGACAAATGTTTGTGTGATGAGCACGATCATTTGTTCTTTGTCTGGGTGTAATTTATCTATAATATGTATGTATTTAGAAATATATATATGTATGTTTATCAGTTGTCTAGTACTCATAGCACAAGCTCTGCTTAGTTAGGGACTAGATGCCGTTGTGTCAAAGTCGTGGAATATTATTATTATTATCATTTATTTAATCTATGTACATATAAATTACATTTTTAAATATTAATATAAAAAAATAAAAACATTTAAAAATATAAAAAATAGTAGCCCATCAGTATCGGGAACAGGGTCCAAGCTACCGGTGGTCAGGGCTCCATAGAGAGGAACCTCCTCACAATACGCGCCGTTTCCAGGAGTACTGCTTTCTGGATCAAGCCCTTGATCCAGCTGCCCAACGAGAGCCTCCTTAGATGTTGGTCGAGGCTCTTGGCTATTATACCATTGGCTGTGACGACTATCGGCACAATGATTGCCGTCTCCACATCCCACATGTCGACAACCTCGCGCGCCAGGTCAAGGTACTTATTTTTTTTATCTATCTCAGCTTTCACGAGGTTCTCGTCATGGGGGACTGCTATATCAACAATCATTGTGCGACGCTCTAATCGGTCTATCACCACTATGTCAGGCTTATTGGCAACAATAGTCCTGTCAGTAATGATAGACCGATCCCAGTATAGTGTAATATTGCCATTATCGAGAAATGGGTCGGGCACATACCTATAGTATGGTACTTCTGATTCCACAAGATTATATTTAAGAGCAAGTTGCTGGTGAATAATCCTGGCTACGAGGTTGTGTCTAGGCAAATATTCTCCGTTAGCCAGACGAGAACAACCGGAGATAATGTGACGAATGGATTCTCCCGGTTTGTGACATGCCCGACATATGTCTACGGTACCATCCTTCACAATATATTTCCGATAGTTATTCGTCATCATAACTTCGTCCATAATCGCACAGACTTATTATTATTATTATTAAAATTTCATCCCCTATTTCAGCCCCTTACAGCCCTTTTTTCGCATTAAAAAGCAGTCTATGTCCTTTCTCAGGCTCTAGACTATGTCCGTACCAAATTTCATTAAAATCGGTTCAGTAGTTTAGGCGTGATTGCGTAACACACAGATAGACAGAGTTACTTTCGCATTTATAATATTAGTAAGGATTTTGCAGTCGAAATAGCCGCTAAGGTGTCTTTGTGATCGAGAGGTCGGGGTTTCGAACCCCACCCATTACAGTATTGCCGTGGACCCACTCCAGACACAAGCATATTTAGCTTAGTTGGAGGGGTTAACAGGATTGCTAGTAATGCAATTTGTACACACATAGATAGAACTCTTTTAAAAAAAGATGAAATATTTGACTTGTTCCCAGTAAGACACTTAGCTCTAATTTATAAAGGTTTGGAATTATATTTTCTATCCCGATCTACAGTTAGTTATGTGTATCATTTATATTCGTTCGCAACTAACCTCCGTCGTACCAACTCTGGCGCACGCTCCCCATTACACCGTCTGTCTAGTTGATACTTATAATAAAAACTTCTGTTCCAAAGATATTTTCTTTCTTGGTAAAAATGTATTTATAAAAGATATTACATCTGCTTTAAAAGATAGTAGTTTATAATTAAATTTATGTAGTTGTAAGTTCTAAGTTAAGAATATAATTTCATTAATCAATAGCTAACTAATCTTTATTATAATCTGTGAATAACGTAGTGAGGTATATTTGTTACTGTGATTCAATCCTGTACTGTTTGTTATCTTTATTATACTACTGTTTGTTATTCCTATGAAATAAAATAAAATAAAAGTATCTATTTGGGATCACTGAAAGTGCTATAAATAGAAGGCACAGATTATTCCAGTCATCATTTCCTTTCTATACGTTTATAAACAAAAGGCATGATTGAAAACAGCATCAATTTACTCAAACAATTTGTTTTTAGAAAGACAAGACTGCGAGATTTCTACTGCGCAAGACAAATTATCGTCAAAGAGTTAATTTTTACTTATACGTTAAGCAAAAACTTTTTACGAAAATGCCGGAGGAGGAGTACGAAAATTTGCACAGTTAAAGTTTATGTGAATAAGAATTGCAGAAAACTAATATCTAATATATAAAAACGTCGCGTTTGTAATCGAGCTCCTCCGAAACGGCTTGATCGATTTTATGACGATTTTATCGTAAGAAGTAATTAATTTGGCAAATAACTTATAGGACAGGTAATTTTTATATAAAAATGAATTTGAAATAATTTTAATTAATGTCGAATTTCGACAACTTGGCGACCCTAGTTTATCTAAAATCAAAGCTTAAACAATTTCGTTTCACAAATACTCAATTACCTGAGGATATTGATATAACAGTTGTTATTAACTTTTTTCTGGGTGGGAAAATCATCGAATAACTCCCTGCTCCCGCTGAGGGTGGAGCGGAAGGGTGTCTAAAACCCCACCCTGTTCCTTTAGCTGCCCTTACGTTCCGGGACCGCGGTATTTAGTTAGAACATTTCCGCAACCCCGGCAGGAACAGTTGATATCACCTAACGACAACTCAGCTGTCGACAAAAAAAGTCTAAAATGTTTGTAAACGATTCACTCTCGTTTGCAACAGGGGATTACCACTTTAAAGGTTAGTTTAGATCTACGCTATATTCGCTAGCTAAAGCTGAGTGGGCATGCAGATATCCGTTTGTTTTAATCAAAGCCAGTTGCTACACCCGTACAGGTAAAGAAACTTACTTGCAAAGCTGTTTTCGCTCGCATGTCGTAAATGAAAACATAATTATGTGTTTCCCGATAGCTATAACCTAGGAGTCTTTAAGTCAAGAGTCAATAGGTTACTTCTAGGTAAGCGTGCTCCATCTTCGATCACATCTTCACTTACCATCAGGTGAGATGGTGGTCAAACGCGAGCCTATTATAAATAAAAAAATGTATAGGTATACCTATTCTATATTAAGTATATATTCTATATTATAATGTATAGGTATACCTGTTCTACACGCTTTACTCAAACTATTCTAATTCATAATCGTAAGCGTGCTTAAGGCTATGTATGTATGTATATTTTGTCGCCAGCTGTCTGAATTTGCCGCGGTTTTGAACCCTCGACCAAATTGTGGGGATTTATAAATGCGACGTGGGCGTCTGTGGCATCGTTTCTCCTCGAATTAATATATAATATTCTCAGATTATAAAAATGAAGCTATACAATGTGTAACAGAAACCCCATATCTATTCCAAAAGGGCTGAAGACAACATCTGGTATGGAGTCTCTATGCACAGTTTCAGCACAAAATACCTGACTCAAAGAATTGATACCAAATTAATGGTTTCATATATTTCTTGAATACTAATCATAACAAACGTGTCACAGCACTACGAGGGTCAATAACTTTCCACGTCACTTACAATAACACGATAATTCTTTTCGTTCTTCTTAATTTGAAAAATTCGGTCTCTGGTATCAGTGTATTGGAATTTGTAATAAGTTCTACACACGTAGACTTAGGATTACAAAATCCTTGCCATATCGTTTGTTATCATCCAAAGAAGCCATGCACTTGGTATGTATATACCCTTTAAATTACACGTTGTATAAAACATCATAACGTAGCGCGGCGGAGGACTTTAATATGTATAATTTATATAGTAGGTACTGATGATAAAGGTGTCTACTTAAGTAAAGATATTTCACTCTCAAACAAGAAGCTTGAATCCTAAGGAAGCTTATATTTCATTTCAGAGGTGTGGAAATCCGATCGCTTTACCTGGAAATCACAGAATCGTATGCTTTGAATATGAAGCTCAGTTCCTTGAATACGAAGGACAAAATCCTTGCAAGGGGCTCTAAGGTGGAGACGGGGAACACAAAGGCTATCTAGTACTATAGGTTTTCACTTATATCTGAATTTAGCTGTGAAAAACTTTTCTTACAAAACATTGAACCGACTTCAAAACGTACAAAAAAGACCTGCACTACAAAGAGATCTTTTTTACTTGAAGGACGGCTACGTCGCAATTTATTTATGAATGCGTACGCATGTACAGAGTGTTTCTTTTACGTATCAATTTAACATTTTTAGTGAATATTTTAATATTAAAAAAATAAAAACATTTTGTTTTCGGATGGTCATATTTTTTTTAGTATGTATGGATGCCATACTATTGCGGGTTAACGGGAACGCCCTCTGTTAGTTAACATACTGAATAATATTCCAATACATAAATAATAATACGGGTACGTCGTTCAGTAAAAGATCTTTTAAGCATATATGTGAATGGATTGTAAAATGTAACTAGGCAAAGTTTTACAAAGCGGCTGTTATTTCTGTAAAATATAGTATGTATGATATCGAAAATTCAGGAAAAAATTTACAGATTAGTATGTATTGAACTTGAGTAGGGCCAAAGTCTTCATTACAGACAAAATTTACGTTGGAGGTAATTATGTTTATTGATGTTTTGTTCGTTAATACAATTATTTCCAACGTAAATTTCGACCTAGCGATTTTTAATTTGTAAAAGTGGAACTCTCTGTATACATTTTTTTCTTATACGCTCTTATTCCGTGCGGTTTTTCGTATAAATGTGTAAAAATGGAACGCTCTGTATGTTTTTTTTTATAAATACTTTAATTCCGTGCAGTTTTTCGTACAAGTTTTCCAGTCCGTATTCGCAGTAATTAATTAACAGGTTTTAAGCTTAATTATTTACAGGGACCTTCCCTGTAAATAATTAAGCTTAAAACCTGTTCATTAACTGTAATTCTGTGTTCTATAGAAAGCGAACATTCCTCTCTCATAGCTTCAGAACTAAATATTTCGTTTTTAAAATTTATCTCGCATTTCATTATTAAAACAACAAAACAGAAACAGTAATAAATATAAGAACTAAATTAAGTTTTTTTTCAGTAATTTTCAAATATGGATTTCTAAAGCTAAATTATGGTTAAAAAAATTAAAACAACTGGGCCAAACTGAAATAATTTTAATGAGTATTTTATGGCAACTATTTACCATCGAACAAAAAGAATCACGTAAATCATAAATCGCGGCGTATTTAGTCGGTTTACATACATAGAAAAAAAAACTAACCACCCGAATTGAGAACCTCCTCCTTTTAGAAATCGGTTAAAGATAGCTGTTTGATTATGTTCTATGTATTAACTACTAGCTACAGCCCAAAACATGGTGAAGTTTCATCGACACAACACATTTTTATTATTCGGAAAGAGCCCTCTCCTGACCTCGGTCTCGCCTGATGGTAAGCGATAGATGAGGTCTACGATGGAACGAGCGAGCCCAGAAGATGCCTGTTTACAAGAGTAAACAGCTTGAGAGCTTTAAAGGTTGAAAGGTCATAAGTGGTAGGGAACACAGAAGCCGGCAGACAATTCCATAGCTTGGAAGTGCGCACAATAAATGTGGAGGAGAAGCGCTTGGTACGACAACATATCGTATACGATAATATATCAACCAAGTGTGGATAGTCAGCTGTGCGTTTGGTAGACCGGTAGTGAAAGGGAGATGGAGGAATCAGGTCATAGAGCACCTGCGCACACTCCCCGAAGTACAATCTGCAGAAAACCGACAGGCAAGCAACAGTTCGCCGATGAGCCAGGCTGTGAAGCTTGCCCGATAGCACCTCGTCGTCTATAAGCTTTTTAGCCCTGCGCTCGATCGAGTCCAGTGCAGAAAGTTGGTATTTTGTAGAGCCATCCCACAAGTGGCTGCAGAACTCCATGCAGGAACGGACCTGTGCTTTATATAGATTCGGAAGCTGTCCAGGCGTGAAGTACCGCCCCACCTTGTGTAGGATTCTTAGCTTTTTTGCTGCAGTCTGAGCTCTGGACTCGACGGTTGAGCCAAAGTTCAGGTCTGACGTCAACTCCATGCCCAAAAGCTCCAGGCGGTTGGTAACTGGCACAGATGCACTTCGGAAAATAGGGAATAATTGATATGGGCTCCTTTTAGCGCTGAAAAGACAAGCCTGAGTTTTCAGAGCGTTGGATTTGACCAGATTGTCGTCGCCCCATTGGGAAAAGAGATTTAAACATACTAAAAATCCCAAATATTCAATAGGAGGATGTCTTTAAAAGGATAAGTCAGATTCATAATAGTGTTGAAACGAGTTGGTCAAAATGTTAATTATATCCGTTAGTTTTTTTATACCTACGAATAATTCGGTCCAGTACAGGAAATATAAGCCACCTTTAATTGATTTCAGTTTCTGTAAAACTTGACCAGCACAACTTCTAGAAATAACCGTGTACCGTAATCATTAAAAAGTTAAAAATTATTAAACTCACGATTCCATAATTTATAAAAGTTCGAAAGAAATGGTTTATCTACACAAGAATCGTAGGATATGTATAAATGTAAAAATTCACCCTTACAAAATAAATGTTAATTACTTGTTGTAAATGTAGGTAAGTCTAACTATTATTGCTACTAAATTGTATCAACCTGCCCTAATTTAATTCATGTAACTGTTCTTCAAGACAGAGGATGTTCCTAGTTTGAAGAACAGATGTCTTAATTAAGTCTCTAACATCACAACTGTAACCACAACATTTATGCAACCTTATGTAATCTTATGTGAGAAGAAATAAACATAATTATTATTATGCTAGTAATGTGACTTCAGCCCACAATGCTAGTTTTCTTTAAAAAAAATGTTTAAAAAAACGGACATGTGCCAAATTTCATTTAAATCGGTTCAGTAGTTTAGGCGTGGTTGCGTAACACACAGACAGACATAGTTACTTTCGCATTTATAATATTAGTAAGGATTTACAAAATAAAGTACATTAAACGAAATAAAATTATTTTCTTTCGTTGTTTTTGTCGATTCCATACAGTTTTGACGTGTTTAATATAACCCTCGCCACGCTGCTGCTGACAGAATGCTACTTGCCTACATCCAAACAATTATTAATAGTAGTCGCCAGTCGCACAGGCCTTCGCCCCCGTGGACTTCATTCGCGATAAAAACACAACAACCCTTCTATTGTAGTCGAGTAAAAAGTTCTAGTATCTTAGAAGATTAGCGAGATTAAACAAATATAGGTTTCCGCTTTATAATATAAGTATAGATTGCGTACTCGATCTATTTCGTACGAGTTTTTGAAGCGGACTATTTAAAGCGAATTATCAGATTATTGGAGAAGAATATTGGAGCACTTTCACTTGTGACAATAGGATTGGTGCAAATGTGCTGAAATCTCTATTTCTTAATTAAGTTTCATTTATATCTTTAGTTACTACATACAGGCTTTCCTTTAAACTGCGTATACTAGGTACCATTTTCAAGCTTTGTACCAAAAATCAATTAAATAGGAGAAGTAGTTTAGTCGCAAATGATTTTGATGAGATGCACCTTAAATCGATAAATCTGACCAAGACAAGAGATAACACACGCTGCGCTACGTTGCCAGTTTGTTACCTAGGTATTAAAGGTCAGTCACATTTATTTACAAAGGGTTGCGTTTTACTCTGATTTGTAAGCTATTTAGATAGTTTGAAAAAAACATTTTTTTTGTCTCTTATTATTTTTTAACTGTATCAAATTAACACTAAACACGTATAGTATACGTAGTGTAATTTAAAGCCCCTCTATCGTATCAACTCTGTATATAGCTCACATCAACAAATATATGATTATAATATAATGTATCGTATCTTTGTGATATATAATTATATGTATGTTAAACAATAATATGAAACGATGTCCATCGTGTATGTCTAATAGCACTTATGCTAAGCAATTACTAAGTTAACAAGCGCTTCAGAAAAAAGATAATTACAGCTTACAGCAGAGGCGACTCGAACATCGAAACAAAAAGGTACACAACGGTACGGTAAAGGTACACTACAATCCAGTTTAGTGCTCGCTTTACGGATAATGCTTTACATAATACACATGAAATGCACACACAAAGTTCGGAGATATTGTCGGGCATACATATTTCTGAAAATGAAATGCACACACGAAGTCCGGAGATATTGTCGGACAACTTCACGACATGTCTTTTATTTTTATCGAAAGTACTTCCAGCCTGGGTGCTGTATGTTTACTAACATTAATAAATATAAACAAATAATAAAAATCATGCTTATAATGTTACTGGCGTTCTGTACAAAACTGATATACGCTGTGCATTTAAGGTTACCGCATATTGGGTAGCCCTTATTGCATTACAAAAAACCTTCTACATAATTTCTGTGATTACCTATTAACCGTCACACACACAGCAGACTGTACCGTGCTTTTTTGTATTGATATGCGACATGGTCAGAGGTGTTTGTTACTTTGTAAGAAGTAATGTCTGGATCTACTGAACCGATTTTGAAAATACTTTCGCCAATTGATAGCTACATCATTCCTGAACGACATAGGCGTCATTATTCGCGATGATAAGATGGATGTTTGTTTCTCTTTCACGCAAAATCTACAGAACGGATTTTGATGAAACTTTACAGTAATAAGTTTATACATCGGAATAACACATGGCTACAATTTATAAACATTTTGTGTAATTTGACTGTGATGTAATGATGAGTATATCTTGGCGTGCACTGCCAAAACGTAGGAGTTACACGGAGATAATGTACCGCGGAATTGTTTAAATAGTAAAAAAAAGTCTGCTTTTAAGGTTCACTCACTATAACCTTTTTTATGGTTATCAAATGTGTTCTGAAATAATACGTTATTTCTGAAGGTCTCTTTATAAACAAATATATCGCACTCTTAGAATGAAAGTGACCTAACTCTAAATTCGTGTAATTTCAGATTTTGATGTAAACTGGCCTGAAACGTTACTCTGAATTGCCGTGGAAACAGGAATCTGAATTACGAGTTGTAAAGAGACAGCTGATACATTTGCCACTTGAGACATATGAATATAATTTATTAAACGCTGCTTTATTAGTTAATTAATGCTCAAATCCAAAAAATACAAGACAAACGGCGATGCGCCATCGTTACATGGTGAACACCCCACCTATACGCACTAAACGCTTTGGGAATACCTTCATTGTGCGGACGGCTAAGGAGTGGAATTCCCTGCCGGAGTCTGTGTTTCCCGATAGCTATAACCTGGGGGTCTTTAAGTCAAGAGTGAATAGGTTACTTTTAGGTAAGCGTGCTCCATCTTCGACCACATCATCACTTACCATCAGGTGAGATGGTTGTCAAACGCGAGCCTATTATCAATAAAACAAAAAAAAAAAACTATTTTTTGAATTAGGTCCCTTTCATTCTGAGAGTGCGATATATAATCCTCCTTTCCGATTTTAGAAAAGGCGATCCTTTTTTTTTTTATCGTGGTAAATTTATCAAATAAGTCCTCCCGCCCCGGGCAGGGTGGGAGGGACTGTCAGACTTTTACTGACTAAAATCCACGGTGTTCCCTCAATAACCCTTTACGTACCGGGGTCACGGTAACGGGATGAGTCCCACGACCCCGGCAGGCTTCGGCCCTCTACGGGGGGGCCTCGTCATATTGCTGACGCTCTTTGAGGCGCGCGTGGAACACGACGCGCCGTCGACCCGGGCATGGTCCATGGTCGGACAGCGAGTTGCCCTTTACTCGCTGTCCGCATGCCCGCGCCTACGGTGGCCGGAGATCGTCGGCCGACGTCCGACGCCGTGGGCGTCTACCACTGCGGCTGGGCTGGAGGGATTGCCGCCGTGAGGACACGTCGGTGCTCTACCCAAGCAGGGCAGTCCTGCACCGTGTGCTCGACTGTGTCCTCAGGGCGACCCTCGCAGTGGTGACACCCAGGCGTTTCCTCCTTTCCCATCAGACACAGGTACCTCCCGAAACTTCCGTGTCCGGTGAGGACCTGCGTCATACGGTAGGTCAGGACGCCGTGACGCCGATCTAGCCACTCCTCAAAGAGGGGTCTTACCGCCGCAATTGCGGCGTGCCCGGCCTCCGGTTGCGACAGTCGTTCCCTCCATACTGCCCTGAGATCACGCCGGAGCTCTTCCCGCCGCGCCTCGACTTCTCGAGGCAGCGGGGATACGCCCCGGCGCTGCGCCTCCACGCGCCATTCATAGACGCGCTGGAGGGCAGTCGCCTCCAGATCCCAGGGCAGCAATCCGGCAAGGAGGTTGGCCGATTCACCGGCGATCGTGCGGTATCCCCGGATCATTCGGATAGCCATGACCCTCTGGCATGCGACCAACTTTAGTGGTCGCGTCCGGATGCACAGGGCCCACACTGGGGACCCGTAGAGGGCCATGGACCGCACGACGCCGGCGTACAGCCTTCGGCAGGAGGCGTTTGGCCCGCTGAGATTAGGCAGGAGTCGCCTGAAGGTGGCTGCTGCTCGGTTCAGCTTTGGGGCCAAACTCAGGAAATGCTCCCTGAAGTTCCACCGGCTGTCGAGGACGAGTCCCAGGTACTTCATCGTCCTCCCGACGCCGATGCGAACCCCCTCCACCGTTATGTGGGACTCGGACCGTGGCGCGTTCCGACCGCCATGGAAGCACATGGCCTCTGTCTTGTGCAGCGCCACGTCGAGTCCCAACTGCCGGATCCTACGAACGACTGTCGCAACCGCTTGCGTCGCCAGGTCGGCCGCCACCTGGTGCGACTCTCCCTGCGCCAGGACGAGCGTGTCGTCAGCGTAACATATTACGCTGACGCCGTCAGGGAGGTCGCCGCGCAGCACCCAGTCGTATCCGATGTTCCACAGGGGCGGCCCCAAGACCGATCCCTGTGGGACACCGCACGACATCTCTCGCCGGTTCCACTCTCCCCAGTGACCGGGGTAGATGACGGCTCTGTCCGTCAAGTAGTCCTCGACTATGCGACGGAGGTAGGTCGGCACCCGGTGATACCGGAGTGCCTCCCTGATGCAACTCCAGGGCAGGGTGTTGAAGGCGTTGGTGATGTCCAAAGACACCGCCAAGACGACCCTGCCCCGGGATACCGCGTCCCCCGTCGTGAGGGCTCTCACGCGCATGACGGCATCCACCGTCGAGCGCCCCTTGCGGAAGCCAAACTGGCACTCCGCAAGATCCGGGCCCACCCGATTCAGAGAAAAGGCGATCCTTAGACTATAATATTCATTTAAACTACTAACATAGCTGTAAGTATTACTAACCAATGTGTACAAGTACCTAACATAATTCATATGTTAGGTACTTGTACACAATGTTTAAATAAAATAAATAAATTAGACTCTACTTCCGTGTGCCCGTTTGTGACTGGTCAGACCGAATTTGGTTTTAAATACCCGGCTACAAACATTGCAATAGAGCTGGCCGGCAGTGTTATTAGGTGTAAGTATAGTAGAGCTTCGGTCTATTTTTTCATATTTGGCGTTCAAGATCTAATGTGTCGAGACGCTTTTTTTTTTCAAAAAAGATACATTATTCAACAAAAGTATTTCATTTTGATCAAAATGTATATAATATTAGCAGGAAGTAGGATAGGATTAACTTCAGAAAAGTTCACATTAAACGTTTGTCGCATATCTCAGAGCATAAAAAAGTCACGGCAGCTCGATGAAAACTCTGCATAAAAGCTTTAATTTCGATTCACATGTAGTAGCAAATATGAGCGACGTTTTTTGTTGTCCAACAGAGTTGTGAATTTGAACCATTGTTTGATTCTGTTGACGGTACACTTTTTATCTAGTCTATATTTTTAGTAGCTCGCTTTTTGAGTCAAAAGACATGGACAAAAAAGTACATTCCATGTACACTTAAATAGTAAATAATATTGTATATTAAAAATAGAAAAATGATTTAATACGTAGTTTTTAACCTCTCTGGACTGGTCAGTTTTTATTTCAAAATAATTAGTAATCAAGATGAATTCAAAGTACCATTTGTCAACGTCCGCCATAATGGACCATAGAGTAAGATAAATATAATAATGGGTGTTCCACATCAAGCATACTACTTGCATATATCACATAGACGTGTGATATGGACCACAAAACGCTATTATAAAAACATTTTATTTATACGAAACTGTCTCCGTTGGTATTTTTGACATTTAATAAAATTCTCTTTTCATAATGTTGATGCGTAAGATAGTTTTTTTTTATATTTCACACAAAAAAAATTGGAAAACGGAACGCGTTACTTGTTTGACAATGTGTCATTGTCTATGTCAAATGTCAATGTTATGTTATTGCAGATTCTACATTGCGTCCTGTTTGTTTTTGCAATTATTTTCTAATATTTTTGACCCCTGCTTATTTCAACGTACTGATACCTTCTACCACCCGATTACCTTGCTATTAATACTGGACTCTGATTTACATTGCGTTGTGGATTTGTTTTGTGGATCAATATGAGATATGCATCAACTGCAGAATAGCCATGCAAAGGTTGCAGAGGCGTCTCATATCCTCGCTTTCTGCACACAATCAAACAAGACTTTCGCGTTGGATAACCAATTCCCAAACCCAGGTAAGAAGTTGGACTAGAAAAAACTTAACCTGATTTATTTTTATATAGTTCTGGTATGCGAAATCTTACAGTGCATCTTATTTTCAGTTGCCTCTTGATACATTTATTTGTCATCCATGCTTATTATTATTAAACACCGAAGCTGGTGAACAAGAGAGACTACTGGGGCATAACATGGTTTGTCTTGGTCGTGGCAAATCAGTGAGGAAAATAAGACACCATAATATCAGTATAGAGTGTCCGTTGCTGGCTGTTCTATTATCACAAAATACTAATTATGTGGTAAGCATTTTGTTTTTCATTATTATAAATACCTAGTTGTATTAATCTATAAAAAAATGAGCTTTCATACTATGTATGTATGATTGTTGTATTTAACATAATATATTTGCCTAAAGTAGGCGTTGTGTGTTGGATGCGAGCAAATAGACAGGCAGTGCATGACTCATCACCCTTACGCAAAATACGCGCTTGGTCGTGGAGTTGCGGATACCTGCCCGACATACATACATACATGACTCATCACGAGACATGCAAGAATTGGCTTTGGATAATGATGCAGCAGCCCCTAATGTTAGCCAAGTTGTTAGCCCACCAGAGCCACCACCGTTGCCGCCTGTTCAAAGAGGGCCATGGGAAAGTATGTTACCATATCATTACCTAATTACAAGCGAGCTTCGATCACATCTGTTCACAGTATATTTCAACAATGCAGATACAGAATGGTACATTTAGTCCCGCAATTCCTTAAAAGACTGCTTTTGCAGGAACATAGTTTCTATGTTCCTCGCAGCTGTAGAGTGTGTGAAACACATTTGTACAGTGATCAATGGCATTTATTACCTCAAATGAATGAGACACATTCTACATTTAGTGCTATCCATATAGAAGACATAATTAATATTATGAAGTCAAAAGCTAATATTCTGAACTTTGAAAAATGTTCAGAAATTCTCTCACGGAACAGTAATCACATTTGTAAAATAATAATAAATAAATCTATGATTGTATTTTTTTTAACAAGTCTGGTTATGTTTAAAGCAGTTATTTATGTAATTACTGAAGCCCTATATTTACACTTAATCCAGGTTAGTGTATTGGTGAAATAAAAATGCTCTGTTCTATCCAAGCTGGTTGATTGACCTCCCTAGGTCTCATTATTAACACTATCGCTGCATTGCTCTAATGTATATTATCTTCGTAAGCATTTAAGATATAATAATTATAATATATCAAAATATTTTTATTTATTTTCTCTATTAAGTAAATAAATAATAATTTTTACTCCTTTGTTTTATTCTGTGTTTCCCTCGTTGGTTTAATCGTCGCAAGCACTACTGCTGAGCAAGAGGTCCTGAGTTCGATTCCCAGGTCGAGCAAAGTGATATTGGGTTTATTCATCAGGAATTTCTCAGTAGCAGCCCGGAGTCTAGATTTGTGCCTGGTTGATAGAAACAGACTCGCCCCCTATTAAATGGTACTCAAAATAACTGGTGAAATCTGGGTGTACTATAGGTACACCTCTGCCCAACCCTTCGGGGAATACAGGCGCGATGTTATGTTAATGTTTGTTATTACTGTCACATTTTTTGAGACTATTACCCAGTTTAATAAATGTTAGTCAATATTCAGTTTAAAATCCTTCATATTTTATGTGGCCATTACTTTGTTTATTGGTTTAATACTAAAACTATATCAGTTATACGCAATAATTCACAACTGTTCACTATTTTAAAGCGCATTTAAGTTTTTAATAGCGAAATTATAATCTAAACACCTTATTGCTAGCGATCTGATTAAAAGGTTTACTGTAACTGTTTTTGTCTAGTCTGGTGTAATGACAAGATTTCTGAGTTTTTTATTTATAGCATTTTAATGAGTCAATATTCACGAATATAAAACACCAAAAATCATTGGTGTACACTAAATTCGATAACTATGCCGACGTCCATAGTAAAATTGGCCATATCCTTTATATGATTGTCGTTTCATGTTCATGTCATTTTTATGTCTCTGAATTTCATCAAGTGTTATTGAAATTCCGGTTTTTTTTGTTTGGTTGGATGTGCTAATCTCAGGAACCTGTGGTTCGAGTTGAAAATATCTTTGTGTTGGACAATCCATATATCGAGGGAGACTATAGGTCATATAACATTACGCTACGACCAATAGGAGCGGACCCTTCAGTTAAAACTCTGTAGGTCATGCGCTGCATAAATAAAAAAACTGCTGAGTTTTATTGAAAGCTTCTCCCTATAAATATTATAGGATGGTTAGTGAAAGAAAAAAGAAATTAATGCCATAACAGAAGAGAATGGAAGAAGAAAGTGTGTTGAGCCGACACCAAGTAAATAGGATTAGTGCAAGAAGATCATGACGTATCAAGCGCTTCTCCTAAACATTTATTTTGCGAGGAATTTTGTGTTGTGTGCTGTGTTCCCAGCCACTTATGACTTTTCAGTCTTTAAAGCAAGAGTGAACAGTATCTGTGGGCTCGCTCGTTCCATCGTAGACCTCATGTGTGGCTTACCATCAGGTGAGATCGAGGTTAAAAGTGGGCTCATTCTTAATTTATTCTTATTATTTATTATTATTAATGTAGGGAAAATTAACAGTTGCATATTAAAAATAACAAAAATGTCTTAAACTATTAACTTATCTAACACACAACCCACAACATTTTCCTCAGATTACTGTAAACACTTAAATTTATCTGTGAGCCATCTGTGAGCAGACATTTGCAGAGTTGTTCAACCAAACTATTAATTATTACTATAAACAAAACTTAGCCTAATACATAAAACTTAAGCTATTGCACAAGTAGTTATGTATGTTTACTAACAATAATATTATTAATAATAATAAATATAAATAAAATAATATAGATTGTTGTGTCATGTGTGGTGGTACTTACATAGGGTAGAAGCTCGTTCGGCGCCATCCCGGAGACGATGATGAGGTACCGGATGATGACCTTGAGGTTGTTGGGCCAGCACGCGCACAGCGTCGACCACAGCTCCTCGATCTCTTTGGGGTGCTTGTCGGAGAACTGTGCACCAAAACTGATACATTACAATACGCTACGCGGTAACGATACTACGGGCAGTGAGACTGTTTTCGCCATAACTCGTTACTATTTTATTAAAAGACAAATGCTATTGATTTCGGTTGAAAATAAACACTTAAACATTCAATTTTGGCGGCCATCTTTATTCACATGATTGTGGTGTATACTTTTATGCCTCAGCATTCAGACAAACTATTCTCACCGGCCAAAATACACGTGATACTGAGATCACATGTATTCTTTAATATTGAAGAGATCACATATTTTAAGACTTCATTTTAACGTTTCACAGTATATAAAATGTTAAGTCGCCCGTTGATGGGGGAAGCACCTTTGCACCTCGCGTGATTATAGGACGCCCCTTTGATTGAGGGCTTTCATTTAATTACTATCATCAGATTAACCAAAAGCCTGCCACTGCTGCACTAGCATACGATGCGGTACAACGAAGGACGATTGCGCGTAATTTCGAGTAAGCGTATAACTCAGAAGTATACACATACGGATGTAAGTAGGCAAGTAATATTAGAAAGGCATAGTGAAGGTATGGTAAGCAGAGCAACGCGCCTAGTTCATAGCTGTCACCGATTATGTGATGTTACGGGTGCCGGTCGAATTAGTTCCGTCGTTGCGGCAGGAAGTGTGGGGGTTTGGCCACTCGAGCCGTTTGCGTAGGCCGCAAGGTTGCCACTGAGTAATGGCGTAAACACAGGCGCGTCCGCCGCAATCTCACCCTTTGCTCTAAATCGCGACAACCTTGCGGCACTCACGTCACCGTTGCTATTCCAATACTTATATTAACGATACTAGACTCACAGCTTGCGACACTTTTGTTTTATTTATTTATTTATAAAAGGTAGCTTCACAGCTTGCAGGTACAAATGTCAAAATAGTTACTTAAAAGTTACGCCAATTATGAAGTACGCAGATATTAGAGGAAGATTAAATACAAAGTAGACATGTGTGTTATTATTATTTACAGTGTATGTGTAAGCGTATCTGAATAGTGTGGATGTGTGTGAATGTTTGGGTGATGTGTGTATGTATGGGTGTATCTTACTGGCACTATTTAAGAGTCTTGCTATTTAAGAAATAAAAATTGGGTAAAAAGTAAAAATTACACCTTTTTTTAGATAACCACGCGAACGGAGTATTATGAAATTTGGCATAGTGAAAATTTATTTGGAGGAGTGCCGAAAGCAAATTTTTATATGTGATAATACAATATAATCATTGAAATTATGGTCCAGTTACGACACATTACACAATTTCACAATGTAAAAGAAATGTAGATATATCGTCAAAAGCGTAATGCGGTGTCGGACTTGTGATCGACAGCTCGCGGATTCAAACCCCACCTATGTTGTTATTACTCATACTAGAATGTCACAACGTGCTGCAACGCTCGACACTACAATGGATAAAGGGGCACAGCGGATCACTCGGCAATGATGCGGCGGATGAACTGGCCAGGAGGGGGTCCAACACGACGGTTTTCGGACCAGAGCCCATCGTGCCGCTCCCCCCCACCCAGCTGCACATGGTTAAAAGAACATATACACGATCAAGCCCAGAAATGTTGGTCCTCGGCACCATGCTGCAGGCAGTCCAAAGAGGCGATGCCAAACCTAGACAAAAAACTAAGCAGGCGCCTCCTACACATGGACAGGAAAAGCCTGCGAATGGTGGCGGGGACCATCACCGGGCACTGCTCACTGAACAAACACTATCGCACAATAGGTGTAACGGACAGTCCCCTGTGCAGGGCATGCATGGGGACAGAGGAAACGGTGGCACACGTGCTCCTAGACTGCACGGAAATCACTGACATACGAAAGCAAACCCTCGAGTCTTTGAATTCCCTTACAGACATCCAGAATAGACCGAGAGACCTGATCTGCTTCTGGAAGGAGGTTGGCTGGATGGAGTGACGGCCGACACGGCTCACGCACAATGGTCTCGTGCAGAGACTAAGTGCGGAACCAAACCAAAGAAGAGGAAGAAGAAGACCCCACCTATTACACTCTATTTTGCCGAGAACCCACTCCAGACACAAGCATATTCAACTTAGTTGGAGGGGTTAACAAGAACGCTAGTGCTGTGAATTGTACTAGACTCAGAGCTAGTACTCATTAAAAAAATAAATAAAGAAAATACCCTCACCTTGGCAGTAATGTAGAAGAGATTATTGAGCACCATCTCAGTGGCTTCAGCCGAGCCGAGTCCCTCTCGCCGGCCGCTGCGACCGGCTTCCGCCGCGTAGTACTGCGAACGATAACACACATACAGCCAGTGAAAAATATGCATATATGTGGTACGTTGAGTGGAAACAGGGTGCGTCGCGTCAGCTAATGCGGTGCGATCGAGGCGGTTATTGATTTGCTTGACCCGCTCGCCAATTGCGTCACGTGTCAACACTTCGTATGCACATGATACAATCATTTCATCTAAATAATTTACAGCTATCGTGGGAACGAGGTCTCCATCTTTTTCGAAACCTTTTAAAGCTAGTGTATGATATCAGATAAGAACATACACGCACTAATATTGACACTATCCCCCATGTAGATGTCCGAGCTAATTGTAGAGATTAGGAAGGCTGACGTGCTAATTTTGATCCAGTATGAGCTTTACTGTATATAGATCAAGGTCTTACTTTAACATTGTGTCAGTCAACATTTTAAGTGTAGGAAATTTCAATGATAGAATTTTCTGTGCTTGTTCCACTGCATATTATTAACTAGCTTCTGCCCGCGACTTCGTTCGCGTGGGAAGATTTTCCCGCGCAAATCCCGATCCCGTGGGAATTTCGGGATAAAAAGTAGCCTATGTGTTATTCCAGAATGTCAATTATCTACTGACCAAATTTCATTCAGATCCGTTCAGTAGTTTTTGCGTGAAAGAGTAACAAACATCCATCCATCCATCCTCACAAACTTTCGCATTTATAATATTAGTAGGATTTGTTTTAGTTGCAGTCCGTTAGTTGTGTTCACAATTCCGTTTGTTTTATTATGAAGTGGATTTTAAATGGACGGTGGAGCTCCACAAATAGGATAGGACAAAACGTATTGTGAATACTTTCATTGTGCGTTCAGTTAAGGAGTAGAATGCCTGCCAGTGTCCGTTTCCTTTTATTTTATTTTATTTATTTGGCTCACCAACAGTTAGATACACTGATACAAATAGAGAATACATTCAGTAGGTTTATGGATTAGTGTATCAACTTCTTACAGGTAAGCACATCGTGCAATAGGTACATATTCTTGATAGCTATAACCTCGGGGATCTTTAAGTCAAGAGTGAATAGGTTCCTTCCAGGTAGCATTGTAGCTAGGTAGCATCATCTTCGACCACATCTACGCGTACTACATCCATCCAGCCTATCATCAATTTTAAAGACAGATGATCCAATCCATCGTCTATTTGCATGGAGTTGTCTTTGGTACTAAATCTCGCAACAACGTTGGCGTGGAAATTGCACATTTTCCGGGAATAAAAAGAAGCTTATGTGTTATTCCAGACTGTAAACTATAAATGCGATAAGTTTCATACAAATTCCTGCAGCTATTTTTACATGATTGAAACACAAATACACAAACTTTCACATCCATTACATAGAAGGATTGGTAGAATTATTTTAATTAAAGAAAGATCTCCAGTCTACGCTAAAATTTTCTTCTTTTATGGCGTTTTGGCCTATCTAGATGTAAAGTGATAGAACGTGCGAGCTCTGACTACGCAAGTTCAATATTTCTTTCACTGCAGAAGTGCTGTTGTGGAGGTATAGAGTACCTTAGGATGAACATAAGTTACCTGGATGTAGGACAAAGGGTTGGCGGGCGGCACGTTAGGGTCGACCAGCTCTATGTTGACCAGCCACGGGAGCAGGTACTGCAGCAGCAGCTGTCTGACTTCCGTGCGGGCTGTCTGGAACCTCGCCGTGATCTCTGCGCAAAAGATATCACACATTTAAAACATGGACAGAAAAACACAAATGCTAATAGAATTAAGTATCTTGGAAGTTGAAAACTATGGGGTGACGTCAGCTGATTGGCTTCATACAATGTGGCCCAGATAGTATCTGGATTTTAGAAGAGAATGAGACTCCCTGAAAGGAAAATCTCTCCTCATATATTATCTCTACTAATATTATAAAGCCAATTAGAATAAATAATATTATTTGTACCAACTGGACGCGCTAGAGTCTATCGAGAAAGGGGCCAAGAGACTCATTGGTCAAGCACTGGTCGAGTCAAAGCTCCAGAGCCTTGAACATTGACGACGAGTTGCTAGTCTATCGGTTTTCTATCGATTACATCGATTACATTTCGGGATATGTGCGATGGAATTACACAATCTAATTATCGGACTACAAGACAGACGGCGATGCGCCATCGTTACATGGTGGACATCCCACCCATACGCACTAAACGTTTTGGGAATACTTTCATTGTGCGTACGGCTAAGGAGTGGAATTCCCAGCCGGAGTCTGTATTTCTTGATAACTATAACCTGGGGGTTTTTAAGTCAAGAGTGAATAGGTTACTTTTAGGTAAGCGTGCTCCATCTTCGACCACATCATCTCTTACCATCAGGTGAGGTGGTGGTCAAAAGAAAAAAAAAGCGGAAAAGTTCCTTTGTTCATTTAAACACGCTAATCTTCGAAATTTCCGAGTGAATTTGGATGTTTGGTATGGAAGTAACTTAAGCTTGAAGAAGGTTATAGGCTTCTTTTTACCCAACTGAAAAAGAAGGAGGTTATGTTTTTTTCTCAAACTTTTTGTTTATAAATTAAATATCAATTACCCTCACCTTGAAACTTTACCGAGGTTTTTTATTGTTTATGTACATGTTTAAAAAACTATTCCATTTGATGGTAAAAGAATCACACGAAAAAGGCTGGACAATTTAGCGACAACAACACAAGGGACCACAATACAAACATAAACAAGAAGTATCCACCGTCCTTACAAATCTCTAAATTTAATTGACATCATGGCAACAACTTAAGGCAGTCTGGTTGTTGCTAAAAGCTTTACTAAAATGTCTTAAAATTCATTGTAAAAGAACAACCTCACATAAATGTCGTGTCGTTTTTATGAAAAAGTTATGTGTAAAAGGCTGAAGGAGAGCTTTCACACGAAGATTTCCCGGCTTTACGGCCGAACACAAATATTTGGCAGCGCTCTATTAAATTGAAGCCCACGCCGACCTCGAGTATTAGCTTTCAGTATGACATCCATACACACAGGTACAATATGCATGGATCGCATTGGGGAGCGCGCAATCAATAATTTTAGTGTATATGAGTACCTATCCTAACACTAGATATACGATCGCTTTGTTCGAGGAAGTGATGAAAGGGTAATTTTTTTTAAACACTTTTGCATTCATCATTTCATATCTATACTGTTGATTTTGTATCATAAGAGGAAAAGTTTTTAGAAAGTTTCGTTGGAAGGGCATAAAGAGGGTAAAATTATAATTATAACACATTTACGTCAATTCGTGATTTCGTAAGGCGAGTTGCACAACCCTACCGTCTGCTTTGTGACTATTTTCATTGTGAGATTATTAATTATTTTAGCATCTAAAGGTATTGTTTGCAATCGCGTTGCGCTATAGTTTAGTAAGAATAGGAAGATTAGTATCGAACATTCCTCAAAGGCTTTGCATAGTCTAAGATCAGAAGTACTTTTATGAAAATACAAAGAAAATTTCAGCAGTTTTTAGAATCATACCATGTCAACCATAAATTTTAGAATTTATGGTTTGGTTCTTCGTTATTTGACAACAACTCTCGTAATTCAAGTTTTTTTGCACATTGCCGACTCCGAAAAAGAAGGAGACTCGCAATTGGAAGGAATTAATAAAACTTATTAATGCTATTTAGCGTCATTTCTGCCCAACAGTTTTGATGATTATCGATTCGATAAACATTCATATAGATTTTGACTGATACTTCGATGATAATCAAATACGGCGCTTTCTTTGAATTCATTTTTTTTATGATTGAGATTTTGTAGTTTTGTCATGGAACCTCTTAACTGCGAAAAACACGAATATATAGATTAGGTAATAAATGATGGGTATCATTTCAGTCCTAAAAGTACCACACTATAGAACTTGTTTACTATTTTCTTAAGTTTCAATTACAACCACAAAAAAATACACAACCTAATAAAAAATAAAGCAAATTAGAAAATTTTATTTCTTTGCTTACATGTATCTATACAGTATCTTACACTTGGACTACATACATATTTAAGAAAGTAGGTACTACAATAACTACAATGGTGGTGAGGTGCTGCACTCCCAGCTAGGTTATAGAATAACCTGTATAAGGAAGTGCAGTATCGGTCCCCATCGGGTATTATAATTATATTGTTAATATTATTGAGTGTAATGAACACTATACAGCGTGAAATTTAAATGTTTGTTTTCCCGCAGCAGGACGGTTACCCATCAGTAGTAGTATCGAAACATACAGTTACACTTAAAAAAAAACGCATTCATTTTTCAAATTATAAAAAAAATATTCATAAACTCGAAAGCGCGAGAATCATTAGTAGTTCAGTAGACGTAACGTAGGTACCTACACGAAACACGCACCGCCGCGCGCTGCCAACAAAGAAAAATTGGCCAAGTGCGAGTCGGACTCGCCCATGAAGGGTTCCGTAGTAACAATAATAAATATAATATACTTAATATATTTATTTGAAAAAAAAAACAAAACAAAAAAACCTTACAAATTTCTTAAAACTAGTTTATTTACAATTTTTAAAACTACGCCAAATAACTTTGTTTTTCATAGTATTTGTATGAATTACAAAGTTATATTTGCGGTTTTAGAAAATATACTGTTTCTCAAAAACTGCTAACTCGATCTCGTTCAAACCAATTTTGGTTGAAAGTTTACATTAAGATCTACAACATATGGTTTTTTTTATATTTTTAACTTCATTATTATAGAAGTTAGAGGGGGGGGGGGGGGGGGGGACACATTTTACCACTTTGGAAGCGTATATCTTTTAAACGATTAACTTTATGAAAAAGTCATTTTAGAAACCTTAATGTCATTTTTAATGACCTGTCTATAGATACCACACACGTATAGGTTTCATGAAAAAAAATATTTCAGTTTCGTTAACTGCCGTAGTGGAACGGTAAAATTTAATTTTTTTTTGGGTCTCCTGGATTTAGTTTTATAAGAAGTGGATTTATGTCTAGTTTGGGCTGCAATCGTATGTATGGTTTATGAAATAATCTCAAAAAACCCCATGAGGTCACCGGTGCCCTACGCGGCGCTGTGATGTCGAAAATTGCATTTTCGTTATTTTGGCGCCAGATAGATCACACCTCCGGTCACCCGCCCCGCAGTCGAATACTTGCACTCAAGTGGGATGCAAGGCCTTTTTAACCGACTTCAAAAAAATGAGGTTCTCAATTCGTTTTGAACTTTTTTTTATGTATGTTACCTCATAACTCGAAGACGGCTGGACCAATTTCAAAAATTATTTTTTTGTTTGAGATGGTATATCTTCTAGTTGGTCCCATTGTTATGAAATCAGGATCTGATGAAGGGATCCTGGAGTAATCAAGGGAACTCTTCAATTATTATAGGCACAAAATTGACGGGTCTGCATCGGGAAACGCAATATTTTGTAAAAGGTGACGTCGGTTTTATTTATTGCTAAAAAGTTTTTAAGATATTTAAAATAACTTTAATTTCAGAAGTCGGTATGAAAATACGAATAAACCGAAATCAGAAACACCACCAAAACTATTTCTTAATTGCTATCGTATTAGTTGCAAAATTAACGTTATTTTCTGAAGATATCTTTCAAACAGCTACTTGTCCTTGAGGAGCCTCTCTTTATTGAAGTCGATTTATAAGAAAAGGTTTAGCTGGATTGTTCGATAGCTATTATTTGCGTATTATCTCTCAAGGCGTATCGATGGTGTTTATCGAGCCCACATCACTCATTGTTACAGCGGAAATCTCCCAAGACTTATAAATACGCAGTTACTTTGAATACTGCGTCCTCATTAATTTCCAATCCCACGAAGATGTAAAGTATTCGTTATAGAAAGTTGAGAAGCCATAAAAACATAAGCTGATCAGTCTACAACCTACGTCTATTAATGTTTTGTATAATTTTATTATTTCACAAAGAAAAGCAAACAAAGTGGGAGCGCAGAGTGGAAGTGAAAGAGCACATGTTTTTATTTATTCATAATATTTTATAGGAATAATATTTTTTCTTTATTATTTGATCGTGGATAACGTTGTGTGCATTGTGTTTGTTTCACTTAACATATAAGCTACTTTGTTAATTTTTAAACACTGTTGTTTGTTATCCCTAATAAAATAAAATAAATTATGACCATGCCACCCTCATAGAATATATTTTTTTTGTTTATTATTTTATAGATTACTATAACCATGCCACTCTTATAAGATAGGAGAACTGGAAACACTCCAGCGGATTGTTTACGGACAAAACGATTCCGTTGGTATCTTTCCAGTTATATTGTGCGGTGTAGGTGTAGTGTTGTTCATTGTTATACCTTTATTTCTTTAAGCCTCTCTCCGATTTTTCTTTTCGGCTCAGTAGATCTTTAACCTTTTGAGAATATTCCTAAAAATAGTGTACAAAGAATGGTCTTATCAATCAGGGAATAATAGACATTGGGTGAACAGGAATCTAAGGATATAAAGTGCTACACTGGGATGCTTCATTACTGGCTACATAGATTAGCATAGGATTTTGGTGCAATGAAGAACGTTCTAGTGATAAAAACAGTGTTTATGTTATTTTATATTATATGTTATAACGAAGATAAGATTATGATGAAAATATGTTGTAATTAAAATAGGGCGTTGTTAGTAAAAAAAAGGCTAGCGATTAAAAACAATTATTTTCACTATTAATACAGAATTGAAATTAAGATTCTAATTAAAAAGTAAGTTGGTATTAATGTCGTACTTAAAAAAAAATAGTTTCAGTTATATATAAAGTTCATGTCATGTAAGGTAAAATATTTTGTTGGACTTGGATATTTGGCCCATATATATTTAAAAATTTGTATTTTAACCATTTGCAAATTTAGTTAGAATTGTTTATACGCTACTAGCGACCCGGCCCGACTTCGCACGGGTCCTTTCAACAATTTTTGGTACGTCCACAGTGATAGTACGTCCTCACAAAAATAAAATGTATTTATAAAAAATCTATCTTGAATCAGACTAAAGTGCAAGTGACTACAAAATGTTTTTACAAAAAAATTTTACAAGAAAAACAGATTTTGCTTTGAAGTTAAACGTGAATATATACCTATAGTAGTCCATGTGAAAAACACAACGCTTAAATCTAAACCTGTAACATTGAAAGTTTGTGCCCTTTTTTTCTGGTTGGGAAAATTATCAAATGACTTCTCCCGCTGAGGGTGGAGAGGAAGGGAGTGTCAGACTTGTACAGCTGATTAAAACCCCCCTGCTCCTTTAGTTGCCTTGCGTTCGGGGTCCTCGGTATCTTGTTAGAACATTCCCGCAACCCCGTAAGTAAATGGCCATATCGGGCCCCGTCAATGCTGCTGATTGCTCTTTGCGTCACTGTGTCAAATATTCAGTACTAGCTTCTACCCGCGACTTCGTACGCGTAGGAAGGTTTTCCCGCGCAAATCCCGATCCCGTTGGAATTTCGGGATAAAAAGTAGCCTATATGTTATTCCAGAATGTCAACTATCTACTTACCAAATTTCATTCAGATCCGATCAGTAGTTTTTGCGTGAAAGAGTAACAAACATCCATCCATCCTCACAGACTTTCGCATTTATAATATTAGTACGATAGTACGATTTGTCCCATTGACTTATTGATGGTCATTGAAACAGACAATTTCACTGGAAATTGCAGATTTTTTTATTGATAATACGCTCGCGTTCAATAATAAAATATAAATTAAAAATAAATAGTCTAGCTTTTATTTGTTTGTTGCTAGTCATTTAAATTGAAACAGTAAATCAGTAGGTATTAAAGGAATCCGGGGAATTAAAACAACTTCTCCAGTTCCACATCCAGTCAGTATTGTGCACAAATTCTGTAGGAAAGTGAACAGCCTCTTCAAGATCGATCACAGTGTACTATTTTTTGTGGGTGGCATCTCGCAGGTCAACCTTAACCCAACCTTTAGACCACTTAACCTGACTTGCATCTGGTAATTAAAATGTATTCTATGTATTAGCCTTCGGGAATAAAATATCTAAAATACAGTGAAAATTGCACCAAAATCCCTTGTGTGGTTTAAAAGAAGAAAGCTTTGAAACAGACAGACGCGGTGGAGGACTTTGTTTTATATTATTTATTGAATGTTATTTTCCTCGCTAGAGAGCTCCGATACACGCGTGCGATCGTTGCTAATCATAAAGTGCTATAGGGCTAAGCCCGTTTTTTTGTGTGTGTCGTCTCGCAGGTCAACCTCGGAGGTTGTCGGCTGCTTAACCGGGCTTGCTTGTGGTTGCCTTAGTTAGCAAATAAATTAAAGCCACCAGCCAGGGCTTATTAAGGCGAAGCGCGGCTTTCGACGCGTTATTTATAGGCACCCGCACGCACCGGCCCCTCGGCCGGTAGGCTACGCAGGAGTAGCGCTCACCCGTCGCATTGACCACAAAACGCTGATCTGTAAACTATACCATTACGAAATTCGTGGACAAGCTGCTGACATTGTTCTTTCCTATTTATCAAACAGGCAACAAAAAGTTATTATTAATGGAGCGATATCTTCACGATCCCTAGTCAAGATGGGCGTTCCGCAAGGTTCAATTCTTGGCCCTTTCCTTTTTAGCAAATTCTGTCTGTCCATCCATCCGTATGTCACAGCCATTTTATTTCAAAACTATTAGGACTATAGACATGAAACTTGGTAGGTAGATGTATTCTGTGAACCGCTTTCCGATTTTAAGAAAAAAGTAAAAATTATTTAAAATTAAGAGGGGCTACCCATTCGTGGAACTGAAACTGAAAATATTTTTTATTATACCTATGCGTGTGTAGTCTGTATAGAGAGGTCTTTAAAAATGACATTGAGGTTTCTAAAACCACTTTTTCATAAAGTCAATCGTTTAAAAGATATACGCTTCCAAAGTGGTAAAATGTAACCCCCCTCTAACTTCTATAATAATGGAAGGCGGATAATACATGCTGTAGATCTTAATGTAAACTTTCAAGGAAAATTGATTTGAACGAGATCGGGTCAGCAGTTTTGAAGATATAGCATATTTTCTAAAACCGCAAATATAACTTTGTAATTCATACAAATACTATGAAAAACAAAGTTATTTGACGTAATTACTACGGAACCCTTCATGGGCGAGTTTGACTCGCCCTTGGCCAATTTTTTCTAGTGTACATCAAATTCAGATTCATTTATTTTTGTAAAACATAGGTACATTATAAGTTGTTATTTAGTAATACATTGAGAGCGCTATGCTTTGCCTCTAGGGCGTACAAAAGTAGTCTTGCATGCATGTCTATCATTAAATTAAAAAATTTCATATATATGAATGACAATAAACAAGTAAATACATTAAATCATCGTATTTAGAATTTTTAATTACAATATATTATCAATGACCACCATACATGATGACCAACTTGTCGGATATAATTTTATTCACTGATGATACTTCTCTCATTTTTAAGATGCGGATGTCTTACATGTAATGAAAGTCTGGCACTTCTTGCGAAGTAGCTCGCTGCTAATAATCTCGCACTTAATGCGAACAAAACGAAATGTCTCAAGTTTTCATTACCTAATGTACCACAAGCTAGTGTCAATTTATTCTTTGATGGCAAAAAACTCGATGTTATTACGGAAACTGTATTTTTGGGTATAACTATCGATTGAAAGTGACAGTGGGGCGATCATATTGGGACTCTTTCAAGTAGATGCAAGAAAAATTACGCAATTAACTAATAGCGATAGCTCGGTTATAGTTTATTTTCCTTATTTCCACAGTATCATGACCATAGATCGGAATAGGTAGAGCTGTTTTATGTACTTGCCATAGGATAGAATTATATGGATATTCCCCGAGTCCCGGGATTTGGTTTTTAAGTAGTAAAATCATAAAAAACTTTCTTACCTTCGGGACTATTGAAAGATTACACTCCCTTTCTGGCGGGTAAATATAAGAAGGATGGGATTAATGATAGTATAATAAATAGATAAACTTGATTCATTAAACCACATATATTTTTTCAAGTAACAATTTCTTATTCAAGAATCAACAATCAATTAAACATTTTTATTCTGAAGTTGTACAAAAACATATTACCATACAAACTATTTATTTTATACATATTGACAAAAATAATGAAATTCAATAAAATCCCGTAGTATCAGTAGGAATCCCGTGGAATATACATATTAACATCAATGTTTGCGGTCAATGAACCTAAATAGCTCTACCTATTCCAATCACTGATCATGACTTATGGTATATTACTGTGGGGATCCGCAGTTGTCGTAGATTCAATTTTTATACTGCAAAAGAGGGCAATCCGGGCAATATATAAAATGAGTCCTCGCGAGTCTCTTCAAAATGTTTTTAAAGAGGTCGATGTACTGGCTCTGCCTTCACTTTATATATTAGAAAACATATTATATATATAATCACACAATAAATACACTTACGAGTCGGTTGCGACCAAGATGGCTTGGGATCGGCTGGCTGCCTTCTTCTGTATCATAGAGTTATGGGCAGTGATTGGAATAGGTAGAGCTATTTAGGTTTATTGACCGCAACTATTGAGGTTATTATATGGATATTCCACGGGATTCCGACTGATACTACGGGATTTTATTGAATTTCATTATTTTTGTCAATATGTATAAAAATGGTTTATGCAAGCCAATAAGCGCATGAGTAAGGTTGTAAATTTTACAACTGTAAATGTTTTTTGAGCGTGCTCCATCTTCGACCACATCATCACTTACCATCAGGTGAGATGGTGGTCAAACGCGAGCCTATTATCAATAAAAAAAAAAGAAATTGTTACGTAAAAAAAAATATGTGGTTTAATGAATGTAGTTTATCTATTTATTATACTATCCTTAATCTCGTCCTTCTTATATTTACCCGTCAGAAAGGAAGTGTAATCTTTCATTAGTCCCGAAGGCGAGAATAGATTTTTTATGATTTTAGTACTCAAAAACCAAATCCCGGGACACGGGGAGTATCCATATTATTCTAACCTATAGCAAGTACATAAAACAGCTCTACCTATTCCGATCTATGGTTATGGGCCTATGTTTATAATCTAATAACTTATTAATACAGTTTGTAAGACGAATATACTAAAATGTTGTCAATCAACTTTTGAAAATGATCTAGGGTCAAGTTGGTCGCATGCCAGAGGGTCATGGCTATCCGAATGATCCGGGGATACCGCACGATCGCCGGCGAATCGGCCAACCTCCTTGCCGGATTGCTGCCCTGGGATCTGGAGGCGACTGCCCTCCAGCGCGTCTATGAATGGCGCGTGGAGGCGCAGCGCCGGGGCGTATCCCCGCTGCCTCGAGAAGTCGAGGCGCGGCGGGAAGAGCTCCGGCGTGATCTCAGGGCAGTATGGAGGGAACGACTGTCGCAACTGAAGGCCGGGCACGCCGCAATTGCGGCGGTAAGACCCCTCTTTGAGGAGTGGCTAGATCGGCGTCACGGCGTCCTGACCTACCGTATGACGCAGGTCCTCACCGGACACGGAAGTTTCGGGAGGTACCTGTGTCTGATGGGAAAGGAGGAAACGCCTGGGTGTCACCACTGCGAGGGTCGCCCTGAGGACACAGTCGAGCACACGGTGCAGGACTGCCCCGCTTGGGCAGAGCACCGACGTGTCCTCACGGCGGCAATAGGCGGAGACCTCTCGCGCCCGGCATTGGTCGAGGCCATGCTGCGGGGCGAGAGGGAGTGGGAAGCGGTCGCCTCCTTCTGCGAAGCAGTCATGCTTCCGAAGGAGGAGGCGGGCCGCGAGAGGGAGAGGATGGCGTCCTCCCTCCAGCCCAGCTGCAGTGGTAGACGCCCACGGCGTCGGACGTCGGCCGACGATCTCCGGCCACCGTAGGCGCGGGCATGCGGACAGCGAGTAAAGGGCAACTCGTTGTCCGACCATGGACCATGCCCGGGTCGACGGCGCGTCGTGTTCCACGCGCGCCTCAAAGATCGTCAGCAATATGACGAGGCCTCCCCGTAGAGGGCCGAAGCCTGCCGGGGTCGGGGGACTCATCCCGTTACCGTGACCCCGGTACGTAAAGGGTTATTGAAGGAACACCGTGGATTTTAGTCAGTAAAAGTCTGACAGTCCCTCCCACCCTGCCCGGGGTGGGAGGACTTATTTGATAATTTTACCACGATAAAAAAAAAAAAAAAAAAAAAAATGGTCAGCTGATAGAATTCAAATTAAGTAGTTGGTGTATGTTTGAATTGGAACGAATAATGAAACCTCCGTTTGTACGTGCAGGGATGCATAGTTTAATAAAGCTGTTTGTGCAAACAATCGGGTTGCGCGTGTCGGGTATTCTGCAATAATTCCGGGTACTCGACATCCGGCCGCCTGTGAGCGTCACTGTAGACAAACGCGGCGATGCGTTGTCCGGATGATCACGCATGACGTCATGGCTGTTACTCGTATGTAAATGAGTCCATGTGACGTGGAAGTTGCAGTTATTGTACACCTTTATTAATTTACCTTATTTGGCTCTTCAACAATGAAAACTCTATTACATACACAATTTTACATCTTAATCTATGTTTAAGTGCTCTATCACTTAAGCTAGTGTACTGTAGTAGTTTTAATCGATCTCTATAAGCTCAGGTTACTACGTCTGCGACTAGTGTATTTTAAATTACTTTTTTTTTATAAAAAAGTAAAATATGGTTTAGGTTTTTGTTTGTATTTGTACTCTTTTTTATGGAATACGAGTAGGTTGTTCCAAAATTTAGAAGCCAAAAATTTGAAATATATCATGGAAGATATTTAAAAAAATCATAGGATGTATTTTATTTTTTAACACGCTTTTATTAGGTCGACCTGTATGTAACTAACTATGTAATGAAATCTAAGGTAACTAATTTAACCATCTTCCAAGGGTAGTAGCGTAATGAAAATTGGCAGCTGTATGTAGTTCTGATGACAATACAATAATATGGTACTGTTGAACTGATCTGATGATGGATCCGGAAGATATGAGCTGGAACTTCATGATGGAAAGTAGTTTTGGATTTCGTAGAAAAGTCTTGTAATGAACTTTCACCACAATTAGGTTTCAAGGTCTGATGATGAAGCCGGAAGACAGGCACTGGCATTCCATGTTGGAATATCGTATCATAGTCGTGTTTGTACTTTTGAGAGAGGCCACGTAATGGACTTTGAACACGATCAGGTTTTAAGGTACAAACCTAAAGAAAATCCGTTATCGGTTTTCTTAACCTTTTTGAATTACCGCGTAATCCATAGATTTATTCTTTTATAGATGTCACTTTCAAATCCTCTGGGGAATCGACCGTTTAATTGTTCACTACTCGTAGGAATATGGCAAAAACTACAAAAAAATATTTTTTTTACGTGCATTTATAAAAGCGTGTTTTCTAGTGTTTTTTAAACTATTAATTTATTTAAAGCGCTTGTTAACATTCGTGGCCCAGTTTGTTTTTTAATAACTGGAATCTCAAATATTGGGTTTTTAGTATATGACTTATTTTTATCTGGTGGTCTGTTTACTTGGACGGCGATTCCAACATAGGTAAAGGCGAAGCTAAGGTAAGCCTTAGCTTAGCCTTTACTCAAATAAACATAGAGAGATTCCAATTATTAACAGGGATATATACTGTTCTGAGTAACAGTGCTTGAGGTTAAAGTCGGTCTTTTAATTTGTTGAAGCTTGATGAATGACAGATTTTGGGTTAAATAGATAAAATTGTTTTCGTAATATCCGAGTTGGTTGGTTGCCTGCGTGCGAGAATTTAATTGTGACTGCAGCTTCCGTCTCTTGGCAGTACAAGTGTTTATAACAGTGGGGTTGTCGAAAGTCGTCCGCAATCAGTCAGTCAATCAGTCTCTGTTCTGGGTGACTTCATTAGGGAGATTATCAGTTATTTCAATAATAGATTTACCTATAAGTCTCACAATTCTATTCTGCGACAGAGCGTTAATGCTATAATCCTCCTCCTATACAGTATGTTTGCGTATTCAATGTAAGATTTGCTGGTACCAACTATGTTAACTGCTTGAAAAGTGAGTTGTGAACACGCTTTTTTATTGTATTTAACATGCTTTTATTAGGTCGAGCTGTGACAAACTATGTAATGAAATCTAAGAATCTGAATTACACGCACGTTTAATTGTTGTATCATCATGGAACTTGGTAATTATATGTAGGTTAGATGACAATACAATATTATGGTACCATCGAGCTGGTCTGACTATGGAATTGGAAGGTGGCTGATGGAACCTTGAACTGCCTACTAGTAAACTTATCGAGTTTGGGCTCATTAGATCGTCTTATAACATAATCTGTCCATTTTTCCTGATGACGAGGACATATTATGATTCTTATGGTACCATTGAGTTGGTCTGATAATGAGACTGGAAGATGGCTGATGGAACCTTGAACTGCCTACTAGTAAACTTATCGAGTTTGGGCTCATTAACATAACATAACATAATCTGTCCATTTTTCCTGATGACGAGGACATATTATGATTCTTATGGTACCATTGAGTTGGTCTGATAATGAGACTGGAAGATGGCTGATGGAACCTTGGACTACCTACTAGTTAACTTATCGAGTTTGGGCTCATTAGATCGTGTTATAACATAATCTGTCCATTTTTCCTGATGACGAGGACATATTATGATTCTTATGGTACCATTGAGCTGGTCTCATAATGAGACTGGAAGATGGCTGATAGAACCTTGGACTGCCTACTAGTAAACTTATTGAGTTTGGGCTCATTAGATCGTGTTATAACATAATCTGTCCATTTTTCCTGATGACGAGGACATATTATGATTCTTATGGTACCATCGAGCTGGTCTGATAATGAGACTGGAAGATGGCTGATGGAACCTTGGACTGCCTACTAGTAAACATATCGAGTTTGTGCTCATTACATTCGTCTCAAAAGCGTGTTTTTAGTTTTTTAAACTATTCATTTTTCGACAGTTTTATTTAAATAAAAAATTGGCCAAGTGCGAATCAGACTTGCCCATGAAGGGTTCCGTAGTAATTACGAAAAATAACTTTGTTTTTCATAGTATTTGTATGAAATACAAAGTTATATTTGCGGTTTTAGAAAATGTGCTATATCTCAATAACTGCTGACCCAATCTCGTTCAAAAAAATTTTTGTTAAAAGTTTTTATTAAGATCTACATCATATCATAACTGCAGAAAGAGGTAACTGCTTCCCATGCCTCGTCGCTCCGGACCATGGATTAAACCAGGGCCGGGAGCGAGAGGTCGCCGCCTATCACCGGATCAAGCCTCCACCGTGTGTTCCACCGTGTCCTCAGGGCGATCCTCACAGTGGTGATATCCCGTCAAATCCGACACGTAACTCCCGAAACAACCGTACCCGGTGAGCATGAGGATCCTTCGTCTGGCGTAAGATGAGGACACCATGACGCCTCGTTAGCCAAATAAATTTGCTGTATTTCAGCAATGATGCGTCGAATGTTGGCTTCTAAGTGCTCAATTGTTTCTGGTTGGTCCTCATAGACATGTGACTACATATCCTTAGAGAAAATTATCTAAAGGCGTCAAATCGCATAAGTGATGTGGCCAGTTTACAAGTCCATTTCCTGAAATTAATCGTTCATCAAATTTCTTTCAATTAATTAATGGGATCGTGCGCTGTGTGGCATGTGGCACCTTCCTGCCCTGCTGAAACCACATGTCTGCCACATTAAGCCATCCAATTGCAACCGGCCACCTCGTTCTTGCAATTTGACGCCTTTAGATTATTTTCTCTGAGGATATGTAAAGTGGCATGTCTACGCCGACAAACCAGAAACAATTGAGCACTGAAACGTCAACATTCGACGCGTCATTGCCGAATAATACAGCGCGATTTACTGAGAAGATGTGTGAAAATTGGACATCCAGATTACGCCATGTACGAGCCACCATGACAATGCCATGATAATTATGACCACTGTAAGTTTTATCCCACCAAAAACATCCTGTAAAAAACCAGGCAAGTCTCGATGGAGCTGCTTGTGTCTCTAAAAAAAGTAATGAAATTTCTAAGTAAAGCCAAGCCAAGTCTAAGGTTCTACCGTGCCCCCAGATTACACAGAAAAATTATCGAATTGTCAGCTTTATTAAACAGGGCCTCGACCGCGCTTCCTTAGCACGCTGCACGCACGGTCGAGTTATCCCCAAAAGCGGGACTAAGCCTGTCTCACGCGGAACATTTAATTTTGATTAAAAAATCGGTACGTCTGGCAACGCTGGTCCTCACCTCTCTTTTGCATTATTTTCTCACGAACTATCTTTCTGCAGTGGTTTCTGTCTCTGGCTGTGTGGAAAGCGTTGTAAACTATGTGTAGATTCAAGAGCGGTGCAGATTTGGTCAGACCGGAACCGTGAGGGTTCCGTACCTCAAAAGGAAAAAAGCTGAACTTTTATAGGATCACTTTGTTGTCGGTGTGTCTGTCCGTCAAGAACCTTTATTTTAGGAACGCGGATATTAAGTTGAAATTAAAACTATATACTCAGGTTTACAGTCCCTTGAAGTTCTGAAAAAAAAAACTAACTTGTTGGATAAAGTAAAAAAAAATGTCGCATAAAACGCGTACTTTTACACTCTTGAGGAAATCTTAATTGATATGGGACTTCTGAATGTGACCATCACACTATTGCCGTGAATCTACTCTAGACACAAGCTTATTTAGCTTAGTTGGAGGGATTAAGAAGATTACTAGTAATGAGAGTTCTAAAAAAAAAACTAACAATGTTTTTCAATATAATTAAAATGACATATAAGGGGTTAAAATTTAAAATTTAATCTACTAGTTTAAGCGAAGTATCATATGAAAGTTCCTTTCATATTCCAAAACATTTTACGACGTATAAATTCTTATTTATAATTTAAAAAACCGGTCAAGTGCGTGTCGGGCCACGCGCAGTGTAGGGTTCCGTAGTTTTTATAACAGCCAAATGCGTGTCGTATTCGCTGACTGATCGTTTCGTACCATGCTCTAACTAAAAGCCAAACATGACTACCTAACTAATTTGACTTCCTATACAAATCCTCACCTGATCCGACAATTTTGCACGGAAAGTTTCAATTTTTTTTAGAGATTTGTATAAAACTTGTCATAGCCGGTGTTTTGAATTTAAATACGGACACAGAGCTACACTACTCAATCGTCACCTAGCACGATACAACTCGCGCTTAGCGCCATCTATCCACATTTCTATAGAGTTGTTTGAAATTTTCGAGTCAAATACAATTGGTCGACTATTACTCGTAAACTTGTAAAGCCCACTTATGTGTGATAGTTTTCCTTTAAATTTCGTTATATAAAAACTGGCTTCTGATCACGTTTTCGGTCGCGTGAAATGATAATCCTGTCCTCTAGGTTGTTTGAAATTATTGCTCTAATTTCAGCCCTGGAAACATTTTTTCATAACCAGATCAAACTAGAATCACACACGGAAAATTAAGCGGACTAAGGAATATGAAAGGCATAGTCAAAGTATTCACGGAGGAGTGCAAAAAATATAATTATAGTGCATTTGAAAAACATGAAAGGAATAATAATAAATTAAAATTAATAGTTTAAAAAACTAAAAATATGCTTTTTAACCGACTTCAAAAAAAAGGAGGAGGTTCTCAATTCGTCTTGAACTTTTTTGTGTTTTTATTTATGTTACCTCATTACTCGCATATGGCTGGAGCGAATTCGAAAATTCTTTTTTGTTTGAAAGGGTATACTTTCTAGTTGGTCCCATTGTCGTCATGTTTGGATATGATGATGGGATCATGGAGAAATCGAGGGAACTCTTCAAATATTATAGGCACACCTATAGCATTTTGGGTATTTCTTATAGTACCTTGTGCAGTTGCTCTCGAAAAGCACTATTTGAGGAAGTGGAACTGATGATAAAGAGCACAGCTGGCCATCGAGACTACTCAATAATAAGTATTTCGTGGATTGCGATTAGATTACTTGAATATAGATGTTAAGCACTTTATGCTCGTCACAATGCATATGGTGAAGTAGAGCTGATGGTGATGTACCAGGAGAACTCCTCAAAAATTAACGGCTCTGCACCGGGAAACGCAATATTTTGTAAAAGGTGATAAGTAGTTGACACGAAAAGGCGTGAAAAAAAATTTTTTTTGCAAAAAATAGAACCGACTTCTATAAAAAACACTACAAAGGCAAAAATAACTTTAATTTCGGAAGGCGGTGTCAAAAAAAAAAGAAAATACAAAATAAATGACACAGACTACCGAAAATAAAGTTTTTTTTGCCTTTTTAAGTATTTTTATATAGAAGTCGGTTCTATTTTGTGCAAAAAAAATATTTAGTTACTGCAGTAAAAAGCCAAAAATTTCTGAGGTTCCATCAGCCACCTTCCAATTCCATCATCAGACCAGCTCGATGGTACTATAATATTGTATTGTCATCTAACCAACATATAATTGCCAAGTTTCATGATGATACAACAATTACAAGTGCATGTAATTCAGATTCTTAGATTTTATTACATAGTTACTTAGTTTGTTACAGCTCGACGTAATAAAAGCGTGTTATGAAATGAACTATGGTACAATTTCGAGTACTAACCTAACGCTAGTAAACATGAAGTGACAGAGAATCCGTGTGCACATTTTTGTGTTTGTGAAAGCACCAATACCTTAGTTTCATGTAAATAGATTGCAGGCTTGTTGATTGTGTACATTTACCTTGTGGACATTTCGAACAAAAACGAACGATTGTTGTACAATATGATCCATTGTGTAGCGGAGTACATGAGGTACCACAAAACGAAAAAAAAATCGTTCGTTTGATTCAAACGACATGCATGCATGGCAATGTTTTACATGTTTTTGAAACTCCAATTTTTCATTTCAGTTCAACTGGATATAAAGTTTATTATTTTTGCTTTCAATAAAACGTACAATTGTTTCGCAATTCACTACTTTCTGTTGTTCCTTTTCTATTTAAAATTAAATGATTAAATTTTATCGTAACAACATACTTAACCAGATAAGTATCGATACAAAAAAACTTTTTAGCAAAAAAAAAAAACCAACTTCCATATCAAAACACTACAAAGCCAAAAATAACTTTGATACTCGATTACTTGTCACCAAGTCCGGATCTGATGATCCTGGAGAAATCGAGGGAACTCTTCAAATATTATAGGCACACCTATAGTGATTTGAGTATTTTTTATAGTAACTTGTGTAATTGCATTCGAAAAGCAGCATTTGTGAAGTGGACCTGATGATGAAGACCACAGATGGCCACTGGAACTACTCAATATATAAGTAGGAATAGTAAGTATTTCATGTGTTCCGGTTCGATTACTTTAATGTAGTTATTAGGCCGTGCGCGCACTGTCTTGCGGTGGCCGCAATTACGGTAGTTCTACCGCACCGCAAAATTTGTGAAGTATGGAGTGTCATAGAAGTGCGCGCACAGCGGTCAGTCTACCGGTGCGGTAGAACTACCGGAATTGCGGCCACCGCAAGGCAGTGCGCGCACGATGCTCGTAACAATGCATATGGTGAAGTGAAACTGATGAGGAAGCACCAGTAGAACTCCTCAACAATTTACGGCCCAACATTGGGAAAAACAATATTTTAGTAGTTGACATTTAGGCTCTTGTAACTAGGTAAATTAAAAATCGACCAACTAAAAAGAGTGAAATACCCTTTCAATCAAACAAAGAATTTTCCAAATCCGTCCAGCCATCTGCGAGTAATGAGGTAACATATATAAATAAAAAAAGTTCAAGTACGAATTAAGAACCTCCATTTTTTTGAAGTCGGTTAAAAGTACTTAATTTCGGTAGTCGGTGTCTTTATTTATTTTATTTTATTTTATTATGTTTGGAAAACTTACAGCTAGACAGAGAAAATAACAAGGATAATAAATACAATATGGCCAATTACAAGTTTTCACTAATAACTAGATATACAATATAATAATACAGACAGGTTAGCTGAGATACAGAGAGAAAAAAAAATATATAAATAAGTACAAATTGTTAAAAAAAAAACTTAAATATTTTCAAAGAAATGCCTACATAGAGTCTTATTCAACTTAGACACGCTAGTATTAAAGATGTCGATATCAACCTCCTGGCAAGTCGCATTGTACACACGGCTCGACCTAACCATGTACGAGTTTTGCCTATAGTTAGTTCTTGTCGTTGGTGTGTGCAATAAACGGGATGTACGTAAGAACGAACCAGGTACACGCAGCCCAATTTTGCTCAACAACTCAGGGACATCACTGGATCCGTTCGCAATATTAGTTAGTAAGACCAAGTCGGATATTTTTCTACGTTCGTATAACGGGAGAATATGAAATCTTTTGCATCGTTTAAGATAGTTTGGTAGATATGTTCTGGAACGAAATTGAATGTACCTTAAAAACCTCTTTTGTATGCCCTCTAATCGACTGATATACAAATTATACTTAGGGTTCCAGATTTGAGAGGCATACTCGAGGTGACTACGAACAAAGGAGCAATACAATATTTTAATAGTTTTGATGCTCCTGAACTCTGATGAGACCCTACAAATGAAACCTAGCGCCTTCGACGCTTTGTTGACAATGTTATCAATATGTGTGTCAAAAATAAGTTTTGAGTCGAAAGTAACCCCAAGGTCCTTTATTACATTGACCCTTTGAATTGGGGTATCTAAGAGATTGTAGGAGAAACATATAGGGTGCGGTTTGCGGGTGAAAGTACACACATAGCATTTGGAGACGTTTAAGTCCAGCTTATTTAATTTGCAGTATGCTTGAAAAGCCTCTAGATCTGCCTGCAGTAGAAGAGCATCTGTCTGGCTTGTAATCTGTTTCATGATTTTCATGTCGTCAAACAAACAAAATCATATTATTATGAAAATAAAATATATTAAAAAAGTGAAATTGAACAGATCCAGGATGATTAATGTGTGACTCACGGATGCGCCAAATAGGCCCAGTTCAGCAAAAAGCCGGACAACTAGTGTCCAACGCTGGTTTTCAACTGGTCCTAATAGTGAGTGTACGGATGTCAATCAGTTTAACATATAATATAGTAAAAATATACATATAATATAAAAATAATATACATAATGTAATAAAGGAAATATACATAAAATAGAAATATAAAGTACTTTACGAATCCAATAAATATTTATATACAATACATAATAATTATAATGTGTATTTTGTTTTCCGACTTCCGTAATTAAAGTTGTTTTTTACTTTGCAGTGTTTTTTGGGAGTCGGTTTAATTTTTTGGTAAAAAGTTTTTTGTAACATTTATTACAAAAACGGTTTGTGCTTCCAACTGGTCCCTCTTTTGAGTTAGGTTATGCTGAGCCTTTTAACCTCTTCAACAGTTTTATTTTATGTGTCAGTAAAACTTCCACCAACTGCTTTCGAAATTCTACATTCCCCATTTTAGTTTTATTATTCTCAGAGAACATCACCCGAGAGTTCATCAAAGCAGTGTTCAAAATTAATTCTCATAAATCATACAGAACGAACACGCGAATTACTAAACAAAAAAAAAAACTTTTTACCAAAAAAATAGAACCGACTTCCATATAAAAACACTACAAAACCAAAAATAACTTTAATTTCTGTAGTCGGTGTCATTTGTTTTGTATTTTCTTTCTTTTTTTGACACCGCCTTCCGAAATTAAAGTTATTAACCGACTTCAAAAAAGGAGGTTTACAATTCGTCTTGAACTTGTATGTATGTGTTTATGGTTCTGTACCAAGCATGCCAGCAAGTGTAACAATTTTTACACCATTTTTAAACGCTGAAATTAAAGGCAAAACTCTTTAATAATTCTGTAAGAACTTTGTCCCTTTTTGATTATTCGATTTTGATTTTGAACGGAAAATCTAAACCTATGACCTATACGATCACTGTCCGTCTATGCAACCAGCTGTTTCCCGTGACTATAGGGAGGTTTATCCCGCACAAATCGGGAATTCTGGGATAAAAAGAGAGCCTGTGAGTTATTCCAGGATTTCAGCTATCTACATACCAAATGTAATTACGATTCGTTATGTATATAATGTAGTTTATGAGTGAAAGAGTAGTCCAAGCACAAATTTTCGCGTTTAAAATATCAGTAAGAAGTAAGATACAAAAAGACCATTGTCCTGTGTCAATGGTCTCTTTCAGGTGAAAAATCAAACTTGTAAGACAACGCACTCCAAAGATATATGACAGTTTATGTCGCGTATATTCGCATATTTTGCTTTTGATTTCGCAAGGGAATCAAAACCTACAAGGTACTTCCTGTTGGCCTAAAATAATAATATTTAGCTAGAAGCAATGTCTTACAGAACATGTAAAATAAACATTCTGAAAACCGAAAATATTATTTATTTATTTATTATATACTTTATTGTACACCTTACAATACATTTAAAGATACAAATAATAAAACTAGTGTACAATGGGCGGTCAATGTAATATGTAGTTAATTCAGTTCTATTGTATTTTTGTATTTTAATAAGTTTGTACCGAACCCTCTAAGTGCGAGTATAATCGCACTTGGCCAGTTTTATTTGATTAAAATAACATAATCAAAAATTTCCTTAGCATTTTACCATCAGATCTTCACACCTATTAAATCAATCTGCAAAAATGTAATGGTCCTTAAAGTGTAATATTATAATAGTACCATTTTTTTTATAATAATTCTGTTCTTGTTCCGTGATCTGACAAACTTTTTCATTAAAGTCTGATACGTGTTTAAAATAAATTTCTCAGTTCAGAAATTGTTTTTTTTAACACGTTAACTGCCGTAGTGGAACGGTAATTTTTTTTTTTTGTGGCACCTGGATTTAGTTTTATAAGATGTGGATTTATGTCTAGTTTGGGCTGCAATCGTATGTATGGTTTATGAAATAATCTCAAAAAACTCCATGAGGTCACCGGTGCCCTACGCGGCGCTGTGATGTCGAAAATTGCATTTTCGTTATTTTGGCGCCACATAGATCACACCTCCGGTCACCCGCCCCGCAGTCGAATACTTGCACTCAAGTGGGATGCAAGGCCTTTTTAACCGACTTCAAAAAATGAGGTTCTCAATTCGTTTTGAACTTTTTTTTAATGTATGTTACCTCATTACTCGGAGACGGCTGGACCGATTTGAAAATTATTTTTGCGTTTGAAAGGGTACACTTTCTAGTTGGTCCCATTGTTACAAAATCAGGATCTGATGATGGGAGCCTGGAGAAATCTTGGGAACTCTTCAAATATTATAGGCACACCTACAGCGTTTTGGGTATTTCTTATAGTACCTTGTGCAGTTGCTCTCAAAAACCACCATTTGAGGAAGTGGAACTGATGATGAAGACCCCAGATGGCCACCGAACTACTCAATAATAAGTATTTCGTGCATTGCGATTAGATTACTTGAATATAGATGTTAAGCGCTTTATGCTCGTCACAATGCATATGGTGAACTAGAGCTGATGGTGATGTACCAGGAGAACTCCTGAAAAATTAACGGCTCTGCACCGGGAAAAGCAATGTTTAGTAAAAGGTGATAAGTAGTTGACATTTTGACTTTGGTAACTAGATCAATTACAAACAGACCCACCAAAAAGCGTGAAAAAAAAACTTTTTACCAAAAAATAGAACCGACTTCCATATAAAAACACTACAAAGCCAAAAAAAACTTTTTAGCAAAAAATAGAACCGACTTCCAAATAAAAACACTACAAAGGCAAAAATAACTTTAATTTCGGAAGGCGGTGTCAAAAACGAAAATATATACAAAACTAAAGACACCGCCTTCCGAAATTAAAGTTATTTTTGCCTTTGTAGTGTTTTTATATGGAAGTCGGTTCTATTTTTTGCTAAAAAGATTTTTTCACGCTTTTTAGTGGGTCGGTTTGTAATTTATCTAGTTACAAAAGCCAAAATGTCAACTACTTATCACTTTTTACAAAATATTGCTTTTCCCGGTGCAGAGCCGTTAATTTTTGAGGAGTTCTCCTGGTACATCACCATCAGCTCTACTTCACCATATGCGTTGTGACGAGCATAAAGTGCTTAACATACATATTCAAGTAGGTAATCTAATCGCAATCAACGAAATACTTATTATTGACTAGTTTCGGTGGCCATCTGGGATCTTCATCATCAGTTCCAAGTGTAAGACCTAGAGCAACTGCACAAGGTACTATAAGAAATACCCAAAACGCTATAGGTGTGCCTATAATATTTGAAGAGTTCCCTCGATTACTCCATGATCCCATCATCAGATCCAAACGTGACGACAATGGGACCAACTAGAAAGTATACCCTTTCAAACAAAAAAGAATTTTCCAAATCGGTCGAGCCATCTCCGAGTTATGAGGTAACATACATACAAGTTCAAGACGAATTGTAAACCTCCTTTTTTTGAAGTCGGTTAATAACTTTAATTTCGGAAGGCGGTGTCAAAAAAAAAAAGAAAATACAAAACAAATGACACCGACTACAGAAATTAAAGTTATTTTTGGCTTTGTAGTGTTTTTATATGGAAGTCGGTTCTATTTTTCGGTAAAAAGTTTTTTTTTTTTAAATTTAGTATTTGCGTGTTCGTTCTGTATGATTTATGAGAATTAATTTTGAACACTGCTTTGATGAACTCTCGTGTGATGTTCTGTGAGAATAATAAAACTAAAATGGGGAATGTAGAATTTCTAAAGCAGTTGGTGGAAGTTTTACTGACACAAAAATAAAACTGTTGAAGAGGTTAAAAGGCTCAGCATAACCTACCTCTAAAGAGGGACCAGTTGGAAGCACAAACCGTTTTTGTAATAAATGTTACAAAAAACTTTTTACCAAAAAATTAAACCGACTCCCAAAAAACACTGCAAAGTAAAAAACAACTTTAATTACGGAAGTCGGAAAACAAAATACACATTATAATTATTATGTATTGTATATAAATATTTATTGGATTCGTAAAGTACTTTATATTAGTACTTTATATTTCTATTTTATGTATATTTCCTTTATTACATTATGTATATTATTTTTATATTATATGTATATTTTTACTATATTATATGTTAAACTGATTGACATCCACTCACTATTAGGACCAGTTGTAAACCAGCGTTGGACACTAGTTGTCCGGCTTTTTGCTGAACTGGGCCTATTTGGCGCATCCGTGAGTCACACAGTAATATTAATCATCCTGGATCTATTCAATTTCACTTTTTTAATATATTTTATTTTCATAATAATATGATTTTGTTTGTTTCTTGTAAGTTTTATTTTTTACAGTGTGTACTTGTGGCATGTGTCAATAAACGTTTTTTCTTTCTTTCTTTCCAAAAACGAAAATACAAAACTAAAGACACTGACTACCGAAATTAAGTAATTTTAACCGACTTCAAAAAAAAGGAGGTTCTTAATTCGTATTGAACTTTTTTTATTTATATATGTTACCTCATTACTCGCAGATGGCTGGACCGATTTGGAAAATTCTTTGTTTGATTGAAAGGGTATTTCACTCTTTTTAGTTGGTCGATTTTTAATTTACCTAGTTACAAGAGCCTAAATGTCAACTACTAAAATATTGTTTTACCCAATATTGGGCCGTAAATTGTTGAGGAGTTCTCCTGGTGCTTCCTCATCAGTTTCACTTCACCATATGCATTGTTACGAGCATATTGTGCTTAAGGCCGTGCGCGTACTGCCTTGCGGTGGCCGCAATTCCGGTAGAACTACCGGAATTGCGGCCACCACGGCGTACAGAACATGTAAAATTAACATTCTGAAAACCGAAAATATGTAGTTAATTCAGTTCTATTGAATTTATGTACTTCAATAAGTTTGTACCGAACCCTCTAAGTGCGAGTATAATCGCACTTGGCCAGTTTTATTTGATTAAAATAACATAATCAAAAATTTCCTTAGCATTTTACCATCAGATCTTCACACCTACTAATTCAATCTGCAAAAATGTAATGGTCCTTAAAGTGTAATATTATAGTACCATTTTTTTACAAGATAAATTATCATAATTCTGTTCTTGTTCCGTGATCTGACAAACTTTTTCATTGAAGTCTGATACGTGTTTAAAATAAATTTCTCAGTTCAGAAATTGGTTTTTCAACACGTTAACTGCCGTAGTGGAACGGTAAAATTAAATTTTTTTTTGGGTCTCCTGGATTTAGTTTTATAAGAAGTGGATTTATATCTAGTTTGGGCTGCAATCGTATGTATTGTTTATGAAATAATCTCAAAAAACCCCATGAGGTCACCGGTGCCCTACGCGGCGCTGTGATGTCGAAAATTGCATTTTCGTTATTTTGGCGCCAGATAGATCACACCTCCGGTCACCCGCCCCGCAGTCGAATACTTGCACTCAAGTGGGATGCAAGGCCTTTTTAACCGACTTCAAAAAAAGGAGGTTATCAATTCGTCTTGAACTTTGTTTTTTTTTATATATATGTTACCTCATAACTCGGAGACGGCTGGACCGATTTGGAAAAATCTTTTTGCAATTGAAAGGGTATACTTTCTTGTTGGTCCTATTGTTACGAAATCTGGATCTGATGATGGAATCCTGGAGAAATCGTGGGAACTCTTCAAAGATTATAGCCACACCTATAGCGTTTTGGGTATTTCTTATAGTACCTTGAGCAGTTGCTTTTGAAAGTACCATTTGGGGAAGTTGAACTGATGATGAAGACCACAGATGGCCACTGAAACTACTCAATAATAAGTATTTCGTGGATTGCGATTGAGTACGGATGTTAAACACTTTATGCTCTTCGCAATACATACGAGTATGGTGATGTAGAGCTGATGGTCAAGTACCAGGAGAACTCCTCAAAAATTAACGGCTGTGCATCGGGAAAAGCAATATTTTGTAAAAGGTGATAAGTTGTTGACATTATGGCTTTTGTAACTAGACAAACCGACCCACTAAAAAGCGTGAAATAAAAAATGTTAAGACTAGATAGCTAACGTTCGTCAAAATGACGAGCATCTTATAAATATCTCCCTCTCCCTTTCTAATGGTTTTACCTATACACTTGCTAATTTGAGCCAACTTAGTGACCGCTAGACTACGTCACATGGTGGTTACGTTTAGCCGGTAAGTACTTTTGTTTTGAGATACCTACTGCATACTCGTCATTTTGACGAATGGTTAGCTTATGCGTAACTTTTAAACCTGTACTTTGTGTTGATTATTGTTTTGTTTTGTTTTATTTACATAGCAAAGAATGGCTACAAGGTTGATCACAGATGATGACGTAGTTCGTTATTAGATGATGACGATTATGTCAACACAAATGATGTATTTTTTATAGTGAAAAAGAGGATAGTTTGTTGGCTGATGACCTGGAAAGTGACTTTCACGATGAACCCTCTGACAAAAGTAATTCCACCTTTAGATATTAAAGAGGAACAAGAAAGTTTACTTCCGATGCTCTTCCTCTCAGATACAATTCTTCATCGGCTTCCAATTCTATTATCCATTTGATCCAAGCCAATATTCGTTTTATGATATGCTCAATATATCGAATCTAAACTTCTACGTCCTATATTGCCATAATGTCTTGGTGTCTGGAGGTAAACCACTGTCACAAAGAAGCTTTATGAAACAATTGCTTGAACAACTCGTTAAACCATGGCTAAAACGTCGACTTGAAATACCAACAATGCCTCGAAGAATAAAAGACAAAATAAGACATGTATTGGTTTTGAACCATGAGGAACACGCTGAAGGTCACGGTCAAATTCTTGGACAATCTGGTTCTGGAAGTCCTCTCATACCTGATAATGCTTAGCAAGGAAAAGAAAAGCTGCAGTTTGTGTTCCTCTAAGAAAAGACGCATGACAAAGAATCACTACAATAGTTGCAGAGTTCCCATTTGTGGCGAACATACAGTCGACTTTTGCCCAACTTGTGCCAAAAAATCTAAGTAATTTGATATTTATGGTTAATTTTAAGATATTTGCTTTATTATACCAAACGAAAAAGAAGAAATTTCTAAAAAATAGTGCCAAATTTAGTCATTGTAAGATTTAGTGCCTTATTGTTCCCAAACAAACATGTGCCATTTAAGATTTGTGATTTATTACTGAAAAGTTAAACAAATATTAATTTATGTAATAATTATCTTTAATTTATATCCCATATTACCCATGAATATAATAAACCTGATTAAAATAATGTACAATTTTAATAAAAATCACATTTAAAAATTGGTCGTCAAAAAGTCGAATGGTTAGCTTATCACAGAAGTTTAGGAACGTTAGCTATGTAGGGTCAAAAAATAGAACCGACTTCCATATCAAAACACTACAAAGCCAAAAATAACTTTAATTTCGGAAGGCGGTGTGAAAAAAAAAAGAAAATCCAAAACCAATAACACTGACTACCGAAATTAAAGTTATTTTTGGCTTTGTAGTGTTTTGATATGGAAGTCGGTTCTATTTTTTGTTAAAAATTTTTTTGATAATCTACGTCCAATTACTCTCACCCACTCACACCTACATATCCATACATCACACACACATACAAAATCACTAATACATACCTACATTTTAAGCACGTACCCGCACGTACTCATACATATATACTCACACAGATTCACACACAATATAAGATAAAAAAATGTACTTACATTGCATATTTCTTATTTAAAGAGTATTTTAAATGATGTTTCTCTATTGTTGATTATGCATGCTTCCACTGTTTGGCACCTTTATTATTATATAAAATAAGTGAGGGGATGGTACTGGTAGCCGAAATACAGGTTAGGCCTTGTTCGGATACAGATGCTCAGACATTGTCACCACATTGCATTTGTCAAACATTTATAAGTTTTTTTGGAAAAATAAACATATTATATTGAACTTAAACCACTCTAAATTCGTAGGGATTAAGCATCAAGTGTCACGGGTATTAGTTCCAAACACCTGAAGCATCGCTCAGTCTGTAGCACAACGGTAATCTTTTAAGTAATCCATTTTGTAACGGTTGCCCATAACCCTGTAATCGCTTGATCTATCTACTGTTATATTTTACTGTCGTTTTCATTGCCCTTAAATCGATTCTTCGGTTTTGTTCAATTGCTTGTTAGAATTTGAGTATTTTGCCTGTAAAGGGGATTCATTTTTAGTGTTTGATGGTTCAGTAATTCATGTGTTGATTGAGCTCCTGTTTGTAATATAAAACTACAGAAGCGTTACATATTAATGCCGAGACTAGAAGGTTGGTCCACCCAATCACACATTTGTATAGTCGAGTTTCGAGTTTCCTTAAGGGGGTATAAATATACTTATTTTTTTTGTGAAAGTAAATAGTCATATTTGTTTGCGATTCGATGTTCGTAGCTATACAGTATGTTAACTAACAGAGGGAGTTCCCGTTAATCCGCAATAGTATAAGCACATCAATTAGACCGCTGCACACGCGGCCCATCATTTATAAATAAATTGCGACGTTGCCGTCCTTCAAGTATGCGTGTACAGAGTGTTTCTTTTACGTATCAATTTAACATTTTTAGTGATAATTTAAATATTAAAAAAAATTGTTTTCAAATAGTCATATTTTTTTAGCATGTATGGGTGCTATACTATTGCGGGTTAACGGTAACGCCCTCTGTTAGTTAACATACTGTATAATAGCAGCCACACGAACGATCTTCAATGTTAAGCAATACTTCTCGAGGTCATTACATGGATGGGTCGCGATTTTTCCGCGCCTTGGCAGGCACGTCAAGCCGTTGGTACCAGCTGTCATTAATACATCTCAGTCGTTACAGTTAATCAGTAGCCAGAAAACCTGACAGTATTTTTGCCAAGTGGTTAAGTTACTGGGTTGTGGAGATCATTCAGTCGTTCCATGTAAAACATTAGCACTCAGTTGCATACAGCTACACCACTAGAAGCCGGAGCAGATGGTGATGTTGAAAGTTCGTTCACCCAATCACACACATGTAGATATACTCACATTTGTTTGAGATTTAGAAAGTAAGTCTAGTTATATGATTGTTTTTGAACAAAACAATTTGTTGCGTTTTGTTAAACTGATAAAATCTTAAAGATAATAGCTACACAAAAACCACAGAATTCTTAAAAGTTTCGCTCTAAAATGCCGTTTCTATGTTTAGTAATTTATCTCCAACACGTCTAATCACCGACATTCATTATGCCGTCAAATACAATTTAGTTACCTGCTCTAACATGATTATCAGCCTCTGCCTTCGAGGTTCCAATAAGAATGTTACTCCAAGGTGTGCACCGGCTTCTTGCGAGGAATACAGAACAGAGAAAGTACAGAAGACCAGTTCCGTACAATGTGCGAAAATTCACACACCCATACACAGAGGGAGTAAGCTTTGTTGCTTATTTTTTTTTGTGTGATCTTTTGTCTAGAAATATTCCGTATTGCGCCTGGTAAATTTATTGACCATCTTCGGAAGTACAATGATGAACTCAAGAAAAGAGTTGGTAGCGTGAATAGTATAATGGACAAGGTGTAGGACGTGTGATCGAGAGTTCGTGGGTTCCAACCCTAACCATTATATTATTGCCCTGAACCCATACTAGACTCAAGCATATGTAGCTTAGTTACAGAGGTTAACAAGATTTTTTTTAAATTATTGATAGGCTTGCGTTTGACCATAATCTCACCTGATGTTAAGCGATGATGTGGTCGAAGATGAAGCACGCTTGCCTAGAAGTAACCTAATCACCCTTGACTTAAAGATTGTTACTAATGTGAATTCTACACACATGCATTGACAAAAAATTACACGACTACACTCTTTTATTGTTCAAAAACTGTATCCCTGGCGAGTTACAAAAATTTCATGGCTGAAAATGGCGATCTTCTCATCTAATATGGCTATATTCATGCATTTGCCTACTAAGGACTGTTGTAAAGACCTGGCTTTCTGTAACTTATCTATTATATGACGCCTGCATGTTTATAATCGAGTTGCGCGAGGTGATAAGCAAGTTCTCGCAAAACTAGGCCCCATTTTTTATATAAAATTCTATCCATGTTATTTAATGAAATAATGATAATGAGTTTTATTTTGCAAATAGGTTATAAATAACACTTACATACGTAATTTTTTTTTTCGTTTCCTAAGTGACTACCTCTGAGAAGAAACACTGAAACAAACTCAGAGGTCAACGTCTCTTTTGAAGTCCATACAATCTGTAGAGATCAAATCATATGAGAGTCGTGTAGGTTTATTGTTTCCTATCCTATTAACAGAATATATAGTTAAATAGCCAGACCTTTTGTTAACTTTCTGTAAGGCAAAGATACTTTAACTAAGTTAATAAAAAGTATTGGGTGCGAATTGGGTTGGCATACAAAGAATTATGTATCGGGAACTTAAAAAATTTGGAATGCTGCAGGTAACTTAAGATATTTAGATATCTAAAAGCCAACAAGTTGTAAAATAGTTTGTACCCAGTAAAAATACTTTTCATTTTTTTATTATTATATATATATATATATATATTTATTAATATTTAATAATAATTATATTATAATAATTATTTTTATTAATTATTAATATTATTATTATGATATTATACTATATAAAGCTAGATTACCACTCACTCACTGACTCACTGACATAATTGTTCTCCCAGATGGTGGATGGGGAGGTGGGTATATTTTGACAGATTCGTAAACAAGTAACTCTCAAACCTACGGGAAAAGTGCCAAACCTCCCCTTTTCTCCCCCCTCCCTATCGTATCTCGGAAACTACGAGACCCGTATTTTTTGTTTTTTACGGATTCGTATAGAGGAGGCTCGGTAAAGTAAAAACCATTTTTCAAAGTCGCCCCCCTTGCCCCCCTTCTCACCCCCTTTAGGCGGATCTCGGAAATTAAGAGACTTGAACATTTTTTTTTTCAGATTCGTTTAGAGGGGCAATGCTTTAGTCGAAATAATTGTGCAACCCCCCCCATTTTTTTTTTTAAGTGAACACGCTAGGTGCTTGCACCTCGCGCAACACGCAAATACTAGTATTATATAAAGCTCGATTACCACTCACTCACTCACTGACTGACTCATTGACATAATTGTTCTCCCAGATGGTGGATGGGGAGGTGGGTATATTTTGACAGACTCGTAAACAAGTAACTCTCAAACCTACGGGAAAAGTGCCAAACCTCCCCTTTTCCCCCCCTCCCTATCGTATCTCGGAAACTACGAGACCCGTATTTTTTTTTACGGATTCATATAGAGGAGGCTCGGTAAAGTAAAAACCATTTATCAAAGTCGCCCCCCCCACCCCCCTTCTCACCCCCTTTAGCCGGATCTCGGAAATTAAGAGACTTGGAACATTTTTTTCCAGATTCATTTAGAGGGGCAATGCTTTAGTCAAAATACTTCTGCAACCCCCCCCCCCCCGCATCACCCCCCCCCACTGTTTTTTTTTTTTTCACAAGCACGCGAGGTTCTTGCACCTCGCGCAACACGCAAATACTAAACCCGCCCCCATTTTTTTTTTTCACAAGCACGCGAGGTGCTTGCACCTCGCGCAACACGCAAATACTAAACCCCCCCATCTCCCCCCATCACCCTCCCCTTTTTTTTCACAAGCACGCGAGGTGCTTGCACCTCGCGCAACACGCAAATACTAGTTATTATATTATATAAAGCTAAATTACCACTCACTCACTCACTCACTGACATAATTGTTCTCCCAGATGGTGGATGGGGAAGTGGGTATATTTTGACAGATTCGTAAACAAGTAACTCTCAAACCTACGGGAAAAGTGCCAAACCTCCCCTTTTCACCCCTCCCTATCGAATCTCGGAAACTACGAGACACGTATTTTTTTCTATTTACGGATTCGTATAGAGGGGGCTCGGTAAAGTAAAAACCATTTTTCAAAGTCGCCCCCCTTGCCCCCCTTCTCACCCCCTTTAGGCGGATCTCGGAAATTAAGAGACATGGAATTTTTTTTTTTTCAGATTCATTTTGAGGGGCAATGCTTTAGTCAAAATACTTCTGCAAACCCCCCCATTTCTTTTTTTCACAAGCACCACGCAAATACTAAACCCCATCACCCCCTCCCCACTTTTTTCTTTTTTTGTTTTTTCACAAGCACGCGAGGTGCTTGCACCTCGCGCAACTCGCAAATACTAAACCCCCCCATCTCCCCCCATCACCCCCCCCACTTTTTTTTTTTTCACAAGCACGCGAGGTGCTTGCACCTCGCGCAACACGCAAATACTAGTCATTATATAAAGCTAAATTACCACTGACTCACTGACTCATTGACATAATTGTTCTCCCAGATGGTGGATGGGGAGGTGGGTATATTTTGACAGATTCGTAAACAAGTAACTCTCAAACCTACGGGAAAAGTGCCAAACCTCCCGTTTTCACCCCCCTTCTCCCCCCTCCCTATCGTATCTCGGAAACTACGAGACCCGTATTTTATTTTTTTTACGGATTCGTATAGAGGAAGCTCGGTAAAGTAAAAACCATTTTTAAAAGTCGCCCCCCTCGCCCCCCTTCTCCACCCCCTTTAGGCGGATCTCGGAAATTAAGAGACTTGGAACTTTTTTTTTTCAGATTCAGTTAGAGGGGCAATGCTTTAGTCAAAATAATTGTGCAACCCCCCCCCCATCACGCCCTTTTTGTTTTTTTTCACAAGCGCGCGAGTTGCTTGCACCTCGCGCAACACGCAAATACTAGTTATGATATAATGTTCTAACGAGATTCTTGATCTCGGACACAAGGGCAACTGAAACAACGAAGAGCTTTTTATTAATAGTCTGATACTCCCTTCTGGTTTTGTGGAGTGTGGAGGAGTCTTTTGATTCTATTCCTATGAAAAAAGAATTGTACCTTTACATTCTACAGATTATCTCCAGTGTGATAGATATCTACATATATAATCTCACAATATGTGTTCGTACGATCGATGAGGGATGACAAGAGATTAATCATTGAGGATCTGCGGATAAGTAGGGAGACGGTTTCATATGTAAGGAGGTACGAATCAGGACAGAATGAGAACACAGATCAGTGTCGCTGACGAAATAATTGCTAAACAAATGAAATAATTGCTATGCATATGAATACTTTTTTTAGTAATTATTTCATTCCTTTTAAGTATTTTTTTTTAGTTTTTATGTACCTAATGATCCAATAGGGTAGTTCCTAAAATGTTTTTCATAGTCCGTATATAATCTAAGTAAGATTAACAAAAAATATTGGACACGCTTTTTTATTATTTTCCCTTAATAAAAAAATAAATACGGTAAAATGAATTCAAAATTCCCCTGACGTCACTCTGTGGTATACTTTTTAGCGCTCTGTGACGTCAGCTGCTCCCACTCCCGAACTTTGAAGCTCTGATCTTTGTAATTTTTTATGGCTTTGAAATAGAAAAAAATACGTGAACAATATTTTTCGAAAATATTACTAACGGATCAAATAAAATAATCATTTTGTAACACAGGAAATTAAAAATGTTTGATTGGTATGGTACACTATTGGTGAGTGCTACAGGCCATAAATTATATCAAAAACCACGGGGATGAAGCCGCAAGCGAAGTGCTAATGTATTATAAGTAAATTAATTAATAATCCCCTGAAGATTGTTTTATGAGACATATTGAAACTGACTGATACTAAACTGATCTATGACAATAAAAAACTTTTTATTACATTACTTTTCTTAACAGTTTTGATCATCGTTATCTTGCTCTCTCAACTTCGTAAAATCTGGGATAAAAGTCTACATGTCAGTCAGTGAAACTCCCATTAAAATCGGTTCAGCCGTTCTAAAGATTTTCTATTTGATAAAGTGAGATACAGAAAAAAAATATTTGTGTTTTAGTGTCGTATTTAAATAAAAGTTTTATTTTATTTACATGTATTTATAGATAACCTATTCTTAAATACTTATTCAATAATCGTCATCTAGGCACCCTGTATTAGAAAATAACAGTACTTATCAACTTTAAAACATAACGAACCCAACTAAGCTAATTGACCGTCGCAACAGCATTTATATGGCAGCAGAAATATTAATTAACAAACACTGTAATTAAAGTGGATTTCTGAAAATGCCACAGTTACCTAACTCGAAGTATGCCTGTGCTACAACCGGCTACAAACGCCTTAACCTACAACATATGAAACCGATAATTTCGTATCAATTCTTTGAGTCACTTATTTTGTGCTGAATCTGGGCATAGAGACTCCATACCAGATGTTGTCTTCAGCCCTTTTGGATTGATATGGGTTTCCGTTACACGTTGTATAAATGACAGGTGGCACATAATTTTTTTACAATTCTTAAATGGCCATGCTGTACGAAAAACATACGGCATTGAAAGACACTCATTTTAAAAACAAACGCAAACGCGAGGAAAACAATGGAAACTACTGTCATTTCTGTAACAATGGAAACTAGATCTTATTTGTTCGAGCAAATAATTGACTTTCCCATGAATGTAGAGATAATTAAGAAGCTTACCCTGCTCAGATATTATAAAAGCCAATACTATATTTTTGAAAAGAGTGATCACATATTATTGCCTAATGCACAGCATATTGAATTATTGAACCATTCATGATCACATATTATTGAACTGTTCATGATCACATATTATTGCAAAATGCACAGCATATATTATTGAACCGTTCACATGAGGACATATTTTAGATCTATAGGTTCTATAGAATTTATTGAGCTTTCTAACGCTCACAATATTTTGAATCCTTGACAGTGCCAATATATTAATAAACTCGACTGTACTCTATTTCAATAGAGGTACCTTAATTAGATATTATTATGCCCGTGCCCAAATATAACTAGTACGCTATTATAAGATATGAATGCTTAGCTTTTAAACAATTTTACAATTGGGGAGTTCCGTTGGTTGTCTGTGACCTTTTCAAATTATACTTATTGAGCGCAAATTATTTTATTTATGTTTATTTATTTTAATACACATTACAATAAATTAAAAAAATATTTTGCCATACACGAAAGCTCTTAGGGCTTATCTGTGTGCTGGCGAGTCGTAAAAATGCTTTTGTATAGTTGATGAAAATCTCAATACCGCCATAAGTATGTCAATAAACTTTGAACGAGATTATTATGGAGTCCATCAGCAGAACCACGTAGTTATTCAACTAGATACTAGTTTATAGCCGCTAATAAATCTAGGGGTCACTCCAGACACAAGCATGTTTAGCTTAGTTGGAGGGGTTTACAAGATTGCTAGTACGTGTAATGTGAATTGTACCCACATTACTAAATCAAGAAAAAAATCATTTAGAAAAATCATGAATTACTTATCATTAATGGAGTTTGGACGAGACAAAAAACAATTGAAAAGGAATTCAGAATCTTCTTCTAAAGCCAAAAAAACTATCACAGATTTTCCGAAGATCTACGATTCCCGAATCGTATACTCCCGAAATACCTATCTACCTTACCTGAGAACATAGGCATGGTGAGCTCGGGGTGCAGCTGCGACAGCTGACGAGACAGGTACAGCTGAGATCGGCAGTAAGTTGTACACAGTAGCGCATCCAGTGTGCCGCGACCCTTGTCCGTACCTGCGCCAAACAAACAACAATACGTTATTAAAAGCTTTTCTATAAACATAAAAATTTTTTTTTGCAAAAAATAGAACCGACTTCCATAAAAAACAAAAAGTTATTTTTGCGTTTGTAGTGTTTTGATATGGAAGTCCATATCAAAACACTACAAACGCAAAAATAACTTTAATTTCGGAAGGCGGTGTCAAAAACGAAAATATATACAAAACTAAAGACACCGCCTTCCGAAATTAAAGTTATTTTTGCCTTTGTAGTGTTTTGATATGGAAGTCGGTTCTACTTTTTGCAAAAAAAATTTTTTTCACGCTTTTTAGTGGGTCGGTTTGTAATTTATCTAGTTACAAAAGCCATAATGTCGACAACTTATCACTTTTTACAAAATTTTGCTTTTCCCGATGCATAGCCGTTAATTTTTGAGGAGTTCTCCTGGTACTTGACCATCAGCTCTACATCACCATATGTATTGTGACGAGCATAAAGTGTTTAACATCCGTACTCAAGTAATCGAATCGCAATCCACGAAATACTTATTATTGAGGAGTTTCAGTGGCCATCTGTGGTCTTCATCATCAGTTCAACTTCCCCAAATGGTACTTTTCGGAAGCAACTGCTCAAGGTACTACAAGAAATACCCAAAACGCTATAGGTGTGCCTATAATATTTGAAGTGTTCCCTCGATTTCTCCAGGATCCCATCATCAGATCCTGATTTCGTAACAATGGGACCAACTAGAAACTATACCCATTCAAACGCAAAAAGAATTTTTCAAATCGGTCCAGCCGTCTCCGAGTTACGAGGTATCATACATAAAAAAAAAAAGAAAAGTTCAAGACGAATTGTAAACCTCCTTTTTTTGAAGTCGGTTAAAAAACAAAGGCATGCATGATGAAACGCATGTTTGAAAGGACAACACCAAAAAAGAACATGATGAAATTGGAAAAATAAATATCAACATGTATAGATCGATAAATTATAAAAAATATATCAAAAAATGTTTTTATTAAAAAGATCTAGCACACATTACAATACATTAATATTTGATTTCGGCCATATGGCTACCGCAGTTGTTCATGACGAACCGCATTCTGGGCGTGCATTTGCTGACTTTGGTTCAATTACCGGGTTGTTTCGGGAAATTTCTCAGTAGTAGCCCGGTGTTTGGAAGGTGGCAGTGGATACCCTTAAGCCATTGGTCCTGGCTATCATTTGAACATCTTTGAGTCATTACGTCAGAAGCCTGAAGAAGCCCAGTAGCTACTGAATAACACAGTACCGCAAACGTAGCGGTCAGACTCTCGCTCCACGTAAAACATTAATACTTATCTGCATGTGGATTTATTGGAAGCTGACTCCAAAATATGACGATGACTGGCCGTATGTCACGCATAAAACGAATAATTGTGGCTTCCAGGGCGCCATTTGCTGGTTTATCAGCATAAACCAGTGACTTGACAGTGAGGTGTTTCAAATCGCACGACCTGGTAGGTCAATTGACAGGTCCATTTCTCGAAATCAAGTTATCACCTAATTGTGATTAAAATAAGTCATCGATTGCGGTTACCGTGTGGCATGTAACGCCATATTATTGAAACGACATCTCACCTGGATCAATGTATGAAATCTATCCACATTTGGACGGATGGCTTGCACAGATGGACGATTGCGCGAATTGATGACTTAATTTCAAAGTAAATCTGGATAATTTGGTAGGTTGTTCATGCGATAGTTCCTGATATTTTTTTTGTATTATTACGGATGAGCCCGCACTTGACCTCGTTGACCTCGCTTGATGGTAAGGAGGCCTGGGTCCCAACAGTGGGAACGTTGTAAGCTAGTTTGGTTTATTATTTTATATACTAATATTATAAAGCCGAAAAGTTTGTTTGTTTGTTTGTTTGCTTGAACGCGCTAATCTTCGAAAGTACTGGGTGGATTTGGATGAAATTTGGTAGGGAAGTAGCTTGAAGCTTGAGGAAGGTTATAGGCTACTTTTTACGCGACTGCAAAAAGGAGAGTTATGTTTTACCGTGATAGAATCCACGGGAGCGAAGCCCCGCGTGACTACTAGTGAGAATATATTTGTTATGAGCGCAATATGATAGATAGTTCGTTTGACAGTTAATCCTAACACGAGTTCTATAGGACTTTAAAAAAACCCTATATTATTTCACTACTTATATATTTAAACTTTATGTACCACTAACTACACCTCCCGGCTTCTCACAGGGTCCTTTGAATAACTCTGTCTGTCTGTATGTTACCTTTTCACGCCTAAACCGCTAAACCGATTTAGATGAAATTTGGTATGGGAATAGTTTAGGACTCTGGGAAGGACAGGATAGTTTTTATCCCGGAATTCCCACGGGATCGGGAATTACGCGGGGAAAACCTTCCACGCGAACGAAGTCGCTGGCAAAAGCTAGTAAATATATATACAAAAGTTTTATCTTGAATCAGACCAAACTGCCAGTAACTACAAAAGTCTTTGTAAGCAATGTTTACAGCAGATTTTTCATTCATCATTATCCATCATGTTAATCATTAGACAACACAAACAGATTTTGCTTCGAAGGTACACGTGAAAGGGCTACATATAGTTGTCCATGTGAAAAACATTGAACGTTTGAATCTGAACGTCTGAACCTGTAACATTGAATATTTAACCTTGTGACTTATTGATGGTCATTGAAAACATCAGCTTATGTTGGGGGAGTTCAGAGGGCTGCAAGGAATTGGGAGATTCTGTAAGAAAGTGAACAGCTTGTTCAAGATCAATCGCAGTGTGCAGTGCCCACGATACGCATCTCATAAGCATGACGAGGCGCGATTACGAGCAGTTTCGCTGCAATAACCTCATGGTTTCTAAAACCACTTTTTCTTAAAGTCAATCGTTGACTAGATATACGCTTCCAAAGTGATAAAATGTATGCCGGCCCCTCTAACTTCTATAATAATGGAGTAAAAATCTAAAAAAAATATATGCTGTAGATTTTTATAAATTATATTATAGCAGATAAGGTCGTCAGAACATTTGACAGACGCGATTGCCCTACAAAACACCCTAACGCCATCTATTATAACTAAGATGTCAATCGGCGTGGTCTGCTCCTAGACGTAACCTTGTAAGAGCTGGGTGTGGTACTTTTCGAGGTACAAAGAAATAAAAAAAACCTTTTATTTTTCGAAATTTATGCTTGGGTACATGAAAATACATTTTAATTTTCTTTTAACAAAAACAAAAATAATTTTGTTCATAATTTAATCTTATAATAATATTATTAAATCTTTTCATTTCATCGGCTATAAAGCGCGCCGCTGCAAAGTTATGTCGCACTTTTATGTGGCTTCGCGTCGTCTTGGCCAAAGGTTGAGACAAATAAGAAAGAAAATTGTTTTAAATGATGTTAGAAGTTGATTTAATGACATATTTTTAACTTACCGGTGCTTTGTAATGTTACAATTTTTTTATTGGCTTTTTGTCGTATTTGACGCAACCCTTCACGACACAACTCGGCATTTTTGCTAGTAAATCTTACGACCGCTCCCGAAGATAGCCGATCGCGTTCTAGTTCACTAATTCACTTCAATAAAGGGAACCACTTTGGGATCAAGTTCGATGCGTCATTATAACATGCGGTCCGCCCAGTCCTTACGCAGTAGTATATATGTCAATGGATATAGCACATTTTCTAAAACCGCAAATATAACTTTGTATTTCATACAAACATTAAGAAAAACAAAGTTATTTTGCGTAGTTACTACGGAACCCTTCATGAGCGAGTCTGACTCGCACTTGGCCAATTTTTATGATATACATTCCCATAGAATATTATTTTGATGTATTTCATACGGGTTAGCCAGGGCTTGCAATATAAGCGCTCGAAAAACGTTTTTTTTTGACGGATTTATCTTCACACGAGCGCATTTCCTTGAATTAAGAATTGTGTTAATTTGTCATGATACTGTGTTTCTATTTAATATATATATATATATATATATATATTTATTTATCATTTATTCTAAGTTAATATATATATATATATATATATATATATATTTATTTATCAGACAAAAAATATCAATGAAATTTTTAGTAGGTTTGTAAAATGTTTAGTAGGTTTCGGTTAAATAAAAGCTTTTCCCGTCAAAATTAAACACCTATTTTTATGACAGAAATCGATTCAGAAGCCGATTCTGAACCAACTATTTTCAGGAATTGCGTTTATTTTGTTATGTTATACACGTTGTATATGTATGATAAAATAATATACTAATAAATACGGTGCTTTATATAATTATGGTGAAGACTAAACTAAGAACTAAGAAGTGGTTTCTCATTTTATGCATAAAAGAAAATTTTAACTCGGCCTCATTGATGTCAAGGGGTAGCGTGTTCCAGAGTTGAATGGTAGAACTAGCGTAGGAATTAGTCATGAACCCCATAAAATGAAAAAGTAAGTTTTATGGACGCGCGAAGGTTAGGATCATGGGAATTGCCCAACACTTTAAAATTTTGTTTTAAGTTATCAGGAGCACTATTGACTCAGTTATAGTAGAAACTAAAAATGTCCGGCTACCCGATGTGGTTGCGATCCCATATCGGGTAGCATCTAAATCCATCCAACCATCTCTCCATGCCTCGAAAATCAGATTCCTAGATGTTTACCTTGAATTAGTCTATCAGCCAATGTTACCAAAGACTCGTGTCACAAACGTTGTAATTATTGATTTTATTTTAATAGCAAAACTTATAGCTAGAACAACTAACAATCAGCATATGGCTATTTACAAGTTTCCACACAGAACTATATTATCGTGCAATAACTAAATTCTAAAAGTAGTTAGCTCAATATACCTACATAAAATATCAGAGAAGGGGAAAAAATACAAATTTGATTTCGTTCATATAGCCGCTTCTTTGACATAACTTGTCAAAGAAATTGCTGTAAAGAGTCTTCTTAGATTTTGACAGGTTCGTATTAAATAAGTCAATATCAACCTCCCAGCAAATCACATTGCACATATACTTATACGTCTCGTCCTTATCATGTACGAGTTTGTCTGTAATTCTTTCTGAAAGTCCCTTGGGTTCGCAGTCGCCTGATTGCTTTCCAAACTGGCCACTGCAATTCACATCCGGGAGATTGTTTCTGTTTTATTAAAGCAATATGGGTAGAATTCACATTACTACCAATCCTGTTAACCCGTCCTACTAAGCTAAATATGCTTGTGTCTGGTGTGGGTACGCGATAATAGTGTAATGAGTGGGCTTCGAACCCGCGACTCGATCATAAATCCGATATTATGCTATTGACGCTAGATGCTCCTGGGGCTGAACGAAATGAGGCGGAGGCCGTAGTTTCTTTTTCTCACAACGCATTTCTTGCCTTGACTCTGGCTGTGCTTGGGTCGTTTAGAAGTTCAAACCATAACCTATACCTTTACCGAACAACTCAAAGTTTTAGGAGTATCACGAAGTTAGCACCGGCTTATCTAAGCTGAAATGCATTTCTACTATTGGTAGTGCATTTCTACGGTTGATAGTACCCAAACAACATCATAGTATTGCAGTACGGAGCAATTTCTTGGAATAAAATAATTTTTAAATGACTGGGATTTACTTTCTAAGCGTATGAGGATTTTTGTTCGTGTCAGGAATTATGGGTATAGACACACTCAAATTCAGACGAGAATCCGTATAATGAATTATTAACCGACTTCAAAAAAAGGAGGTTTACAATTCGTCTTGAACTTTTTTATTTTTTTTAATGTATGTTACCTCATAACTCGGAGATGGCTGGACCGATTTGGAAAATTCTTTTCGTCACGTTTGGATCTGATGATGGGATCATAGAGAAATCGAGGGAACTCTTCAAATATTATAGGCACACCTATAGCGTTTTGGGTATTTCTTATAGTGCCTTGTGCAGTTGCTCTCGAAAAGCACCATTTGAGGAAGTGGAACTGATGATGAAGACCCCAGATGGCCACCGAAACTACTCAATAATAAGTATTTCGTTGATTGCGATTAGATTACTTGAATATGGTTTTGTATTTTCTTTTTTTTTTTCACACCGCCTTCCGAAATTAAAGTCATTTTTGCCTTTGTAGTGTTTTTATATGGAAGTCGGTTCTATTTCTTGCTAAAAAGTTTTTTTTCACGCTTTTTAGTGGGTCGGTTTGTAATTTATCTAGTTACAAAAGCCAAAATGTCAACTACTTATCACCTTTTACAAAATATTGCTTTTCCCGGTGCAGAGCCGTTAATTTTTGAGGAGTTCTCCTGGTACATCACCATCAGCTCTACTTCACCATATGAATTGTGACGAGCATAAAGTGCTTAACATCCGAACTCAAGTAATCGAATCGCAATCCACGAAATACTTATTATTGAGTAGTTTCAGTGGCCATCTGTGCTCTTTATCATCAGTTCAACTTCCCCAAATGGTACTTTTCGCAACTGCTCAAGGTTCTATAAGAAATACCCAAAACGCTATAGGTGTGCCTATAATATTTGAAGAATTCCCTCGATTTCTCCAGGATCCCATCATCAGATCCTGATTTCGTAACAATGGGACCAACTAGAAACTATACCCATTCAAACGCAAAAAGAATTTTCCAAATCGGTCCAGCCGTCTCCGAGTTACGAGGTAACATACATAAAAAAAGTTCAAGACGAACTGAGAACCTCCTCCTTATTTTGAAGTCGGTTAAAAAGAGATTTGGTGTAAGCTGTTAGCTTATATTTGATAAATAAATGAATAAACGTGTTGCAATAAATCAGCAAAACAAAACAATCATTACTTGAACTTGGGTAAAATTAAATGATCAACACGTGTCATAGTTTATAGGAGAACCTCGTGGCTCAATAATAATAGCCACGCGGGTGGATATAAGTTTAAGCGACGCTTGCCGAGGTCAGTGCATAGATGGGTGAGCGTGTCAACATATCGAGATGCCTCCGTGCCTCGGAAAGTAAGTTAACCATTTGGTTCCTGCTGTCATTTGTACAAATTTGACAGCCGCTTCAGGAAGAAGCCAGAATATCTGACACAAGGAGTGTTATCGTGTTTTACAGTTGTAGCGGCCAGATTGTTCCATGTACACACTAGTACTAACTGCATCCGGGTAGAAAGGCTAAGCAGATGTTAGTTCATCGCCAGCGACGTCGCCTCATCAGCACTGACTAGAGATGGCGTTGCCTACTAAAAGTTATTCGTGTGTTTTTGTCATCCCGACAAACTTGGTTTTAGTATATAAAGGGTCTGTCATTTAGCGCTTTTTAACTTTAAATAAAAGCAAAGTATGTGTGAGATATCATCGAAATTTTTTATTCGTTTGAAAGGCCTATCAATGCCATTATGTGTGGAATATAACATCGTTCAAATGTCCGCCGCGGCTACTCTGGGTGGCGCGCATCCGAAATGGCCAATATTCCATGACTCTAGCGCATAAATCAGGATGAATTTGACCGATGGCATTGGTTTTGTTGGATTTGAGGGCCGCTTTGTTTGTGGCTTATTCGCATAGTCTAATGGTGTCAAATCGCACGATCTCGGAAGAATGAACTTAGATGATTTTTCGATAAAAATTAGGGTCAATTGCCAATTGCTCCAGAGCCCATTCAGCGAACACACGTCGTTGTCTATGGTCGTTTTCCTTCAGCTCCTGGGTCAGTTGAATTTTTACGGGTGCAAACCCAAATAAAGATGCAAAGTTCACCTAGTTGTGGTCCTTGAAAGGCCGACATCTTGTGAGCGATGCGAAAACGACTGCCTCGGTGTCTCCTGCACACTCTCACCGTCAGCGGCGATGTTTTCGGCAGTTCATTGATTGTTAAACCAGTGGACTCAAATTTATCGACCACACTGCGAGTAGTCCTCTCGGTAGGACGATTATGGCGACAGTAAAATTGGCGAAGCGCGCGGAACGCTGCCCGAGCAGAACACCCATTTTGATAAAACAATTTTATCATTTGTACGTGTTGTTGAACCAGATATCCGCCCATGGTGATTTGGCAAAACATACTGAATAAATGAGAGCCAATTTGACAGATATAGCTTCAACAAGATGACCGCTATCAACTGTCCAAGTTCGGAAGTGCCTATTGGAAGCGTTCACAATACCGCATTCAGCAGCGGATGTCGCGGCTTTGTGATCAGTAGTTAAAAAACTTATACGACAAACAATGGAATCAGATTACTTTGCGTAACATACAAACTAATATTTAAGAAAAATATCTAGTGTTAATTCCGCTTAAAAACCAGATGTTCATCCTTGCATGCAGTATTCAGCACCATTTCTCCCGCATATATGTATATGCGCATGCAGAAAGTGACGCAATAAAAAATACAACATGCAAGCGAATCCTACTCGACACGTGTTTCGTCCCTTCGCGGAGCATTATCAGGAGATGTAGACTCGTCGACTGCTACAAAAATTTCGAGTCGTGTAATTTTTAAAGTATTACTTTATTTTTGAGATTTTTAATTCAATTAAGTATTTTCTGTTGTAAAAACAAAACGCACGAACAATTTTCAATAAATTTATTGAGTATTGTGTCGTTTGTACGAAAGAATTTGCTTACGAGAAAATTTTGAAGCGTCCAAATAGATATTTATTCAGTCCAAGTGCACAGACAAATTTTATATATAGTGTAATTCTCTTCAAATGAGTAAATGTACTGAAAACTCGCGTCACAGTAATTAACCACGTCTACGACGTAGCACTCCTCTACGTCGTAGCACTCGATGTCTAACTACAGCGTAGCACCCGTAGCCCATCTACGTACGACGTACCAGTTACCTTATACCGCTCTAATAACGGAACAGGTATCAATTTTAGTCGCTAGTGAAGATTAAGGTTGTAGCTCAAAAAGACCTGTAAATATACTTATGCAGTCCAGGCAAGCAATGGCCCTATCACGTTTGGTCCTTGCCAGACGGTGAGCTACCCCCGCTCGCCAAGTGCCAGCCCTCGCCTACGGTGGTCACAGATCCGCTCACGACGTCTCCCGAGGTGGCTGGGGCGTGATAATAGTACATTGTTCACCGAGAGGAGAAAGGGACCGATTACCGTCGAGGGTGTCGTTTGAAGCCCGAGCGGTAGGCGAGGGCTTTAAAACATCCGAGATCGGGAATCGCACTTTCTCTCGAGTGATACATAGTGCTTTATACTACACCTACGAGGAAAATAAAAAACTAAATCTTTACTAATTGAAATTTATATTGAAATTGTTGCAGTTAGTGAAGCTTAATGTAACACTGTTTTCACAAATGGCGCCAATGGCGTCTGCAATTTTCACATGTTATTTTTAGGGTTCCGTATTCAACAAGGAACCCTTATAGTTTCGCCATGTCCGTCTGTCTGTCCGTCTGTCCGCGGTTTAGCTCAAAAACTATTGGTACTAGAAAGTTGTATTTTGGCATGAGTATACACGTTAATGACGCCGTAAAGTGGTAAAATAAAATTTTGAAAAAAATAATGATTTAGGGTACCTCCCATACATGTAAAGTGGGATGATAATTATTTTTTTTTTCGTTCTTACCATAGTGTGGGATATCGTTGCATAGGTCTTGAAAAAATATTAGGGGTTTGGTAGGACCGTTTTTTGATTAAGTAAACCGTTCATGACTTATCAAGCTTAGAAAGTACCAATTTTCGTTAGAGTCAAGTGTCCCCCCCCTCTATCAACTAAACGGTTGTAGTTAGAAATTCAAATGTCACGGCAGTAGTACCTATATATAACGAAATTTAAAGGAAAACTATCACACATAAGTGGGATTTACAAGTTTACGAGTAATAGTCGACCAATTGTATTTGACTCGAAAATTTCGAACAACTCTACAGAAATGTCGATAGATGGCGCTAAGCGCCAGTTGTATCGTGCTAGCTTCTTGTGACGATTGAGTAGTGTAGCTCTGTGTCCGTATTTAAATTCAAAACAACGGCTATGACAATTTTTATACAAATCTCTAAAAAAAATTAAAACTTTTCGTGCAAAATTGTCGGATCAGGTGAGGATTTGTATAGCAAGTCAAATTAGTTAGGTAGTCATGTTTGGCTTTTAGTTAGAGCATGGTACGAAACGATCAGTCAGCGAATACGACACGCACTTGGCTGTTATAAAAACTACGGAACCCTACACTGCGCGTGGCCCGACACGCACTTGACCGGTTTTTTCAAATTGTTTATCCTGCCGCCGCAGGGTCGCACTGCCAGCCCGACACCATCCAACACACAGCTAGTGGTCAGTATCATTTTGCGAACTTGGAGATAAAAACTCACTGTAAAAACTTTTTGGCTTTTGATATTTAGGTTACCGGCGCATAGTCTTACCCAAAATTAAAAAAGAAAAACCACGTAAGAAATGGATTTTCATACACTTTTCTCTCCCGCTCAGATGCGTTTTCTCCCCGCATATTTGTTCGATATGCAATGACGTACTTTCTACCGTAAATTTGATAAAGTATCAAGGTACTTTCCAAGCAGGTGTAGTATAAAGAGAGTTTTCACTCCTCACGCGCTCAGCCTCCTCCTTCGCTAGCATGAATGCTTCGCAGGAGGCGACTATATCCTATTTCAGCTCGCTCCGCACCATGGTTTTAACCGCGCGTGCTTGAAGGCCCTGGCACCGTCGCCACTTGTTATCACTTCTTTTCATAGGTGTTTTGAATTAGTTGATATTGCCTTCGTTTATTGAATTAAGGTGCCCAACTAGGCACTCTCTGGAGAGTCAGGTCGGTCAGCGCAGCTACTGTTGCAGTAGTAAGCAGAAGTGTCGACAGTTTTATCATGTTTTTCGGCACCGACAGCAGCTGTAGAGATTGACTTGCTCTACAGCTTCTATCGCTAATCCTACAGTAGAGATTGTGTCGCAATCCAAGCTAGATAAACCGACAGATTTTGTAATATCTGTGGGACTAACTAGATGCGGAGGTCCGGCTATCTTCAGTAGTGAAGAGCAATAGTCTGAGATGTTTGAGAATTATTCAAAGGACGGATACAGATACATGTTAAACATTTTCGTGCCTTTCAATGGAATGTTGAGCTGATCGAACCAAAGTTTTCTTAAGGAAAGCGTGCTGAACAACAAGGAAATGTCGCAGCTTTCTGGAAGAGATTTCATAGGAAATAATGATGGGGGTTTATTGGTTCAAAGGCATAGGCCGAAGAGTGCTTAAAACTTAACTTGTTGAGCGATGGGTGGGACGTAGAAGTTGGGCGGCCGAAGGCGGAGCTAACAGGAGGTGTTCGAGCGCGCGTTGCACGAGGCACCCGCGCAGGAGCGGGCTCGTGCGGGGGCGCGGGGCGCGGCTTGCGCCCGCCCGGCCCCCTGCCGCGTAGGCCGCGGGGCGGGCCGGGGGCGGGGGAGCGGGGGTGGGCACCAGGGCCCGGGGCGCGCCGCCCGACTTGCCAATCTGTTAGTTCTCTCACAACAGTCGCGCTCGCAGCACGTCTACTAACTCACCATGGCCTACAACAACACAACCGCGCTGCCAACGCTTTCAGGCTCTGCTTCAACATTTGATTTTGTGATAGAAACTTTGGCAACAATTCTTCAAACATATTACACGCCACTGCTAGTATTTCTTGGCTGCATTGGCAACATTATTAGTATATATGTGTTCTTTGCGAGCAAATTAAGGATGCAATCGACAAGTTTGTACTTGTCCGTTCTCGCTGCGTCGGACACAGTATTTCTTCTGCAGCTGCTACCTCCGTGGCTCAACGCCATGTCAATAACAAACCTATTCCACCGTCGGGGATTCTGCCAGATCTTCGTATACAGCACGTACGCGTCATGTTGCCTGAGTGCGTGGCTCGTCGTGGCCTTCACGGTAGAGCGGTTCGTAGCGGTATTATATCCGCTAAAACGGAACAGTATGTGTACAGTGGCAAGGGCTAAGACAGTGATCGGGCTGCTGGTGCTGCTGTCGATGTCGATCAACCTGCCGGTGGTGAAGTACGCGGCGCCGTCGCATAACGACTGCAACATAGACTTGGAGTACGTGGAGTACGCAGCGCGGTTCAACTTGGCGGACTCTGTGGTGTCGTTCTCGCTGCCGCTGGGGCTCATAGTGCTGCTGAATTTGGGCATCGTGTGCGGCGTGGGACGGCACGAGCGCGAGCGGCGCGCGGCGGCGCAGGCGGCCAGCCCGGCCCGGCCGCCGGCGCGCGCGTTGCCGCCTCTACGCTCCCAGCACCGCGTCACACGGATGCTGCTCATCGTCTCCACTGTCTTCGTCGTCCTCAACGTTCCGGCGTACACCATGCGAATATTGGCGTATGCATATGATATGGTGAGTAATCTAATATATAAATATCTCGTGTCACAGTGTTTTGATTTTATGACATTTTTGATGTGTATATAAACACCTAGAATTTTTTATTAAGAAAATATGGCCAAGCAATGTTTGCTTGGTCAGCTATTTTAATTATAGTAATAAGTTTTTTTTATTTAGACTTCGTGTTTTTAGTAAATTGAATTAAAAACTCGAAGTGGAGATTATGATATTCTTACCTTGCTGCTATCACATTGTCTCCAGAGCTCCTCAATTTATATATAAGCGCTTCTCTTGCGGTCACCGCTGTACATGACGGCTTTTAGGAATTCAAGGAATGGGAATAGGATGGTGGTACTTCTTGGAAAATGCTAAATCAATTGTCTGGTCTAAACACAGAAATCCCGAATGGTCGAAATTAATGCTTACGTTTGATTAGGTTTTCTTCTAAACGATTACTAAGATAGCTAAATATAAGTGGCGAGATTATAATATGTATGAATGTATTTTTCAACAACGTTCTGACTAGCCGTAAAGGATTCTATGAAAGCTGTTTTTGTTGATTAGATAATGTTTCATTACTTTTAATAAATTAGTTAGTTTTTGATACCCACCGGATTACTAAACTGAGCAGGGATTGTTTAACTTTTTTATTGCTTCGGCTTTTACAAACTTTTTAAACCCGGAATATACTTAACTACATCAAGAGCCGATTTGTTTTTATTGTTGATTGATAGGTTCACGTTAGACCATCATCTCACCTGATGGTAAGCAATGATGTGGTCGAAGATGAAGCTCTCAAATAAACCAAATCATACAGAAACCGAAAACTGTGGACCTACACTCGCTTGTTGCATGCAGTTTCTGCTCTGAAATTATAGAAACAAAGATTTCGCCAGCTAACAAAGAGTAGATACATTGAAGGAGACAACGGGCGCGCAGAGACGGATATTGGAGTAATTTTGAAGATTTAATACTATTAGAGTCAGGATAAAGAATATGCGTTGTCCGGCACAGATTGGATGAGCATTAAGAGTTAGAATTTAATAGCAAAGTAGCTTAGCTTTCCCTCCTTTATAATGCGAACTGGATTTTATTATTAGAAGTGAAAGGGATTTGCTAACATGTTCCTAGATTTAGAACTGTATATGTATCTGAATTTAAAATTGAATTATTAATTTCATGACTCTAGTTCCAATTATGTTTGAGTTTGCTTTTTCTCATTTTTTATGCGTCTTGTTTTATTATACAGTATGATAACTAACAGAGGGCGTTCCCGTTAACCCGCAATAGTATAAGCACATCAATTAGATCGCCGCACATGCGGCCCGTCATTAATAAATAGATTGCGACGTTGCCGTCCTTCAAGTACGCGTGTACAGAGTGTTTCTTTTACGTATCTATTTAACACTTTTTGTGAATATTTTAATATTTAATAAAATTAGAACCTTTTTTTCGAATGGTAATATTTTTTTTTTAACAAGTATGGATGTTATACTATTGCGGATTAACGGGAACGCCCTCTGTTAGTTAACATACTGTATAAAGCATTGTGGGTAAAATTCACATTGCTGGCAACTTGTTAACCACTCTAACTAAGCTAAATATGCTTGTGTCTGGTAGGAGTTCACGGCAATATTGTTGGGTGGGGTTCGAACTCGCGACCTTTCGATTACAAGTCTGACACCTTATCCATTAGGCTATTAGCGCAAATAAATTAATAATTAACTACTGAGACCGAAGTTTACACACAAAATAGACTGACGTATTTTATCAAAACTCGGCATGAATTGCTTTGAAAATATGACGGGCCAGTATATTTTTTAGTGGCAGTGGGATGGCTGATAAAAATAGAACTGCTGCGATTGTTTTGCTACTGCTTTGCCTAGCTGAAGCGAATAATTCAATGTTTCTACTAAGTTGCTTACAATTATGCCGTTATTCGTGCTGCTGCGCATTGCAAATGTGTTCATTGTTCGCACCCTGATCTCTCTCACGTAGTTTCCAGCATTTGATTCGCTTCAAGCTTACGGAAGATAGGAAGACAGTGACAGTGTAACAATGAAATGATAGCTATGAGTTATGTTCATTGTGTTTAATCTGCGAATAATCAGTCATCGGAAAATTGCAAGCACTTTCTGATTGTAATAAAATCCACCAGATAAAGTTAGCTATGTATATATATCTTAATATAAACTGGTTACAATGAGCCCGATGATTTTTATCCGTAGGAGAATTTCTTGTCGTATTGACGTTTCTATGTCTGAGGGACTCTCTAATAAAAATAATAACGCGTTCCGGATGCTGATGGGGCTGCCCTGCTTCTGTAGCGCATCACTGATTGCTGAAGCTCGCGTTGATTGGTTTTATGGGAAGTTGCGAAAACGATGCGCTATCCTGGTGCGCCGGGTGTGGGCCAGCCTCAACAATCCTACGTTGTGTGGCGAGCAGGCTCGACTGCGTGTTCCTGATTAGCTGCTGCAAACACTCCACGTTTGACACAATTTTGAGCGTGTAGCTACGATTCACGTAACAACTCTGTAATTATATTAAGTACTAATATAGGTTTAAGGAATTTTGATACTAACTGAGTCTAGTTACTATAATAATAAACATATCAATACTCTTATTAAAATGAGTGTACTACTTGTATGTATACACTATTTAGTTATACTATTTTTTATTTTTTCGCGAGCAATAGCGTGTTATGGGCTTTCGCATTTATTTATTTATTTATATTTAATTAAAACGGTACAACACCAATTACATTAATTAACATAGAAATAGAAATGCATTTGAGAAAATAATAGTAATAATTGTGATTGAAAATTGAAATTATCTATACTTATAATAAATCTGTAGCGAGGTCAATTCTGTACATGAAATATATTTCCATAATAACTATCGGGGGGTGATAAGGGATCGATACTGATGCCAAAAATGCAATCAGTAAAATTTTTGCCTGTCTGTATAACCGTTATAGAAACAAAAACTACTCGACGGATTTTAACGAAACTTGGTACAATTATTTTTCATACTCCTGAGCTGGTTATAGTATACTTTTCATCACGCTACAATCAATAGGAGCAGAGCAGTGAAGGGACATGTTGGGAAAACGGGAGAAGTTACTCCATTTTTTAAGCTTCCGTCGCGTGTGCAACCTTAATGGTTAAAGCTACACAGAAATAATTTCATGACGGAAATGTTCTCCTTAAAATTATATAAAAATATCCCACGACAGCATAATATATGTCTATCTTTTATGGTTGAATCACAATAACACGTGTAACTCCCGATAGCTTAGCAGTTCGAAGCTTTCTGATTATAATATTTGTCTACTCTTACGTTTGTAACACTCTCAGTCACCCCTAATTGAAAAAGTTAACATTATTAACTATTCCATAAGGCTCAAGGGCAGACTTTTCGTGTTGCTGGAGTAGATCTCGGTGTCAGTTGTTTCTCGCATGGTCAGTTGTAAGTCGCTCTTTCCCGGGTTAGCAGTTCTAGAAATCTTTATGTTCACGTGCCGGACCGTAGTTTACCCGGAAGCTTTGCGCTGAAGTATTTTCGTTCTATAGGTACTTAAGCCTCATGTGAACGTGATCTAAACAATATTACCAATACATTAACTTAATAACACACAAGGAGTTACACGTTGACGGAGTCGCGGGCACAGCTATTAACAATAATATTGTGCGGTTCTGTATTGCGATATTTTTCAACAGTATTATAGATTGACATATTATATTTTCCTACTAAATTACGAAAGTTAATCTGTTACATCAAAATCACTGAACCGTGAGGAAGGACATAGGCTACTTTTTTTTTACGAAAAACGACGGTAACGCGGACGAAGTCGCGGGCAACAGCTATCTATACTAATAATATAAGGATGAAGAGTTTGTTTGTTTGTTTGAACACGATAATCTCAGGAACTACTGGTTCGAATTGAATTTATTTTTTTAATTAAATAGTCAATTTATTGAGAAAGGCCATAGGCTATATATCATTACGCTAAGGCCAATAGGAGCGGAGTGTCAATGAAGAATGCTTCAAAATCGGGGTTAAATTTAACGTTAGCACAAAGTAACTATTCCACGCGGACGAAGTCGCGGGCAAAAGCTAGTATAAGATAAAATTAAAATTAAAATGGAACAGTAGACACTCTCGCATACTTCCTCTCACAGAACACCAGACATGCACGCATAGTCATAAATACAAAACAGCACTACTGATGCAATCGTATTAAATAAATAACTGATGAAGTTCAGTTATTTTTTTTCAAGCAACAACATTAACAAGCTCACCCCGATAGCTTAGGTGATGTAAGCGTGAAGTGTCAAACCTAAAATAAATTAGAATTAACAATGAAAACATTTTGTACCTGGTAAACATTTTACACTATTGGCTGACACCCTAGATCTCAGGCTAGTGTTAGGGAGTCTAGATTCTGCGTTCCGTTTATAATTTATTAGCTTATCACCATCCACCAATACGCCCTAGGTTCGAGTCGTAGATTACGGCCCATTTTCAGGAGGCCTATATCCTAGCAATGGGCTGATTATGTACAGAGGGTGAGTCATAAATTCTTGCGGTTTTGACCTCATAATATAAAGAAAGTCTGTCATATTAAAACATTCAGTTTAATATTCAAAATATAAATCATTGTGTTCAATAGTCAATACCCAACGCGCAGCCAGTTCTTTTATCCCTTGATCTTTGGTTGTCTTTGGTTTTAGACGAAATCTCGGATGCCGTTTTCAACATCTTGCAGATTGTTGAATTGTCGTTTTCGTAAGAAGTGAGCTAATGCTCGAAAAATGTAATAATGAGACGGCGCGAGATCAGGGCTGTATGCTGGGTGAGGCAACAGCTCGATTTCTTTCAGTTCCGCTATTTTTTTCTTAGTCAAACTTCCAGTATGAGGAGGAGCGTTATCTAACTGCAACAGTGCTCGTTGTCGATTAACCAAAGCTGAATATTTTTCACTCAGAGCAGCATACACACGTTCCAATTGGGCTGCGAAAAGCTCTGCTGTAATTCCATGGCCATCTGGAATCAACTCCCAATAGACTGGTCCCTCAAAATTTCACCATAAACACAACATTACCTTTTTTCAAAGCGATCTCGTTTGGCAACCGGTTCTCTGACCGCGCGATAACCACTGTTTTTTTATATCTGGATTTCTAAAATAAACCTACTTTTCATCACATATTCTGACGATTCTTTTGAAAAAACAACCGTCAAGTGGATTCTCCAGCGAATGTCTGCACACATCTATCCGACGTTGAGTCTGTTTAGGGGTTAACTCGTGCGGAACAACTCGGCAGCTCTTATAACTCTTCTTCCCAAGCTTGTGTAAGTGGCGAACGACACTAGATTGAGATATGTTAAGTTTGCCAGATAAGCCACTAAAACTTTTACTAGGTCCCGCTTCTATAGCTTGATGTAATGTTTCGATATCCGTCGATATAGGCCTTCTAGCACGTGGTTTATCTGGAAGGCTCAAACTCCCGATCGAAAACGCTGAAACCAAAATTGTGCTGTCCGTTCTGTAACAGAGTTTTCACCCTCCACACTACGAATTTCTTAAGCAGCAGTTACAGCTGAGACACCTTTTTTTAGAGAAAACTCGAAGAAGTCCTCGAATAACTAGCTTCTCTTCCATTTTGTTTGTTTCACACATTTTTATTTACGAATGCAGAAGCAATGCGCGCTGTGTACCTCAAAACTACAAGAAGTAACCTGCACATCGTTATTCCCTATTTGGGTTTTCTTTCGTTCTTAAACGCGTTTAAACTTGTTCAAGTGCGTAACCGCAAGAACTTATGACTCACCCTCTGTATTATCTGTATACGTTATACATTGTACAATAATTCTCTATAATTTATCTGTGGAAATGTTGTTGATTGTATAATAACCTTAATTTAGTTGTATATTTTAGTTTTAAGACAAAGTGTACAATTGTTTGTATTCCCAATAAAAAAGAAAAAATAATAATAATAATAAAATCTGAATCGCAGCTTACTTTATCGTGATCTTTAACATTTCGAGCTAACCCACGTGAGGGATTTCTCAGGAAATTTTATTGATCACAAAAGGATTTAACGATTTTGGATTTGGAAAAACTTAGTTTTTGTTTTAATCTTAGAATACAGAAAGAACTAGTAGCCGTGAGCGCGCCTAATACTGAAGCAACAAAAACTACTCCTAAATGTAGTAGTTTGATGGGCAGCCGATCAGTTGTACTATGAATGAACGTCATATCGCGTGACGTGTTTTACCCGTGTCTAATTTATTTAAATTATGACGTCTTGTGTCGTTTCTACCTGTAAAAATGCAGCGGGGCTAAAAAAACAGGATGGGATCACATTTCACGTGTAACTAGCGCATTCCCTTATCGTTTTAATAAATTGTTTAGTTTATAATTATTGTCAAAGAGAATAATGCATCCATCTTGTTAGTGTTGCCAATATAAGAGTTTTGATTTTCCCTTCTTTTTATTACCTACTGAGGGCTTTTATTCTTTGTAGTATTTTAATAAGTATTTTAATCGAAAAATATTTTAACCAACTTGAAAAAACAGTATCAGTGCGTCCCGTATGCAACGTGTAACAGAATAAACGCAATTCCTGAATCAAATTCCGTCATAAAAAATCTTGTATTTGGACACAAAGCGCGGCTTGCAATTACAGTTGAACGCGGTTTCTAGTTCTTTTGTAAGGTTTTAATATCATTCTATTAACATTTAACACCAGCCAAGCGAATTAATTAAACGGGACTAGAGATTTTTTTAACGTTTTAAATAAATAGATTGACTCGGCCATCGCATGAAAACACAATATATCTCACAAGTAATAAATATATAAGTTAGATTGTTTAATGCGATTGCCAAGTCAATCTATTTATTTAAAACGTTATAAAAAATTAATATTGATATGGTCACTATAGGATGTTGTTAGGTTAGATAATTACATAACAACTTAAGACAGAAGGTCCCTTAAGTAGGGACTGAATAAATTAATAACTGACTTGGTATTACATGGATCTCACAACTTATTACGGTAGAAGAATTGAGTTGCGAGACTTGGTTTTTTTGACAAGTATTGTTTTTTATGGGATCTCGTTTCTTTTTGTAGGTAGTTCTGCTTCTAGGCAAGCGTGCTCTATCTTCGACCACATCATCACTTACCATCAGGTGAGATGGTGGTCAAACGCCAGCCTATCATTAAAAAAAAACTGAAATTGAAAAATATTATAGTTTTTCCTTGATTCATATACTAAACACTAATTGTATTCTAAATTTGTAGCTTCTATGTCTGCTAGAAGTGCTTTAGACTTTTGATGATCGGTCAGTCAGTGAGTGACAAAATTTACAAAATTAAGGAACTTTACTACTGGTTTAAATTGAATGAAATTTGAAATATACCGTGTTTATACAATGCCTGCTTGGTTACTGAAAATTTAGGCTTCTAGTTTCATCCACAACAAAGTTATAGGGGTTCGAAAAGGCCTGAATTGCTTCGAGAAAAGTATGGTACGGCCGTGCCGCTTTTTTGCTCGACTTGGTGGGGGCACTGATAAATAAATTTGAGGTTTGAATTGTTGTGGCCATTAGTCTACGAAGTGAACTCAGGTAGGTATTTTAGGGTACTTAATGCTTCAGGATACCTAATTAGTTACTTATATTTAGAGAGTTCAAACCTCATCAAGTTTCCTGTATTCACCGTAAGGTATTAAATTGGATGCGCTATCAAAACATTTCTTCACCGTAAGGTAATAAATTGGATGCGCTATCAAAACATTTCAACACATAAGGGCATTTCGGATTTTCCTATTGTACCCACAATGCTTGAATAAACAATTAAAGGTGCCGACAAAATAAAGATTTCTACAGTGAAACCCAAACTCAACCGGATTATAGAAACTTTCAGGTGTTGTTACTTCCATTTTCAGCTCAGCAGCATGAGATAAAGACAATCAGATAGAATTATCTGAATTGCTTTAAATTACAAGTTACACGATGGGAGAGTCCTTTAAGTCAAGGGTTTCCCTTGCTTTTCCTGGGATTCCATAATGTGATACCGACTTATACCTTACATAATCAGCTCAGAAAGGTTTCATCATTATGATTACAGGGCACGAATATTTGAATTGCGTTAGAAAGCATATGAAAAACAATACGTGTCTATAAAATTTGAGGGTTTTCTCGGTTTCCCTTGGATCTCATAATCAGATTTTGACTTGATGACTTGACTTGGTCACAATGGGACCACCTCAGGAGTATAGGCTGTTGAACGAAATAAAGTTATTATCTGAAAATTGGTCCACAATTGACGGTGAAATCGGCGAACATATATAAAGCCGAACATAGCACCTCTTCCTATTTTTAACCGACTTCAAAAAAAGGAGGTTCTCAATTCGGATGTATGTTACCTCATAACTCGAAGACGGATGGACCGATATGGAAAATTCTTTTTTTGTTTGAAAGAGTATACTTTCTAGTTGGTCCCATTGTCATCACAGTAGGATCTGATGATGGAATCATGGAGAAATAGAAGGAACACTTCAAATATTATAGGCACACCTATAGCGTTTTGGGTAATTCTACTAGTAACTTGTGCAGTTGCTCTCGAAAAGCAGCAATTGGGGAAGTGGAACTGATTATGAAGACCACAGATGGCCACCGAAACTACTCAATATTAAATGCGTGCATTGCGATTATATTACTTGAATATGGATGTTAAGCTCTTTATGCTAAGTAGTTGACATTTTGGCTTTTGTAACTTAAAAAAAAAACTTTTTTGTAACAATTTTATTTCTTGCTAAAAAGATTTTTCACGATTTTCTGACTTCCTAAAAAACACTGTAAAGTGTCACTGTAAAAAGTCGGTGTTATATGGATTTGTATTTTTTTTTTCTCATTTTTTTTTCCGGAATTAAAGTTAATTTGGCTTTGTAGTGTTTTGATATGGAAGTCGGTTTTATTTTTTGCTAAAAAGTTTTTTGAAGACTAATTTAGTAAATCCAAGTTCTGTTAATCCAACTTTAACCGTATGCATTTACCTAATCCTAATCTATGTAAGATCATTCTTGGAAATTTGCCAAATAAATCCATATAAACACGAAGGGGATAAGGGGTGTCCCACCTGTTCATGCTGCCGTCTTCTAAGCGACTTAAGGCAGCGTTTGTTTAGCCGCGAATTCCTGTCCAAAGAACAAGTTGTTGTGGCAAATTACGTTCTATTTTTATGGCAACTAAGTTTAAAATTAAATAAACTAAGAAATAAATACTTTCACCGTGTTTAAGGAAGTTTTATAGAAGTTGGAAAGCCTTGTTTTGATATATATACGTGCCCTATATGTGTAATTTGTTTCATTGACAAAATATATAAGCGGACGGGGAGTCGGGTGGCATTTATACGCGGTCATTTTCACATGATTTCTAGGTATTACTTGTGTTTAGACCAGACAGATGGTTTAACATGATTATGGACAACAACATTAAATTATGGAAACGCATTATCATGTACGGCTTCCGGCTGCAAATGTGAAAGTTCTGAATTCACACTATGCGCTAAAATTAAGCGCATTTACCGCGTTTATTTAATTGAAGAGGGTTGGTTACCCTAAAACGCTCTAGTATGAACTCTTATGCTTTTGAATGGGAACCGGAATTACCTATTTTAACCGGTTCTTGACGCATCATGTTTTTAAATAACTGGATCGAGTTTGAGTTCGTTAACTTTTTTGACCGAAAATTATGTATTACACAAATAGTATTAAAAACCACTCTGTTTAGATCCAATATATTATATAGCTAAAAAAAATCACAATTTAGTACCAACACTTTCAGTACGACAATCACTCCTCTTACTTATATAATAATAAAAAAAAAACAAATAGATTGACTGATTATTTATTTATTTGGGTTCCCAACAAAGAACACAAAATATGCTATTAAACTATATCACCTTGTGTTTCTCCAATTATAGGGGACCACATCATGCGTGAATATATAAAACTCGAAAAATAATACACGAAAAATTCACTAATGTATTTCTAATAATAATAAATTAAAAATTATATAATACTATATTAACACGATAAACTGTGTATTACTTAATAGCGAATAGCGAAGAAAAAATAAAACAATAAAATTTAGATTAGAACTAGTTATGTTATATATTATAATACAGTTAAATATAAGGTAATCTGTTCCGAACCAATAAAAACGAATTACAAAATCATTAATAGACAACAGTATTAATTATTTATAAAAATTAATAACTATTTAAAGTTTAATTACAATTGTAAGATAACCACCGACTGTATAATATCATGTATAGCGTGTAATAAATTGATTATAATAACTTATTTGTTTATAAAAAACGAAGCCGGACAAATTTTTTACATGCAAGTGTATCAATGGGAACGGGTTTATACGCGACACATACATTGGTCGATAGTGTGACAAGTGTCGAAGACGTAAAATGGTGAAAGCGTACTTAATCAAAGTGACTAATTTTCCTAATTGCATAAAAGACATCAATATGAAGAGTTTAAATTCGAAGAAAAAGAGATCCAAGCAGTCGCGATTTATCTACAAACCAAAAAATATCTGGCATCTACTGTCCGCCACGGTATACGATAAAAAAAGACCGCTTTATGAACTTTCTAACACGCCTTGGAAGTAGATTTACTAAGGAGATGACTTCAATGCTAAAAATACGTATTGAGGCTTCAGACTTACAACTACTAAAGGGAAAGAACTACTGAGTGTCATAAAAGAGCTGAAATGTGATGTCATATCAACTGGAAAGCTCACCTATTGGCCAACAGATCCAAATAATATACCGGACTTAATAGATTTTTTCATAACCAAAGACCTGTCAACTAGCCATATAACAGCGGAACAAAGCTATGACATGAATTCAGATCACTCTGCAATCTATTTAGAAATAAGTGAGAACATCCTATTTAAAGGAAACATTCCCACTCTTGTCAACAAGTGTACAGATTAGGAGGGCTTCAAGTCCAGATTTAATTATCAGTTAGACCTAAAAGTTCCACTAAAAACACCTGAACATCTAAACACTGAAGTAGAGAATTTCATAATGCAAATTCAACAAGCAACTTGGGAAAATACACTTGAACTCCATAAGAGGACGAAAAGAAATACATACCCCTTCATAATCAAGCAGACCACTATGGAAAAAAGAAGGCAGAGAAAAATATGGCATCAATCTAGACACTCTGATGACAAACAAAAGTTAAATAATCTGACTAAAAAGTAAGAAGACTAATCCAAAACTTCAAAGATGACTCAACCAATGCCTACCTCCTTACTTAAGTACGAACGTACGAACTTAAGTAACGACCAAAAGACGGACTCAGACAGACTTTCTTTGGAAGGCTAAGCACCTAAAAAGACCGATTACCCTCCTCTTAAGTGTCAAAACCAGCAATGGGTAAAAAGCCAAGAGGTTTGCAGACCACCTAGAAAATATATTTCAAACAAACGATGGAGAAACCATCGAAGTTCATACTCCGGTAAATAATGTGGTAACATCAGAAAATGAAGTTACCATAGAACTAGTTATACCGAGAGAAGCCGCACGAGAAATAAAACATAATATAAGCATAAGAAAATCACCAGGTTACGATTTGATAACAGGAGAAGTAATTTGGTTACAGGGTTTGATTAAGTTAACGACCCTTACCAACGCTGCACTACGGCTTAAATATGTTCCAGACTTATGAAAGGTAGCTGAAGTAATAATGATAGCTAAGCCTGGGAAACCAGCACACGAAACATCATCATACAGCCTATTTCCTTGCTACCAATTATGTCCAAGCTATTTGAAAAGCTGTTACTTAAATGACTGAAACCAATAACAGATAGTTAGGATATAATACCAGAGCACCAGTTTGGTTTTCGATAAAAACACTCAACTATTGACCAAGTCCATAGGATTATACACGTAATAGAACACGCCTTTGAAGACAAGAAAGTATGCTCTACTGTATTCCTAGAAGTGGCGCAAGCATTTGACAAAGTATGGCATAAAGGCCTTATACATAAATTGAAGAGCCTGTTACCACAACAGTTTTCAGATATAGTAGAATCTTAAATTCTGAACAGTCTTTAGAATAAGGCAAGAAGATATCTACTCGGAACTGAAAGAAATTAAAGCTGGAGTACCACAAGTAAGTGTGTTAGGGCCGGTCTTGTACCTACTATACACTAGTGACATTCCTGAACTAGAGCTCAACACCATTGGAACCTTTGTTGATGATACAGCCATAATGGGTGTAGGAAAAATCCACGAAGAAGCAGTAGAAAAAGCACAAATCGCTGTAAATCAAGTTTATAACTGGACTAAGAAATGGAGGATTAAACTTGATGAATCCAAATCTGTTAACATACATTTCACCAGCAAAAAACAACAGTATTTTCTTGTTTACTGTATAATAAAAAAAATCCCATATGAGAATACAGCCAAGTATCTCGGAATGACACGAAGCCACGCTGGAAAACCCACATCAAGAAAAAAAAATGATGATCTTGACCTGTGATATAAAAGAATGTATTGGCTGCTTGGACTCCACATTGTCCGTAAAAAAAATCTTGATTTACAAACAAGTCCTGATGCCAATTTGGACTTATGGTATTCAGCTAAGGGGCTGCACCAAACAGACCAATAAATCCCAGAACAAAGTTCTTAAGGGAAATTGTGAATGCACCTTGGTACATTCGAAATGATGGGACTCTATCGGGACTTTAAAGTTGAGGTTGTCGAAAAAGTTATTCAGAAATTTGCAGAAGCTCATGAAAAGACTTCATCAGCATGTGAACATCGAGGCAATCCAGCTTCTCGACCACACAATTATAGTTAGAAGACTAAAAAAATAACCGTTCGAGTTAGTGTTTGGTGATAGTAAATGTAAAGCGCAAAGTGCTACCAAACAAACACAAGAACGAAGTGTATTCCCCTTAATAGAGACAATAAGAAAAGTGATATGATTAGAGTCCATTGTACTGATGAAACCTATTATTTAAAAAATAATAAATACATATAATAACACAGTAAAATGAAAACTGAACATTGAATATATTTGTAAAAAAATATTGAGGAAAAAATATCTGTCTGTTTATCACGTTAATCTCCGGATCTACTAGACGGATTTGAAATCCCGGAAGGATTTGAAAGAAGCCGCAGGCAAAACAAACAGCATTAGTATACACAAGCAAACATCTTAAAATTTACCCAGAATTAACTCAAAATTAGAAAAATATAGCGGGTAGCAAAAGAAGTGAACCCACGCGACAGTGGTCCGTAGTTTCCTCTAAATACATACACTGATCAACAAAAATATAATTTTTTTATACATCTAAAACAATGTGATTTCCATAAAGAAATATGCAGATTGTATAATCCTGTAAGAAATCTGCTCTAGATTTCGAGTAATCTCTTCGTAATTTCATCGTTTTTGTATATTTCATTACTTTGTACTAAGCGAACCAATGATTCTAGAAATCAACTTAAATAGCGGCAAAACACAGATACGTTTATTGGAAAAGACTTGCAATTTCTCATCAAATTTACGTCGCTTTATAGAGAAGCCTTCTTTAGAAGCCGTTCTTTTTGAGATTTTTATAAATAGATTGCAATGAAACCATTCATAAGGTCAGAATGGCCTTGGTAAGTTTGCTCGACTTATTTAGAGCAAGAAAAGGCAGCGGTCTACTTTCTTTAGTGGTTACATACATATGTAACCACTAAAGAAAGTAGACCGTGTCTTAAGCTGTTTCATTGAGTGGTTTGCCCTGTCATGTTATCTCTTCACCACTCATGGTTCGTCACTCATGGTTGACTGGTAGAGAATGCCTATAGCATTAAGTCCACCTTTATACAGACGCCAGCACATCAAGCTACCCGAAACTAAAATTTTCCCAAACAACCTTGAACCTAATTTCTCCAACAATAAAGTTGAAAATCTATTGTACATTTTTTGTTGCATAGTTTTATTAAATAAATAAATAATTCATCAGCTTAGACTTTTCCAAACTATGCTTGGGGCGGCTTGATTGCAGCTGAGTATTAATATATTACATGGAGCGACTGCCTATCTGACTTCCACAACCCAGTAACTGGGTAACACGATACCGTTTGGCCAGACCAGTATCAGATTTTCTGACTTTTGACTACCGTAACGCTGTAACCTTCAGGCTACTGCTGAGAAATTTATTATAGAAAAATTATAATAGCACTATTTGCCCGAGCAGTCGCGTTTGCGACCAAGGAGCTACAGCCAAATTCACCGAATCTACTAAATCTCTAAATCTACCGATAACGTGTTTTATTTAAAGAAGTTATTGTTTTGCTTTTTTTTTCATTTTTATGTCTGTTCTTTTTCCTAAAATTGTCTGTTGTGTTTTCCGTTTGTTCTCCAATAAAAGTTTCATGTATCTATCTACACATTTAAACTGCTGTGACCTAGCTCGAATTCATACCATCTTTGTTTTTATACACAGAGTTATTATGTGAGCGAGTGCATCAGAAACATACTAGTAATTGTATGTGAGCTACTAAATGTTCGAACCCGATTATGATACATACAGCAACATTTATTTTATATCTGTAGGTACGTTAAGGCGTATTCATTGAAACAGCGTCGATTTAAGCCTGTTCACGCTACATTTGACATGAATTTAAAGTTTCAATCGGTGAAAAGCTCGGATTAGGTATCCAAATACTGTAATTTTATTGGAAAATGTAATTAACAGTCCATAGTCGTAAGTCCATAATTACCGAATTTCAATCAACACAAACTCGACAATGCACGATGGGCTGAAAATCGGCTTTCATAGACTTAGGGATTTCAATTTGCAAGTGCCGGATTTGTTGCCGGATATCGCTTTTATTAGTCATTACTATATATAAGTCTGTGTTTCCCGATAGCTATAACCTAGGAGTCTTTAAGTCAAGAGTGAATAGGTTACTTTTAGGTAAGCGTGCTCCATCTTCGACCACATCATCACTTACCATCAGGTGAGATGGTGGTCAAACGCGAACCTATTCTAAATAAAAAAAAAAAAAAAAAAAAAAATATAAAAATGACACCATTTAATTCTGCTCAAAAACGAAGGAACTATAATTTTTTTTCAAAAAATTTGTATGAAGCTAGTATGAGAAATCTGATCATCTCTTAAACTGAAAGTTAAATAGAATAATCCTTACAGGTGATTATAGTGCTAATTATTTATTATTTTTTGACGATTTGCCGAAAACTGTTAATTATGCCGTTTTTTTAAATCGTCAATTTTATTAAATTTATTTTTACATATGAAACGGTTCCTTTTAGTGTCTTAGTTAAGAACATTGATATGTTATTGACCCAAATATAAAAAATACGTAATACAAGAAAAATATACAAGAATTGCTGTTTATTCTTTTTGATATATAATTTAAATAAAACAGAGGTTACAAAATTATTATTTAAGTACTATATACAGCTATATTATATACAAAATAATTTGAAAACTAATTTATGGAATTAATACTATGCATTGGGAAAATAAAGTAACATTTTTTTATTTTATTGAAAATAGGTTCGCGTTTGACCACTATCTCACCTGATGGTAAGTGATGATGTGAGCGATGATGGAGCACGCTTACCTAAAAATAACCTATTCACTCTGGACTTAAAGACTCCTAGGTTGTAGCTGTCGGGAAACACAGACTCCGGCAGGGAATTCCACTCCTTAGCCGTCCGCACAAAAACAACAAAAATAACAAAAACCTGAAAAAATATCATTAAATCAACTCAAGTGGCTTCCTATACGTCTTCGCCGGAACTTACACATCTTGTCTCTGCGTTACAGTATTCTGTTCAATCCTAAAACCCCCTCTTATCTTAAAGAACGTTTCAAGTTCCTCCATGACACACATGCCACTGAGATCATCTGAAAACTTGAGGCTAGAAGTACCGAGTAACTCCACCAATTTCTTTAGTAAGTCGTTCGCAGCTCAAGCAGTACGACTGTGGAATACTCTTCCCGTGTCAGTAAGACAAGCACAAACCCTTCCTTCGTTCAAAAAAATGGTAAAAGATCTCTATCTCTCTCTTTAATTTGTGACTATTTTTTATATATCCCTGCTTGTTTTTTAACGTATATATGTATATATATATGTGTATTGTGTACGTAGGTTATTACTTATGTATTGTATATAAGTGAATAGTACACCATGGACTACCCGCGTATTTATTTTCTTTTGCTGTCTCAAATCCATCCAAAGGTTGTCTGTAAAAGATCGCTTTTAGCGATAAGACCGACCAATATAACACCCTTTAGTTTTTAAGTCCTCATTTAATTCTGTTATGGTGTACAATAAAGAGTATATCTATCTATTTATCTATCTATGCTACAAAAACAAACAAACAAATACGCAAACACACAAATACAAATTTCCAAATACATAAATATATTTTTACAAAATTTCCTTATCACTCTCGTTGTCGGACTCCAATTCTGAGTCAGCATCCAAATTGGATATATCCAAAAATCCGAATTCAGTTTCCTGAAACTGAATTAAGTCAAGAGTTTCAGTAAAAAAACCCCTGCTTCCTCTTGGCACCTAACTTAGGCCTTTTTGCACTTGGCAAAGGATCCGAAGAAACAACAAGCATATTTAAAGCCTGCAATACATGTTGGCCGAGCGTTGTTGAGTGAAGGCCAATACCAACATGTAGACGGTATATTTGCCTTTTCTTGCTATCGTATCGCTCGGTGTCACTTGCCTAGTTGGCCGAGTGAAGGCCAGCGCCAACGTGTATAGAGCTCATTTGGTGTAACTTGTCTTCGCTCGCCGTTGCTCGTGATCACTTGCCTCACTTCGGATCGGTGTCGGTTTTTGGTTACAAATCAAAGGCGCTCGCCTGCGCTCGGCCAACGTGTGGGCAGCTCTACAGACCCTCTTCTACATCGGTCGTCTGCATTGGCGTTCGACGAGCTTGTCGAACGTGTGGACATTATTTCTTGCCTTGTACCTATTTGCCAACACTCGCATTGGCTTACGCTCGGCCAACATGTATTGCAAGACAACATGGGTATAGTAGCTACAATATTTGGCTTTTTAGACTAAGCAGTAAGTAACAGAATAGTGATAATGTATCGCACAAATTTAATTCACCCGAAAGTGTGACTCGATACTTTTTGTAGAGTATATCAGAATTGTATAGGTAACAGAATTAGGTATCAGGAGTCCATAACTAGCGAGGAGATTATAAAATAGGATGAGCGCTGATTTGGTGAGCTTTGTGAGATATGGACTCACAAAATTACCAGCTTCTGTTATACTCAACATTTGGACGGGATCGATATATTCCCCCGCCATTATTACAATCATTTCAATAGCCTCCATAACTCCCTCTAATAACTCCCACTTTCGAGCAAATTATTTTCGTGCTAATCATCCCATAACCTAAGTGATCAATTCAGACAAATTTAGATCTCAAATGCGAAAGTATAAAAATATTCAAAAACAAGAAAATAAACATAAAATATAATCAACAAATCAACAAAACCTAGTCGAATCTAGTCGTGTAGTAGGTACTGTGTATACTTTTTTACTATAAAAAAAAATGATCAATACAATCAACGACAATCAAATAAGTCTCAATCAATCAGAAAATCTTGATAATTTCATATACAGAACGAAATAAAACATGAACGAAAATAAAAAGAACAACATTATTATACATAAAAAAGTCGGTTAAAAATCAACAACATTCTTAAAACATCAATTGAAACAACTTAAATTATATAAATCAGTCTTTCTAAAAATGTTTACAAAAAAAACTGGGACATTAATAAATAAAAATCTTCATAAAAAAAAATTAAAAAATCAATGACATTACTTATTTAACTTACATTTGTCGGAAGCAAGTGCATGCAGATAATTTATAAATGGTTTCTAAGATACTTGATTTTTTATTTTCAAAATCATCAACTATGCTAGATCCTTATCAGTTTTCATTACGCGTCGTTTTCTATTATTTATAAATATCCCTATTTCGGACTGTTGAATCCGATAATCAAAATACTGTCCTTCTCGTTTTAAAACATCAAGGAACTGAAGTAGGTTCGGCTTCCTGGTTGACCTATTATTATTTAGTCTTTTATGCCAAGATTCAGCACTATTAATTGTTCTATGGCGAGCTCGGTAACAGCTCCAAATTCCTTTAAAATGTTTGTTGTCTTACCAAGTAGATACGAAGTAATCGTTAAATTCCGTGGTTTGTTGGTTTGAAGAAGCCGTTTCCATTATGGCTAGCCAACCATCTTCTGCATCGTCTTCTTTGAGATAGGCTAGCGCTGCACACATAAAGATATGACGTCTTCCATCATAGTCTTATCAAACCAATGTCTACAGCTTTCTTATACAGGGCCTGTTTAAAATGGAAATTGCATCCCTGGATCATGATATTTGGGAAGATATTGCTCATTTATAGTAGCCATTTCAAAGTCCACTATAAATCGGCTTGGAGCTCAGCCGTCGTTTGAACCTATCCCAATATCAAATAATACAAAATCTTTGGAATAAACTTCAGGTATCATGCACGACATCCCCTAGAGTTCTGAATTGTGTTTTTGATACCTGCAAGCTTTTATTCCTTTCACGATACATAATCGTTCTAACCGATTTTAAATTGGGAACTGCACAAATCAAATTAAAGTCGGCATCCATTTTTTCTTTTATAATGTTTTCATATAATATTGGCAAGGGCGTTATATTCAAACTTGCTTCAAGCTTACAAATATCTTTCAAAGCAATTAACTCTACAGCAGTTGTATTTGGGTTGCATTTATGACTTTTTTTAGCTTCCTTCTAAATCTTTATTTCGTTATTAATCTGGTGTGTTGTTAATGTAGCAGAACAAATGCTACGATTCTTGCATCGCCATACTTCTCCAATCTTAGCTTTTTATGGAAGGAATATAAATACCCTTGCCTAGTTAAAAGTGGTCGCCCTTTTTCCGTCTAGAGTAAAAACACTGTTTAGTTACTCGGCAAAATATTTTGGCATGATGCAAACTTTAACATGTCTGTACAAAATGGCCGCAAACTTGGCGGCCATTTTGAAAAAAAGTCATTAAGCTAGTTAGTTAGTGATGGAACAAAAAACTATGATCGCGATCATTAATTATACATTCTAAGATATTCAAGCAGTTCAAGAGTTCAAGCAGTATTAAAATTATTACTGCTTAAAATTTTATTTATATAAAAATTTGGCCCTTGCTCGTATAAAAAGATCGTTTTAGTTCAATTATTTTCTTCAATTTCTTGTTCTTACTACTTATAGACAATAAAATAAAATGCTTACGTTTTGGTCACAATTTACACCATTTGTTGCTTCTCCGGTATTCATTTTTACTAACTCACATGCACTTGATGGACACTTAAAAACCAACTAATGCGCAACATGTATTGTTGCAAATACCGATAAATAGCTACTTACACAAAACAATAGAAACCGGACCATTAGTTGCTCCTTCTTCTATATTTTGTCTCTTTCTAGAAAACAAAAAGCCTCTGTTTTATTACCTCACTGGCGTGAATATTTTGAATGTTCACCTTTCTTACTTTTTATGTAAAAAGGGGATTTGCAAAAGATGAGTTAATATCATACAATTCATCGATATGGCGTAAAATGGTATATGTGAATATTTACCTATAAATAAATTAGTGAATAAATAATTCCTAAAATCATGACACTTCCGACGGCGATTGCTATACTCCTGTAAGTTATGCGGTCCTAGTACATGGTGAGCAATTGCGTGGACATTCGTTGATTGGTATACTCGTGTGATTTATGCTATCCTGGTATTTTGGTTTTGATCGTGCGCTGTTTGTTATTAATCGCGATTTCACCCGCATCTTGCCGTATCCGGATAAAATAACCAACATAATAACAATATAGTAAAGCTTTTCTTGTTAACAGTACTTTTAACAAAATAAAGTACTGATGACGAATCGGAACAATGCAAAATAAAATATTTTGTGCGATGCCAAATTGGAACACGTTTTTTATGGATGACAACAAATCGGAACAATGCCAAATCGGGTATAACTCAATCATACATGAAAAACAAAAAATTGGTAGCTGAGTGGGTTAGCGTTGGCACACGTGGCATTTTGATTTCTGACCCGTGGCGCACGTACTCTAGCCTTTCGCCCACACTGCATCAATGCAATTTAAATGCTTTTCATTTCCAGGGCTTTGCGTCAATTTTGTTTCTGGAAAATTTATGGTCTGTATTCTAGATTTAAATGAAAAAGGACGTATGAGGCAAAACTCTTACTAACTTTACAACGTTAATTTATTTATTTACTTATTTATTTTGGAACAAAATTTAGTTTGTAGTATTTTTTTTTAAATTTGATAAACGATGATGGTTTTGTTTACTCATGGAACGGTGCCATTTAATCAAAGATGTGGTGACGCTGTATTGTTACTGATGAAACTATCACCAGCTTATGCCACATCGAAACTAACAATAAGGGTTGAGTACAGTGGTGATCATCGCAAGATAGGACAGACTTTTAAACTTTACGTTACAGCCAGGCGATTGATTTTGGAGTTATAGTCGGAACATTCATGCTCGTAGTTCTCTTCAGATGCCACGCTAAGACAAGGCATTGGGGGATAAACATTAACAATCGTACGATCGATTACCTTTCACGAAAATAATGGTTTAAGAAAAAACCTGGAAATGAGTGTTGCGGTACAAGCTTAGATCATATAATCTCTAGATGGAGCATCAAATGCGCGCAAACGTATCAAAAATATCAGCCAACTGTTGGCTTATAAGTTCTTACCCGCCGATTAGAGCCGATCGTGTCGCTTTTGTGTCACTACGTATTACGCGCGGTAAGTAATAAACAAATAACGACGATAAAATGACGGTATGTGCTATTAAACTGTGCCGAAATTATAAAGGAAGGGTAAAAAATACTAAACATCATCTGGCATCACCTATCATCGGTAAGTAACCAAAAAACGATATATTCATTTTTTGGTTTTATGAACACTAAATTACGCCATATTTTATCACTGTTGCCAATTTCTTTTTTTTTTGTTTCTCCCAACTTAAAGTCATTTTTTGTGAGTATATTAGTTAGTTTATGGTTACGTTTATATTATTTAGTTGGTGTACTTTTATTAATCGATTTAAAAAAGGTGGAGTTTTTCAATTCGTCTGTACTTTTTACTAATAATATTATGTGTGTATATATTGTTTTTGTTTAAGAGCCCATTATTGGCGTTAGTTATTTTGCAGTAGAAACGGCTCATGTTTGCGGTGTCCTACATCAAGGAAATTTAATGAGGCTGGTAAAATACGAAAGAAAAATACGCTAGAGCGAGAGAACTGATCTAGTTTGGTTACTCGGCTATGTCATTGTTAAATACCATAATAAGATTACGTGCAGGTTGTTGATGGGTCAAGATTTCATGCTCGAAACGCTGGCGGACATTTACAGTTTGAGTGATAACTCCGTGGTTACAGCAATTTCAAGTCGTTTATGATGCGAGTGCAAACACACCACGTCGAGTCTCCGCAAGGAAGAGTTTTGGCTGACGGGTATCATGTTTTGACCTTTCCGAAGGCGTACGACACTAGGCAGAACAACACGACGTCGCCGTCCCTTCGTGCGTATTAGTTTTATATACAAACTAATACGCACGAAGGGACGGCGGTGTCGTGTTATTTCTCTTTTCTATTAAAATTTTTGTACTTATTGTAATCTCTCACCATTTGCTTTGTGTTTTAACGACTGAGCTAACTGAGCATAAACATAAACAGGTATATTGCTATTATATTTTTCAAGGAATGGCTGACTTCTAAGTCACAGGAACTTACACCTAGTTTAGGAGTCAGGGTATTTTCATTTCTTTGGACCTCGTAGCATAAGCCTTTTGTTCTAAGTTTTTTTATGGTTTATTTTTATAGCTTCGGTGAAATAAAGGTTTTGTTTTTTCAACAGGTATTTATGTATAGTTTTATGTAAATAAATAAATAGCAATATAATGTCGCGACCTTGTAGTGGTCCATGCGTCCTCCTGCCCTATTGAGAACGCGTGGGAAATGCTTCCGAGAAGGGCATTATTTACGAAACCGGGTTGAACGTCTCTTGCATCTTCGTCGAAAATACCGATTTGGTACAAGTTGTTATTTTGTAATCTATATAGAATACTAGCTGACCCGGCAAACGTTGTTTTTCTATATAAATCTATTTGGAAAAATATAGTTTACGACCTATTGTCAGACCTACACAAGAATTTCATAAAAATCGGTTAAGCTATTTCGGAGGAGTTCAATATTAAATACTGTGCGAGATTTTTATATATAAGACTAGCTTCTGCCCGCGACTTATCCCGGAATTCCCAGGGGATCGGGAATTACACGGGAAAAACCTCCCACGCGAGCGCAGTCGCGGGCAAAAGCTAGTAATTTCTTTAATATGTTCACATTTGAAACATAACAGACAACAAAACAACTACAGGCAAAATAAATTTCATTAAGAAATTCGAAAACAGAATTTGAATTCGAGAGCCGTTAAGAATTTACATTTTTCCCCGCTCTAAGTTTTAAAAAGGTCTATTACTACTATAGTTTCGTACTAAATACGTTTTGTATTGGCACAGAGTTCGGGCGAGTACAGCGGGCGGTGGGCGGCGCTTCAGACGCTGACACTCATGTTCTTCAACACAAATTTTGGAATAAACTTCATCCTGTATTGCCTGACGGGACAGAACTTCCGACGCGAGCTGTGTCAGTCCCTCCCATGCCTGCGTCGCCGCGTGCGTCGAAGCAATGCTATGCAACTCGTCGGCCGCAATATGGGCAGGGCTGGCAGCGTGTCTGGTAAGTATGTAGCTTACAACAACCATGTGGATAGAATTCACATTACTATACCAAGACTTTTAATTCGTAGCAGGGAGCTGACACAAGCTAATGTCACTATCTAAAATAATGATACCGTACTTAACCTAAAAGTGATGGATTCAATCAATTGAATAATAAATGAGCGATTTTTTGTCGAGCAAAATATAAATAAATGATAAAATGTATACTATACAAACTACTACTACTATAGTTACTATTACTATAATCTAAATAAAATTTAAAAAAAAACTAGTTTTTACAAAAAATATTCATTTCTAACCGGATATGACAAAAATCACCCTTTTGCTAATTGTTTTATGTGATGAATATTTTAATAAATTGTGCGGGATTACTACTAAAAAAAAAAACAAAAATTTAAAAAACACGACTGCTCAACTGAAATGCAAGATACAAGCACATTTTTATTTTAAAAAGTGACAAGCAGCCCAATTAAATATAATTATTTTTTAATGGTCTGGGTTCGCCTGCTAAACAATTTTTTTTCCAGCGTTTTAGTTTAAATATTAATTAATAATTTTTTAGTTTACCCGGTCGTGATACGGCCGGGTAATTTGCACCTCACCGGATTCATAAAGAGAAAGAGCTATTTCCTTATTTTAAAACTTTCTTTTTGTATTATTTTTGCTAGTATTTAAGGTTGCTAGCTAGCTGCCCACCCCGGCTTCGCCCGGGTGCAATTTTTCTTTCGGTATCATACAGTTTTCTTTCGAAACTCTATTCAGACAATTAGAAAAAAAAATAATCGAATCAATCAAATCAAAAAAAATAGTCAAATAAATGCAGCTGTTCTGAACTAATGCGCTTACGTACATATACATCCGTCAATTAAATTTTAGTAAGCAACCCGCCCTGGCTTCGCACGGGTTCTTTACAGAAAATATAAAATAGCCTATGTTACTCCGAGGAGTTGTAGCTTTCGATAAAATTGGTTGAGAAGAAACAAAAAATAATTGCACACAATATTACTAAACAAATTGTTTACATCGTTATTCGATTTTATTCCCGAATCGATTATTTTAGTTACATCACAATTTGTAGTCGTCATTATCTTACAACACTGAAACTGTCAGTTTATTGCATCGAATTAAAAGTCCTGGTATAGTTACTAACACCATACTAAAGCAGAAACAAGTAAACTTTTTCTCTGAAACTGCTGAGTCGTTTCTAATGGGAATTTAACAGGAAGATAGAGTAGCCAGTTTTTTATCCTGGAACTATACTTAGGCACTCCATGCATTCCCTACTAAAGCTATTGTATGTGGCCATGCCAATCAAAGTCCAACATTACAATATATAGCTATAAGTGACTCTAGGCTGATATTGTATAATAATCAGAAGAGCACAAAATTTCAACAGAATGTAACTATAATATGGACTTATATTCAAAATGTACTCCTATGGAATAATTTCGCATGGCTTTTTATATTGAGATAGTGTTTAAAAAATTGGCCAAGTGCGAGTCAGACTCGCCCATGAAACTATATTAAATATAATATAATATATTTATTTGACGAAAAAAACCTTACAAATTTCTTAAAACTAGGTTTATTACAATGTTTACAACTACGCCAAATAACTTTGTTTTTCAGTGTTTGTAAGAATTACAAAGTTATATTTGCGGTTTTAGAAAATATGCTGTATCTCAAAAACTGCTGACCCAATTTCGTTAAAACCAGTTATTATAGAAGTTACAGGGGGGACGGGAAACATTTTACCACTTTGAAAGCGTATATCTTTTAAACGATTAACTTTATGAAAAAGTCATTCAGGAAACCTCAATGTAATTTTTAAAGACCTTTCTATAGACACCACACACGCATAGGTATCATGAAAAAAAAAATTCAGTTTCAGTTCCATGTACGGTGAGCCCCCTTTTATTTTAAATATATTTTTCTTACAATCGGAAAGCGGTTCACAGAATACATTTACCTACCAAGTTTCACATGTATAGTCCTAATAGTTTCGGAATAAAATGGCTGTGACATACGGACGGACAGACAGACAGACAGATATGTTTAGACATGATATGTTTAGTTGAAAATAAAGTATCGAAGGCTTTTGTCGCGATATACGTATATTTTTGGTTGTGTTGCTCTTGCTCATCTGATTGATTGCTGGAGAAATAGACAGTATTGTCTCCATAAGACACATATTAGCAGCAATAAGCTGCTAATATGTGTCTTATGGATAAGTTAGGTACAGTCAATTTCTATACAGCAGGGCATTGATGGTTACTAGTATAATGATATTTATTTTGCTACCTAGATAAGGCCGGTAAAAAAAGGAAAATATTGTATCGATCTATGACAATGTTTGTTGCGTTTCAAATCGCGCGTTTAGAAATCCTAATAGTAATCAAACAACCGTTTCAGCATCCGTCAACGGAACGCTCAGAGAAAGTTTCTAGAAGCAGGCGATCGTACGTTGATGTACGTTTCATGTTACAATTACCCATAAAAATCCACGATATGCAAGAAATAAATAACTTGCATAAATTGTGGATTCAATTTTGAATCCAGAATTTATGCAAGTTATTTGACGTCAAATTCGATCGACGCTTGCCGGTAGCAATCTTGTATGCGGAAGCGCCTCCGCAATGTCGCCTCTAGGTCTATTTTTATCCGACGTACGACGAATATCAACCCGTATTTAAAGAGAAAAAAGTAACAGAAGTAAATAAAAATTATTCGCCAAATGTGGTGAGCTCAAAACTCGAGGACAGCTCGACCAATTCAACTACTTAACATATTTTTTTCATATTTTCCTTAAGGTATGAGGAAAGTTCTAATGGAGATAAAAAGAGCAAAATAGTAAAAACCACATATTTCCTACACAAATTGTTTTTAGCTGTCAAATCACCAGGAGAAGAAGTTTTGCAATTTTGCACGCGAGCGTTGCCACGACAGAATCGAATATAAAATGTATACTTATACCATAAAGCGGATAAGTGTGTTTGTTTAACTGCGCTAATCTTCGAAATTACTGGATAGATTTGGATGAAATTTGGTATGTAAGTAGCTTTAGGGACTACTCACACTTATTCAGCCCTATTCAGCTTATGCCTATAGAAAACAACGATTTTGTATGGCGATGCGTACGCATCCGTTCAGCTTTCCGCGTCTATTCAGCTTTCGCGGCAAATAAGTATAAAATGAGGAGAAATGTGTTTTTATCATGCGAGTGCTTTAGATAGAGTTCAGCGCTGTTCTGCCGCGTTCAGTTCCTTTCTGTCGCGTTCAGCGCTGTTCCGCCGCGTTCGACGCTGAATGCGGCGGAACAGCGCTGCACACGTATGGTTCTTAAAGCCGAAATTTTGTATTTTGCTTTTGTAACACGGGTCGTAATAGGTCCACAATGTTGTAAAATTTTGCAATATCCATCCGAAAATGCTCTTTAAATTTAATATTATTTTGTTTTAATGGGGTACCAATGTCGCGTATTCTCCAACCAAATTTCTTTTACCCAAAGTGGGTCGATCCACTGTCGTTTGCGTTTTAATTTTTTACGGTTATTTTTTTCTATTTCTTCTGCAAGTAGCGTAACGACAAAAATATCGCACATAGAACTGTCCATGTTGAGGGCACAATACTAATTGAGTAGCTGACCGTCTTCGCAGCATATTCAGCGCCGTACGTAGTAGATAGAAGCATTTTAGGGGAGATAACACTCTTACGCCGCTGTACGCGGCTGATAGAAGTAGAACTGTATAAGTGTGACCAAAATCGTTCAGCGAAACGCGAATAGAGCTGAATAAGTGTGCGTAGTCCCTTAAGCTTGCCCCGACTGCAAAAGAGGGTGATGTTAAGGCCCATACAAAGAATACACACGGGTATCCTTTAAAAAAAAGTATTTAGGGCATATTATCACTGAGGACAATGAGGATATTGAACGTGACCGCAGAGTTTGCTCGTTGTTCGGCTGAGGCTAAGATAGCGCTATTTAAAGCATATTGCCAGTCGTTTTACACGAGCAGCCTGTGGGTTAATTATACACAGAAGACATACAGCGCTCTGCGGGTACATTAGAATAACGTCTTCAGGATGTTGTTGCGGTTGCCGCGTTTCTGCAGTGCGTCCGCGATGTTTGCTGAAGCGCGTACAGATGACTTCGACACTGTAAGACGCAAGCGCGTGTCTTCTCTGTTAGGCAGAGTATGAGGTTAGAAGTTTTGTATTTACTTACTAACATAAATTATAAGTATTCATAACCATTATGGATCTTGATTTGTGATAAATAAATAAATTTAAATTTACGTTGGTATGTTATTTTGTTTTAAAAAACTGTGTTCTGTTGATGCTGTATTCATACTCTACATGTCGAGCCAGTTTAATATGCATATTTCACAGCTTTGCTCATAACGTCGGGTGGTAAAATTCACAATAATTTTACCTCCATATCCTATCTTTTGTTACCTCTTTATCCAGCTTACTGGGCACAATAGACATATAAGTAATGATAAACATCAGCCAACGTGGCATGTTCAGTATCGAGTACTTGCAATACGGTTCTCTACAATCCACAATTTTTTTTATTGGTAATAGTCTCGCGTTTGACCACCATCTCACCTGATGGTAAGTGATGATGTGGTTGAAGATGGAGCACGCTTACCTAAAAGTAACCTATTCACTCTTGACTTAAAGACCCCTAGGTTATAGCTATCGGGAAACACAGACTCTGGCAAGGAATTCCACTCCTTAGCCGTACGCATAATGAAGGTATTCCCAAAATGTTTAGTGCGTATAGGTGGGATGTCCACAATGTAACGATGGCGCATCGCCGTTTGTCTTGTAGCCCGATGATGGAATGGGCTTGACGGAATTAGATTGTGTAATTCCATCGCACACTCCCCGAAATGTAACCGATAGAAAATCTACGACTAGCAACTCGTCGCCGATGTTTCTTTGCTGGAGCTTTGATTCGACCAGTGTATCGTTGCCAATTAGTCTTTTGGCCCGTTTCTCAATAGACTCAAACGCATTTAGTTGGTACTTGGCAGATCCATCCCTAAGATGAGATCAGTACTCCATACACGACCGAACCTGGACTTGATCCAATTTTTTTTTAATTAGCTTTGATGTCTTACTGCTGGGCAAAGGTTTTCCCTAAAATTTTCCAAAAAAACTATCATTATCTGCTTTACCTTTTTCCAACCATGTTTGGGTCAGTTTCCAGTCTAATCGAATGCAGTTCAGTATTAGTGTTTTACATGGAGCGACTGCCTATCTGACCTCCACAACCCAGTAACTGGGTAACACGATACCTCTTGGTCAGACCAGTAACAGATTTCCCGGCTTCTGACTCCCCGTATCGAATGCCAAAAATATCCAAATGACAGCAGAGTAGCTATATTAAAGGTCAAGAGTGAATAGGTTACTTCTAGGTAAGGTGCTCCATCTTCGACCACATCATCACTTTCCATCAGGTGAGATGGTGGTCAAACGCGAGCCTATTATCAATAAAAAAATAAATAAAAAAAATCCTAACCAAATGCTCACTACCAGTACTCACTGTTACAAGGGATGATAAGCAAATAATGCATAGATAATTCTAATAAAGAAAGCTCCCGACGTAGCTTCATACGCACTTCTACATACATAAGCCTGGGCACCCTGTCAGGCGGGATACGTATTACAATACCGAAATTTAAAAGACCGTATTTTAAAATACCTATGGAAGAAATCCCGAAAAATTAAACGACGAATGATTGTTTGGCTGAAAGTTTTAAATCCCGAAAGTTCATTTGCCCGAAAGGTTAATATCCCGAAGATCCATACCCCGACGTTCAAAATCCCGAAATTACATCACAAAGCCTAAAATTTGACCATTTGGTGGAGTTTGACCTCATCTAAACCAAATAATTCGCCGACATTATGTGTGTGTGGATGTGGAATTTACACTGTTCTAACCTAACCTATGTAGGACTTTCGATACTCTGTACTTCGATATTTGGTGTGTCAAACTTAACTGTTGATATTCGTCTATTCGGTATTTCGTTCGTTTGGGGTTTCATCCTTTCGGGCATTTAAACATCGGTATTTTATGTTTCGATATAACGGCTATATAAAACCTACAGAAACATGAAATAACTATTTTCCATTACGCGACATTGAATAATAATACATTTGCGCATTACCTAAAACAAATTGACTTATTCAATGCGAACGTGTAAGCTAAATAGAATCAGGTATAGTCATTGAGGTAATACATATTACCTCAATGGGTATAGTTTACAAAATAAGAGTAGAGAGTATTCGAGTCAATCATAATATAGTAAGCCCCTTAACAAGAACCCCTTACAGCACGGGTAGCTGCTGCGAAAATGGATAGAATATGGACAAAGAAACTTCAGACCTTGCAGTCGAGTTCTCAGCAACAATGGAAATTCAATTACTGCTAAACCCCATGGTTGGAGATTTCAGTAACCTACTCTGAACGGCTGTAAAGTCAGGGACGCCATGAGTCAATGAAAAAAGAAAATAAAAGAACTCGGAGCGAGTGGGCTAGAACTAACAATGTTTGAATTTGGGGAGATTTTATTGAATTATGTGAGCTACACATAACTTTAGATCATTTATACGCCAGCTTGACCTCTGTTCGTCGGCGTAATTGTGCAGAATTTATTGTTGATCGTGAGGTAATTTCCGTCAGATATGGCGACGCTAGCCTATTAGTGTGGGGCTACATGAGTGCTTTAGGAGTTGACGAAATGTTTTTGTACGAGAGTACCATGTTGCACTGACGATATACGTGGACGACGCGCGGCGTAATAATCGGTGAGAGATCGCGTATTACCACGATAATGCCCGTATTTCAGTCAACATTATTTAAAGCACCGTGGTTGGCCTACGCAGTCTCCGGTCTTCAACGCCATGAAATATATGTGAATTTATTTGAAGCGGTCAGGTGCTACACCGCCAAGAGTACTGACGACGTAATACTGATGATTGGTAACCCTGAAGTTTCACGTTCTAATTAAGCCCAAAAACTTGCCCCAATAACCCTTCCTTTGCAGTCAAATAAAAAGAAAAAATATGAATTTTGGACACAAATATGTATAGAAATAAATATACAGGTATATTTTTATTTTATTATTTTAATGTTTATGTTGTCATTAATATTTACTAAGGGCTGGACAAGATCAAATTATAAAACAACGTATCAACGCAAAACGCATTATAGCCATACAACGTAAAATAATCGTATAATAAATAATATTATATTCTTAGATATAAATCGCACCATGTAGGTTTCATTTGATCGTGAAAGTAATATTAGTGCAATGAATGCATAGGTTTCCTTCATTGTCAATAGCTCCCTTCAAATGGCTATGCATTACATACGTCAACATCATCAGCTCTCATCGATCGGCGCTAGATACAAAAATTGAAAGAGAACGGGATAATAAATAATTATTTGTTATCCCGTTCTCTTTCAATTTTTGTATCTTTTCGCAGTAGTTACAAAATCGTATTAATATAACGTTCCCAACGCTGGAACTCAGGCCTCAGTGCCAAATAAAAAGTAAAGCTATAAAAATGTTTCAAAAAATTATTATTTTACTTTAATACGCGTCCAGACGCTTTATACTGAAAGGCTTGTCAATTATTTGGCTGTTGTTTAATTTCGAGCTTAACTTCTCGCATTAGAGTACATTTCTGTGCTTAGCGTCAGCCTGTTACGGGTCGCCCGTTTGATAAAGTGAGCTGTTTTAACTATGCACACAAACAACAACGTTACAATGAATGTACAAAGGTGGCGAGGTCAGCGTTACGAGGCTCGACGGACGACGCAAACTCTGCTACGTCAAGGGACCAGTGCCACGTATAATCGGTTCAGTGCAGCAAGTTTTAATTAGCTAGCCTGGATCACGCTTCGGATTGTACGCTATATTGTGTTCATGTTTGCGCAGTTAAACGGACATGGCTGGCAAACATGATCAAACGCCACCGCACACTGTGGAATTTTGCTTCAATTGCGGACATCTATATTTTATCCCTTCATCCTATAGATCCAGCAAAGAGCTAAAACTTCTGGGAAGGAACCATGATTTTATCATGTTTAGTTTTAAAGTTATTTCAAGTTATGCTGACGTCAGCAAAAGCTGTTTTTATTTGTACATTCCAAAATAATGATGTGATTTACATAGATCATTGTTTTATTACCGTAAAAGTAGAATATCTAACTCCATACAAAGTTTAGGCATTGCACCTATGATGTACAAATAGTAATCGTTTTTTTTTTTCGATTTTCACTAAATTATGGTTTTCTCCTTTTCCTATCGATTCCGCATCTGATTTTAATCCTGAGCATGCATAATATAGTTAGTAACAACACAAAATAAAAAGCAAATAGGTTAATAGTGGGACTTCGGAAATATTAAATTTCTAAAGTTTCCATAGAATTTCTATGGAAATAGGGTTGTCAAATTGCATATATCTATTTATTTTATTGAAATGGAAAAATTTGTTATTAAATAAAAAATTTAATGCTTAAGCCGTTTCATTTTCTTTACTCTTCAAATCCGAAGATATTGAAACTCCTTCAGATGGTAAAATTACATTTTCATCAACTTTGTTTCTTGTAATAGATGAAGACGGAAATAAACTTAGTAGCAAATCTGCCGTTGATTTCGAGTTTGTCATTAAAGAATGCCTAAAAACCCCTACTGGAGCAATAAAAATCGCAAACATTATAAAATCTAATCGAGAAAGTGCACACCAACAACAGTTTCCTAACGAAGCTCGTTGTTTAATTATAGGCAGAAAGCTTACCGTTAAGGACTATATAATTCTTTATAATGGTGCAAAATCACGAGGATATAATATTTACCCAGCTTATTATAAAGTGCAATCAACGAAAAAAAGTGCTATCCCGATGACGAAGTTCTAGTAACAGAAAGAGAAGCAACAGTGTCTCTCTTTAGCCTGATTATGCACTCGTTTCGTCGACTCGTTGAATCATTAGATGAAATTATTAACGAGTACTGCAACCAAAAACAAATCGATACAATTCATTGCGTTTTTCAGGGTTCTTGGAGGTTTGACGGCAGTACGGGACAATCGATGTTTAAGCAAAGTTTTTCAGATGGCGAAATTAACGAAAATAGTTTATTTTCAACAACTTATATACCTTTAAGAATAAAAACTAACGACGGTTTCGTACTGTGGTCAAACCTAAACCCTCAATCTTACAGATTTTGTCGCCCAATCAAGATTCAATATCGATCTGAATCTAAAGAATTGACCTTGCAAGAAAAAACCGAGTTGAGGAGGAAATTAAAGATCTCACATCTATTTATGCCAAAACTAGCGCCGGGCATAGTGTCAATGCAGATCCCAAATTATATTTGACCTTAACTGACGGCAAAGTATTTAACGCGATTACGGATACTAAATCACAATTACGATGCGCGTGTTGCGATGCCACATGATCGGAAAACAAGAATCCAAGCTGAAATTTATGCTAAAATGTCTTTGGCATTCGATGTTGTACGACCGAATTCAGGAACATCCAATGACGGAAACACAGCCCACACTGCAGTATCGGACTTACATAGGAAAACATTTGCAAACATTCTAGGCGTCGAAGAATGGTTTGTAGATGATTTACATGTTATATTAGTAGCGCTGTCAAGTAATTTTGAAACAGATCATGAAAAGTTTCACGAATTTTATGCGAATTTCGCTTCAAAATATGTAGAAAAATACGAGTGGTGCTGCATGTCAGTTACACTTCACAAAATATTAGCTCACGGGAGTAAAATTATAAAGTCTAGTCCGCTACCAATTGGTATGCTGAGTGAGCAAGTTTCAGAATCTCGTAACAAATTCTGGCGTTACGATAGGGAACACCATACCAGAAAATTAAACCGTAAGACAACTGTACTTGACCTATTTCACCGAGCTTTAGAATCTTCAGATCCATTTCTATCCATGATGTCACTCGGTAGTCGCCAAAAAAATAACAAGCGTTTGGTTCTACCTGAAAAAGTTCTTTGGCTTTTAAAATCATCAACAGAAAATGTTCTGAATCACGAGGACTTACTTGAAGAAACCAAAGAAAATGTTATTTTACCATCTGAAGAAGTTTTAATATCTTCGGATGATGAAGAGTAAAGAAAATGAAACGGCTTAAGCATTAACAATTTAATTTTAAAATCAGATATGGAATCAATAGGAATACGGAGAAAACCATAATTGAGTGAAAATAGAAAAAAAATGATTACTCTTTGTGCTTCGTAGGTGCAATGCCTAAACTTTGTATGGAGTTAGATATTGTAATTTTACTGTAGTAAAACAATGATCTATGTAACATCATTATTTTGAAATGTACAAATAAAAACAGTTTTTTGCTGACGTCAGCATATTATTTTTATATAGCTTTAAAACTGAACATAATAAAATCATAGTTCCTTTCCAGAAGTTTTAGTTCTTCGCTGAATCTATAGGATGAAGAGATAAAATATAGGTGTCCGCAATTGAAGCAAAATTCCACAGTGTGGTCAGGAATCTAACTTAAAATACTTAATTTTACACCAAAAAACACATGTTTTTAATTTTATATCAAGAAAGATAGTAAATTGGCAATCAAAATTATACAAGAATAGTTATAGTAAAGTAGGTGACAGCCCTAACCTCAAAAATAAAAATTCAATAACTCTGAAGTCCCGCATTATCCGCACCTGATTTTTTTTATAATATAGTATATTATTATACAAAATTGTTCATGTTAAAACAAAATGCGGATACAATGAGACTAACCAAATAAAAAATATATTCGATTTTTTTTAAATCTTGATTTTTCCATATATTTACGATTATTTTTTAAAAATAAACCACTAATTTAGTGAATATAACAGTCCTTTTTAAGACCTCATCTATAACAATTGCAAAATCATATACATATTTGAAATGAAATAATGCATTTTTATGGTTTCTATGGAGTTTTCTCGAGTTTTCAAATAACTTCAAAACTAATCATAAAAAAGTCATGGTTCCTTTGCAGAAGTTTTAGTTCTTCGCTGGATCTATAGGTTGAAAGGATAAAATATAGGTGTCCGCAATTGAAGAAATTCCATAGTGTGCACCGTGTCGGCTTTGATTTTTCATTCTTGCATTCAACTTTTGATAGACAGAAATGTGGATTTTACACAACATAATATAAGTTTCTTAGAAAACTATTAACTTATTTAATTATCAAACTTTGTTGGTGGTCATTGACGTTTATTGGTTTCGAAAGCATCTGGAAAGCAATCATTCCTTGTAATATACTCGTATACAGCTGTATGAAGTTAGTTTGACAAGCAGAGACCCTTTCGTTTTTTGTTGTTTTATCAAAAACATGGTAAAAGATCTCTCTCCTTAAATTGTTGTTATTGTATATGTCTTAGTTTCTTTTTTTGGTATTTATATCTGTGTATGTTTTGTAAATGCAGTTTTTATATTGTATATAGGTAGATAGTACACTGTGGACTACCCGCGTATTTATTTTCTCCTTCTGTGTCAAATCGATCCAAAGGTTGTCTGTAAAAGATTGCTTTTAACGATAAGACCGCCCATTGTATCACCCTTTTTTACTTGTTAAGTCCTTATTTGTTAATGTTAAGGTGTAAAATAAGGAATATATCTATCTATCTAAAAGCCGATAGCGACAAAGTTTAGAAATAGCTTAGAAGATTAATACATTAATTAGTGGAGTAAAAAGTGTCTAAATTTTTAGTTCTAGAGCATTTTTTTTTTGATAAATCTTCCACTATCCAAGCTGATTGTTTGTGGAAAGCATTACCCATGTGAGGCGTGCTTATCAACGCCTAAAATAATGCTAAAGGAGCGTTATTAGGTACTCATTAACAGTCACACGGGACTTCGCTCCCGTGGACTTTTATCACTTTAAAAATATAACCCTCCTTTTTTGCAGTCGGGTAAAACGTAGTATATAGCCTTTCTCGAGCTACTACTTCCTTACCAAATTACATTCAAATGCACCTAGTAATTTCAAATTACATTCAGATGCACCTAGTAATTTCAAATTACATTCAAATGCACCTAGTAATTTCAAATATTAGCGCGTTCAAAGAAACATTTCTGTCATTTTTTCTAATCATTTTCAATTATATATTCGATATTACCATTTTTAGGGTTCCGTAGCCGAATGGCAAAAACGGAACCCTTATAATTTCGTCATGTCTATGCGTCTGTCTGTCTGTCTGTCTGTCCGTCCGTCCGTATGTCACAGCCACTTTATTCCGAAACTATTAGGACTATACATGTGAATCTTGGTAGGTAGATGTATTCTGTGAACCGCTTTTCGTATTTAAGAAAAAAATAAAAAAAATATTTAAAATAAAGGGGGCTCCCCATACATAGAACTAAAACTGATAATTTATTTTTTCATGAAACCTATGTGCATGTGGTATCTATAGACAGGTCTTTAAAAATGACTTTGAGGTTTCTAAAACCACTTTTTCATAAAGTTAATCGTTTAAAAGATATAGGCTTCCAAAGTGGTAAAATGTTAACTTCTATAATAATGGAGTGAAAAATCTAAAAAAAATATATGTTTATAGATCTTAGTGTAAACTTTCAACCAAAATTGGTTTGAACGATGTCGGGTCAGCAGTTTTTGAGATACTATATATTTTATAAAACCGCAAATATAACTTTGTAATTCATACAAACATTATGAAAAACAAAGTTATTTAGCGTAGTTGTAAAAAATGTAAATAAGCTAGTTTTAATAAATTTGTATGGTTTTTTTTTGTCAAATATATATACATATTATATTATAATAGTTACTACGGAACCCTTCATGGGCGAGTCTGACTCGCACTTGGCCAATTTTTTTTATGTTATTGAAAGTATTTTGTATATCTTTAATTCATATTATTTATGATGTTTGTACACTGACAGCCCTAAATCTTTTAAGTTATGTCCATCCCAAGGTCTTTGAGAGATTACCTGTACGATAAGACCACCCATTCAATAGGTATAAAATCACACACACACAAAATTTTTCTGTTGTGCAGCTTCTGTTAAAGTAAATTATGAAGACTCCCTAATTTGGTAAAAGTTGTTTCATTATTAACCGACTTCGAAAAAGAGGTTCTCAATTCGGTTGGAATTTTTTATATATATACACCGCTTACGCCAAGATATCTGATCCGAATTAGGTGATTTTTTTGTTTGATGCAGAACAGTTATCCATTTTGGTCCCAAAAAAAAAAATCAGTTTGGCGGATTTTATCTTATTATTAGTAAAAAAAAAAACAATTTTGAAATGGCGGCGAGCGGTGAAAATGGTGGCGAAGGGAAACTTGAATAGAGCCCGTCGAAACCAATAAAATCACCAATTAAATAAATACGGCTATTTTTCCCGGTACCCACCCCGTTATAAATTTTACCTGTATACCGCAACAACAATACCGCTTAAGCAGTAAATGCTTGCATTTATTTTACTGGAAATACGTGATTCATAAATTCAATAGAACGCATTCATCGCATCGTATTATTTCAAATAAATTGTGGCTAAAAATATGACAGAACTATTGAGGGTTGAGGCTTTTTAAGGATGCCATCCTCATTTTGGCTTATATAGAACCTTCTATGTTCAAATTATTACTTGACTTAGAAGAACGCCGCACACCATAATCATCGCATCTTGTCGTAAAGGGAGAGTGTTATGAAGTGTCGTAACAAGGATAGTATGCGTACCATACGGGTGCAGTAATGACGGATGGTAGTCAAAAACAAATGAGTAGTGGAGAGTGGCAGCTTTGTGGTAAAGTAAACCGTATGAATTCCAACGTTAATTCCAATTTGCATTCCCGTTAAATGTATCAATAACGTGCTTCAACGAACGCTGGTTTTAATATTGGTGAAACCAATACTTATTAAAAACGGTGTCTGTTCAAGCAAGATTTGCTTCATGTCATAAACACAAATACACATAATGTACTTTGAAAACTGAATTACCATATCAACACCTAATAATAACAAAACAGTAAAAATGTGTGTCTTTACATTGTATATATACTACGTATTCGAATGAAGTCTCATTTGCACTTGGTTGATTATTTTTCTACATGAAAAATACTACATCGAAAATAAACACAGATTGTTATTACTGGAACCTCAAAAGCAGTGTATGTAGACCGTGTTTCTCCGGCTTAGTACCAACTTAAAGGGTTCCAATTGTTTTTTTTTTTTCTTAATTCCTAATGAGCCTATTATGATAGGTAGATAATATATTCAATGAACAGTGTGCCCTACTAATGTTCCGCGCAAATTTTGGAATCGAAATTAAGATAGTAAATAGGATGCGTATATTAGCTGAATTATTATTATTAATATATAATAATAATTCAGCTTGTTACGTTTCCACTGCCGGACTCAGGCATCCACCCTAAGAGAGGATCCAGTGCCCGTTGGCAAATATCACATGAATTCGAATATTTGGTCTTAAGACAAGCCAGTTTCCTCACGATGTTTTGCGGCACAGATTTAAGAGCAGTTTGGGCATGGGTTCGTACCCATGACCCGCAACTCGCAACTACTGGCCGCCACTGCTCCGTGCGTTAGTCTTGTGCCTGCTCGGTCATTTTTGAGATCGCTCCGTACTAGTTCATTTCGGACAGTGAACTAGTTCATTCTATTAGTTCTATTCGGTCTTCGCTCTCAGCAGTCAGCGGTCACTAGACATGTCTCGCGTGTTCGGGTGATAAGCTAAATTAGACATTATACCATTGAAATAACACGCATCTTATCTCATTCTTGTGAATTCATTCAGTCGGGTTCGGGTAGCATCGTCATTCGTCGTCTATTCTCTCCCGTTCTCATTCATTCACAGACATCGAATGAATTCGTATAACGTTTCTGTCAAACAATCAGTGACTGTATTTTATTTCTCGTTCGCTCATTACGATGGCGCGGTTTAGAATAGTAGGTACGAGTTCGAAAAGAGCTATTTGAACTATTAGACCGATTACAAATCAGCGTTCGGAAACGTTTCTTCTAGTACAGTACGAAGATACGGGTTCCTATTCGTTCATCGTTCACGAACTATCCAAGACTACCGTGCGTGTTTTAACAGTTGTTTTTTTGTTGGCAGCGTCCTATGTGAGCGGCACACAAGCTAGTACGTCGGTGGGCCCCGACTGCGCGGAGGGCACAAGCCGGACGCGCCGCCACCAGTCGGAGCCCTTCATCGAGCGCTGGACCTTCGACAATAGCCGGACGCTGCGGGCCTCGTCACAGCCAGCCTCGTCCATGCCAGAAGACATCGAAATGCGCGAGCTCGCTCAGCCAGGGTCCTCCCACCCGTCAGCCATCTGACGCCACATTGAGGAGCATGTCGAGAGGCCGTTCGTGTTCCCTCTGTTTCCATTAGAGCGCATTCTCGATCCGACAAGCAGGAGGGGGAGCTCGGTCGTTCATGACGCTCCGTCGAAGTTTGAGTAGACAGACCACTGGTCACCGAGGAATGAATGCCTCGGACCAATAGTCTGACGGGCTATGCTCCCGCAGGAGTTGTTGCCTATTGTGCCAAGAAACAGTTAAACGTGGGATGTTTAATATAGTTTACCATCATATTATACAATGCTAAGTACTCAAACTTAAACTTGGCTTCTAACGGCCACGTAGACTAGCTGGGCGCCTTGAACACCCAAGTGAAATGTCGAAGTTAATTTCCTTTACCGACGAAGAAACGGTTGTGAGTTAAATTTTTGGCAAAAAAAAAAAAGTATGGACATTTAGGTGGGAAGGCGCTTAAAATATATTCACACCGAACAGATGCAAGTTGCAAGGTTAATTTAGGGCGATGTATTGTTATCTTATTATCTTCACGTCTTTATTGTTATAAAAAAATAAATAAAGAAAAAATGTAGACGTATGGATAAGGTTAGTTGTATCATCGTATTTCTATAAATGGTCTTATAATTAAGTATGATATTTAATTGTCATTTATGTGTGTATTAATGTTGGATAATATGCAAGTTTGTGCTCAATATATATTTAGTACCACGCCAACACTACCATGATTATGTTAGTTGTTGAAGCGCCTACTTTCACATTATTACAAAAATAACCAAAGGAATTTGACAGATTTCTAACAACGATAGGCACATAGAGTCAAAATAAATAAACATATTCATTTGACTACAAAAATACCCCATTGTATGTGTATATTGATATTGCATAAGCTACATGTTGAAATATTAATTAAGCTAATATACATAATATATTCATCAGACTAATTATATACAGTAGATATATAGTTAATCGTACGCACTAAGTGATCCTTGGAGCTAGTCCAAGTATCATACCTACATACACGTAATTGGTAAAGGAGAACGTAGATACTAACCCACTGTAAAAAAATCAGCGAATAGAAAAAAAAAGTAATTGTAAAAAAACCTAATGCTATTAGGAAAATATGTTATAAAAAATATATTTTATATAAAAAAATATTTAGATGAATAAAATGGTAGTCATAAAAAATATACACCTTACAGAATTATCGAGTACGGAAACCTTCAACGCAAAATTAAATAAAACCCCTGTATCACATTACTTACACTATACATAAAAAAAAATCTAGATATGTATGTTTGTATGTCATCATCTTCTCACAAGAATTATATAAATAACTGACGGTACATTTAGATTAAGTTGAAGGTAAGGTTAGTCTTAAAAATCTTATATATAAAAATCTATTGCTGTTCGTTAGTCTCGCTAAAACTCGAGAACGGCTTGACCGATTTTATTAATTATTTTTGTATTATGTTCGGATCTGTCGGATCGGCTAGTATGTAATATTATACATTAGTTATATGTTAAATTAAGAAAAAAAGTGTAAAGTTATTTTTGAAGCTCTACAAAGAGATTATTGGAAGTTATGGTGTCCGCTTTTGCGCAGGAGTGGAAACACTTAATACTGGAAACAAAGTTCAGCCGGCGCGTTACTAATGAACCTGGTTGATACAAGGAGAGGGGTACTCGTATACATCGTAAAGAAAACCCTTTGAGAAATGAATCCAGTACCTAATAAAACCGTGTTCTATTATTACACTTCCCCTCGCTCACTCTCGTTCCATCGTAGACCTCATCTAACGCTTTCCATCAGGTGTGATCGGAGTCAAGAGCGGGTTCATCCGATATACAAAAAAAATACGGGGAGTAAACCTTAACAAAAAGTTCTATCAACAGGTTATGAAACCTACGGTATGAACGGTTTTAAATAAAGAAAACCGGCCAAGTGCGAGTCGGACTCGCGCACGAAGGGTTCCGTACCATTATCTGTAAAAAGGGCAAAAGAAAATCACTTTTGTTGTATCCCATACAATTTTCGTTTTGCTGTTTGCACCCCTTAAATATTATTTTTTTAGTATTTGATGTTATAGCGGCAACAGAAATACATCATCTGTGAAAATTTCAACTGTCTAGCTATCACGGTTCATGAGATACAGCCTGATACATTTATAGCCTGGTGACAGACAGACAGCGGAGCCTTAGTAGTATGGTCCCGTTTTTATCCTTTGGGTACGGAACCCTGAAAAACTAGCTCTCACGAACTCTTTGAAGTGGCAATATTCAAATAAAACTCGCGAAGTTTTTCCGGGAAACTGCTAGACTAATCAGTATCGGTAAAGTTTTGTTTTTGGAATCCATATCCATATCGGGCTTTCAGGCGGTAGGTTAGTTAGGTAAGGAGAAAAATATTATTTGTTTCGAAATCTGCTTCGAAAAACTGTTTCATAACCGGCGGTACAATCGTCCGTACAACGTAGCCGGACTAGTATTGTTACACGCTAACAGTGGCAATACAATTAAATTTTAGCGAAAAAATCAGGCATACCAATTATTTTTTTATTCCGTGCTAAATAGATTTAACCAGTTTGCTAAATATTCGTCTAATCTATATCTACAGAAAGGAATCAAGTGTTAATTTGCGGAAATCTATACTAGATTAATCTATACTAATTAGAGATGCGCCGAATGTAGATTCAACCGAATACGAATGTTCGGCCGAATATTCGGTCTAAAATGTACCGAACCGAATATTCGGCCGAATCATTCGGTTCAATTCTGCGCGATAAACAGGTTCAATAAATTTATTAAAAAAAAAAACTCAATTTGATAATATCTGGGGGCACGGCAGTGGGGGCGGCCAAGTCGAGCAAAAAAGCGGCACGGTCGTACCATTCTTTTCTCGAAGCAATTCAGCCCATTTTCGACCCCCTATAACTTCGTTGTGGATAAAACTAGAAGCCTGAATTTTCAGTAACCAAACAGGCATTGTATAAACACGGTATATTTCAAATTTCAATCAATTTGAACCAGTAGTTTAAGAATTATAACGAGTCAAATTTCTTAATTTTGTCACTCACTGACTGACCGATCATCAAAAGTCTATAGCACTTCTAGCAGACATAGAAGCTTCAAATTTATAATACAATTAGTGTTTAGTATATGAATCAAGGAAAAACTATAATATTTTTCAATTTCGGTCCAGTTTTCTAGATACATCAACTGCATAAATAACTTTGTAAGCCCATATAAACATATAGGATTACAAAGTTACATTTGCAGTTAATTAATCAGTGTACCTGTATAATATAATGAAATAATAGATGTAGATGGGTACTTTTTTTTTCCTGGTGAAAAATATCATCGAATGACTTCTTCCGCTCGGGTGTGTCAGAATTCTACTGACTAAAAACCCACCCTGTTCCTTCGGAAGCCCTAAAGTTCCGGGGTCGCGGTATCTCGATGGAACTTTCCCGCAAACCCCGACAGGCAATGGCCCTATGAGGCCCCGTCACTGGTATTGACAGCTTTTTGAGGCGCGCATGGAACACGACGCGCCGCCGACCCGGGCCTGGTCCTTACCGGACTGTGAGCAACCCCTACTCGCCATCCGCAGGTCAGTACCTACGGTGGCCCGAAATCGACTCGCGATCCACGACGCCCGGGGCGTCTCCCCCGGCGGCTGGGGCGCGAGGATAAGAGTTGCCTCTCCCTCGCACGTTCGGCCTCCTCCTTCGCTAGCCTGACTGCTTCGCAGCAGGAGGTGACTGCATCCCATCCCATCTCGCTTCGCACTATGGTCTATACCAGACCAGGGCGCGAGAAGTCGCCGCCGCCGATCGCCTCGAGGATACGACGGTGCTCTACCCATGCAGGGCACACCTCGACCATATGCTCCACCGTGTCTTCCAGTGTAGATAGGTACCTAGATATAATAATTATGTTCAAAGGTAACTTGTTAAATGGTCAACGGAATAAAAAAGCAAGAAGTATTAAGAGTATTGGGGAGTAGCCCAAAATTGCATAATTACTTACTTATGGATTAACTTTAACCGAGACGTTTGACGAGTGCGGCATTAATTATTACTAACTAATGCAAAAGACGTACGTGCGTATTCATATGTGCGTATCAAAGCCTCCGAAAAAAACCCATAGAGACAGGGAGCGAGCTTTGAAAAAAACTTTAGCTGAAGTTCAAGAAGTAGTACCGGAAAATAAAAAAAGGAAGGCTACCTACAAAAATAAGAAAAGCTCATAAGACAGAGAGAGGGCTTTAAGAAAATTCGTTGTTGGTATACAAGAAGTAGAAGGTACCGGAAAGGAAAAAAGTAGGACTTTCTACAAAAAGCAATGAGATCCCATAAAAAACAATACTTGTCAAAAATCCAAGTCTCGCAACTCAGTTCTTCTACCGTAAAAAGTTGTGAGATCCATGTAATACCAAGTCGGTTATTAATTTATTCAGTCCCTACTTAAGGGACCTTCTGTCTTAAGTTGTTACGTAATTATCTAACCTAACGACATCTTATAGTGACCATATCAATATTAAAAATCTTTAACGTTTTAAATAAATAGATTGACTTGGCAATCGCAATAAACAATTTAATTTATATATGTATGACTTGTGAGATATATTGTGTTTTCATGCGATGGCCGAGTCAATCTATTCACTTAAAACGCTAAAGATTTTTAATATTGATATGGTCACTCTTCTTATAGTGACCATATCAATATTAAAAATCTTTAAAAATAAATTAATAACCGACTTGGTAGGTATTACATGGATCTCACAACTTTTTACGGTAGAAGAACTGAGTTGCGAGACTTGGATTTTTGACAAGTATTGTTTTTTATGGGATACATATTTTTGTATTACTTATATTCTAAAAAAAATCTTTTCAGAAAAAAGTTGTTACTCAAAGCAGTGTTCTTAAAATTTTTAATTTCATAGAAATTTTATTTAGTTTAATTTATCATTTGTTAAAAAGCAGAAGTTTATTTGATTTAAATTGACTGTCGATAAATAATTGGTACAAAAGTAGTGTTTCTTTTATTTCCAAAAATCTATGTACAACATGATGTATACTATCACCGCTCCTTTTCAATGCGTATACCGAGATCATCATGCGAATCACTCTAGAAGATTGGACTGACGGTGTTGCAATTGGTGGCTATAAAATTGCTAATTTACGCTATGCAGACGATACAACTCTTTTTGCATCCAGCATTAGCCATATGGAGGAACTGCTTCTGTGAGCCTTATGTTTGGATTAAAGATTAACCGCAGTAAAACGAAGATGATAATCGTAGACCGAGCTGCTAACAACTTACCGGGGGTCACTCAGATTGCAAACTACGAAGTAGTACCTAAATACATTTACTTGGGCGCTTTAATTTCAAACGGTGGTGGTTGCATAGAAGAAGTAAAACGACGTATGGCTATAACACGATCCGCAATGGAAAAGATGAGGAAAATTTGGAAGAACTGCAACATTACAAAAGCTACTAAGATCCGGCTAGTACGAACACTCTTATTCCCCAATTTTTTTTGTATTTATGTCACCATGTGTTGTAACAGTATGAAATATTGTGTCGAGAAATAAATTATTATTATTATTTATATGCTGCGGAGACATGGACGTCGCGAGACAGAAAATAGACGCTTTGAAGATGTGACTCTAGACGAATGCTTCGAATATCTTGGACGGCATTTAGAACTACTGTCTCCATACTGCAAGAACTCGGAATCAAACAGCGTGTATCGAATATAGTACAAACTCTTAAAACTTTAAAACTATTCCGACACATCTCAAGGCTTACGCCTTAACGACTCTATAGAACGTCTCGTCGCCCCAGGCAAGATAGAGGACAGCAGACCGCGTGGACGATTGCCTATGCCTTGGACCGACCAACTAAAGACCATGGTTGGCGGGCCTTTGCATGAGTGCACCAAAATGTCGGCAAATAGGGAGAGATGGCGGGACATCGTGAGGCGAGCTACATCCGCCATTCCAGCAATTACTACATGTTGACCACGATCACTCTAACAAGAGTGATACGACTGAGAAGAAGATGTACAACTTTCGGAATTAACCACACTTATTTAGTAATTAGTTAGTTAACCTTACCTAATGTTGTTTGTTTTTAAATATTCACTATAATTTAAATATTCGGTAATTATTCGCAAATTAACACAATATTCGGCCGAATACGAACATGAAAAAATATGCCGAATGTACCAAATACGAATATTCGGCCGAACTTTCGGCACATCTCTAATACTAATATTATAAAGGGATACATTTTATTTGTAAGTTTGTATGAAGTGGCAATCTCCGGAACTAACGTTCCAATTCGAAATATTTTTGATTGGTGGCTATAGGCTACAAATTATTCCGAAATCCACACGGACGCGGCGGGCGAAGTGCTAGTACTAGATATTTATTAAAATATCTAGTATTAATTCCGCTAAAACGCAGATGTTCATTTTTGCATGCAGTGTGCAGCACCACCCTCCCCCCCGCTAATAAATGCACGTGCAGCAGTGATGCTACAAAAAGCATACCACATGCCAGCAAACAACACTCGAAACTTGAGTTTAGCCCCTCCGCGATCCAATATCAGGAGATCTCATTATTGCCACAGTGGCCTACCTCCTATCTTATTTCGCATGCCCTGTTACCAGTACTCTTGATGATCTTATCATTAGCGAGCGGAGTGCACGTACCTAAGTTTTGGGCCACACTTATTTACAACTAGCTTTTGCCCGTGACTTCGTTCGCATAATTCCCGATCCCGTGGGAATTCGGGGATAAAAACGATCCTATGTCCTTCCCAGGGTCCTAAACTATTCTCATGCCAAATTTCATCTAAATCGGTTTAGCGGTTTAGGCGTGAAAAGGTAACATACAGACAGACAGAGTTACTTTCGCATTTATAATATTAAGTATGGATACAATATTCTTGCCAACGAAAATTACAATCTTAGATTACATTCTTAGCGAAGAAGAAGATTGTTATGTTTTCAAAATGACAATGTTTTTTAGAGAGAACTATTAATATGGGTACAACGTGGTTGGAATTCACATTACTAGCAATTTTGTTAACCCATCCATCTAAGCTTAAAATGCTTGTGTCTGGAGTAGGTTCACGATAATAGTGTAGTGGGTGGGGTTCGAGCCCACGACCTCTCGACCACAAGTCCAACACCAGAGCCATTAGGCTACTGACAGTGTCTCATCAGATACTCCAGCGGTCCACGACAAGACCTTTAACTGTCGCACACTTGTACTGGGACCATAACCTACCGTAAACACAAACGGATGACAACATTCAGTTCGTGCATTCGGAAATCGAGATTTTAACAACTTGCCATTTTCGAAGCGGAATACTTGTAAGGAGATAAGGATGCGTACCGCATTCCGTTATTCACTTTCAGCGAAGAAAAAGTGAGCTCTGCTTTAGTTAGTTAAAAAATTTACTAACATAGCTTTTTTAAGTAATTTTTGCTACTAACACTATGGATTATTTGTATTTGTTGATCCGAAATAAAGAAATTATATATATATATATATATTTAGTATAAGTGTGTTTTAGTTGGCATCGGCGCGAGTTCCGTGGTGCCGACTCGGGGTCGCCGCACACGGGCCAATAGCCACAACCACAAAACGCTGCCACCGGCAGTAGTTTTCACCGCACACGATTGACGCAGGTCGTCGCCAAACACTACAAATCGTCGCTGCTCGCAAATGTATGACAACTATAGGATGGTGGACGGTGGCGACGTTTTGTGGTTGTGGCTGGAGGCCCAAAGTGAACAGGTCATGTGTTATGGAAGCTTAGGTACATGTCTATACAACTACATGTTAGAACGAGCGCCTATCGCTCATATTTTTATAAATCAAAGCATTTGTCTGCGGTAATCTACACACATAGAAATAATACCATCGTAAGATACGTAAATAGAATGGTGTCTCACAGAGAGGGCTTACAGCGCCTAAGGGGGACACTCAGGAAATACGGAAATTGGCGGCATAGACGCATACGCGGGTGGTAACATGCAGCTTATCACAATGCACACCTATGCAGCATGCATTCGGTGCTCATTCTCATTAGATAGATTTCACTTATTGAAATATGAACTAATGTTCATAATAATATTTAACAATATGATACTCGTACATTTATAAGATTACTTAGGTGATTAAAATACATGGCTTTTTTCTCGTAGCCGGATTTCACATGTAGGTCAATACTATTCTCTTGACATCATTTCTGTTATAATTGTCGTCTACAGGCTGAGTCCTCGAAATTATTTGATGGTCACATACTTTAAACAAGATGATTTCTTGAAGAATAAATACATATCACTAGTACTTTGTATCTTAACCTAATATTAAAAAATGTAATTAGGATACTCGTACTTTATTAAGATAATTAAAAAAGGTTAGGTTTGAAATTAATTTTAGCCCAAGTCGGGGATAAAGCGTGACATTTTAAATAACCTAAACAGTAGGTGTGCGTGTTAGCACAGTAAGCATTCGACTAGGTACTAGGATACTGCAATGGCATCCCAAACTACTAGACCTTTTAAACGCATTGTCATATTTCAACTAGATTGCCAAATTCACTGAAGAATAAATGGCTCACCACGATGGGTATTACGCCACAAATATTACATGATATTTACCCCGTCGTGTTTTGATACTTAGAAATAGAGATAGTATGTCCTGAAACTTAGGACTCCTCCCACTCTTTGTCACATAATGTCACACTTCATCACAACCTTTCCTCTCCTTTAACATATGACCTAATGTATAGCCCCTTTTCTTTTCTTTTTTTTTCAAACATCTAATGACTTCTGCCGCAAAGGCTGGAGCGGAAGGCAGTGTTAGACACCTACTGACACCCACCCCGTTCCTTCACTTGCCCTTGCATTCAGGGGATCATAAAAATAGCCGTGTCTCGTTAAAAGATTCTGTGGTTTAAAAAAAAAACTGAATATTATTCAAACAGTATACCTACATCGGAAACATTAATACTCAGTTGAGTCTGCTAAGACTGGAAACCGGCCCCAACATGTCGACGGTTCAAAGGAAAAAGGGTATAAGCGACAAAAAGAAATGTTTAGGTTGTTTAGGAGAGCCATTCAAAGTTTAGAATTTTAGAAAAACTCATGTATTTTTTTGATTAAAACATCAGACAGTAAGTGTTATAGTAAAAGAAGGATAAGGTACTTTTCACAGTGGTTGTATAAAAGATAATAGAACACAAGAAACAGTCGGCTTTCACAACAATACTAGTCCAAAATATCGCTTATACCCTATTTCCTTTTAACCGTCGATATGTAGTTGGGAAAAGACTATTTAGATAATGAGTGTACTAGTGAATCCTTCCCTTTGATCACTGAACAAAAAATTTCTTCTTCAAAATAAATCTCTCAAAACCAATGTAGGCCAATCTGCAGTATTAATGTGTAAGATTAGGTAGGTAATCTAGTCATATCTGTAAGTCAGTTGTAATTATTATCAACTAGCAGTTGCTCGCGAGTTCGTTCGCGTGGGAACTTTTTCCCGTGTAAATCCCGATCCCGTGGGAATTTCGCAAAATCCCGTCTTAGCGAGCATCTACTTACTAAAAGGGACACCCATGCAAAATTGAGAGCCCTACTTGTAGTTTCTGAGATTTCGTGATGAATCAGTGAGTGGTATTTCGCTTTTATATTGTACTAGCTTGTGCCAGCGGCTTCGCCCGCGTGGGAAGTTTTTCCCGTGTAAATCCCCATCCCGTGGGAATTTCCCAAAATCCTTTCTTAGCGGATGCCTACGTCATAACATCTACCTGCATGCCAAATTTCAGCCCAATCCGTCCAGTGGTTTGGGCAGTGCGTTGATAGATCACTATGTCAGTCAGTCAGTCAGTCACCTTTGAGTTATATATATTTAGATAGATTAGGTAATCACTCGCCTCACGTTATCGATCGTTTGCTCCTATGAACACCCATCCCCTTCCATGCCATATCATCTTTTATCTTATATCCTGTCATTGTTTTTCGACATTTGTTCCTCTAACATATCCTATATTCTTGGGTACATGAATTTCGATGGATGAACGGTAGAGGAAGGTCAAAGAAAAGATGGATGGATTTAGTGAGGAATGATATGACTCGGGATGCCAACTTTTTTTGACGAATAAGACGTATAAAATTGTTTGAATATAAAAAAAGTATTTGAAAGAAAAATAAAGTATTTTTCAAATTTTATGATTTTATTGCCTTAAAAACGTATTTTTGTGTGCTTTTAGCACAAGCTAACAATTTTTACCTATTTTTAAATGTTTCAAAGCTTGTTTGACAATCAACATTTAAATTTAAATAAATAAACCATTCTTTTCAAATTAAATTTATTGTCGTTCTATTTCTCTCTTCTCGCCACTTCAGATTCATTACTGAAAAAACCCTCTCAGTGGAAGCTTATACTTTTGTAAGACTTTGGTCATTTTAGCTTTTTTAGGAGTCACTGGTGTATCACTATCAGAATTACTCGTCATTTTAAGCATTAATTTTCACTTTAAAATGGATTCTTAAATTATAAACAAAAACAACGGTCAGTTTTCATACAATTTCGTCGATAGTGACATCTGTGACCTGTCACTGTCACATTAAAATCTGACATCTAACATTTCGTTCAGTAATTATAAATCGTTTCCATCATTTGTTTTAACTTATACCTATGTACCGTTAAATAGTTAAGTACTTACCCATAAATCCCATAATGAGTGTTTTGTTCTATGCATCGCAGTAAAGGTTGGAAATAAAGTATTTTCACATACTTTATTTGTATGCAAAAGAAGTATAATTACCAAAAATAAAGTAGGATACGTTATTATACAGTATGGTTGGCAACCCTAGATATGACAGAATGAGAGTAAAGTGTGTTGTGACGTGTGACAGCGGAGAATGGAAGAAGAAAACGTGTTGCACCAACACCAAGTAAAGAAGTAAAGTTTGTAAGTTCGTGCGAAGTAATCTCTGGATCTACTGAATCAATTTAGAAAATTCTAACACCAATAGTTAGAATTGTTCTTGAGTGACAAGAGTAAGAGCAGAAACATGATGATGAGATAAAACATAACATGACAACTGAACTGTAGTAACCACTAACTCATATTTAATCCTTTCCATTCGGTTCCTTTGTGATTCTCATTGTAACTGTAATTAACATAAGGTTGGGAGTAGTATTTCTTTAATAATTATAATATTAATTATGTAAATAACGTTCTATACAAGGCTTGACCGCTATAACATAAGTCAAGTTGAGGAATTCGAAATACGCTTTTTTCTGGTAGAGAAATTATAGTAGGTAAAGTGACTAGTTAATAGTCTATAATAACCAACTATCGTAGTTCATGAAATGTATTTAATCAAATGAAATTAGAGATTTTAGTATTAAGTATAGAATAGGTACATTAAAATAGGTTTTAATAACATGAAACTTCTGACCCGCTACCAAAAATCAACACGCTTTGTAAAATCAACAGAATTTTTAATTAAACGCAACGCTATGCAACTCGCTGTAAAGACTGCTTCGATATTCTGCATACCAAATGTACATACGTAGAAATTTAAATAAAATCTGTGCTCGAATCCGAATCAACTGTAGGATATGAAGTTTCAGTTCCATGAATTTTAATATTCGGTCATCCGTGGAGTATGCGTATTGTAGCCTACACGGAATGGTATTTAATAGTACGTCACCGTCAATACAAACAAAAAGTTTTGTACAAGAAAGAACTTGTACAGGTCCTAAACTTTTACACCCACCTCTGCTAAGTTTTTCTTTACAGTCAATCGTTTGCAATTATCCTGGGGATTCTAAATTTGTATTCATAGGAGTTACACTGTTGACTCACATTAATTAAATACATAAGGAGATAAAACCGAGCGTAACAAGCTCGAAAATTTTATCAATTTACTTTACGTAAGTTTTTTTTTTTAAGAGTCCGGAGCGACAGGCAAAGGTAGGCTCGTACCGCCTATGCTGGAAACCGTTCCTCTTGGCCCCAGAGTAAATAATGAGAGCAACTACTATAGGTAATGGATTCTCTGACATCTGTATAGCCTATACGAACAACATACATGGGAAGCAAAAAGCACGCCCAGTACAAATTAGATTAAACCAAACAATGTACTCTTTTAAAAATTTATTAATTGTTATATGCACTTGATTAATTTGTAAAATAACTATGTAAGCACGTCAACCAGGCCAAAATAATAACATTCCATGGTTTCCATGTACCGCTTCCACGATTATCTTTTAGTAATCTATATAAATGTATGTACGTTACTGTGTAATATGTTTAATGCTACGTTTACACGCTTGCCGAGGATTGGCAAGCGTCCACAAGCTCCAAGCCTTTACAAACGCTTGGATGCCATTAACACGCTTGCGAGTGCGCTACTGTGTTCCAGACAGGCAAGCATGACAGACGCGTTTGTGGTTCTTGTCGTTTGGATTCCATATGCATGGCTGACTTTGATATGCCTCGAAAAAAGCCATGGTTTCATCGTTTGACCAATTCATAGTAAATGCGCGGTCATATACAAAGCAGCGTAATAAAAAGAAAACAACCGTTCGGCGCGAGCTCGTAAGCGACACTAAACGCGCGCCGTTAGGTTTTACATACTCTTTGACGCGCGCCAACATGAAAATACGTCACAAGCATTGCCGCAAGCTTCCTTTGATGTGTTAAAAAACCGACACTAGTCCGGATCGGTGACAAGCTCACGCAAGCTAAGCCAAACGTCCCGTTTACACGCTTGTGTTTACGGACGCTTGCCGAGACTTGCCAAGCGTGTAAACGTAGCTTTACCTATTTAATAGCTTTTTTGTGTAGTCTAGTCAAATAAGCTTTGTAGCAAATCTCACTACAGTTCCTTTTTTTTAAATTGATAATAGGCCACCATCTAACCTGATGGTAAGTGATGATGTGGTCGAAGATTTACTGGACGGACAACATACAAAGTTAAAAAGATGAACAATGAACTTTTGTTATCATATTGAACAGCCATGTGTTCAGCGTCACTGCCTCGGTCGAGTGATCGCAAGCGCGACTGCTGAACACGACGTCTCGGGTTCAATTCCCCGGTCGGACAAAAATTCCAATGGGTTTTTCTGTAAGGAATTTCTCAGTAGTAGCCCGGAGTTAGGAAGTTGGTGGTGTGATACCACCGTGCCTTGGAAGGCACGTCAAGCCGTTGAAACCCAGGGCCGGATTAACCATTAGGCGGAGCAGGCAACTGCCTAGGGGCCCCGCATCAATTAAGGGCCCAGGCCCAGTGCACGCAACAAGAAAACATGTTTCTTCGAACGAGAATTTGATGTGCGTGTGAACTTAGGCCTTACTGTTATCTCACAAAATACAAATCGTTAGATTTAGTAGCAGAATTAAAACAATTTTAGAACAAATTTGGGAATATGTAAACAAATATATTAAAAACCACAGCCTTTAATGTGCGGCTCCTCAGTTCACACATGATTTGGTCAGTCAAAGTAAGAAAAGGGGCCCCGAGAATGCCATTGCCTTAGGGCCTCTGACAGGGTTCCGGCTTTGTTGATACCGGCTGTCATTTGAACATCTTTGAGAGTTCCGGGTAGTCATAAGCCAGTAAATCTGTCACTGACATTGGTCTTACCAAGGGGTATCGTGTTACCCAGTTACTGGGTTGTGGAGGTCAGATAGGCAGTCTCTCCATGTAAAACACTACTCAGCTGCATCCGGTCAGACTGAATGCTGACCTAACATAGTTGGGGACAGGCTAAAGAGATGATGATATGTGTTCAGTGTAACTAAGCTGAAAAATCTATAAAAGAAATATAGATGGAAATAGTAACTTTCTTCTTTTAAAAATATGGCAAAAGATCTCTATCTGTCTTCTTCTTATCTAAAATAAATGTGTTAGTATTTTTAAATGTATAATACATGTTAATTAATTAATTAATTGTTTGGCTTCCCGCGACCCAACGGCTGGCTATTTCTTTGGTCAACGGCTAAGCCATTGCCATACATCGATGCAATGCCGCCAGTATCTTGGGTACGTTGCCAGCCGACAGCGTTGAGGATCAATTTTTTTATATTTATTCTAGTTTATATTTTAAGTATTTTAGTACATAATTATGGGTATTTTCTGAAATAAATATTCATGTAATCGTTTAAAAAATAAAAAAAAAACGTATCAAATTTTAATCTCCATTGTAATTTTCATTTTTAATCTTATTCATTCTGTCTTACTTTTATTTTTCTATTATTTTTCATTAGATTTTTATTAGATTTTTAGTTTAATTATGATTTGTATTTTAGTTTTGATTTTAATTCTATGCTTGTTAAGAGTCCCTAACAGTTTTACTGCCGAAAAAGAGAAATTACCTACTTTTGTAGAACAAATATCTCAATAACGTTATAAAATATCATTTTTCTTTTAAAACAGCGTTTAACATTTTATATTTATCTAATATGTGGTCAAATTAATCTACTCAAAATAAATCGAGCAAGCGCATCGATTTATAAGACATACGTTGAAAATGTTATTACAATAAAATATGAGCTCAGAATTAAAATAAAAAATAATAATTTGGTAGATAAATACCTGTATTATTCAGAATTAGTTTTTAATTTTCTATTCAATAACGGATTCTTACTCAAAAGTGACGGTTTTGCAAAGGATTTTATTGAGTTTTTTCTGAGTTTACTATTTTTTTTTTAAGTACATCGCCCCATTATTTTTCAAAAAATAATTTGTTAACTTACTAGTGCACTGTATGCCCAATGATCAGTCTTTTTTTAGATTATTATTCACCCCCGTTAAGCTAAAAAAGCAGTTGTAAAACCTGGTATTACGTGATTTCGTAAAAACACGTGTTTGTATTTTATTTTTTTTTTAATTTATTTTGAGTAGATATTTAAATTATAATTTGACCACATACTAGATAAATATACAATGTTTAACTCTGTTTTAAAAGAAAAATGATATTTTATACCGTTATTGAGATATTTGTTCTACAAAAGTAGGTAATTTCTCTTTTTTGGCAGTAAAATTGTTAGGGACTCTTAACTTTATTGTGTTCTGTAATTGATAACTCTTGTAATAATATTTGAATAATTAATTATGTATTCTATGTATTCTTTACACAGGTAAATAGTGCACAATGTACGACCCATATTTATTTTCTGTTTGTGTCAAATCCATCCAAAGGCTTTTCTGTAATAGATCGCTTTAAGCGATAGTACCGCCCATTGTATCACTTCTTTGAGTTGTTAAGGTTTTCTGTTATGGTGTACAATACAGATTATATCTATCTATAGTATCTCACTGCGCACTGCAAATAGTTTTAATTTACTCGACTGCCCAAAAAGGGAGTGTTATGTTCAATATCAATGTTTTTGAAATCTTGATGTTGTGAAATAAAATCAGAAAACCACAAAAGTTTTATTTTAGAGACCCACTATACATAGTCCGTAATTAAGCAACTTTTAACTCTACTGCTCCAGAAGGATATGAAATACGTCGGTTTATATAAAAATGTTGACTGAATAGATTCTAAGGAAGATAGGAAGGCGACTCAGAAGATGGTAACAAAAACTCTGAATTAGGTCTTGTAGATAATAAGCATTATAATCACCACCAGATAAGAAAAAAAGAAAAGTTATTGACCCGACTTGTACCAAAAAGTCCGCAAAACTTCGTTAGAGATCGATCGTCATTCAAAACAGTCGTTAACAATGCATCGGTCGAGTTTCATAATACCCAACACTTAATCCCAACGGCATAAGTAAGAAATAAGTAAATTTGAATAATGATTGTGATATTTTTTTAAGTTTCAAATATACATATTCAAACAATGAAATATGTAATTGCTATTGGTTAGGTATTTAAAAAAATAATTTTTGTGCTGTGTTTTTTTTTCAAGATTACTTATGTTTTCAACTTATATTTTAATACAAAAACATGCCATAATTGGATTTATTTATTTAGCTTCAACTTATATTCATAGAAGTATACAAGTAATTAAGATAACCGAATCTTTAAGATCTTACCAGAAAATAAGATTTTTTGGGTTATGCCCTTATTCTCGGCGCCGTGTGTGACGTCAGAGCGAGTCAGGGACGCATTACCTGTCCTCCATTTTGTAATTATTGTGTACTTAACGCATCCTTCGTCTCGAGTGTCATTCCAAATCTGGTTTGCGTGTAGGGTTGACTGAGCGTACTCCATACTCGGAAAGTTTTCACGAATTGTTGTTATTTTGTTACTGTTAATTGTTTTAGTGTTTTATTTTTGTTAGTTTGATAGTGTTTTGTTTTATTTTTGTTATCGTTAATGAGTGAAGAAGTGAGAATGGATCCACCAACAACCCAAAAAAGACGACGACAGAGAATCGTTGAACCTCAAGCAGCTTGGCTAAATTATTTTTAATGTATCCCTATGACATAATAGGCTAATGACGGACTTAAATACATAATTACTTTATTCATTTCACATTCAGATATGTTGTACACATGTCGGCGCCTGATTGGCGTGCCAAAGGGGCGGAACGTGCATTAAATTCTAGGTTTATTTGCAGCTGTGACGAGCTCGACCAGATCAATCAGATCGGGATAACGGCAGATAATCAGTAAAGTATGTGTGTAGCAAATGTTTTGAAATAAACTAATACCTATTATGGGTAACATTTGTAAGTTTATAGGAAGTAATATGTGGAACGACTGAACCGACTTTGAAACTCTTTAACCTTTTACTGATTAAAAACTTTTGATGCGAGTGAAGCCGCGGAAAAAAGCTAGCAAAGCTATCAAGTTTATTTGCACAGTCTTATGACGCATAAGAAAACGAAAAAAAAACATACAGTAGAACCCGCTTAACAAGATCACGCTTAAAACGATTTCTCGCATAATACGTCATTTTACGTCAGTCCCTACAACTTTAAATATGTTCACATACATTTCTTAACGCTTAATACGATTCGTCATCCCGTTTAATACGCCTACATGCACACGCATGTTGTCTCTCGCGGCTGTTTACTTACCTACCTCCAAATGTGACAAACAAATTACAACCGATGGATCAGGGCATCATAAAGGTCCTTAAATAAGGTTACAGAATAAGACTAATACACCGATATCTTAAAGAAATGGAAGACCCTGATAGCAAACGACCCTTGACTGTACATGATGCGATTCTAAACATTGCAGCGGCATGATCTGACCAACGGCAATTTCCTGCTAGTAAAGCCCAACCATGTATGTATAATTCATATCCATAGCTCGTTCCAATTAATATATAGGAATTACGGTTATCTGCCTTTCAGTTGCTTTGTTAAACCCACGACTATCACACGGGAAGATAAGTCCCGAATAAGAGCTACTATAAGAACTTAGTAATATTATAAATGCGAATATTATGGATGTTTGTAACTCTTTCTCGCAAAAACTACTGCACGGATCTGGTTGTAATTTGGTAAGTCGATAGTTGATATCCTGGAATAACACATACGTTACTTTTTATCTCGAAATTCCCACGGGATCGAGATTTACACGGGAAGTTTCTCCCACGCGAGCGAAGTCGCGGGCAGAAATTAGTCATATATAGTTTGACCAGTACGAATTATATGGACTTTACAAGTGTACTTAATAAAAAATTTAATAACTGTACTTAATAAGATTATATTTACAAAATTAATATGATTCATCGTTTTAAGGATATTTTTTCTTCGGAATGCCTACCCATGGCGTAATATACGACGTAAAAACACTCGACGAAGCTACTTTTCTGTATCCATATCCATTCTAATATTATAAATGCGAAAGTAACTCTGTCTGTCTGTTACCTTTTCACGCCTAAGCCGCTGAACCGATTTAGATGAAATTTGGCATGGGCAAGCACTGTGCCATGTCCTTCCCAGGGTGGACATTAGGGTGTCCCGAAAAATTTTTTTTTCGCTTTTCACTACTCAAGCCCCCTCAAAAGTTGCATTATTAGTTTTAGATTACCGTAAAAATAATAATAAAAAAAAAACATAAAAAATATCTTGAGGGTTCTACCGGCATTTTTTTTATCACTTAAATATCCCTCCAGTCAATGTCGTCTATTCTATTTTATGTACATTATTCCCATTTTATTTTTTATTTCATTGATAGTGAAACCCTAAGTTATGATTTGCAGGCAACGACAGGATTTTTTCTGTTAGGAATTGGTTTGGAACAAACTCGCAAAATTCATGTTTTGACTTGTTTTTCTTAAATTCTCTACTTCTACTGTGAGGCAGTTCGTCTCATTTCTATTGCGGTTTTATTGCTGTAAGGTGTCGCTCTGCACTTCCTTGTGATAAAATACGTGTTTTTGTTATATATAATAATGGGTTCAAGACGAAGTGAGACTACTTGTGCTATTTTGGGATCATATAAAGAACTTGACGATCGCCAGTTACCAGTGATAAGTGACGTTATCAAATTCATTTTGTTTACTAAAAATGAACTAAAACTACAGAAGAATGGGAAAGATCCTTCTAACACAGAAGTTTTTTCAATCGTTTCTGGAAAACTTGATACGATTTGGACCAAAGCTTCGATTCCTATCGTTTCCAACGTACGAGTTACCCAATTGCTGAAATCATATTTCGACAAATACCTGTCATTGATAAGATATGCCAAAAATAAAAGAAATGATAGTTACGAAAGCAAAGTGAAGTGCTTTTTGGAATCGTCGAACAAGCTCTTCGATATTGCTGCTTGTAAGTGCACTTCGTTTGACATTTGTTCCTGCATAAAACCTAAGAAAGTTCCTATTTCTGAAAGAGACTTTTTACTGGATCAAAGAAGTGATAGAAAAATGGCAATAAGCGGTATAGACACAAAAGAAACAGCAAGACTTTTAAAGAAACATCAGAGACAAGAAAATTTGAATCGGAAAGAGTCAGAGCACGCATGTTTTCCCAGTGTATCACTAAAAACCAATCCTGTGCCGGTGCGCGAGTTGCCGCCTCGACCGCAGTCGCCTGTAACAGAGCTTTCTGCGAATAGTGACGTGCCTGTAAATGAGACTCCATCTACTTCGTTGAATCGGAACACTCTGGCGCTGCCAACAGTAGCTAAGGTATGTGATCGGTATGGACTATCAACGCGATCTGCGGCTGCGGTCGGTTCGGCGGTCTTAGCTGACGTAGGATTGGTATCTTCCGAAGATGTAAGTCTTGTTATTGATAAGAATAAAATTCATAGAGCTGTTTCAAAAGCACGGACAAGGCCAGCAAAGACATTGATACGATTGTAATAAAAAGTATCTACTTTGATGGACGAAAGGACAAAACACTCATAAACGAGAAAATAGGCGATCGGTACCACCGCAGAGAAGTCTTGCAAGAACACATTTCAGTTCTCACAGAGCCGGGATCTATTTATTTGGGACATATGACGCCAAGTCGTGGCACTGCCAAAGGGATCGTCTCTTCTATCATATCTTTGTTAGAAAATCAAGGGTTGAACTTGGAAGAGGTGATCTGTGTGGGGTGCGATGGTACTGCTACGAATACAGGTTGGAAGGGAGGTGTCATTCAATACCTGGAAAACTATTTAAAGAGACCGTTGCAATGGTGTGTTTGTATGCTTCACGCGAATGAATTACCGCTTTGTCATTTGTTCATGTCTCTGGATGGTAGCACATCTGGAACAAAAGAATATTCAGGACCTATTGGAAAACAGCTAGCTGCTTGTGAAAGTAAACCTCTAGCGTGTTTTTGTGCAGTGTCTGGCAATTTGCTAGTATTACCTGATAATATTGTGAAGGAACTAAGCACGGATCAAAAGTATCTGTACGAAATGTGTCATGTTGTGATGGCTGGTTCCTGTTCCCTTGAGCTAGCGAACCGCCAACCTGGAAAAATGGCGCATTCGAGATGGCTCACTACTGCCAATCGCATACTCAGACTTTACGTAAGTACTGTTTCGCCGTCAAATAATTTGCAGCTGCTTGTGAACTACGTGGTCAAAGTTTACGCTCCTGTTTAGTTCCTAATCAAGCAAAACTCATCATTTAAAGATGGAGCCAAGCATATTTTTCAAATGGTTATATACTCTCGATTTTTGCCTGATAGTCAGAGATCTATTGTAAATTCGATGATCGAAATAAACGCTTTTTTTGCGCACCCAGAAAACTTGCTTATTGCCATGTTATTCGACGATAGAGAGCATATTCGAGAGCTTGCATCTCGCAAAATATTAAAGGCCAGAGAAGCAGAAAAGAGCAACTCTCGCAGGGTATTTAAAGCACCAAAGCTTAACATCTGTGCGCGAGACTACACCGATATAATATTTTGGCAAGAGTGTGAAATATCAGCTCCACCAATTTTGCGACACGTCTCCAACGATGAACTTAGAATTAAGGCTAAAGAACACATCCTCGACATTATTGACTTTCCCTGCCACACACAGTCAGTGGAAAGATGTGTAAAACTAGTGACGGAGGCTTCTCAAAGCGTCACGGACGCTACAGCTCGGGATGGTTTTATTAGGAACAGATTAAAATCTCGCTCAGAAATGCCTAATTTTGGTCACAAAACCAGTTCCGTTTTTAAAGTTGCCATTGATTATTTTGTCTTTCAACTATTTTAAACCTTGCTTTAACTCATTGTTGTACCCTTAAATTTAATAAAAACCATTTAAATGTTATTTTTGTATGATTTATAGTTTATATTAGGAACCCCTAAAAATAGCAAATTTGAAAAACTTCAAGGACTGGTAGAGGCCTCAAGATGCCGGATATCTAATTAAATTTTATAATAATCGTAATATATGTGTCAAAACGCAACTTTTGATACCTCTTGCGTAGCCGTAGCTCCATACATGAACGGCACACCCTAGTGGACATGGCACAGTTTTTATCCCGAAATTCCCACGGGATCAGGATTTACGCAGGAAAAACCTCTCACACGAACGAAGTCGCGGGCAAAAGCTAGTTTTCCTATAAATGGAGCAGTTTGAACTGTTTATCACGAACTGGATACGCATCCGTCGGATAAATCTGTGCATACATAGCTAGCTATAAACTTCGCTATTGTGCGGATTGAATGTGAAAGTATTCCAACACGCCTGCTATTCAATACATTTTTTTTTGTAGCTGTCATACAACCTGCATACAATGGAATTGGAAAAATACGGATCAAACGTGTTTTATGTTTAAAAATAGTAGATTATTAACCAAAGGGATAAAGCAGTGTCTTCTGTCGCGGGTGACGATTCAAATCGCGAGCGTAACGAAGGACTCGAAGTTTACTCCCGAGCGTAGCGAGGGTGTTAAAAAGCCCTGAGTGTAGCGAGGGATTTAAGTTCACCCAAGATTAAGACAGCTTTATCACCGAGGAAAATACTCTGCTTTTCGTACCATTTGCACTTAACACAATAATAATATGAGATAAGCATTTATTAAAAAATAATGACAAATAAAAGTAATTCCTAGACTAATTTTTTTTTTATCGGAAAAGCAAAGGCATCAAGCTCATACGGCCTCGTCGGTTTTCGTAATTTTATTTAATAATCATAACTGCATAATAAATGCGTATTCCTTTTTCAAAAAGATGTATGGCAATAGGAATTCCGGAGTAGACCATTTAATCGGTTCAGTGGGAATTGTTGAAGTTATGTTTTTTCAATGTTTAAAATTTTAGTTTCCACTGCTTTTTTATGGTGTAAACACAGATGTAGTTCAGTATAAATTTCGGTAAGTATTCTAAATTTAAATCACATTCTCCCCCTAGGGGGAGAATGTGATTTTAATTGTACTGAATTTCATTCATCCTCTAGAGGATGAATGAAATTCAGTATAATTTTCATTCCCTGTTTTTAACAGATTAAAAATGACTATTGTTATGTTCGCTTTTTGTGGCATAGAATGTCACTTTTTTGAGCAAGTGGTACAAAAAAAGTATTTTTGTAGAAAAAAAATTGTATTGAAAAAACTAAATATACTACCAACGGGTGATGACTTATGGTTTTTAAAGACTGATTAATTTAGTCACAGAATCTGCAGCAAGGTTTGCGATAATTTAATTCCACATTAAAAATCGTAAGTTTATCAGACACGTAGGTGTGGAAAAATGTTTGTTTCACGTTTAATTGGCTAGGTATAGGATTATTCAAGCGCGTCATATTTGAAAAATAAATATTACAAATGATGACCCAGCGTTCGTAGGTAAACTATCAATGAGACACACTGTATACCTAGTTCCGTAGTTACCTGTCCCGTAAACCATGCATTTTCTATAGAAATTCAAGTAACGATTTATTGTTTTTTTTTTTTCTTAGTCTGTTTTGTGTCCCACTGCTAAGTAAAGGCGTCCCCTTTTCCTACCAAATCAGTTGTGAGCAATTTCGGTCCATGTTTACCGCGCTAATATGATGAGTAAGTTAAGTATTAATCATAAAAAAATTATAAATGTACGTTGCCAAGTATTTATCATTAATTTGTTAAGCCTATAGTGTACTATTTATTCCCAATTGTGACACACCCTACTTATCAAACGGTGCTCCATGAGACAAAATCTATCTTTCCCCATTTCCTTGTATAAGAATAAACATAAACATTTAATTCAAGATTTTATTTTATTAGTTGTGATCAATGCTTGCACCTAAGCAAAATTAAAGTTACAGCTTTCTTCGATGAAAACTAATGTAATGTAATACAAATACTTACTCACCCCAGTACAGTACTTCAGCGATGTCATAATTATGAAGTATTCCGTTTTTTCCAACTCGCAATCTCATTCACTTTTAAATGTCTATACTAATAATATGTATCTCAACTTAATTTTTATATATAAAATGAGACTAGGTGAAACAAAAATTGGTTAAACAGAACAAATACGCAATATGAAATAAGTAAAATACTTTATTAGTTTAAATTTTTTATTTATTGTCTAAATAGAAAGCGTAAATAAAGCAACAATGAGTAAATTCACTTATATCTATAAATTTATTTACAAACTTATGGTATTAGATACCTAAGCGCTGATGTATATACACTTAGCCTAAGAATACACTATGATCTATGGTGGCAATGAAAGCAACATGGAGATAGGTAGGGCACTTGACATAACCGTAACAAAGTAGGTGTTGTATGGACTTATAGACGATTATGTCAAGGCATGAGTCGGGTAGTGATTGCTTCACACAAGGACGTACGACCACCTTGTACATTACCACTTTTTAAAGTGAATAACAGCATTATAAACAGATGTTCTATTTTAATAAATAGAATATCATTGAATAGAACTGAGACTAATGTCTCAGTTCTATTCAATGATAGCTTTCTGGCTTTTAGTGCCTCTAATTGAGATCACGAAACAGATTCAAATCCAAGTTCCTTGTGACGTTCAATTAGTGGTCTCACAAATATGTCTATATTGAATAAAAGGGCTCTAAAGGTGCAATGTTCATCAGACTAAGCACATTAAAGGGTGTGAGGGGGCTGCAGCCTACAGGACACAACCATGATCAGCAGAGTAGCTTTGAGACATTTGAGATATTGAATTTCCAGTCTAGGTTTACAAAGTATAAAGTTGAGATAGACGATAATAGATAAATGTCTCCACTTTATGGGCAGGTCCACCACACGTCGTGAAATCCTTATGTCAAAAAATCACCTCGGTCGTTATACTATTTGGTTCTCTATACGACTACAGATTTGCTTAGTATAGATACAATCTCTATTAAATCATTTCAAAATGTTATCATTGTTTAGTAATGACATATTGATTTAATAGAAAGTCAATGAAACTTCTTGCTTTAGGCTTCAGTTTGCAGACTGAATGGTATTGACAGTTCAAAAGTTGCAAAAACGACTGAGTACATAGGTACGAACAAAAACCTTTTGAATGAAGTCTATAGAAATTGGTAGCATTTACTTAAGTTCAATCACAGATTAGATTTCACTAATAGAATACTTATATATGCAGAAGCACTAATAACTTTGTAACATTTTTTTCCGTATGTAGAATAATCATAGCTCTAGGGTCTTCACAGAAATGTAGCTATGAGTATAATTTAAATGAGTGTTTTCTGAAATGACTTTCAACAGATGGCAGCACTGAGGTGTCAATTCCTGGCACCTGTCAAAACGCATATTGTTTCTGACATCTGTAAAGTTGACATCAATATTCAATGTGATGTTTACGTCAAAGTTTTGTTTCCAAAAACAAGAAGACCTCTCACCTCGGTGTAATGATGTGAATTTTCCAGAAAACCCTCATTGATGTAAAGCAGGTTTGAAAAGGATAAGGTGCCATTGTAGGGCACTTGTATTGCGACTCAAACGGAAAAACACGTGTATGATATGGAGGTGGTTATTGTGATTCGATTGCTGGTGTATTGGAACAACGAAAATAAATAATAAAAGCCAAAAAACAGCAAGTGATTGAAAGCAAGTGTCGATTCTTCTAGTGTATGTGAATAAGTGAAACCCACACAGTTCAAATATAATATAATAGGCACGCCCATTGCTTTATTCGGAACTGTGTGGGTTTAGTATCGTCACCTATTGAATGGAGCACATGTTTGTAACGGATAAATGACCTGCTTTAGGCGTCAGGAAGTATTTGACTTATAAGTCATTGTTTAGCAGCTTGGTTTGAAATATTATGTTTACATAAATATCGAACCAAAATATTTGAAAATGTGTTATAACAGTAACTCAGTCAAACAGTACCTATTGTTTATTTACTAGTTTCTTGTAAAGACTACATTTTATGTCTATAATGCTTTTACATAGCCATAAATTACAAAGGTTAGTTCTGGTTACATTGAAACGAAGACTGTAAAAGAACATACATTTAAACTGTAGATATACATACATAATTTGACCTACCGTGTCCGGAGTTGCGAGCACCGAGTGCGTTGTGCCCGACATAAACACATACATTTTCACATAATGCAGGATAAAGTATCAATGAATTATAATTTAATGATAGGTACAAGTAACATAATCAGAACCAACACCGCTTATGATATTTTTTCAGTTTCAGTAATCCTTAGAACAGATGTCAAGTGATCAGCCATTTATTACTGTTTACACTAACATCGCACATGTTCGTTGCGTATTATCTACCTCATATTTTCAGAACAGAAGCATAACTTAATTAATGTTTTTACATTGATATGTTTAATAACAACAATATAATTAGAATACACATGAATTATAAGAATATACAAGGTAAATATCCCGTTCTAATTAATGATCTAAACAATTAAGTTATACAAGGGGTCATTCAACAACTGATGTGTTCAACTTTTAGGTCACATTTACAGTGCATGGGAAGAGAAGTGCGATGCTTTGGCCATTTCTTCGATTGTCTCATTTATGAAACATTAATCAGAAAACTACAGTACTACGGAACCCGAAACGCTTCTTTGGATCTTCTTACCACTTAAGGGATAGGATTCAGAGAGTTCATGTAAACGGTAAAAGATCTCCCGCATCTGAAGTCAAGATGGAGGGAGGGAAAAATGATATCAACTTACCTTCTTACCTTGATATTACTTCCGACTGCTTGGAGAACAGTATTCAGCTAGACGTAGTATTTGATGTGTCGCAGATAATATTTAGGTATGTTTCTGGTAGACATATATGTAGTCTTGATTTGGTGCTGTCAAGTGAGGGGTGAACTTACCGTCATCTTCAGTGGACAGCGGGCCAACAGTTCCGAAGAACCGCTTGTCTAGAAGTTGCAGCAGCTGCAGCGCGCTCTCGTGAACAGGCGCTCGGGGACAGCCCGTGCACATCAAGGTGACGTTGATGATAGCCGTATAGTGGTCGCACGGGTACTCCCTGGGAACGACAGAAAAAAGTTCCGTGAGACAATGTGCCTTTAAATTTTGACTCTAATACCAATCGGATATTTACTAAATAATTACTCCATTTAGTCCGTTTGTTAGATTTTCAAAAATTGTTGGACACGAATTTTTTGCATTTTCAAATCAATAAATAATTACAAAGATCAAAAGTTTCAAAGTACAGGAATAGGGGGCTGCAGACGACACGCGCACCAATAAGTATAATACGGCCTGATTTTACGAGGAATTTCAACTCTGTGTGTCGTCATTTTTTAACTACGTGAATAAAGCAAAAAAATACATGTCCAAAATTTTTGGTAATCTTAGTGACGGATAAATAAAATATTTAAGGAAACTACCCTATCAGATTTGACCAGTTCCGCCAGTGCAAGCCTTTGTCAGTTAGTCTGCAAGCTCAACTTTGGACTACTAAGAAGCTCAACGACGCGCGACGTTACGAACAATGTCAAAGGGACATTAGAGTGGGTTGCATAAGTACCTTCAACATCAAACTGATAAGATCGTCGAAAGAACAAAAAGGTAAATATATAACAAAACCCCACATAATCCTCACATTTAAGTACACACTTAATCATTAAAAATAAATTTAATAAATATTATACTTCACACAGTAAATATTCATGTCAAATTGAATCCTCTTTTAAATTAAGCATTTGATAAATTTCATCGGCTTTTGTAGAATAATTGAAATAAAATGATATTCGTTTGGTTTAAACCAAATGAGGCCGGCGTTTCCTAACAGACTAACCTGAGAAGTGAGAAGAAAAAAAATTGACTTAAGTACTTATAAGGTGCTTGCAAGCAACATTATTATTAGCAACATAGTAAAAAAATCGTCGATTTTTTAGACTTTTTGAAAGTGATGATTCAAGGTTTAATACGAATTAAACCTTAAACCCACTACTATACAGTAAAATACCGCACACAAACGAAATTAATCCCGTAAATGCGTTGGAGGTAGTACAGCACATCGAGATATATAGCACAAGTTTCCGTACATATGTACATCTCGACAAACACGGTGAACTGCGAGCGATAGGGAATCAGACTGACAACTACAAACAGGCAAATACTTAATTCATGAAACTTGTGGATTTTAAGCGTTAACAGCATAATGGCTAATGTGTCGGATTTGTGATCGAGAGGTCCCGGGTTCGAACCCCAACCATTACTGCCATGAAACCACTCCAGAATACAAACATTTTTTTATCTTTTATTTTATCACCTATGGATTGTAAGAACATGTCAGCCCCGTTGCGTCATAAGTAATCAATACGGCTACATAAAAAAAAATTAATCTTAACTAATTAAAATATTAGAAATAAGATCTCACTGACGCGTGAACATTTTGAACAGTTTGGTAGCAGCAGACGAAATAGGATTTGCTAATATTACTTGGAAATTCCCAACATCCAGCATATTCAGTTTAATTAAAATACAGCTCCTCGCTGTTTGTGTTCGTAAACTACATTTTTCTAAGGAATAGCCCACGATACAGAAGAAATTTCTAGTGTAGGTCGACGTAGGATTACCGACGACCCAATAAACGGGATTGAATTCTCAGTAATCTGTCAAAAAATAGCTAACTTATAAAATAAATATCATTAAGAAAATTGAATCCACCCACTCGATATCGGTAAAAAATTATGGAGAAATCAAACGAATAACCATCGAAGGCAATAAGTGCACCCAACTCAGTTATAACTTGATTAAGCAGTGTGCAGTGTGACGGAAATTTAAAATGCACGCGCAGTGGAGGGTTCCGTAGTGTACTAAATAATAATATATACCTACCTAAATACATTCTTTTTTTTTTTTTTTAATCTTTATTTATTTATAGGGACTTTTACGCATACCGTATGTCAGTCCCATCGTATCCGTACCCATTGCCATTAATCATTAATCAAACTACAAATTTTAATACTATTGAAATCAAAACAAAATTAATATAAAATGAAATCAAGCCATAATAATCAGTAAATTAAAATAAAATACATAACTTAAAAAAATTGGCCAAGTGCGAGCAGACTCGCCCATGAAGGGTTCCGTAGTAACTATAATAAATAAAATATATTTATTTGACAAAAAACCTTACAAATTTCTTAGAACTAGGTTATTTACAATTTTTACAACTACGCCAAATAACTTTGTATTTCATAGTGTTTGTATGAATTACAGAGTTATATTTGCGGTTTTAGAAAATATGCTGTATCTCAAAAACTGCTGGCCCGATCTCGTTCAAACCAATTTAGGTTGAAAGTTTACATTAAGATCTACAGCATTTGTTTTTTTTTTAGGTTTTTCAGTCCATTATTATTTATTTCTTATTTCACATGTATAGTCTTAATAGTTTCGGAATAAAATGACTGTGACATACGGACGGAGAGACAGACAGACAGACATGACGAAACTATAAGGGTTCCGTTTTTTGCCTTTCGGCTACGAACCCTAAAAATAACATGAAAGTCTCTACAATTGAAATGATAAATTATAGCCTTCTCCCCAGGATTGGTACAGCGACATGTATGCTCGAACAATGCCGGAGGTAAAGGCAGTCGTATCTTTCCCCGATCATCGTTAGAATGGTGTTGGAGCTGGCCCACACTCGCAAAGACACGGCACGCATACGCATAGTCTACAACGCCAAGTGCTAGTCGGATAAGCTGACCGAGAGTTCCGTACCATACTTTAATAAAAACAAACTACTCTGTTTTCACAAATAAGAACTTGATCTCAATATTTTTCAATGGAATTTGTCCGAAAGCGAGTAGAATACGATTAGTCAACTATTACTCGTAAATTTGTGAAGCCAACTTAGGTCTAATAGTTTTGCTTTTAACTTCGTTAGATGTAGGTTTTACTGTCGTGACATTTGAAAAATAAACCTAATATCACCTAGTTGGTAGGGAAGACACTTGACTAGCGAAAATTAGCAAAGTTTCAAGCTTAATATTTCGCAAACGATCACTGAATCGAAAATTGGTCTTTATACACTCCCATTATTTTGATCGACCTATCCAGCGGTATATTATGGGATAGACGAGATTAAAAAAATCATCCCTTCTTTACATTAGTGTTGCCCAAACGAGAGTCTCGCAAGAGTCTTGCAATTAGCGATTATCCTATTGCTATTTATTAAACGGTAGTTGAGATCTCAGAACAATGTAACAGAGTTCTGTTAAAATAAATATTTTTCATTATTTTATTTTACCACTTTGTCGGCGTGATTCATATGTACATGCCAAATTTCAACCTTTTCGTACTAATCGTTCCTGAGCTAAGCCGCGGTCAGACGGATTTGGCGTAACTATAAGTGTTCTTTGTCGATTACGGAACCCTAAAACTATTAGCAATTAATTGCAAGCCTCGGTATTTGATTTAAGGCCTCATAAAGTAGATTAATCTCGGAAACGACAAATTAGTAGAATAAAAACGAGAAGTGTGTTAATTAAAAATTATGTATTGTGTCTAGAGTGGTTTCACATGGGCACATATTTTTAATTATTTTTTTTATTTTTAGTACAAGTTTCACAAATAAATACATGTTATATCTTCTGTCAAACTGCAGTACAGTTTGTCGGTAGTGTTCTCGTGGAATCTTTAAATTATATAATATTATATATTAAATTACTTAATACTACCTATATACTATACATAAACTGAATATCGACGCAAAAAAAAATTTGTACAAAGACACTAAATATCTAATGATGAAATGAAATGAAATGAAATATTTATTTTGTAAATTAGTTATAATTAATAACACTTTTACACGTCATGTTTTTTGCGTGTTTAGTTTAGCTAGATGAGGCCGGTATTTCCTAATTGACTACTCTGAGAAGGAACACGAAAACAAACTCAGAAGTCAAAATCTCTTTTAAAGTCCAGACAATTTGTATTTGTATATGAGAAGCATGTAGGTTCATGGGCTGAGGATGTAAACATCCGCTAGACGTGCACGGTTCGAAATGGGTCGTTTCCTATGGAGAAGAATCGGCAAAAGGTTAGAACAGACAAAGTTAATATAGTATTAATTCGTTTAGGCATACGTAGAATATACGTTGCGGTTTAGGCATCAGTAGTAAGTTGCGCGTTAAAGCGGTCGCGGTAATATGTATGCGGTAGATCAGTCAAAACAAACGATCACATGTAGTTTTAGCTATAACAGATCATCCGATCGTACTAAAATTGAACGTTTGTATGTTTGTATATTCACATGCACAGTTTACAATCTGGAATAACACGTAGGCTACTTTTTATCCCGGGAAATTATAAGAAATTTCCACGTTGTCGGAGTCGCGGGCATAAGATATAATTATAAATTACTAGAGGTGCACGCGGTTTCGTTTGCGTGGTTTGCCGCGTAATTGCCAATTCGGTGGAAATTACAGGACAAAAGTGCCTACTCTATCTTCTAGTGAAATTCCCATTAGAATCGACTCGGTGGATTCAGAGAAAAAGTTTACTTATTTGTGCTTTAGTATCGTGTTAATAACTATAAGCACTTGAGAAACTATGGTTAGTTTGAGATCACGGCCAGACACTTACATTTTATTTATATGTATACAACGTGTAACGGAAACCCCATATCTATACAAAGGTGCTGAAGACAACATCTGGTATGGAGTCTCTATGCACAGTTTCAGCACAAAATAACTAACTCAAAGAATTGATACCAAATTATCGGTTTCATATGTTTCTTGAATACATAACAAACGTGTCACAGCACTACGAGGGTCAATAACTTTCCGTCACTTGCCAATAACACGGTGATTCTCTTCGTTCTTCTTAATTTGAAAGTTCTGCCTCTGGTATCAATGTATTGAAATTTCTATTATACTTCACACATACACACATCAAAAGTGTCTAGGGATCAAGCATTTTTATGCGGATTTCTTGAGATTGAGATGTGGCTTTGTAATAAATTTATGATTTTATAAATTTATATGGATCCTTTTTGGTGCATTTCATAATTTGAAACAGGAACTGTTAATCAAATTCGAGTAAAAGATGAAAATCAGCTGTCAATATTTTCCCTATAAAAACATACAACGCATTGAAGACATTATTAGTGCTACTGTTTCCCTACTACTGATTAAAACCAACGTTATTATGGAGCGGCGACGTCATTTAAGCAGGGAAGAAAAATGCTCAGAGCCGTGGGAATGATAGAAGCTGGTTCCCGGCAACGTACTGTGGCTTTAGCTCTGAATACAAGTCAGAGTGTTATCAGTCGACTTTGGACACGTTACCGAAGCACTGGTACCGTGGCGGAGCGGCACCACACGGAGACAAGACCGATACATTCAAATCTTAACTCGAAGAGCTCCAACAATAACCGCCATGATGTTAGCCGTGAGGCTTCATCACTCTTCAGGGAACTTAATTAGCGACCAAACAGTCAGAAACCGCTTGCATGAAGTGAACCTTCATTCCCGAAGACCGCTACGGGTACCACCTATAGCAATGCACAATCGTAGGATTCGATATCAATGGGCTCTTGAACACAGAAATTGGGCAGAAGAACAATGGCGTTTCGTGTGCTTTTCTGATGAGTCTCGTTTTGGTATGAGACCGGATACAAGACGTATACGACACTGGAGAACCCCTGGACGCCAACAGCGATTAAAATCCTGCCAGGAAGTCCATCCTTATAGTGGTGGAACCATCATGGTATGGGCGGGTATTTGGATCGGCGGAAGAACTGAGTTGATTTGGATCAGAGGCAACCTCAAGGCTCAAATTTATGCTGAGACGATTGTATCTGACGTCATCGTTCCTCTACAAGTGCAAATCGGTCCCTTATTTCAGTTAATGCATGATAATGCACGACCGCACACCGCAAGAGTTGTAAGACAGACTCTCGCCGCAGCTAACATCAATGTCCTGCTCTGGCCTGCTCAGTCGCCAGACTTGAACCCGATTGAGCATGCATGGGATATGCTACAGAGAAGAGCTCTGCCGAATATGGAGGGTATCCAGTCGCAAGAAGACCTTTTTTTGTTGTTGCAACGAACATGGGCGGCCATTCCACAGCGTGATTTGGATGAACTCATTTTGAGTACGCCAAACCGATGTTCTTGTGTAGTTAGTGTTCGCGGTAGAAACACGGATTATTAATTGTTTAAGTTACCCAATAAAATTTTAAAGAATACTATTATTTCAGTCTTTTTTTCGAACTTTAATGTTAGTGGTTCAAATGTCAAAAATCCCTTTATTAGGAAAATGGCAAATTTCTTTATTAATGCAAAGGTGACTTGGTTTATCGTTACTGTGACAAACGAAAACACTTTATTTGATGAATCCTTAAAGAAAATTTTAATTAATATCAATCAGGAGAAAAGTTATTGCAAAAATATATGTTGATCCCTAGACACTTTTGATGTGTGTGTACATAGGATTAGAAAACCCTTGCCATATCGTTTATTATCATCCAAAGAAGCCGTGCACTTAGTATGTATATACCCTTTAAATTACACGTTACAGATTACTAGCAGTCCCTTGAGGCTTCGATCCCGTGGACTTTGTCACGATTAAAACATAGAATAGAATTGTACGGGTCAACCACCGTACAATAAGTTTACCTGGGTCATCATTATTGCGCCACCCGCTCAGTATGTTTCTATCATTTATATTATTGCACTTACACCGCAATACTTCAGTACGTAATTCGGTAACATACCGTACGCGTGACTCATAATCCTATATCGTTCACCACTCATCCTAGTATAAATTAATCTTAATCTTATATTTGTGGAAACAGACAATACAGTGAATTTAATAATCTTAAACTGACTTTCATCTCTTATCTCACCCCTTATCTTAGCCCAACCCCGAACATTGGTCCTTCGAGCACGTTAGCGGGACCGAAACGCGTGTGCAAAACTTTGTGCTCTGTTCTTTGTGTGTGCGTTTTACCGGTTTCGTTATACGCAATCAGATACCTTTGGAAAATACGATGTGTCTAATCTCGTGATCCTGGTCAATCCCGGTGCCTAGGAAGGCGCCACTTTGTTTCATCTCGTGATCCTGATCAATCCCGGTGCCCAGGAAGGCGCCACTTTGTCTCATCTCGTGATCCTGATCAATCCCGGTGCCCAGGAAGGCGCCACTTTGTCTCATGTCGTGTTCCTGGTCAATCCTGGTGCCTAGGAAGGCGCCACTTTATCTCATCTCGCGACTATTCGATCCCAGTACCCAAGAGGGCGCCACTCATCTCATCTTGTTGATCCTGTGACCTCCGTGTCGAGAAAATCTTCCCGTCATCTCACCTCCTCGATCCTGTGACCTCTGTGCCTAGGAAGGCGCAACAGAATCTATCAGTTCCGGTTTTTCTTGCACAGCGTTTGAACTCCGTTACTGAGCTATCTCGGATTACAAGTAAGGCAGTTTTTTTCTTATCCTAATAATGGCTAAAATGGAAGACCTTTTAGCTACTCAACAGCAAATCATTGAAGCAGTGGATAAACTCTACTCCAACTTTAAGAAAGATGGAGCAGAGCGGAAGACGTCGGGCTATCTTCGTCGACGATTAGAAACCATAGAACAATATTTTACGGAATTTCATAACAACCATATGAATTTACTGTCATTTGGTGATCGATCGCATGCGTATTTCACTACCGATCAGTATGATCAAATGAAGGTGAAATATAGCAATATTAAAACAGCCATTCAGAATTATAAGCCTTCCACAGACAGACCTCAAACCCCTGTTTTGAAACCCCCTACTTTTCAACCATCTTCAATATCTCAAACCTCGAGCCTTTCATCTCAAAATAATCCTCCTAAGGAGAGCGTAAATATAGAAGACCTCTTAAAGAAGCAAGCTACTAATTTTAGGGCATTTTCAAGAGAAGCTGCTGACATTGATCTCAATCTTATCTCTGAAAAGTGGGAGTTTGAAGACATCCTAAAAACTTTAAAAACACGGACAGCTATTGACACCCTACACTGGGAGCTGGACAACGAGCTCAACGGCTTCAACACCCAGTACGACGAGCAATTCTCGAACTACAAGAAATATTATAAAACCCTGAAAAGGGATATTAACCGAAAGATGTGGTCGGTGGCTCATATTGAGAAATCGACCCCACAAATGGAAATAGCTACCTTAGAAGGAAGCTATACATCGTGGATCTTCAGATCTTTTTACAGAAACTGTACACAATAATCCCTCTTCATCTAACGCCCAAAATATGCAGTTCCTGAAAAGTAAGATCAAGGGCGAGCCGGAAAAATTAATCCAACATCTTCAAATACTAATGTCACCATAATGTCATCAATAAATTATTATAGTAATAATAATCACACTCATCTCGTATTCTTTCTTTCATTTTCGTATACATATAAATATTAAATTACATTTATGTATCATTTCAATCTAGCACCTAATTAGTTTATTTATACCCAGTCCCTTAAAATTAGAGAACAAATTATTATCCATTTGTAAATTTGTCGCGCCCCGATGCACACAGCCACTCGCAGTGATTGTATAAAGCCAATTTTCTCTTCACCTCTCAAACAGGACCTGTTGAAAATCAGCGTCAGGCACCAGTTGTCTGGCATTTTGCTGAACAGGGCCTGTTTGGCACTGCCGAGTCACACATAGAAATATGTCTGTCATATTATCTTAATTATGTAAGTTTTATTTTTAGTTTTATTTTTTAAGTTTTATTTTTAAGTTCTATTTCTAAGTTTTTGTTTTTTTTTATTTGTGTTCGTGTGTACTTGTGGCATGTAGCCAATAAACGTTTTTTCTTTCTTTCTTTTCTTTCAAATAAGTTCAGACAACTACCCCGTTTGTTGGAATATCCTTGCGCATCGATATGACAATAAGCGTCGTATTTTTATATCTCATCTCAAAAACATCCTAAATATCCCGACATCTCAGCAAAAATCAGCGAAACACCTCAAACGAATCCACGATACAACGTACGAAAGCTTGAATGCTATAAAAAATCTCGGAATCGATGTATCTACTTGGGATCCCTTCCTCGTATGTATCCTAGCGGAGAAATTAGACTCTGAAGGCAACGATGACTATATAGAGTCATTGAAATCTCCGAAGGAGTTGCCAGTATTGGAAGAATTTCTTCGATTTTTGGAGAATAAGTTTACGTCGCTGGAAACCTCACAGAAGAAACAAGAACCCTTCATTCAAAAGCCATCTCCTCAATCTCAGTACGCATCTTCATCATCGAAAGGTTATCTTAATAACCAAAAATCGAATTCAAAAGGTTTTAATCCTCGTTTCAATCAAAATAACAACACCTATTCGACAAACCAGGTCATTTCGCAATCGTCAAAGTCCAATTGGAAAAATAACGAAAGACGTAAACAGTGTGGTATTTGCAACGCAAGCAATCATCGCATTCAAAATTGCCAAAAGCTGGCAAAAATGCAACCATCGGCTTATAGAAATGCAATTGCAAATTTGAACCTTTGTGTCAACTGCTTGCACTATCACGAAGGTAGAAAATGCCTTTCGGAAATAAAGTGTAAAGAGTGCAATAAAGACCACAATACGATTCTACATGAATGTTTTACGTCAAGAAATGCTACATCGGATGCATCGCGATCGGGGCCGAATACGGCCACTATTACGAAATCTCCACCTCAGCAAGATATGAACACCTTAGTATCTATGCAAAATGATCCTACAGAAATACTCCTCGCGACAGCAATTATCAAGGTTCAAGCAGCTGACGGATCTTACGAAAGAATGAGAGCTCTTTTAGATCAGGGATCTCAGACCTCAATCATTACTGAACGAGCCGCACAGCTTCTAAATCTGCGTCGGCAAAAATGTACTGGACTTATCTCTGGAATCGGAAACAATGAAAATAGCTGTAAGGGCATGATCTCTATTAAGTGTATGTCGTTAATGAATGACTTCACTTTCGAATCCGACGTATTTATAATGAAAAGACTAGTCAAGAATTTGCCCAGTCATACCTTCACTAAACCCAACTGGTCAACCCTTAACCAAATAACCCTAGCTGATCCTGAATTTTACAAAAGTAGACCAGTTGATATCTTATTCGGCGCTGACGTTTATTCCCAAATCCTATTGGATGGTATCTGCCTTCCGAGGGAATGTTACCCATTGCCCAGCAGACACAATTGGGATGGATCCTAAGCGGTAATTGTAAAACATTTCAGTGCAATGTGATCCTAAACAATCTCACCGACATCCAACAGTTCTGGGAGATGGAGGATATTCGCGAACCCTTATCAATATCTCAAGAAGATCAAGCTTGCATAGACTTCTTTCAATCCTCAACCTCAAGGCGCGAAGACGGCAGCTATGTCGTGAAAATACCTTTTAAAGAAAATTTTGAAGAAAAGTTGGGTGAATCTAAAAATAAATCCATTGCGCAATTCCTTCAAATAGAAAGGAAATTAATTAAGCAACCCGACCTGGCAAGTGATTATAAACTATTTATGTCCGAGTACTTAGAGCTCGGACATATGATCCCCGTTGCGACAAATGTCAACGTAACCCCAGATTGCTACCTTTCGAACCATGGCGTACTTCGAGCTGAGTCATTAACTACAAAATTACGAGTTGTTTTTAATGCCTCTGCAAAAACCTCAACAGGTTACAGCCTCAACGATCTTATGTGCAGGGGGCCGAACCTGCAGCAGGACCTCTTAAGTCTCATCCTGAAATGGATACAGTTTAAATACGCATTTACGGCTGATATTGAAAAGATGCTCCTTAAAATTTGGCTACATCCTGATCATCAAAAGTTCCAGAAAATTATTTGGAGAAATCATCAATCCCAACCTTTGCAAGAATATCAGCTAGCGACTGTCGCCTACAGCACAAAGGCCTACGCTTATGTTTTTTATTGTAAAATTACAAGAAACCACAAAACATACGTAACCCTTGTTGGTGGAAAATCTAGTGGTACCTCTGAAAAAATCTCAATCTATACCTCGCTTGGAACTTAGTGGAGCTCTTTTATTATCAAAACTTATGGCCAAAATAATCTCATCCCTATCTGATCTCAAAATCCAAGCTTATGGCTGGGTAGATTCCATGGCTGTACTAGGATGGATAAATGGTGAACCAGAAATATGGAAACCCTTCGTTGCCAATCGAGTAAAAATGATTTGCGAAATTATCCCAAAAAATAGGTGGCGGTATGTGAAATCCCAAGAAAATCCCGCAGATTCCGCTAGCCGTAGTCTGACTGCATCCCATTTAGCCAATCATTCACTTTGCACGGGCCCGATTGGTTATCTCACTACAATCCTGAAAAGAATCCTGAACCTATCTTATATAAAACAACTGAAGGTCTCAGAAAGAAGAATCTAGTAAACACTATTACTGCTGACTCTAGCAATTCAGTTATAAAACGATTATTAGAGAAATACAGCAGTTACAAGAAAATCATTCAAGTTTTAGCCTATGTAAACAAATTCAAAGACATCTTAATTTACAAGAAGAAGCGTGAAAACTACCTTACCCTGCATGACCTCAAACGAGCGACGGAAATGTTAATAAAACATGTGCATCAAGAATACTTTTTCAAGGAAATATCTCTACTTGAAAATTGTGAACCTTTAAGCAAGAAAAGCCAGATCTTGAATCTCAATCCTATCTTAGACAGCCATGGAGTACTCCGTATCGGTGGACGGCTAAAACATTCGAGTTTAGACCCCGAAATGAAGCATCCCATTATCATGCCAAATCAAACTAAATTAGCTGATCTTATAATAGACGAATCCCATAAATTAGTATTCCATGGTGGAGTGAAAATGACGAGTGGATTTATAAGACAAAGATATTGGATAATTGGAGGAAACCGCGCTACAAAAAAACGACTAAGAACGTGCGTAAAGTGTAGGAGACACGATCCCATTCTAAAACATCAACTCATGGGTGACTTGCCTTCATCCAGATTAAATCCTAGTCGACCCTTTTATCATACCAGTATTGACTACACTGGACATGTTTTGGTGAAAGCGAACAAAGGTCGCGGCGTCAAAACAGATAAAGGATACGTTGCAGTATTTGTATGTATGGTTACAAAGGATACATTTAGAACTCGTATCTGATCTCACAGCGTCGGCTTTTATTGCAGCGCTCAGACGTATGTCAGCCAGAAGAGGAGTTCCCGGCCACATATACAGTGATCAAGGAACAAACTTCATTGGAGCTAACAAGATCCTAAAACAAGAAATCTTAGAAATCTCAGAAATCTTATCAAGCCAAGAAACATTATCAAACGTCTCCGAAATGAACATTGTGTGGCATTTTAATGCTCCGTCATGGCCTTCTGCTGGCGGACTTTGGGAAGCTGCGGTGAAAAGTTTAAAACATCATCTTAGGCGGGTTGTTGGTGAGCAAAAACTCACCTACGAAGAATATAGCACCCTCCTATCTCAACTCGAGGGTTGCTTAAACTCTCGACCACTTTGTACTTTGAAGGAGGATCCCGAGTACATAGACTTTTTAACCCCGGCACACTTTCTTGCAAGTGGCTTGACCTTAACGATCTTTGAAATTGAAAATGATCTTAGGACTCGGTGGCACATGGTACAAAAAATCTATAGAGATATTTGGGTCCAGTGGAAAAATGAATATCTCTCACAGTTATCCATTAGAGCTAAATGGAGACAATCTCAAAGGAATCTCAGTCTCAACGATATTGTTATCATCAAAGATGAAAACCTCCCGCCAGGGAAGTGGGCTCTAGGGCGTGTAGTAGAACTGCATCCTGGTTCTGACGGACACGTCAGAGTCGTTACCCTTAAAACCAAAAATGGGTTTTTAAAACGGCCTGTTGTTAAGCTATCTCTATTACCAGCGGACAGAGACAACAACCCTCCTAGTGACACGAAGGTTAAGGATGAGGCACCAAAGAAGAAAAATCCCAAGCGTATCTCAATCTCGACTATAGCTCTGTCAATAACGCTATTCTTACTATCACTAATAAACTTATCTCAAGCATCTTATAGTTTCACCCCTTTGAGCAACAACAGCGTTTATTTCGATAAAATCTCCAACATGCATCTTATTAGAGACGACTGGCGTTTAATTGTTTATTATGACACATATCCCTACAAAGAAGGCATGTCGGCACTCGAGAAGTATGTCAATTATCTTGAAACATTATGCTCCACTATTAAAGAACACACACCTTGCGACGGCATCATCTTACAACTCGGACACGAGTTCGAAGAAATTAAACATTATGATAGTATGTTAACTATGAATGAATCATTTGTAACTGGAGACGAGCGGCGGCGCCGGCGTCGTGGTCTAATAGACGGAGTAGGCTACGTCGCAAACAGCTTGTTTGGCGTGCTAGATTAGCGTTTTGCGGAGAAATACGCACAAGACATCGACCTTTTGAGAAAGCTGCGAACAAACATCATAAATCGATAAATCAAAAGTTTAATTATCTTAAAGAATCTTATCAAGATCTTCAACGCCATGTACAGAACATGACTTTAGTTACCGATTTCTTAGCATCTGCTATGACAGCCAATAACTTACTGTATAGCCTTAGGAAAATACAAGACTCCATTCTTGACACGGTAACTAATATTTACAATGGAAAACTGGACTTCCATCTGATATCTCCTAAACAGCTGAGAACGGAATTAAGTTCTATATCAGCACATATCCCCAAAGACATGGCACTTCCTGTCACCCATTTGAATCTCAAGGATCTCTACAACTTGATAAAAGTGCGGACTAAGTACTATAGTAAGTACTTGATAATTATAATATATAATATAATCTTTATTGTGCTAAAAATAGTACATAATTCTTAGTTTAATACACCCTAGACCCCACACTAGGATTCCCTGTGTCGTGGGGCCTAGTCTCTTTCCGTCGAGGCGACTCATAGTTGTACAATATATTATTGACTAACGAAAAACTATTAATTTACTTAAGAAAAGCTTTACATATTTATTATGAAATTAAAGAAAAAAAAAAAAAAAAAAACAATTATGGCCTAATCCTAAAATTAATAACAATAATAATAAAAAAACAAGAAATCTACATATTAGTGTTAGTGTATATGGAGTGTAGCTGTATTGAAGTGGGTGTGTAGGTGAGTGTGAAGTGTGATTATGCTACGTTTTATTGCGGTATGTGTAGGATTGCCTCAGTCTGTGTGTAGTCTAGACTTAGTAGCCATTTGCTTATTATTTTTCTGCAGGTGGTTTTTAGGAGACGGACGATATTAAATTTTTTATTTATTTGTTGATATAGGAAAGGTCCCATAAATCGAGTAGACTTTTGACCAATTTTTTTGTAGCATTTGCATGTGCTCCAGCTCAAAAACCTCTGTGAGCGGGTTGGCTTAACAACAGACTTCAGGCTACTCCTATGAAAACGTAAAGTAATCGATAGAATGTACAGCTGCCGAACCCTTAGAACTTGGGTCTCCTGATACAAGAGGTCAGTAGGATGCCTGTATGGATGACCATAAGCACATTTCAATAACGCACGCTGTGCCAATTCCACTTTAAGTTGGTGAGTTTTTGCAGCCGCTCCCCATGACACAATACAGTACCCCAAAATTGACTGACACAGGGCAAAGTATATTGTTTTCTTTAGCTTCTCATTTGCAATTTTTGCCCATCTCTTAAAAATGAACATGAGTTTCCTAACCCTTGTGCGTAGAGCATCTATGTGCTTAGACCACGATAGACGACTGTCCAGGTAGACACCTAGATATTTAATACAGGCTGTGTTTTCGATCGAAGGGCAGCAACAGCCAGTGCGGACCAGGCAGTTGTGAACTTTTATTGAGACTGTTGCTTTAGCAGCAGTTCGTGCCGAGACGCTAAAACATACAGCTTTAGTTTTCGCGACGTTAAGCGTAAGTAGGTTCATATTTAACCAATTCGAAACCGTTAGTAAGCCATTTTCTGCCCTACAGCAAACATCGGGCCAGGAGTCACCGTGGAAAACGATTGCAGTGTCATCAGCGTATGTAAATATTTTAGCAGCAGGCAGTGTTAGCGAGCACAGGTCATTAATGTATATAATGAAGAGGGTGGGACCGAGAACACTTCCCTGTGGCACACCAAAATTTACTGGTAAGATGTCACTACTATGGCCCCCAACAACCACTCTCTGTTTCCTACCCTTGAGGTATGAACAAAACCATTCCAAAGCATCACCACGAATGCCAAGAGCTCTCATTTTGTTCAAAAGTATTTTCCTGGACACAGTGTCAAACGCTTTCGCGAGATCAAGGAAGACGCCGAGGCACGCCTTACCACAATCTAGTTTTTGTGTGATATGATCGACAACACTTGCTACGGCATCCTCCGTTGATCTCGCAGCTCTAAACCCAAACTGATTTTCTGATAATTGATTGTTTTGTTCAAGGTAGGCTAGAAGTCTTTTATTGACAACTTTTTCCAAGATTTTGGACACAGTCGTCAGCAAAGAAATCGGTCTATAATTTGCTGGATCCAACTCGTCGCCATCCTTATGTATCGGACAAACATTAGCGACTTTCATGCTTTCCGGTACGCAACTTGTTGCGAGGCTGAGATTGCATAAGAACGCAATAGGCTTGGCTAGCGAATTTGCTCCCTTCTTAACGATTGTGTTACTGATACCATCAGTACCCGAAGCAGAAGTGGTTTTTAAGTTTTTAATTATTCTAAAAACTTCTACTTCGTCTGTAGGGGAGAGGAAGAATGAATGTAGATTAGCTCGGTGGTCGATGACTGTTTTACTGTAGTTATCAGCGAGACAATCTTCTGTAGTATTCAATTTAGAAAGGGTATTAGAAGCTAGATTATCCCCAATTGTAGTGAAATAAGAATTGATAGTATTTAATCTATTTACAGGATCTTCAGTATTTGATATTAGTTTTGAACATTCATCTTTATTGCTTGCAAAATTACAGATACTCTTTATTTCTGCCCACATTTTTTTGGGATTGCCTTCTGCACTATTTAAACGTTTGCGTTCATGTTCCAATTTGACGTTATTTAAGATATTATTGCGATAATTTCTATACATTTTATATTCAAGTTGGATCACGCTATTGTCACGGTTTTCTCTTTTTTTAGCTTTAATGTGTAATGCGTCTCTTCGCCTAATGCATTTTAGCAAACTTCTTGTGATCCAAGGCTTTTTAATGACCTCTGATCTATGGATAGTGGTTTTTTTTGTATGTTGAACAACTATTTTATTAACAATTTTAGTAAAATTATCCACTGCCATGGTCACATCGGTATGTGCATAAAAGGAGTCCCAGTCAACTCTTTTAAGATCATCCACTACGGAATCTCTGTCTACTTTGACTATTTGCCTCGACGCATGAGACTTGGTTGGCTCTTTACGAATGCCGAATATTATTGTATCGTGATCCGTGATGCCTGACTCACACACGATAACTGTTGTATTCAGTCGCGATTTGACAAGAACATGGTCCAGGCAGTTTGCACCTCTAGTAGGGAAATTATGGCCAGGATAATATCCATAGTAACTCGCTAAGTAGAACTTACTGTATAGCCTTAGGAAAATACAAGACTCCATTCTTGACACGGTAACTAATATTTACAATGGAAAACTGGACTTCCATCTGATATCTCCTAAACAGCTGAGAACGGAATTAAGTTCTATATCAGCACATATCCCCAAAGACATGGCACTTCCTGTCACCCATTTGAATCTCAAGGATCTCTACAACTTGATAAAAGTGCGGACTAAGTACTATAGTAAGTACTTGATAATTGAAATAAGAATACCCCTCATCGAAAGAGACCTTTACGAAATCTTTAACCTCATTCCAGTCCCACGATTATTGAACCACGACATGATACATGTGAAAGTTATCTCAAGTTTTGCTGCCATTAACCTCAGAAAAGACTCATACGTAACCCTTACTGATGCTGATCTCCAGTCCTGTATAAGACAAAATCCTAGGATGATTTTGTGTCATACAAAAAACCCTATAAATATCTTAAAAGATGATCACAGCTTGTGTGAAACGATCCCACACACAAGAACCTGTGACACTATTAGAACACCTTGCAAAAACATTTGGAAGGAATTAACAGCTGATAATAAATATTATTATTTTTGTTGCAATGAACGCAACTTTAAACTTCTCTGTGTCGATGAAATTACCGCCGTTAAATTGATGAATGCAGGTCTGTTGAATGTGGAGGAAGGCTGTATGATAAAGACGGACAATTTCGTTGTCCATTCTAATAAAAGGCTGTCTAGCACAATGAGTATTGGTGCAAAAATTATTGCGCCACAAATATCACCTATTAATCATATATTCAACATATATATCCCTGAATTTCCTGAAATTAATCCTAATAATTCTGAAATATTGCGACAATTTGAAGATATACAGAAAAAAATTGAAATCATGAAACAAACAGAACCTTGGAGTGATAAAATATCCTATCACGACGTACATCTTTATAGCGTCTTGCATGCTCTAATCTTTGGAATCCTGATAACTGCGGCGATATACTTTTGGCGGCGCCACAGGCGGTCAACGCGTCGAGAATCCTCGGTGCCTGCTGGAGAGGCGTCTACGAAATATCGTTAATCAGTCATTACTAATCCTTATCCCTGTCATATAGTTGATAAGTTGAATATTGTTTATCATCTTGTAAATCTCATCTCCATCTTTATCTTACTAACCCCTATCTTTGCCCCCGGGAGCATGTACGGGTCAACCACCGTACAATAAGTTTACCTGGGTCATCATTATTGCGCCACCCGCTCAGTATGTTTCCATCATTCATATTATTGCACTTACACCGCAATACTTCAGTACGTAATTCGGCGACATACCGTGCGCGTGACTCATATTCCTATATCGTTCACCACTCATCCTAGTATAAATTAATTTTAATCTTATATTTGTGGAAACAGACAATACAGTGAATTTAATAATCTTAAACTGACTTTCATCTCTTATCTCACCCTCTTGTTCGGGATTGGGCTAAGATAAGTCTTAGCCCAACCCCGAACAAGAATAGAATAGAATACCTTCTTCTTTGCAGTCGGGTAGCCTTCCACAAGCTCAAGCTACTTCCATACCAAATTTCATTCAAACCAACCCAGCACTTTCGAAGATTGGAGCGTTTAAGGACGCATGTTCAAAATTGATAGGTATCAAATTGCATCACTACATAGACACGGCTCAAACACACACAAACGTACGAATAGCTCCGCGAATTATGAGTACGTAAAGTCATTTTGATACTTTATATTATTTTTTTTTTTTTAATGGCCTTCATGGTTGCTTTTATTTTGTGTGCTGTTTGATGTCATGAAATTATTGGAGTGATTTGTAGGTACACTTCGGTGACTGGTACTGGATCTCTTTGACAACAAGATGTAAATGACCAGTTTTTTTTTTATTATGGTTCCATGGCCGATTGGCAAAAAAGGGAACCCTTATAGTTTCGTAATGTCTGTCTATCTGCCCGTCCGTCCGTAAGTCACAGCCATTTTATTCCGAAACTGTTATGACTACATAAGTGAAACTTGGTAGGTAGATGTATTTTGTTCCGCTGAGTTGAACCGCTTTCCGATTGATAGACAAAAATATATAAAATTAAGGGACATACATGGAACTGGACCAGAAAATATTTTTAAGCTATTGCATAGCTTTTAGTGCGGGCTTTGAGCGCGACAACCGAATCAAGAAATTACGTAACGTAAATAAAACCTAATATGGTCGAATACGGTCAGTTATTTCAATTCGGGTTACTAACGTACTATTAGCGTGTTTAGTAAAGAATCGGATTGGTAACCGTCAGTATTTTGGATCAAACCCAGGGTCTCATCCAGTCTCATCATATCTTTTTATGATTTCTTTTTTATTGAAAGTACTTTTATATTATACTAGTACTCACGCGGGGCTTCGCTCCCGTGGATTCTATCACGGTAAAAACATAACTCTCCTTTTTTGCAGTCGCGTAAAAATTAGCCTATAACCTTCCTCAAGCTTCAAGCTACTTCCACACTAAATTTCATACAAATCCACTCTGTACTTTCGAAGATTAGCGCGTTCAAGCAGACAAACAAACAAACAAACTTTTCCGTTTTATAATATTAGTATAGATTTAGATATTTTTGTAAATATTTTGTTGAATAAAATAAGAAACATTTACATTTTTTTATAGTAGAAAGAAAGTCGAAAATGTCAACGCCGCGAGAAATAGCTTAAAACTAAAAATGTGGTATAATTGACCCGGTAACTTGAATTAATATCAAAGAAAAAAAAACTGCATAAATAAAAATAAATAAATAATTATAATTGCATAAGTTGATAAAAAAGGCTATGCAATAGCTTTATCGCGGCAGCCCCCGAGTGCCACACGTGTTTTTTTTTTTCATCAAACCTATACGTCTGTGGTATCTATAGACAGGTCTTTAAAAATTATGTCGGTTTCTAAAACTACTTCTTCTTAAAGTTAATCGTTTAAAAGATATACGCTTCCAAAGTGGTAAAATGTGTCCCTCCTCTCTAACTTTTATAATAATAGAATTTAAAAAATATGCTGTAGGTTTTAATGAAAACTTTCAATAAAATTGTTTGAATGACATCGGGTCAGTAGTTTTTGAAATATAGCATATTTTCTAAAACCGCAAATATAACTTTGTATTTCATACAAACACTATGAAAAACAAAGTTATTTGGCGTAGTTACTACGGAACCCTTCATGGACGAGTCTGACTCGCATTTGTCAAATTTTTACGGATGAGCCCACTCTTGACCTCGATCTCGCCTGATGGTAACCGATAGATGAGGTCTACAATGGAACGAGCGAGCTCAGAAGATACCTATTTACTTTTGCTTTAAAGACTCAGGGAACACAGAAGCCGGCAGAGAATTCCACAGCTTGGCTGTGCGCACAATAAATGTGGAGGAGAAGCGCTTGACAAGACGGTATATCAACCAAGTTCGAGCTTGTATTGTTAGATACGATGAGATATTATATACGGACTCAGTGGAGTGGCCTGCAGGAATACAGCAACCGCTCTTGAAGATCCTAGACGATAAGAATAGCTTATCAAGTTTGGGTCCATTCTGTTTGGTGGGTGTGTAATTTCGTGGTTTTCGGGGTCGCTAATAACGTATGGGGGTCAAAATCAAAGATGGCGCCAATTAAACTATTTACCGTGTGTTTCATTTCCTTTGTATGATAGCATTAGCGATCCCTAATCGCTAATGCTATTATAACGAACTTGACAAAAGCTGGGTGGAACAATATTTTAAGAAATAAATGAAATGCATAAATTATATTAAAATTAAATTTCTTATGTTTAATATATTCTTGGAATATATGAGGAATGAGCTCGTAACTCCATATTTCTTACCCGTCTTGGATCAATCAATTCTGGAAGAAGACAATTTTTGTAAAATCGAATTAAGTGGGTTTCCGTTTTTCCTTCCAGAATTAAAAGTCCTTTTCAATGATTTCAAACTTTAATTTACCAGGGCCTGTCCATATAGCAAATACGCATCTATCTTGCCTAGTAATACGCAACTGCCCTTGAATTTGATAATACCATTTATGTTTTTTTTAATAAAAATACCCAAATTGCTACAGGTGTGCTTATAATATTTGAAGAGTTCCCTCGATTTCTCCAGGATTCCATCGTCAGATCCTGACTTCATGACAATGGGACGAACTAGAAAGTATACCTTTTCAAATAAAAAAAGAATTTTCCAAATCGGTCCAGCCGTCTTCGAGTAATCGGAGAACATACATGAAAAAAACAGATTCCGACAAAGTGAGGACTTCCTCCCTTTTTTGAAGTTGATTAAAAAGTGTTTCTATCACAAACCAAACAGTAATACAAGAAAATATATTGAAACACTAGCTTCTGCCCGCGACTTCGTACGCGTCGGAAGGTTTTCCCGCACAAATCCCGATCCCGTGGGAATTTCGGGATAAAAAGTAGCCTATGTGTTATTCCAGAATGTCAACTATCTACTCACCAAATTTCATACAGATCCGTTCAGTAGTTTTTGCGTGAAAGAGTAACAAACATCCATCCATCCTCACAAACTTTCGCATTTATAATATTATTAAGTAAGAGTAAGATAAGATAGTAAGAAGTAAGATTAGTGGTTTCCAAATTGCTGCCACAAAAAGTACTACAAATCTGTTGGTCAGATCTTTCCGGACGCTCTTCGTGTGTACTGCGAGTATCGCGACTGCCTCCATAAATCTATAATAATGTAAAGAGGACCAGATCGTTTTGAATTGAGTTTTCAATAAAATGACACATATTTACAACTAGCTTTTGCCCGCGACTTCGACCGCGTGTATGTCGGAAAATATCCCATCAACATATTTATGTGGAGAACATAGCGCCGTCCGATGTAACTGTACAAACTTAAATGAATACTATATATCATTGCCGTGTATGGTGGGTTTTAAGCTCCCAGTCTTATGGTCCATTGGTGAAAACCGTGCTTTTTATCGCGTTCAAACAGACAGACAGACGCGAGGCGGCGGGAGGTCTCTGTTTAGTTAAAATTTATCATGGTAGTTACGATCTAATAACAAAAATTTTTGACCACATGTCCAACCACCGTCCCGTTATCCTACACCGGTTCCCGCTCGTGCACCTCCGCCGACCTTGATCACCGACTGGAGGAAAGTAAGTGAAAAACAGTAATGAGGTAAATGCAATTATGCAATAAAGAAATTGATCAGTTGCATTTTTGCGACACTTGCACATAACATCGTTACGTTTAACGTCGTGACGTTTGTTCCTCTAACGTTAATCGACGAGGATAACAACATTATCTGACAAAATCCTCGTCCATCATCGACGATGTTTTGTCGTCCATTTAAATTCATTTTTGCCAAAGAAACAACGGAATTGACAAAAATCGAAACAAATAAGGTTTTGGAATAAATAAACGACTACTTGGAGGCTACATCTTGGTGGTTCTGAAATTTCTGTTAAGCACAAGCTGCTGCTGACTATGACTGATGGAAAAGTGTGCAACGCTTTGACAGAGTCACATTCATCGCAGAAATGCTATATTTGTAGGGCTACTCCCAGAATGATGAATCAGGATAATTTTGGCTTTGGTTTGTCAACATTACATGCTTGGATTCGTTTGTTTGAGTGTTTGAGTGCTTTTTACACATTAGTTATAAGTTAGATATTAAGAAATAGCAAGCTAGATCTTCAGAGGAAAAAGCAAGTGTAAAACAACGATCAGACGAAATCAAACAACGATTCAAGCATGAAACGGGATTAATTGTGGACAAGCCAAAGCCACGATTTGGTTCCACAAATGATAGAAACAAAGCTCGACGTTTTTTCGGGAACCCCGAACTGAGTGATCAGATCACAGGATTGGATGTTACAATCATCAAACACTTTGATGTATTGTTGAGGACATTGTCTTCTGGCTTACATTGTCTTAGGTAAATCTTATTGAATTCAAAAAGTCGAAGAAGAAACAGCAAGTGCTTCCCCTTGCTTTTCAATGGCCTCGCTCCAGATATGAATGGCATACGCTAGAAGATCCCCAGTTGACCGGTTTTTGCGAAAGCCGTATTGTCGGTCACTGAGGATGTCGTTGGCTTCTAGGTATGCAAGGAGCTTACTATTAAGTACACGCTCCATACTCTTACAGAGTATGGACGTGACTGAAATAGGCCTGTAGTTGGCCGGGTCAGCACGACTGCCCTTTTTGGGTACAGGCTATACGTTAGCCAGCTTTCATGCTTTCGGCACCTTTCCAGTGGATGTTACAATCATCAAACACTTTGATGTATTGTTGAGGACATTGTCTTCTGGCTTACATTGTCTTAGGTAAATCTTATTGAATTCAAAAAGTCGAAGAAGAAACAGCAAGTGCTTCCCCTTGCTTTTCAATGGCCTCGCTCCAGATATGAATGGCATACGCTAGAAGATCCCCAGTTGACCGGTTTTTGCGAAAGCCGTATTGTCGGTCACTGAGGATGTCGTTGGCTTCTAGGTATGCAAGGAGCTTACTATTAAGTACACGCTCCATACTCTTACAGAGTATGGACGTGACTGAAATAGGCCTGTAGTTGGCCGGGTCAGCACGACTGCCCTTTTTGGGTACAGGCTATACGTTAGCCAGCTTTCATGCTTTCGGCACCTTTCCAGTCTCTAGCGAAAGGCGAAACAGGCGTGTCAAGATTGGAGACAATTCAGGCGCACAAGTTCTAAGAACAATTGCTGGTATCCCGTCGGGCCCACTAGCTTTGTTCACGTCAAGATTACGCAGTACTCTACGGACGTCCTTCTGATGCATGCGAATGTCCGACATACACGTCTCGCATCCAATAGGAGCATCAGGAGGGTGAGCGCCACTACTATCCAGACGTGAAGACTCCGCAAAGAGGGCGGCAAACAAGTTTGCTTTCTCCTCAGTGTAGTGGACCAGAGACCCATCAGGTTTGAACAGTGGTGGTAGTGAGGGGCGACAGAAGTTCGATTCGACCGACTTTGCCAGGGACCAAAACGCTTTGCTGCCAGCAGGGTATGAAGCGAGTTTGTTCCCAATTCGGCTAACGTGGTCAAACCGAGCCCTCCGCAAAACCTTCTTGCTGGACTTGGCAGCCCTTTTGAAGGCTCTCTTCTTCTGATCCACGTCATTTGCTTTGCAGTTTCGAGCATCGACCCATGCTAGGTACGCCCCGTGTTTAAGCGCTTCAGCGCGATCACATTCGGCGCCAAATCAAGGTCGAGCTTTGCCGGACATTATTACGTCAGAGAACGGTATGTAGTACTCTATCGCCTGTCGCAAAACATCTACCACGGCGTCTGCGCACGACGATGAATGATTTGAAGAAAAGCAAGTAGGCTGCCAAGGATAACATGCAAAGAAAGATCGCATGCCATCCCAATCCGCTGACTTGTATCGCCAAACCCGCCAAATGCCTTTAAGGCTAAGATCGGGCGGAGAGTTGACGGATACAGACTTCACCAGACGGTGGTCGGAACTACCTAACGGTGAAAATATCGTTACCGTAGCGACTGTGTGACTCAACATCGGCACCCTCGTTGCTCCCTGGACCAGCTGTGTGAGATCTAATGTCCGTGCACTGGTATGGGAAGAGCCACTCCTGGTGATGGGCATTAAAGTCCCCCAGTAACACGAAATGAGCTGCTGGGCCGCATCTGCTGCCTCACTGATATATTGTGTGAGCCTGGTTGTCTCATGATCTCCGCTGTGCGAGCGGTAGACACAGGCATAGATAATTTTGTCTATGCCCGTGTCCACCAGAGCCCAAAGTGTAGAGAACCTGGAGTCCTCAAGGTTCCGGAGACGCGGATAGTAGATGTCATCGCGGTCGTACATACATACCCCCGCACGTGGTTTGTGCTCCAAGGTAAACCCTGGGTAAGAAAAATACGACACGTCTGATGGACATCTGATCTGCGTCTCCGAAAGAAACAGCAGAGCAGGTTTTCCAGTCTCGAGGTAGTGGTGGACTGCGACGAGATTTGAGTGCAGACCTCGGATATTACTGAGGTGCACTTTGAGAGAGAGGGAGTGCAGCCGCTGTTTAACTTTGCTCTGTTTATTACGTTTCATGATTTAGAGAGTGAAGAGGAGAGAAGAAGGAAGTGAACTGAGGCTTCAGGCTGTTAACCTCCAGACCCACACTACACAGATGATATCGATTGGGGAACTAATCTGGAGACTGCGGGGACGCCCGAGCCCCCCCGGAATGACCATCGGGTCCTCTCATCTGGTCGCCAACCAGCACGATGGTGCATTCCGGGATGTTTCGACAGTTGGTGGGGCAGCCTTTTATGTGTGGTTGGCACACTACTTGGGCCCCCAACTACCTGCGGTCGGCCAGCGGCGCACCGTGCCTCGGATCCGCGAGGTCTATGCGAAGCAAAAGAAAACGATTTATACTATCACTTTCTTTTGCTTCGAATAGACTTAGTAACATTTAGGGCGTTCAATTTAATTACTTTTATTTTTGTATGATAATGTGGTGAACTAAAATATGACGAATTTTTAAAAGTCATAGAACAAAAGTTGTTGATTATGATGTTAGTAACATAGTCCTGAGAGGATTTCGGTGTTTTACAAATAATCCTGTATATATAAATTAAAATATCATGAAATAAAAATCTTATTTACAAAAATAAAACTGATTTTCAAAAATTGAAGAAGTTGGAAGTATTTTTTTTTTTGTTTTTCGAGCTTTGGTTTGTGGACTTGTGCTTTACCTAGTTACAAAAGCCTAAATGTCAACTACTTATCACCTTTTACAAAATATTGCTTTTCCCGACGCAGAGCCGTTCATTTTTGAGTTCTTCAGGTACTTCACCATCAACTCAACTTCACCATATACATTTTAACAAGTATAAAGTGATTAACAACCATATTCTAGTAATCGAATCGCAACCCATGAAATACTTATAATTGAGTAGTTCTGGTAGCCGTCTGTGGTCTTTATCATCAGTTCCACTTCACCGAATGGTACTTTCCGAGAGCAACTACACAAGTTACTTTAAAAAATATTTGAAGAATTCCCTCGATTTCTACAGGATTCCATCATCAGATCCTGACTTGATGACGATGGGAGCACCTGGAAATATACCTTCTAGGTGCCTTTCAGACAAAAATAAAAATTCAAATCAGTCTAGTCTCGAGTAATCGCGGAACATATATTAAAAAAAAACAGAGTCGCTTATAAAAAAAAAAATCAGCGTCATCTTGGGTTTTGACAATTATTCAAAAAAAGATAACAATTATTCCCAAACAATAGATAAAAACTTACCTTCTCAAGTTGCTCGTACAAAATGCGTAAAGTATCGACTTGAGTATTGTGAAGTATTATGAATTATGTTGTGTTCGTACAGCGATCTATTTTTAGACAAATTTCTGTTGACAAGCGACATAGCGTCCACTCACGAAGACGGCTGACCGCGGTTTAAAAATTGCATTACACTTTTCTGTCCAATAAATCTAAACAGTGACCAACGAAAATAACCCTTAATGCGGCCAGTTAAGATTCATGCGTTTTAGCAAAATATGAGAAAAATTTAAAAGGGATTTTATTTTTTTGTGAAGCTATTTTTCGTTGTTATTAATACGCTCGTTTTGAGGTGATTATATCTGCTAGCCTGGGGTATTTTTTAAGAATCAAAATATGTAAATGTTTAGCAGAAAAAATATCCTAAACTTAACCCTTTTTCCTCAACTTTGTATGCAGAGGTCTTGAAAAATCGTGTTTACAATACTAAAAACCATATTTTTTGTATTTTAAACACGGCTGCTTTGGAGATAAAGAAGTATTCTATCTATTTTAACTGTTAGTTTTGTTTGAATTTATTTCGTTTAGTCGGAAGAGGCACCCAAAAACAGCTTATTTACGTCAGATTCGAACTTACGTCCTTAAACAAACAAACAAACTTTATAGTATTAGTAAGTATAGATAGGAGAGTTCCAGATACAGTGACATTTAAGTGGACAGACATCTGAGAAGTTACAAGCTCGAGGTCGCACTGCCAGTCATACATTCGCAATATACAGTTAAAGGTTTAATGAAGAAACCACATCTAATAAAAATATAGCATAAAAAGGAAAGATCAGAGGCGAGGAAAGTCTAAAATCTATATAATTATATATATATCGTCGAGCGTATCAACGATCACGTCTATTCGCACTAACGTATCATCGGCTGAGTGAGCAAGGTTTATTTATTAAAGTTTTATGCAACACAAAAAAACCTTTTAACAAAAAATTAAACCGACTCCCAAAAAACACTGCAAAGTGAAAAATAACTTTAATTTCGGTAGTCGGTGTCTTTAGTTTTGTTTTTTCGTTTTTGGCACCGACTTCCGAAATTAAAGTTATTTTTCACTTTGCAGTGTTTCTTGGGAGTCGGTTTAATTTTTTGTTAAAAAGTTTTTTTTTATCTCTTTTTAGTTGGATGATTTTTAATTTACCTAGTTACAAGAGCCTAAATGTCAACTACTTATAACCTTTTACAAAATATTGCTTTTCCCAATGCTGGGCCGTTAATTGTTGAGGAGTTCTCCTGGTACTTCACCATCAGCTCTACATCACCATATGCATTGTGACGAGCATAAAGTGCTTAACACCCATATTCAAGTAATCGAATCGCAATCCACTTAATACTTATTATTGAGTAGTTTCGGCGGCCATCTGTGGTCTTCATCATCAGTTCCACTTCCCCAAATGGTACTTTTTGAGAGCAACTGCACAAGTTACTATAAGAAATACCCAAAACGCCATAGGTGTGCCTATAATATTTGAAGAGTTCCCTCGATTTCTCCAGGATCCCATCATCAGATCCTGACTTTGGTGATAGTGGTACCAATTTCGAAGTATACCCATTCGAACAAAAAAGAATTTTCCAAATTGGTTCAGCCGTCTTCGAGTACTCGATGATCATACATACAAAAAAAAAATATATACGCGTCGAATTGATAACCTTCTCTTTTTGTCGTCGGTTGAAAATGAATGTTTATTATATATTTGTACTGTTCTGATGTTACGCGACCCATTTTCAGTCAGATATCTACGGTTCTATGAAAATCCATATTTTGTGGTGCTTTAGAAATGCATTTTGAGATGACACAGTAAACAAACTTTCCAGATTTCCAGTGCACACAATCTGTAATTAGGTAGTTTTCAGATATACTTATTTTGTGCAAATAAGATCTGAATTAATTAAATGATGTCTATTTTTCACAATTTGGACACTAAGGTACGATAATTTTTTTTTCTTATCCAGCAAACATTGGACGGACCTAGGTGTGTACATGGGTAAACTATACCCAAAAGATAGGTAAAGTAAACCCGGGTGAACCTAGGTATACCAGATTACTTCTGAACGATAGAAAATAAAGCATGTTAATAAAGACATATAAACCCTTGAATGCTCATACTTGTCGACTTGCTTATCACCAAAGTCAACAAATTACGGAATAAAATCCAGGAAGTGCTGAATAGAATTACTGACTAGTCTCAGAGCGGTTGTGATGGATTTGTGCCTGTACTCATGCACTTCGCATTTCATAAACTATATTTTATTCATGTTAGGATTGGAAGTAGTTTTTAGCGCCTTTTTTTATTACATGCTACTATTTGGTTTTTAGGGTTCCGTACCCAGCGTAAAAACGCTGTATTTCATATAAAGTAGAAATATGCATTACTGAAATCGGTACTGGACATGGATTACTTACACAATTACAAAAATCCTTATAAAACTATGAAATAACCAACAAAATAACTTTGAATTTAAATATCGATGGTTTACCGATACATAAAAGCTCGAATCATCAACGATGGCCAGTACTGTGCAATATTACTGAAATTAAAAATATATCTCCTATCATGGTGGGAATATATGAAGGGATATTAAAACCTACCGATTTAAATTTATATTTAAATCCTTTTGTCAACGAAATGAAGCAAATTGAGAATGGTGTCACAATTAACACTTTAACTGGACGGTAAAAGACGATTGAAGGTAGTATAAGAGCATTTATATGCGATTCACCCGCGAGGGCTCTTATAAAATGTAATGTATGTATACCCATTTGCTTACCTAAATTTGATGTGTATCTCAAATATAAACAAACATTATACTGTTTATAAGTGGATGACATTCATAATTATACTTTTCTTTTTTGCAGGTGTTTTTAATTTCAACAGTAAGCACGGATGTTTAAAATGCACTGTGGTCGGTGATTATTCACATTTGTCACATACAGTAATATTCCCGAAAATAAATTGTCCTAAAAGAAACGATGATAACTTTCGCAATAAGAAATATGGACTACATCATAAATTTGATTCACCTCTACTTCAATTGAAAATTGATATGATCGTAAATTTTCCGGTTGGTTACTCGCTGCATCTAATAGACCTCGCAGTTATGAAACGGATAATAATGCGATGGCGACATGGAAATTTTATTGCTATCGTGATATTGCAGAACTGAACGACTATTAAGTTACCCAGAGAAATACACAGATCTGTTCGGACTGTTGATGTTCTATTACATTGGAAAGTTTCTGAATACCGCACTTTTTTATTATAACTGAGTTGGGTAATACTGAAGCATGTTTTAGATTCTGACGCATACAAACACTTCCTTTGTTTATTTTGTGCCATCACAATATATACTAACGAAAATCATTTTAATTTTTTAAGTCTAGCACAGGCGTTATTAAATTCATTTATAAAAAATTATAAATTATATTATGGAAAGGATTATATAACAAGTAATGTGCATAATTTATCACACCTCGTTGATGAAGTCCGAAAATTTGGCATTTTTAATGCTTACCCTTTTGAGAATAAACTCCAAAATATCAAACATATGATAAGACAGGGAAATAAGCCACAAGTAGCTCGAAGGTTACACGAAAGCAGTAAGATGAAATATCCGTTTGCAAAACAGTGCAACAGCAAGAATGAATCTATATTAGTTCTGCATTTTGGATCTTTTATTTTATCTTACCAAAAACACGATAAATGGTTTATAACAATGGACGAACAAGTTATAGAAATAAGAGCAATACACATTAATGAAACTGAAGACACGACTAGAAGGATACCGCATGGATAATTTAGTTGACGCCTTTGACTACCCCTTAAAGTCTTCATTAATTAATATTTATAAATGTGAAGATTACATCCATAGTAAATCAAAAAATTTATATGACTTTTCATTCGCTGACATTAAATGTAAATTGTTAAATGTAGAATATAATTCCGTATTGTATTTTACACCATTAATCCATACTTTGTAAAATAAAACAACTAATTTGAAAATCATGTATTTTTATTAAAGTCATAATTTTTTATAAGCTATCATGCCGCCGTATTTAGAGAAGAAATTAAAAATATATCACCGCCGTATTTAGAAGAAGAGTGGCTCTTAAATCGAGCACTGTCTAAGGAAGGCTAATTTGAAATGTTGTATTTGTTGGTTTAAGGACTGACCTCAATACTCTCTTAGTTAGCCTGCGAAACAGTTGGTGGGTTAATAAAACAATAGAAATCGCTGAAGAGGAAGCTATCTCTTGGTCTTTTACTATCAAAACTCGTTTTTTTTCGTTTTTGTTTTTTTTGTAAGACAGGACTTAAATCACCAAGTCATTCTAACAACAATTTAAATAAATAAAATAATTATCTTAGAAATTAACGTAAGCGAACAAGGTCGCTGGAAACAGCTAGTTTAATAATAAAACAGTAGAGATACTTAGCATATTGTAACATAGTAATTAGAATATAGTTTTACTTATACACTAGTAGGAAAATGATCAATCATCATAAATAGATATTTTGATCCAGTGTTTACAAGTAAAAATGCCCTCTTCTGATGTGTTTTGAACACAATGGGATTTAATAAAACTACAAAACCTGTCTTGTGACTTTTAAGCTATTAAATACTCTATTTAATATCTATTTAATAATCTTCTTACTTCTAAGAACGTAGAAACCTAAGCATTAATCAGTCATAAAATTATTACAATAAGAAACAGTTTTCGTACATTCAAATATCGATGGTTGCAGGGAATAAAGTTTGCGAAGTTTGGAACTTTGCGATTGTGGCTTTATTCCCCTAGCTGACCCGCCACGACTTCGTTCGCGTGGTATCCTACCCCTACCCAACCGATACCCTACCCCTATCCTACCCCTACCCGACCCCTACCCTACCCCTACCCTAACCCTACCCTACCCCTACCCTAACCCTACCCTACCCCTACCCTACCCCTACCCTAAACCTACCCTAACCCTACCCCTACCCTACCCCTACCCTACCCCTACCCTACCCGTACTCTACCCCTACCCTACCCCTACCCTACCCCACCCTTCCCCTACCCTACCCCTAGCCTACCCCTACCATACCCCAACCCTACCCTACCCCTACCCTACCCTACCCCTACCCTACCCTACCACTACCCTACCCCTACCCTGCCCCTACCCTACGCCTACCCTACCCTACCCCTACCCTACCCCTACCCCTACACTACCCCTACCCTACACCAACCCTACCCCTACCCTACTCTCCATTTCTTCTTCGTTCGCGTGGGATGTTTTTCCCGCTTAAATCCCTATCCCGTGGGAATTCCGGGATAAAAACTATCCTATGTCCGTCTCCTGGCTCTAAGCTACCTCCATACCAATTTTCACCCAAATCTGTTCTGCCGTTCTTGAGTTATAAGTGGCGTAACTAACACGACTTTCTTTTATATTATATAAAGCTAAATTACCACTCACTCACTGACTCACTCATTGACATAATTGTTCTCCCAGATGGTGGATGGGGAGGTGGGTATATTTTGACAGATTCGTAACTCGTAACTCTCAAACCTACGGGAAAAGTGCCAAACCTCCCCTTTTCACACCTCCCTATCGTATCTCGGAAACTACGAGACCCGTATTTTTTTTTACGGATGTGTATAGAGGAGGCTCGGTGAAGTAAAAACCATTTTTCAAAGTCACCCCCCTTGCCTCCCTTCTCACCCCCTTTAAGCGAATCTCGGAAATTAAGATACTTGGAACATTTTTCTTTTCAGATTCATTTAGAGGGGCAATGCTTTAGTCAAAATAATTGTGCAACCCCCCCCTCCCATTCTCTCCCCCCCCCCCCCCCCCATTTTTTTATTTATTTTCATTACTGACTAATAGACTAACAAAACAACTATAATAAGTCTTTGATAATTTTAGTTTTAGGTATTATTAACGACTACCTAATAATGGTAATAGTCAAAGTATAAACGTATCAAAATAATAAGTAGATAAAAAAGGTTCTTTATACAGATGTTTCAAGTGGCTTAGTGGGTATTCCTGCAACGGGTGCATACTCGTAGTATAGATGAAGGTTATCTGAAGTTGGCCGATATGTCACCTTGGGAACCGGGAGTAAAAAAAGGACTTAAGTTCATCTAGTTTGTGCTCTTCTAACTGTACTTGACTGTAAATCGAGACCTAGATAATATCTAGGGTCTGTTGATGGAGCCATAATATGAAACACTGGTACGCTGCAAAATTAGGTCAATAACAAAGGCACAAACAAAGTATGAGGGTGGAGCCAGAATTTGGCATCCTGCAAGTCCTGACGACTGTATTAAATACCTTAAAAATATTACGTGTATGTTTTTTATTTAATAGACGATAAATATCGAATAGTTTGTATTAAAAATTAAAGTTTTCATACTTTTTAGAGCGCGATTGTAATTTTTTAGTAGTCGTGTTTTAGTTTTTGAACTTACGATGCAAGTTCAGTTGTTCCGGGCTAATTCTTGGCATTACTGAACCGATTCTAATAGGTACTTTCACTGGAAGATAAAGGTCAAAATATAGACTACTTTTATCCCGGAATACAGTCGGAGTCGAGAAATGTACGCTAAAAAAAAAAGAACTACGTGGGTAATATAGACTCTCGCATGATCGAAGTTGCGGTACACAAAGAGTACAGTCATTTATGTTGCATGCAATATCCACAAAACGTATAGCTCATAGAATACTGCTAACAAAAACAATGTGCAAGGGTAGCATTTATGCGTGAATTAAAAGATACTATTCCACTGTCATCAACATCTGCGTCGCCTTTTCACTATGTTGGGATCGAGTTCCAGTCTAACCAATGTTTTTAGATTACAGCTAGGTAACACTAGGTTGTGGGGTCACAGGTGCCGTACTAAGCGCTTTTCTTCAACATTTATTGTGCGCACAGCCAAGGTGTGGAACTCTCTGCCGGCTTGTGTTCCCTGCCGCATATCGCACTCTTAGAATGAAAGTGACCCAACTCTAAATTCGTGTAATTTCATATTTTGATGTAAACTGGCCTGAAACATTAATCTGAATTGCCGAGTGAGCGACTTGAGATATATGAATATAATTTATTCAATGCTGCTTTATTACTGCTCAATTCAAAAATAATACTATTTTTAACCGACTTCAAAAAAAGGAGGAGGTTCTCAAGTCGTCTTGAACTTTACCTCATTACTCGCAAACGGCTGGACCAATTTGGAAAATTATGTTTTTGTTTGTAAGGGTATACTGTCTAGTTGGACGTATTGTCGTCACGTTTGGATCTGATGATGGGATCATGGAGAAATCGAGGGAACTCTTCAAATATTATAGGCACACCTATGGCGTTTTGGGTATTTCTTTTAGTACCTTGTGCAGTTGCTCTCGAATAGCACCATTTGAGGAAGTGGAACTGATGATGAAAACCCCAGATGGCCACCGAAACTACTCAATAATAAGTATTTCGTGGTTGCGATTAGATTACTTGAATATAGATGTTAAGCACTTTATGCTCGTCACAATGCATATGGTGAAGTAGAGCTGATGGTGATGTACCAGGAGAACTCTTCGAAAATTGACGGCTCTGCGCCGGGAAAAGCAATATTTTGTAAAAGGTGATAAGTAGTTGACATTTTGGCTTTTGTAACTAGATAAATTACAAACCGACCCACTAAAAAGCGTTAAAAAAAAGCTTTTTAGCAAAAAATAGAACCGACTTCCATATAAAAACACTACAAATGCAAAAATAACTTTAATTTCGGAAGGCGGTGTCTTTAGTTTTGTATATATTTTCGTTTTAGACTTTGTAGTGTTTTTATATGGAAGTCGGTTCTATTTTTTGCTAAAGTTTTTTAGTTAGTTAAATTTAAGTCCCATTCATTCTGAGAGTGCGATATAACCCGTCAGCCTTTAAAGCAAGAGTGAATAGGCATTTTCTGGGCTCGCTCGTTCAATCGTAGACCTCATCTTATACTTACCATCAGGTGTGAGTGAGGTCAAGAGCGGGCTCATTCGTAATATTAAAAAAAAAAAACACTATACTCCTTGGCAAGACTATTGTCTTTTCTGGCTTTTGACTATCAGTAACGACCTTCGATGTACAAATGACAGCCGGGAACGGACTGACTTGATTTCCAAGGCACGGAGGAATCTTGTCACCCACCCATGGTCAGTCCTCAGTGAGCGTTGCTTTACCTTGAAGATATCAGACAGGCAGTCGCTCCATGTGAAATACTTGTCGAAGCGTCAACGCATATCAATCAATCTGGATCAACGCCATCTATCTCTCACTGGAGGAACTATGTAGTTAGATTTGACAGCTAACGTTTGGGAACGTCAAGTAATAACTTGGGGATGGTTAGCGTGGAGTAATGGCAACACCGAGCGAATAGTCGAGTCAAATGTCGCTCCCGAAGTATAATCAGCTATTTGACATTGACAGGTAGGTTGGCTAACCTGTAACTGGGGCACTTTCAATCGGTCCGGCCACAGAGTACATTTTATATACTGAGATAGAGCCGTCACTCGAAGATTCCAGGGCGCCCGCGCCCTCTGGCAACAGGTAAAAACAACAATGTATGAAGCATATGTACCTGCCTACAAATCAGGATACCACTGCATAGGCCGTCTTATTTATTTCCTTTTTATTTAGTACTTTGTAATTTATGTTAATTTAAAATGAAACAATATAATTACAACATCCAATACTTTATTAAATCTTTTACAATATTTGATGGCCATCTCCTGAATTTCATCTTCCATATTAAGTATATAATCGTTTCGTGATCCACACAATAACTTATAAGTATCCTTAGGTACACACCAATTAAATAAGAATATATTATATCTTAAATTTCTTGAATTATTTGCAATTATTGACTTATTATTTGACAAATTATTTAACTTTTTTCAAACCTTTGACATTTACAAAATGTTACCAAGTGACCGTCTCGCGTTCTCCCCAAACATTCCCCAAAATCCAAGATTTGTAAAAAAAACCCACAAATGGCTATTCTTTTTTATTATTGATACAATTTATACAATATAAAATTGTATCAATATTGTATTGCGTCCATGACTAAATTAGCCTCTTCACTCGCGCCGGTTGCAATTCCGTACATTTTTTCTGAGTTAAACCTGTTTAGCATCTTTGAACTGGGTTTAAAAAAACACATCCTTCTAGCAATTTATATCCTATTCTCAAGATGGATTCGGCAGTGTAATAATGGCCAATCTGTTTCGACGTTTGTCTTCAATAATAGCTACTTGAGAGAAGGCTCTTTCCGCAACTGTGTTAGAAAAAGATAAAGACAAAATTCCTAGTGCCAATTTGCTAACATTTCCACGGGTATGTCATATCACCGACTGTATTTTTGAAATTATAAACTTCAACCCAGAACTCTTTGATGTGTTGCGTGGATTTTCAAGTTGTACTATGCAAATCATTCCATTCTGCGGCAACTTCGGAGCCACTCGGCTATCATCGTGCACAGCATTTTGTTTTCGTGTGTGCTTTCACAGATTAGTTAGTGGTTTGATCGCGTTCAGACATCATCAGTCCAAATATTCCCCCAAAAATATTGTCCCTCAATTCTCCCTCCAATACTTTAACAACCCCCCAAATTTGGGGGGATTCCCTCCAATCTGGCATCACTTCATTTACGCAAGTTTCGTTACCATTTTAGTTTAAAATTAAATAAGTTAAAGAAAAAATAAAATTGCGTAATTGGAGGATTTTATTAATTTGAAGATACGTGTGTTAATATATTATAAAAGGTGTGAAATTTAAAAGGTGTCCTAATATCCCTAATATTTTAATTTATATAAAATAAAATGGTTATTTGTTAAAGATAATTTAGAATATCTGAGTAAAACGGAGAACAAGTTTAAGCTAAATGTGTAAATATTTAGAGAAAAATGCCATCTATCAATACGTAACTTAAACTTTGTATATTGCTATACGTATAAATTAAAAATCAATTGAATCGAGTAGAATCCAAAAGCAGAACCCTACCTAAACTAGTCGGTTATCATTTCGTCACTTTTGTTCTAAGTTATAGCACCATGGGTCCGGCAGTCTGAGTGGACATTCGTTACTCCGCGCTAAACTTCCCGCGTTCCTAAGTTCTTAATCGAGCAATATCTTAGGCATCCTTGATTATTTTGTATTCTGTGCGTGTTAGCAATTAATTAAAAGTGTTAACGAAGATTTTGTGAGTGTTATTTCCGATGTCGCGACCCACTGATAACGAATCCCCGTTATACTAATACTCAACTACATCCTGTTAGACTTGTTACATAGATATTTTTAGATATATTATCACTAAAATATATTTTCATGATTGCATCCCATAGCAACTGCCCTATTCAGCAACACAGCGTCGGGATTGTTTCGGGGAAATAGGTACAATCTTTAGTACTATTTACTAACAAAGATTGTAAGAAAATTGTTACCTGTAAACAATTTTATGAACCTTACACTAAATAAATAATTTATATCATGCATGTTCTACCTATACTATAAATATAACGTGGAATAAAATATCTTTGCACCTAAATGTTGCTTGTACGCCCAGTACATTTTTAACGAAAGCTTAATAGTTTCATTATTAATAGAATTGTTTTTTAGAAAAATAAAACAGCGACAATCAAACAACAAAAAGGCGATTGAAACCGTATCAGTAGTTTTTGAGAAAATCGCGGCCATAATAACATACATACATACTGGTAGAATACAGAACCTCCTGTTTTGAAGTCGGTTAAAAATTTCATTAAATTGATCAACCAATCTCGTTCTCCCATACAGCCTCATTTTGAATACAATCTTTTAGTAGTACCCTATTATTTTTACAACACCAACAACCTTATATACAACATTGCTAGCGTGTTTTCTTCTTTTATGGTTTTGGTACAGACTACAAAACCATACACCGTAGTTGACCCGACATGAAACACTATTTCTCCATTAGTTAGTTGCAGTAAAATGGTATTCTTAAAAAAAAAAAAGTTAAAATAATTTTCAAACTACAAGTATATAATGTAATAATAATTTAAGGAGGGGCCTGGAGTTCTAAAATACAGACCTAGGCTTAGTTTATACTCCAGATCTCCCACATATTACACACTTTGCCAAACTTTCTGTGTCTAACTATAATTTATACTCATGTTGATATGTAATTTGTGGAGATAAATAAAGATTTTTATTATTTATTTATTACTAGCTGACCCGCCACGACTTCGTTCGCGTGGTATCCTACCCCTACCCACCCATACCCTACCCCTATCCTACCCTACCCCTACCCTACCTTACCCCTACCCTACCCCTACCCTAACCCTACCCCACCCCTACCCTAACCCGACCCTACCCCTACCCTAACCCTACGCCACCCTACGCCCACCCTATCCCTACCATACCCCAACCCTACCCCTACCCTACCCCTATCCTACCCTACCCCTACCCTAACCCTACCCTACCACTACCCTACCCTACCAATACCCTACCCCTACCCTACCCTACCCTTACCCTACCCTACCCTACCACTGCCCTATCCCTACCCTACCCCTACCCTACCCCTACCCCTACACTACCCCTACCCTACACCAACCCTACCCCTACCCTACTCTCCATTTATTCTTCGTTCGCTTGGGATGTTTTTCCCGCTTAAATCCCGATCCCGTGGGAATTCCGGGATAAAAAAAATCCTATATCCGTCTCCTGGTTTTAAGCTACCTCCCTACCAATTTTCAGCCAAATCGGTTCAGCCGTTCTCGAGTTATAAATAGTGTAACTAACACGACTTTCTTTTATATATATATATATAGATTATATTGACTTCTATTTTGAAAACATTTTTTATAATGCTCTCGACCCCCATCACACCTGACCGTAAGTGTCAGATGAGGTCGACAGAACGAGCGAGCCCAGAAGATGCCTGTTCACTCTTCCTTTAGTTTAAAGGCTGACGGGTCATATGTGGCTGGGAACACAGAAGCCGGCAGAAACCTTAACTGTGCGCAGAATAAACGTAGAGAAGTGCTACGATAAGATTCTTACGAAAATGTTCTTAGTTCCTTTAAATGTTAAGCCTGCCTACCCACGCCCGTATCGAACGTTAATAAATATTTTGTTATCAAAAGACCATTAAGCTGAAATATTCCTCAATGTCAAAATCTACCAACTGAATAAAAAAATCCGTTTCCATGTTGCTACGTGACAAAAGCAATGTCCGCATTCCCCAAATGACGCGCGATGTATTAATTTATAAGTGCATTAGGATATCGACAGGTATTGTACGCAGTTATATTGCCACAAGGAGTTTTAAGAAGAGTCCATAACAGTTATATGTAAAAAGTTGTTTATATAGCAAAATCTTGTTGTTTTGTATTTAATTGGGCACCGTAACATATTTCTTACTTATATTATAAATAAGAAAGAAGAAAAGAAGAAGAAAGGTTGTGAGGATGGATGTACGTTTGAATGTTTGTAACTCTTTCACGCAAAACTACTGAACGGATTTGAATGAAATTTAAGGTAAGTAGTTATTTGACATCCTGGAATAACACATAGGCTACTTTATATCCCGGAATTCCCACGGGTTCGGGATTTACGCGGGAAAATCCTACCACGCGAACGAAATCGCGGGCCGAAGCCAGTGAGTATTATGTATTTGCGTTCTTAAGAACGCGATTTAGGTTTGTTGAATGTTAGAACATTTACACGATAAATGAGAATCTCACCGTACAACCATATTAACACACAAACATTTATCTTATCTATATATATAATTATATAAATAAATTGCTGTTCGTTAGTTCCGCTTAAACTCTCGAACGGATGCACCGATTTAATTAATTCTTTTAGTAGTATATTCCCTCTGTCTCAGAAAAAGTTTAAACGTTCAGAATAGCAATGCCTATTCAGTCAGCTAGTATTTAATAGAAATATTCTAAGATGAGGCAACAATACAAGGCAAAATATATTTTTATGATATTGGTTAGGTCCAACTATGAAAGCCGTACGGCATCAGGATAGTAACAATAAAGTTGGCAGAAACTTTCTCACGTTGAACCTCTACACACGATAACTAGCGACATCTATGATCGATAAAGCCAAGAAAATAGGAATAATAAAAAAGACGAATCTGTCTAACAAAACGCTAAACCAAATACTGAAAGAAAAACGATGTAAAAAATATATATATTGAAGTAGTCTCCGTTAAACAACTTCATATTTTAGGAGTATAGTATTTCTAAATGATACTAACAACGCCATCTATATTCAGCAATTTGGTTTTTATTGTTACGCCATCTAGCGGTTTTCCACCCTTTGTTTAACTAGACGCGTTCAGTCCGACATAGCGCAGGCGAGATAGCAAACTAGCCCGAACTAAACCAAACTGTTCGGTTAATACGACAAAGGAAAGGTTAACATCTAATTTACTGGAACTTTATCCAGCTTTGTTTTTCTACCAATTACAAGAAGTTTTGTTGCGTTTAAGGTTTTCTAAGTATATTGCAGCATTGCATGAAGAACGGATTACGGTGGAACTTGTGGCTAAATATCAGCAACACGAGTTGATCAAGGTTTAAGCAATGCCCAGGTCAATCCGTGGATGACATCCTAACATATCATGATAACTCCGTGGCTTGGAAAACAGAAGACAGAAATTCTGGTACTAATCTTGCCAATGTGTATTGTGTAAACCAGCTACTGGGTTGTAGAGATCAGACAGGGAGTCGCTCCATGTAAAACACTACTACTCGGCTGCATCCTGGTTAGTCTGGAAGCGGATCCCATATTTGGAATAAGGCTGAGCAAACGATGAGATGATACCAGCAACGCCATCTATATTCTGCAAAGTTATTTTCATTGTATCGCCATCTAGCGGCTGGTGGTGTAACCTTTTGTTAAATTTAATGCGTTCGGACCGACACGGCGCAAGCAAGATAGTTAACTAAACCAAACTGTTCGGAAATGACGTCAAAGGAATTGCATTGAACATGTAATTTACTGGAACGTTAAGCAGCTTTGAGTTTCCATTGAAGAAACTCGTAAGAAAAAACGTACGGCTGCATTAGGTTTGAGTGTTTTTATTTCGATTTTCAGTGTTCCTCTTATGTGATGGAATGTTCGTTAACACGGGTACACCATCACCTGTGTGAAACTGCCTAACTGACTGTTTCATTAATAACTCTTTTATAACCACCGTTAATTTCTGTTTTTTTTTTTTCAAAATAAACTAGACGAATCCGGTATTTTTACAGATTTCAAAAAAGGCGGAGGTTCTTCGCTACGGCTGAGTCAATGGTTCAGTCTCATTAGAGTTTATGTCTTTTTTTAAGGCTTCAAAATCAATGTAAATGTATTTATGTTTTATTTTTATGTTAATAAATATATGAGAACTTTGTAGATTACTACATGAAGATGATGTTTTGCGGAAAATTGTCAAGACAGAGTGGGCATAGTAATCGTGAAACTCAATTTAGAACTGAAAGGAGCTCAACAATTCGACCAAAGTTACAGAACGAACTCAGAACCCTAACCTACTTATATGAAAATAATAAATATAATGCCACAGATTTTCATAGAGAGCCCAAATTTATGTCCTATACATCTGCTGGATCAGAAAATTAAACAAGAAAAATGGAGGACAACGATTGAAATCGATAGACACATAATTCTCAGCTAAATTCTGTGATAGTTAGTATTTTGACGACGCGAAAAACCTAAGACAACGCTCACTAGATGGCGGACACCTGTCAATCGCTCGAGTTTTTTATTTTATTTTATTGTTGATAGATTTGCATTTAACCACCATCTCACCTGATGTCGATGATATGGTCGAAGATGAAGCACGCTTGCCTAGAAGTAACCTATCCACTCTTGACTTAAAGACTCCCAGGTTATAGCTATAGGGTAATTTTTGACATCTGTCAAATTGACGTCAATCTCGCATTTACTGGTGGTTTGTATTTTACTGTATACTTTACTCATTGATACCTGTTATTATCAGCTGGTTAGCCTTTTCCCAAGTATTTTGGGCTCGGCTTCCAGTCTAACAGGATTTAGCTGAGTAATAGTGTTTTACATTGAGAAACTGCCTGTCTGACTACCACGACCTAGTCGCTGCATAACACAATACCCCTAGGCTAAACCAGTGCCAGATTAACTGACTTCTGACTAACCGTAACGACAGTCATGGATTTCGAAAAGTCAGCCGTGACCACTTAACGTTCTTTCCGAGGCACTCATTGATATAGGTAACGCCAAATAACTTGGCAAGAGTCGTTCAATGCGCAGAAGTCGATTTTTAGGTGTCAGCGGTTGTCAGCGGGACGGGGGTATGACGTAGCGCCGCTCCGAGCGCGCGATTGGTGCGTCAGTAGTTCTCGTTCAATTTGCTCCTGAATACACTTGCGTACACGAAAGTTGTACCCTTTGTTTTTGTTACGAGTCGTTGTTTTAAATTTAGTTTTTGTTACGTTGATTACAATGCCAGGACCAAATACCGTTTAACACAGACTATTAAAACGTCAGAAAGAACAGTTAGACACTATAGTTAAGGAAGGTTGAAATTCCGAATTCGTCACTGTCTTTAATACACCGGGAAAAAAGAGAATAAAAGGGGTAGCAGTTTTATTAACTAACTAGCTTGTGCCAGCGGCTTCGCCCGCGTGGGAAGTTTTTCCCGTGTAAATCCCAGTCCCGTGGGAATTTCGCAAAATCCTTTCTTAGCGGATGCCTACGTCATAACATCTACCTGCATGCCAAATTTCAGCCCAATCCATCCAGTGGTTTGGGCTGTGCGTTGATAGATCACTATGTCAGTCGGTCAGTCAGTCACCTTTGAGTTATATATATTTAGATTGTGCCGACGAGAACATATTATTTTTAATGTTTTTTTAAATACATTTTTTCACTTTTTAATGTATATATGTATTATATCTATTTTATTTATAATACCGAATTAACGAATGAATTCCTCTTCTTTCTTTAACATTCTTCTGAACAGATATGATTAAAAATAAATGATGGCAATAACCATAGAATAATGGCAAGCAGTAAAAGTGACCACTTTTTTCTTCCACTAAGTGCACGATGCGCGAACTTACCCCCACTGCGCCAAAACCTTGCCAAGTTATTTGGCGTCATCTATACCTTTCGTTAATATAATATTCCCGGTTACCGAATTAGCATGCTGCACTTACCGTGCGCTGAATATAGTGGCCAGGGCCATGTAGCAGCCGTCAGCGACGCGCGACGAGCCAGTGAAGCACGTGTCCACGGTCCAGTCCAGGAGCGGCCCGATGTCTGGGTTGCAGTCCAGTAGCAGGACTATCGTCTCTCGTGCCAGCTCAAATATCTGCCGCAAAAAGGGAGAGCTTAGACAATTGGACGTAGATACGCAAAAAGGATCCAACCCACAAAATGTCACTTTCAAGATAATGAAGTTTGAAGTTTAAGTTGTATTTGCTCTTTGATATTCTATTTTGTGATTTTGTTGATTTGGGACATAGTTGTAAAAATTGGTGTCCTTTTTATAGAATTATGTTTTATTGGGAATAAATAAATATTTTTAGAGATATTTAAGTAAATATGGGGTTGGATCGTTTTAGCTAAAAGCCATTTTCATTTATGCTAAGCTTATATTGAATTTTGCAGTAACGATCCAGCATGGCAAATTGTTATATAATTATGGATTTATATAATTAAATAGTAAATTTTCTTTATTGAAATTTTTATATGTCTGAATACAAAAAAAAACACTTGTGACTATAAAACCTGAGATCAGTTCATTATATACAGAGATAATCTTAAGCTATTTATATATTCTTCTCTTTGCATTGATTTGTCATCACTTAAATTTATTCAACTTCCTCCATTTCAATATTAAGGTCTGGTTCACCCCCAAACCCTTGGAAATCGTCTTGAAGATTGGTATTACCTTTCTGAGTTATTATTTGTTGCTCAGATGCAATATCGTATAATTTCTCTATAATGACCCAAAAAGGTTGGATCGTTTTTGCGGAATTAAAATATAAACCTGTCATAGATGTGGGTTGGTACCCCATACGAATAAAAAGGTCAAATTCACATATTTTGACTAGGGTGTTTTTACTAATCGAAAATATAGACCATAGAGACTAATTTGGCATACTCAGCTCATTTTCGACCATACTGTGGGTTGGATCCTTGTCGCGTATCTACGTCCAATTCATAGTCAGTACAAAAGTTATGATAAATGGGCAGCATTTAAACAGTATTATATGTAGCTTATTTATTAATGAGACTTCTACCCACATTAATAAATAATAAAATTATATTTCATTAAACTTTGAATGTTGTTATTTCATCAAACTATGAATTTTACAATGTCCATGTTAGGAAAAGCCTTACAAGCTATAATTGGCTTGTGATAGCTAGTTCCGCTTTTCCAGTTTATGTTAACAATTTTGTTAAATACTGATATTTGAGAAATTTTGACATTGCTAGTTTTATTAAAACTAACTTGGTCTGGACTTTTTATAACAAATTTTACCACCACCGCATTGGATGAAGTCATGAGACAGTATCGCAATTATACACATAGTTTTGTTATACTCAGTAAGCATAATTGGAGACGACTCTAGCACCTTTGCTAAGTTGAATTATGTCAGCCATGTTTACTGAAGAAATATAGTTCAAAATCAACTTGAATTACCTTATCATTAGTAGAGGATAACATCTCGCTCAGCCACGGGTACAGCGAACCATCTTCAGCCAGCGCCGAAGGAGCGAAGCACGGACCACAGCATACTACAGCACTCATAGCCTATAAACAAAACGTCTTTTGTAAAGTTCCATTTTTAACCGACTTCAAAAAGGAGGTGGGGTTTCCGATTCAGTTGGTATTTTATAAAACAACTAGCCGTGCCCGCGACTTTGTCCGCGCTTAATAGTGACTTTCGGCAGCATGCTAATTATTTTTTCGTATTTATTAATATCTAATCAAAAGTAAAAAACATAAGTTTCAAGCTTCTAGCATTAAAAATGACGTAATTTCCATACAAACTTTCATCCCCTATTTCAACCCTTTACAGCCCTTTTTTCGAATTAAAAAGCCTATGTCCTTTCTCAGGCTCTAAGCTATGTCCGTACCAAATTTCATTAAAATCGTTTCAGTAGTTTAGGCGTGATTGCTTAACACACAGACAGACAGAGTTACTTTCGCATTTATAATATTAGTAAGGATTGTATTGGAACGTGCGTCCTATTTAGCGGTCGTTTCGCAAGTGAGAGCTACCGTCCAACTCTTGACCTTTTTGGTACAGAGTAACACCGCCACTTACACACCTCCCTTATTCAATACCCCAGGTTATAGCTATCATGCTGGGGTTGGGGGAGTCTTCTAACGAGATTTGGTCAGTAGAAGTCTGACACTCCCTTTCGCTCCACCCACAGCGGGAAAAAGAAGAAAAGAAGAAGAAGATTCTCCCACCGAAGAAAAAATTTATAGTTATCAGGAAACACAGCCTCCCGTCTTACCGGTGACAAATTTAAGTGAAGTTAGAAGGAAAATTAATGAAGCTGTCAGTGTTACTTACCCGCAGCGCGGAGAGATTGAGACGCTCGTCGTTCTCATGCTGCGGCGGTTGCGGAACTAGCGTGCCCAGGTGCCGCACCAGGGGACCACACCAGCCGGAGAACAACGAGAACAGGCTGCGCAGGAGCTCCTTTTTCATCAGGGAACCATACTTTTCCACTGCAGAGAAAGAGAGACATTTCAAATGTACATCCGAATTGTTGGAGTTTCGTGTTCCTATATTTAAGTCCATGTATTGCAGACCGCAGGCCCATAAAAAAAGAAATTAAATTAATTGAGATAACAATTTATTAAATTTGTTTAACAGGAATATCGATGTATGGATATTGAAAACGTGTAATCATGAAAAACTGGCCTTTTACATCATTCCTTCTTTTTTTGGGAAACGCAATCTTTGATGGTCACAAAAATAACTATGGTCAGAAACAGTTTAGCCAACGTGACAACATATTGATGTTGCTTGCAATAATCTATTGCCGACAACGCTTTTCTGGAAAACTCAAAATTCCATATCTAATTTCATAGAAGCACGATTCTGCCCCCGATGTCATAATTACAGTAAGTCGTGTTACTGGTGTTATGACTTTTTTTACATTACTGTGATCCTTAAATCAAGTCCTGTAAGGAAAATTTTTCTTTATTTTTATGTCTAAATTATTAACAAAGTTACGATAAGCACAATCACAGTAAATATTGAGAAGACTCAATCGTTCATTATAATAATAACAGTAAGTAGACTTACTGTATTTAAATTATATTTTATTTCGTATTTTCACTATCATATTTACAATAACTAATGTTCCGGTAGATTGACATTATTTAAATATGGCGTTTTAGCTACTCATTTTCACAGTAAGTATAGTAACTCCATTTATAACTTGTGTAATTAACAAAAAGTAAAACCAATTTGTAAGCCACTTACTTGATGTATATCAAGTAAGTGAGTGAGCAGATATACTTACTGTAACAATGTAATTACAGTATCTTACCGACTTACTGTAAATACGCTTAAGAAAGTGTTAGTTGGGCTGATAGAAGTGGTAATTACAGATACAATTAGATTAAAAAAAAACCATCTATATTTAACAAATAAATTATATTGAGGACTAATCTACAAACATGTATCTTTTGTTATCCGTTTAAATATTTAAGCTATCTGCTATAATTATCAAGATACACCAATTTAAACATTTCAAAACAAAAGTGCGATTTCCCAACATTTCATTTTTTTACTTACTGTAATTATGACAATGGGGGCAGGATTATAGTCGACTTGCCCCTAATATTGAACTGGTGCAACTTGACCTTCAACTATAACCCTGTTTTTTAATCTCAGAGACAAAGTTGACATTACGATGATTGCCAGTTTTTTGCAAATCTTAAATAGTGATGTGCCACTATCGAAACTTAACATTGATAAAATCAGGTATCGGTTTATTATAATACGTTATCCTGAAATAATGTGTAGATGCTAATTTAAAACTAGAAATAAAAAAATAATAATGTAAGATATCTATATACCTGTAATTAATTATGTTATTAAAATCATAATTAATTACAGGTATTCGTTAATCAGATTCAAATAATGACTTCATTTCTTAGGAATATTCTGAATCTTCAGAATCACCACCTATTTCTATAGTAAACCTATCAGCAATGTCAACTATATGGCCCAGATGACACATAAAAACACACAATAACTACCGATTTACACAATAAATACCGATTTATTGCAAGCATGCGGGACCCAATCGAACAATATATTCTTATAAAAATGGGATGGGTCACGCCTGCTTGTCACTTTTTAAATAAAAATGTGCTTGTTTCTTTCCTTTCAATTGAGTAGTCAGGATTTTTTTTAAATTACTTTTTAGTTTAACTATGTTAAAGATTTCACATATTATTTAATTCTTGCTAGGAATTATGGTCTTGAAGTGTATTTAGAATTTTATTCGGATCAACTTCACAAATAGAGCCTTCTAGTATCCTTACTCTGCTCAATACAATGTAGACCTATTGTAAATAAATTAGAAGTTAAATACATCCCAGCTAAGGTCATCCCTTGCAGTTAATATTGGAGTCGGGCCGGATCAATGAGACACTATTCCATACAATTTTATAGAATTAAGCGTCTACCGATGTCATTATCGGTATTGGTGCCGGGCCGGGCCGGCCAATGAAGAAACGCCCAATGTATTGTTACTGCCCAGCACAATATAAGCGGCAGCATCATCACAGGGTCAGGGACAAGCCAATAAAATCATCACCATCTTCACCAAGTGAAGGTACACCAACTTTAGCTGGCCATTATCCAAGCCATTATCAAACACCAATATTAAAAGTCAAGGAAGAAGGAATAATTATTCCAACTTTATCCTTTCTTTAGTGTTACGTTTTTTATATATTTTTTTTTTATAAAGAAAACTCGCAATGTGGGTATAATTCACATTACTAGCAATCTTGTTGACCCCTCTAACTAAGCTATATAAACATACATTATAAATATGTGATTTACTTGTATAAAACTAAATAGAAATTAAATATCATATAAAAGACTGAAAAATTGTAACACTAAAGCAAGGATAAAAATCGGCAAACTATATCAAGTGGGATATCTGCCACTTGATATAGTTTGCCGATTTTTGATAATTAACTATCATTTCTCTAGTGACACTCACATAGTTACGACGAATTGATTAACGTGAGAATTATTCAAATCAGCCCAGGCGTTTGGCCTGTACATCACCACATAGGTACAAACACACATACTTACATACATACACAGACTGTGAAACACATTAACCTCCTTTGCGTCGCGCAGTCGGGTAAAAAGTTACGATTCTACAAACCGGTATCGTAGGTACAACACTGCGCAAAAGAGCGGGCAACATTATTTCTAAACTTGACATTTGCATGTGTCAATTCTGTCTCTGAGATTAAAAAACAGGGTATAGTATGATTCAATTTTATCCTTATCGAGTCAGATCGAGTGTTTCTGTCACTTGTTTTCATCATGCAAGTTCAGTGGGAGAAATTTATTATTTACTAGCTGATCCGAACTTAGTACCACCATATTTGTTCCCATATATTTAAACTTTCCATGGACATCTAAAGATATTTTAAAACCATAATTAGCCATCTCGGTCTAGGCTTTCTTGAACTCACTTGATTTACATGCAGGGCGTAAGTGACATAATTCAATTAAAAACTAATTAATCCACTACTGTCACTCAAATGACAACGCGATAAGATCAAGAGCGCCTATATTCCTTGCAAAGCGTTGAGATTGCAATTTTTCCAATATAGGCACGCTCGAAAATGACTATCTCCGTGTTCTGTAATTTACGAAATTAATGACTTTCGTAAATATTTTTTTGTGTAAATATTGATTCCCTGAAAATACAGGGTTATTTGTAAAACATAAACAACGTCGCAGGACTGTATGACTAATATCACAAACAACTTTTGTTCTATGACTTTTCAGAAAACATGCATTTACCAAAAACAAACCTTCAAGATCCCTTCCGCTGCCGTTTGTACTACCAGTTTACTTACATTACTATAGAGAAATTTAGAGTGATCAATTGAAATATTTTTATATGAAAATGTGATGAACTAAAATATTGACGGTCTAATTATCTGAGTTCGTAACTCCATTTGAGTAAATTTTACAGGAGCAAGAAAAAACTGTTTTATTTATTAATTTATTGCAATATTTCAACTTATGATTTAAGGGTAGAATTGATAGAGAAAATTATTTATACATTTTTTTTTAAATATGGCATTCTATTTGTGAGAAAATTGACTTAAGTACGAACTTTTCTAGCCACGGTGTTTGGAGTTAGGAAGTGTAAATGCAGTACGAGTTTTTATTTATATAGATTGATAAATGATACCTCATCGTATAATCGTTTTTCGAAATAAGAAGTATTCCATTGTATAGATTATAAAATACTGCACGAGATGGCATTAAAAGTCCATTTTGTGTTTGGAGTTACGCGTTTTGGTAATTAGACCGACGATATCATGAATATTTAAAAGACATAGAACACAAGTTGTTGTTAATGATGTTACTAACATAATCGTAAGAGGTTACTAGAGTTTTACCAATAACCCTTTAGGTTGAAACCGGCAAAGTATATTTGCCTGTAAGATAGATAGATAGTTAAATAGTAGTACAGAAGCGGTGACTTACACGGGAAGCTCTTGATGAGCTCGGTGACGAAGTCTGCGAAGGTGATGCGTTGTTCGCGCGCGGCCGGTGCATCCTTCTCAGCTTCCACCTCCAGGCACTGTCTCACGCCGTCCAGGTACTCCGTCAGCGAGGAGTGTAGGCTACCACCCTCCAGGGCAAAGGCACTGGGGAAACAACCATAACGAGGATTGAGTAAGACCTTTCAGGCTTTAAAGCAAGAGTAAATACGCATCTTCTGGGCTCGCTCGTTCCATCGTAGACGTCATCTATCGCTTACCATCAGGCGAGATTGAAGTCAAGAGTAGGCCCATCTCGTATATAAAAAGAAAAGAAAAATGACATGAAATCAATTTTATAGTAGTAGACTAGCTGTTACTCGCGACTTCCTTCAATCGACGAAATAATACATGGAGAAACATGCGGCAAAAGGCGATAATTTTTTTTTGCTTTTTTTTAGAATTTCATCTTTTTTATTGGTTTACGTTTGCCTACCATCTCACCTGATATTAAGCGATGATGTAGTCGAACATAACGCACGTTTGCCTAGAAGTAACTTGACTTACCACCAGGTTATAGCTATCAGCCTCATATTTCACCGCCAAGACACAAGTCTGCTCTTTAAATGGAATGGATGGTGGTAATTTGTAAACTTTCCAATTTTTGGTTTTTAAAGATTTCAGTTCCAGTGATTCTCATATGCATGTTTATTGATTTAGAAAACCAACAGCGATACATTAAATAAACTATAGAATACTAGCTTTTGTCCGCGACTTCGTTCGCGTGGGACATTTTACCCGCGTAATTCCCGATCCCGTGGGAATTCCGGGATAAAAACTATCCTATATCCTTCCTAGGGTCCTAAACTATTCCCATGCCAAATTTCATCTAAATCAGTTCAGCGGTTTAGGCGTGAAAAGGTAATATACAGGCAGACAGAGTTACTTTCGCATTTGTAATATTCATTTCGCATTTATTATGGATGTTTATTACAGTTTTGTATGGCTAATAATAGGTTTCCTGTCAACGTAAATGAATTTAGAATATGCGAATGAACTTAACAGCAAATATCAAAAATATTACAAAAATAACATAGTTGTAATAGTTTGAGTGTTAATGTTACCTGTTTGCGAAAGTTTTCTTCTGGGCAATGAGCAGTAGCATCTTGTTGAGATGTAGACGCAGTGCGTCGCGGCGGCGGCGCCTGCGCATGTTCTCTTGTTTACGATCCACCGCCTCTCTTAGCAACGGCAGCAACTCTTCCATTAAATCTCTGCATACAATAAAACAAGAGGTAAGATAATTCATTCAGGTTATTCAATTGAAAAGTCGTGTAGTTAACGATTACTCGCAGCATCAATGCTTATTTCAAGAATTGATTTGACCAAGAATTTAAACAATACAAATGACACATAAAAGTTAGAAAACGGGATTCATGTCATGCACAGACACCGCTGAAGCTACTCGAAACTGTCAAATTTTCCCAATCAACCTTGAACTTAATTTCTTTAACAATAAAGTTGAAAATCTATTAAAGAAAGACAGGTTGTTGTAACTTGATGCGCTGGCGTCTGTACGATTGAATATATCAATAAAGTGTTTACAAAGTTGTTTTGTCACATGACAACAAACATAAATTTAGACTAGGTGCATTTCACGTCTCAGTAAGATTGCATCTCTGTGCCGTTTTGTGGAAACAGACTTCTATATTTATAAAAATTTGTGGTTGACTTTCTTTGCGTTAGACTGGATTATCAGTATAACCTCCACAACCCAGGAGCAGGGATGCTCATTAGCCACCAGCTCCTCATTTAGCCACGAGTTTCTCTTTTAGCCACGAGCTTCTTATTTAGCTACGAAATCATCATAAGCCAAGAGGTACTCATTAGCCACGAGCTCCTCATTGAGCCACGAGCTCCTCATTTAGTCACGAACTTCTTATAAGCACGAAATCATCATTAGCCAAGAGGTATTCATTAGCCACGAGCTCCTCATTAAGCCACGAGCTCCTCATTTAATGGTAATCTAACAGGTGACCGAAAGAGACTTACTTGAGTGCATCCGGGTTGATGTTTCCGCAGGCGGCGACGGCGGCGTCCCTCACCTCGGGCACTTCGCAGCGCGCCAGCGGCACCGCCAGCTTGTGCAGGGCGCCGGGCGACGCCGCCGCCCCGCGAGCTTCGCCCCCGCTGCGCTCGCTCAACGAGTCCGGCGATGAGCTACGTCCACAAACACACATCAACAACACATCCTCACAAAAATACCTCTAAAACTTAACCAGGGATCATTTATACTCGAATAATAATCAATCGCAGACTTTACGTTCATATCACAATTTAAAGAAGAACAAATGAATCGCCATTTATAACAAAATAAAGTGCAAAATCAAATGTTCAAAATCAGAATACAATCAAGCACATATCTTACAACAAAACAGTAAAACTTACCTAACTACTTCTATGACTAATAAAAGCAAGTATAAATAATACTGGGTCGACGATATAAGAAAGCGTTATTAACATAAAATATTAAGGACGTCACCAACAAAGCGATGTAGATTCCAACAGAATAATGAGACACGCGTTTGTACATAATTGTAACGTATTGTTAACACGACGAGATTCCCTCTGTCACATTTGCTTGCAAGTGCGTGTCCGAGTAGAGTACTAGCGTTCTACCATTCAATGAGCACTTTGTCAGCTAAAGTGTAACTAAGTTTCTACAACAGGTGATGCATTCACGATAGAACAAGGCTAAAGAAAGAGACAACACGCACGTTACAAGCAAATGTTACAAACTCGATGATTGCATGAATTAGTTACATTTTTTCAATGACTGACAATGTTAAACTTACACGATTGTGACGTCGTAATTTCGTGCATATGGACTTCATGATTCTAACAATTACTTCAGTGGACCGTTCTGTAGCTATTCATGAACTGCTAGTTCTACTCTTGCATTAAACTGTTTGCTATTATCTCACAAACTTTTTCTAATTGGGAACTAGGCTTCGACATTTCGTTTTTAAAAGGGTTAACATTTCAACGATGGTACTAGATCAACACTTATTGTTACATCGGACTTGTCGTGTGTATTTTTCAGTTTGATCGTATTCGTGTAACGGTAGCAGATCGTGATGACGAATATACGTACTTTGTGGCTAATGAGAAATTATTTCCTTGATTGAATCAGCCTTAAAACTTAAGGCAACAAAAATCCTTTGAAGGACTTTTACTTACATACGTATGTGTCCGCATCGCAATACTCTTCATCACGAATAGCAACTGGCGACACATCTCGTAATATAGCAATAAACAGGGCAATAAGACATCAGAACATTTACATCCATAGCCAAGTTAATATTACCCCCACAGCGTCTCCGGACACGCTGAGAGAAAGAGCGCACTGCCGGGGCAGAAATAAAATATATACAAATTAAATACAAGAAATCAATAGCGTACTCCTAACTTCATCAGTCAAATAACGTTACGACTTTTGCACACTTCCGCAGGTACTACTACGGACTACTTAAACTAGATCATTAAGCCCCTTAAAGTTCTAAGTTGAGCTACACGTTATCTAATAAACGTCTGGACATGTCCATTTAAATATGTGTGCATCTTCCTCAAAAAATCACCTCAGACATTAACCCTACATTATTCTCATATATTTTGACTAGTACAGATTGTATAGACTTCAAAAGAGACTTTAACCTCTGAGTTTGTGTCGGTGTTTCTTCTCAGGGCAGTCAGTTAGGAAAAAGTGGCCTCATATCGTTTTATTTAAATTAATTTATAATTTCGGTAATGTCGGCACGAAGAAATTCAAAATAATAAGATTTAGAACAATAATAAATTCCTGAACATGAACTTAATGATTATGTATAAATTAACGGATCAACTCTGTGAGATCTCGTATCTGAAAATACACAATACACACCGTTTTAAGTATGTAGAGAGTAATTTTGAGTTTAATTTGTAGGTGTTTAATAGTTAGTAGTCTATGGCAACTGCGCTGACCGTCACAGAACAGAAGAAAGATTCGAAGTATAACAGATGGTGACTGCGCGTGTATTTTGAGAAACACATCTTCCTATTTCATACGATGAGCATAACTGTCATATTATAGGTTCACACGCCTTGTATCTGCTTCCTATTATAGCACCTAAACAGAATTGGTAACATGCATCGCAGTAAGTCTTAACATAGGTATGCAGCTACGTCCTATGTTAAAATTGCAATAAAAATAATGTTAATGTATATCTAAATCTAAGCGCTAAATTAATACGATTTGGTTCGGCCCTCTCGCAAGCACTTCTTTATTTGCATCTAAACTAATCGTTTCATTCATTATGAGATAGTATTAACATGTTGTCAATTGGAAACATTTACAGGAGGCTACATGTTATGTACGCATGTATGGTGGTGACTGTGAGGTGTACATCGCGGACCTGACCACCGACGTACTGCACAAGACATGTCCGGGGGCGGGCGGCGCCCCGACGGACACGCGGTATGGAATGCGCTAGCTGTGCTTCACCTAGGCGTGATTGATGAGCAATGAGATCTACAGTGACCTTCCAATATGGTACACACCCGGCAAGGCCACTGCACTGAGTTACCCCCTCATGAGAAAATGGCGTGTGTCGATTCCACCCTAAATATTGTAAAGCGCTGAAGTGAGACAGGTATGCAACTTAAAAAAAACAACCCGCGGTGTCGAAGGAGATGCTTTAAAAACGAAAACAAAACGAACTGCGCACTGAGCTATGTGAGAAGATGGCCTGGCACGGGATACAGTGAACTGAGAGATGGAACCGACACAACAAGGTAATGATCAAAATCGAATGCGACGTGCACATAGCGAGCGTCAATGGCCACCTCGTTCGTTTGTGTTGCCTGTGCGCACGCGCATAGCTCAAGGGCAGCGTGAAGAAGCCGCCGGGCGCGTTGAGGCTCTCGCTGGACGAGCTGAGCGCGGCGAGCCCGGGCCAGCCCTCCGCCTCGGTGCTACGACAGACACACTATACTAGCCTGCGCGAGCGCCGGCCGGACCCAACGCTCGCGCATCACTCACGCCTCCCCTCTACACTCGCCCCACTAGCTCTCACGTATACATTTCTGTTTGTATTTCACTTCAACCATGCCTATTGTTTTCTTGACAAATAGTCACGTGAAACGTGTGGTTCCTCATCAGATAAAACAAGTAACATTACAACTATTTAGTAAATTATTTGGACTTGCACCCTAGCTTTCACGTGTACATTTCTGTTTGTATTTCACTTCAACCATGCCCATTGTCTTCTTGGCAAATAGTCACGTGAAGTGTGTGGTTCCTCAACAGGTTTTTTTATTGATAATAGGCTCGCGTTTAACCACCATCTCACCTGATGGTAAGTGATGATGTGGTCGAAGATGGAGCACGCTTACCTAAAAGTAACCTATTCACTCTTGACTTAAAGACCCCTAGGTTATAGCTATCGGGAAACAGGTAAAACAATATTACAATTATGAAGTAAATTATTTGAACTTGCATCCTAGCTTTCACGTGTACATTTCTGTTTGTATTTCACTTCAACCATGCCGATTGTCTTCTTGACAAATAGTCAGGTGAAGTGTGTGGTTCCTCATCAGATAAAACAGATAACATTACAACTATTTCGTAAATTATCTGGACTTGCATCCTGGATTTAAAACAACATCTGTAAAATACCTACTAGATCATAATACTAGTAAAAACAAGGTGCATTTTCGAATGCTATTAGAGAGAACCAAAATGAAATTGTTTTGTAGTGGGTAAATCGTGTACTTAATGAGTAGTGTGCGTACTGTCGATCTTTTATTAAAATCTGCGTACAATACGTCTCTGATTTAAACAGTTATTAATGAGCCATCATCTTAAGAGGTGCTACAGTTCTTTTTAGAATTTGATTGAATGAATAAATAATTATTATTTATGTAACTGTTGTTTAAATTGACTAGGCCATATTGAAGGTATTGTACACATTAGATAGCTACAGACTGTGTTGGTTAACAGTAAGTGTCTGGTCGTTCTTACATGCGTATAGAGGTGTTCACAGGGAGCGTCTCGGCGGTGCGACATACTAACATCATTTAGTAAGGAGGCTGACATCGCCGAATCTCAACAACAAACAATTATATAACCATACTAACATACAACCACAATGTATTTTACAAAAATCCAAAAGTCTTTCAAAGAGTCCGATTTAGTACGTCTGTCATTGAACTAAAAAAAATGTTAACCGAGACAAAAAAAACTACATATTAGTATGTTGGCTTATAGATATTTATTTAAAAAACCCGCCATGGCCACCTCACAACAAATACGACTGCACTTACCAAACGGCAGTCATTGTCTTGTTTTTCAGACATGGCAATTTGACACTTATGACAAATCTAATATGAACTCATTTGTTAAAATCTCTCCAGCGATTTAGGCTTCAAGGCGTGGTCAAGAAATAAATATACACTCCCTCGTAATATAATTTCCCTCGGGAAAAACATTAGCCTCTTTCTAGGATAGTCGGGTATTAATTAGTCAAATAGTTGATAGTAATATAATAGTGTTTAATACGCATGTAAGATAACTTGATCGTTTTGTTAAAATTCCATACCACTAGCCTAACTAAAAGATAATTAATCATGTCCGTTTCAATAAAATACCGTAATTAAAGATTCAAATTAACAATTTGCTCCACATGCATCAGCAGGCCAATTTAGAACTCGCAATAACTCGGATACCGACTTGTATAAGTATAGTAGGAATAATTTATTTCTGCTCAGAGATGTTACAATGAACTTGATTTCTAAATTAGTAAACCTTCTACAATATACGAATATTTCGACAGTGACTTGTGAAGATTTATTTAAGTAGGCTTCTCGAATCAATATCGAATTCAAATCGATTTCGATTCGCCACGGTCTTGTTATCTGTAAGTAGTGAATCGGCCTGCAGAACCGAAAACCTCTCTCGGCAACACATCGGCGATGCCAGCTACGAAACTAAACAACATTAATATATAAAAATGTAGACAGTCAAAATCTAATATATTTGCACATAAACATATACCGTACGTACATAATACTTATATAGAATTTAATGCCAATTAATAATTATATTTTCGAAATAAATTTGAACATATCAAGCCAATTTGCTAAGTAATAATAATAATAACGGCGATGTATTGTTTACGCATAACTTCTATAGGAGTACCGAGACTCACTGGCATACGAATTATTACTTTGTTTTCGGAAATAAGATAAACATTTTCCATTTCAAAGAAAATTCACACCACTAGTTGGCGCCACTGAGGCGAGATCTTTAAAATCGTAACCTGAACATTGACGTCAAATTGACAGATGTCAAAAAACTAGTTTTTGACAGGAGCCTGGAACTGTCGCCTCAGTGCTGCTATCTGGTGAATGTTATTTAAGAAAAGCCTCACTAAAGATAATTGAGAGTAATATACCGCACTGGCAGCGTTCTCGGCACTTGGCTAGGTATACGTTAAGAGCTAGGTGGCGCTGGGGTGGCCAACACGTACCTAAGACTGAGGTCGGGGCTGGCGCACCGGATCACGGGGCTTGGCACGGCCGGCACTACTAGGTAGGCCATTGTCATGTAGTACTTCCACACCTGCAAAAACGACACACTACATAGAAATAGAAATTAATGATAAGGATATATTTTATTGCTAAAAAATCCTATACTACTAATATATAAGAACGACTTCGTTCGCGTGGGAGGTTTTTCCGCGTAATTCCCGATCCCGTGAGAATTCCGGGATAAAAACTATCCTATGTTCTTCCCAGGGACCTAAACTATTCCCATGCCAAATTTCATCTAAATCGGTTTAGCGGTTTATAATATTAGTATGGATTTATGACTATTTCACGCAAAATCTACTCAACGGAGTTAAATGAAACTTTACAAACTACTTTTTTTACCCCGGGGAAAGTGCGATAATTCAACGCAAAGTAATAACGCGATTTTAAAAGGTCAGCTTCGATTTGTCCCGTCACTGTCTGATGATTTTGAAATCGATGTTTTTAATAGGGATCATTCTGTGTTGAAAACAGAATAATCTAGTTAAAAAAAATGTGTATGTATTCTTGGAGTCTAAAAATCATTCAAAATTAACTAAGAAAAGGAGTGGCTGGCGACGTCACGTTATGTCAAAAACTGTATCTATGGGTGACATCACGTGATATTTTAACTCACTGTGTTCATTTTTATACTACGTGACAAAAGGAAAAAAATAGTACTTGACGCCATCGCAGATAACGCCACTTTCTTAGCGAATTGAACGATAACGTTCTATATGCATCTCATGCATACAACGTGTAATTTAAAGGGTATATACATACCAAGTGCACGGCTTCTTTGGATGATAACAAACGATATGGCAAGGGTTTTATAATCCTAAGTCTACGTGTGTAGAGCTTATTACAAATTCCAATACACTGATACCAGAGACCGAATTTTTCAAATTAAGAAGAATTAAAAGAATTATCGTGTTATTGGCAAGTGACGTGGAAAGTTATTGACCCTCGTAGTGCTGTGACACGTTTGTGGTATTCAAGAAATATATGAAACCAATAATTTGGTATCAATTCTTTGAGTCAGTTATTTTGTGCTGAAACTGTGCATAGAGACTCCATACCAGATGTTGTCTTCAGTCCTTTTGGATAGATATGGGGTTCCCGTTACACGTTGTATAAGTGTAGACGAGAAAGAGATTGAAGGAAACATCTTCCGTCTCAACGAAAAATTTCGGCAATGTCACTTAGATACAATGTAACTTTCTATTTTTAATATACTTTCAAAATCGGTTGCGTAGATTCAGAGATTACTTCCTACAAACTTTACCTATTTATAATATTATCGTATAGATAAAATGGACACTAACTTGCATATAGCCGTCTCGCTCTTTCTCTGGCTTCCTGGGTAGAGCAGGCCCGCGTGATAGTAGGGAAGCTCTGTTGTCGTTTACGGGCCTGAAATATTACATGGTGCATTAAAGTTACGAATATACGAAATTACGCAGCCATTGTGAAATATAACGACTTTATTTATATGTTATGGGGACGCACAAAACATTTTAGGAATACTTTCATTGTGCGTTCAGATAAGGAATGGAATTTCCTGTCGTCAAGTCCTGCGTTAACCAAGTCTAGAGTGAACATCTTCACATCATCGCTTACCCTCAGGTGAGATTGTGGTCAAGCACGAGTCTACCATCAATAAAGAAATACATGTATACATCGGGGGCTGCGTGGAAGAATATTAAATGTTTCCGCAACCCCCGGTGTAAATGTGTGTCTGGGAACGCGGGGTAGTTTCAGTTGGACTCTGACAGGCCCTTTCGGTCGCCTCAGGGCAGAAGACATCCATGAGGATACCTTGATGTAAGCGAATTCCGTACAAACTTTACGAAGTAAATAGGTCTATATATATATAACTAACTACATATTTACGGTTTCCAGATTTTTCCTTTACATGTTGTAAGACATGGCTTCTTGCCAAATTACATGTTCAAGGTTAACGGGAAGTACCATAAAGCGGGTTTAGTCTCAAATGTGGATTTGAAAAATATGTGAGTATATGCGTCATAAGCGGCTATATCCTCTGATCGCGTTGAGTTACAAGTTTGATTTTTTTAAAGTAAGTAAGTGACCCGAGTAATTGATTTGAGTATCTGGTATATATTTCAGTTCGATATCTACACCCGTTCCTGAGAAAAAGAGTCTTGACAGACAGCTAAGTGATCCTATATAGGTTCCGACTTTTTTCGGGGTATGAATACTAAAAAAAAAGGCTAAGTACGAGTCAGATTCACCCATAAAGGGGTCCGTTATAACTACGCCAAATAACTTTATTTTTCATAGTATTTGTATGAAATATAAAGTTATATTTGCGGTTTTAGAAAATATATTATATCTCAAAAACTGCAGACTCGATCTCGTTCAAACCAATTTTCGTTGAAAGTTTACATTAAGATCTACAGCATATATTTTATTTAGATTTTTCCCTCCACTATTATAGAAGTTAGGGGGGGGGGGACACAGTTTACCACTTTGAAAGCATATAGGTATCTTTTAAACGATTGACTTTATGAAAAAGGAATGGTTTTAGAAACCTCAATGTCATTTTTAAAGACCTTTCTATAGATACCACACACGCATAGGTCCATGAAAAAAAAAAATATTTTCAGTTTCAGTTCCATGTATGAGGAGCCCCCTTAATTTAAATATTTTTTTATTTTTTCTTATAGTCGGAAAGCGGTTCACAGAATACATTTACCTACCTAATTTCATGTGTACAGTCCTAATAGTTTCGGAATAAAATGGCTGACATACGGACAGACGGACAGACAGACAGATAGACAGACTAACAGACAGATACGACAGACAGACATGACGAAACTATAAGGGTTCCGTTTTTTGCCATTCGTCTACGGAACCCTAAAAAGGCTTATTTTATATCTTGATAGACCAGTGGTGTGACAAAGTATACTTACGCTGGTTCAATAATGGTGAAGAGCGCATGTATCCTCGCGTGCAGGACCGGCCACGCCTGCAGGACGGTGGAGGGACAGCGCCCCGGCACGCGGCTTCGCTCCAACAGCCCGAATAGCACCACCTGGAGACCACCACCACACTTTATTTAAGTAAAATAAGTAATATTCTTGAACGACTCGTTCAATGGAAAGGTTTAACCCTAGGATAAAGCGGGGTAATCGTCTCATTTAAGACACATCATAGATCTATGTAGGTGGTATTAATATACATCGGCGACGTGTTGCAAGCCTACCAGTTTTCTATCGGTTACATTTCAGGGAGTGTGCGATGGAATTGCACAGTCTTATTCCACCAAGCCCGTTCCATCATCGGACTACAAGACAAACGGCGATGCGCCATTGTTACATGGTGGACATCCTACCCATACAAACTAAACGTTTTGGGAATACCTTCATTGTGTGTACGGCTAAGGAGTGGAATTCCCAGCCGGAGCAGACTCCGGAGCAAACACAGATTTTTCCCGATAGCTATAACCTGGGAGTCTTTAAGTCAAGAGTGAATAGGTTACTTCTAGACAAGCGTGCTTCATCTTCGACCACATCATCGCTTAACATCAGGTGAGATTATGGTCAAACGCAAGCCTATAAAATATTTAAAAAAAAAATACTAGCAGACCCGCCGAACTTAGAACCGCCATATCTAACCTTTTAAACCTTCCCTGTATTAGAGGAAACATAATATTAAAAAAATTAATGAAAACGGTGAAGCCGGGTAGTTGCGACGACTCGATGTATACTAGTTTTATTCGCACAGAGCTAATCTCTTGCAGACAAACTTTTGTTGGACAGAAAGGGAACCGATATCATCTATATCAATGAATTGAAACTTTTCCTTGTTAGCAAATGCCACTAAAGTAGAATCGTATATAAAAATAACTAACTATTATAACTTTAACACTATTTGTATCTAAAAATACGTTGTACAGTAGTACCCAACTGATATGGCACGTCGTGAATCTTCGTTCACACAGAAAGTATGACACCGAAGATTAACGAAAGAACGCTTAAATCTTACAATCAACCTTAGATCAGTACTAGATAAATAGATAGATTCATTTATTTGCCAGAAATATGGTATTTTACAGATATTATAACAGATACACAATAGTTCTACATATTTCGCCTACTAAATTCGGCATGCAAATTTTGTAACAATATCAGTTTAATAAATGAAGTGATGCAATTAAACAAAACAATAAAATTACAATGTCAAAAAGTCTAAATTTAAATTATCTTAGTAAATTTCAAAATATAAATGTCAAATAAATAAGTATAAATTGTATAAATGTCTTCTATTTAAATTACAACCAAAGAAATTAATAACAAACTGTCAATAGCTTAAAATCTAATGTCAAATTTAATTATCATACAATTTTTTCCTTTGTCCTAAACGTCATAAATTCCTTAATGGTATAAAAACAATTTTCAATAAGCCATGCTCTAAGATGCTTTTGAAATAAGCTGGTGCGCAGTTCTCTTGTAACCTTTGGTATACAGTTAAATATCTTTATTGCCATTCGACCAGTATTCTTATGGCTATAAGGTTCATAATACACTGCAGCTGTTAGTTCCGTCTCACTCACTAACGCGCTAACATGGCGGCAGCTGCCGACCAATAGCGGTAAAGAAAACAGCGCGGTGCGAACATTCATGTTCTACGCAGGTGCATCGGTAAGCCATACCAGTTGGGTACTACTGTACCACTATAAATAAAAATAAAACAATAATTTATTAAGCTAAATGATTTCAATTTGAGTCTGTTGTCTACAAGGTGTAACGGAAACCTCATATCTATCCAAAAGGACTGAAGACAACATCTGGTGTGGAGTCTCTATGCAAAGTTTCAGCTCAAAATAAGTGACTCACAGAATTTACCCCAAATTATTGGTTTCATATGTTTCTTGAATACCAGTAACAACAAACGTGTCACAGCACTATGAGGGTCATCACTTTCCACGTCACTTGCCAATAAAACGATAATTCTCTTCGTTCTTAATTTGAAAAATTCGGTCTTTGGCATCAATGTATTGAAATTTCTAATATGCTCCACACATGTAGACATAGGATAAGAAAACCCTTGCCATATCGTTTGTTATCAACCAAAGAAGCCATGCACTCGGTATGTATATACCCTTTAAATTACACGTTGTATATCTGCTGACCATAGAGACTTCTTTTTTTACCAAAATAACAAATTCAGTTACGTTCCTAATATATCTTTACGACAGATTATAGTGTCGTTAGAAGCGTCGCGGCTTGTGTAGTAAAATGGATGTTTTCATATTATTTAAATCGACACGATTAACTGTCGTCACCGACTTTTTTGCAGTGACAATAAACTGTGAAGATGGGAATAGTTAGAGACGGTAACCGTCCAACACGTTCCTACTTAAATCAGTAGAATATTAAAGCACGATAGTTTGTTACCTCCCAGGGATCAGCACCGTTGGAAGAGCTTCCGCTCCAGCTGTTTTTACTGGAAGTCTCATCGTGTTGAAGACCTGGAAATATGTATGATTTAAAAATTAAAAATTTTGGACACTGCACCCGATGATATGACACTTCACACTGTGGCAGACCGAACTTCAGTTTAATATGATAGGTATTACTATTTAAAAATTCACAATACATTTGTTGGTACGTATAAAATTGCCCGAATTATTATGGTAGCTAAATCTGTAATATGCCCAACTGAAGTGAAGTCACTTGTTACCTATTTCCTTAAAACTGCTGGAGATTGTTTATCAAAAGACTAAGACACTTAATAGTTACAAATCCGTTATTACCAGCCCACTAATTCGGGTTCAGATAACTCCTGGAACCATAGATAAACAGATTCATTCAGGAGGCTTAAAAGATTAAACCCGCTGGATCTGGTAAGGTAGTTATTTAAACCATACTTAATATTGAAGTAGATATGCCGATGAGCGTATACCAAGTATGGCTTCGGGTCTTACCAGATGCAGTGAGTACTACTACACACGTAGCAACTGTCAAATGTACTACTGCCGTGACCAACGTTCTGAAGCAGGCTTGTTATGTGTGGAGACCATCTGTCTCCTATCCGCAGACCAAATTCGATTGCTTAACTAAATAAAAAAACCGGCCAAGTGCGAGTCGGACTCGCGCACGAAGGGTTCCGTACCATTATCTATAAAAACGGCAGAAATATCACGTTTGTTGTATGGGCCCTTAAATATTTATTCTGTTTTTTTTTAGTATTTGTTGTTATAGCGGCAACAGAAATACATCATCTGTGAAAATTTCAACTAACTATCACGGTTCATGAGATACAGCCTGGTGACAGACGGACAGACAGACGGACGGACAGCGGAGTCTTAGTAATAGGGTCCCGTTTTACCTTACGAACCCAAAAAAAAGGTTGTTAGAAAAAAGTGGTACTGACCGGCCGTCCAGACAGCATGGCTCCTCTCAGCCAACCACACCAAGTCTATCTGACCGGCTGTGAGGATAGCTGCCTTCTCGGCAGGAGGCAGCAAAGGCAGACACTTCTCCGCGAAGAAGGCCGTGTGGCCGTCCGCCGCATCAATCAACGCCGGCTCGTCACGCGTCAGTTGTAGCTTCTCCAGCAAGTATTTGGCCTCTCTGGACAAAAAGTACACATGTTATAAACCATTCCGCCTTATAACCTACCAGAAGCGGTCCGTAGGTCATCGCACTGGTGGTGCAATTTACTTGCTCACTAAGTATTAGGATTAGAAATGGCCATAAAACAACATTTTACGTAGTTTAGCAAAAACCTAGGAGTCTTTAGATCTAGAGTGAATAGGTTACTTTTAGGTGAGCACGCTTACCTATAAGTAACCTATTCACTCTCTCCTTTTCGACCACATCATCACTTTCCATCAGGTTTGAAAATAGGTTAGCGTTTGACCACTATGAGATAGTGGTCAAACGCTAACCTATTTTCAATAAAAAAAAAGTTTAGCAAAGAGCTGTAATAGATTTTTCATAAATTTTCAGGATAAATGTCGAAATGGGTTATGGATAACTAAAATACTTAAAATCCAAACTAGAATAAAGCATCAAAAAATTCATCTTCAACGCTGAAAACCGGAATATCGGACCATAAATACGATATTGAAAAAAAACCGATATTGGATTTCAAATATCGGTTTTTCGATATTTGTTATAAAAAATCTAGACGCAATAGAATCGTTTTATCTTATTTCATTACATTAATGTAAAGAATACCTATCGGTTAATAATATGTATGTTGCAGTGTCATTTATAAATGACTATTTGCATGTAAAAGTGTACAACACTTGGGCCGGCGCCCGGCATATGCAGAGAAGTGTGACAGAAAACCGTCTTTCCTTTACAAAATAGTTACATAGATGTAACTAATTATGTATATTATTTAGTATGATTTATGGTTATACTTATTTTAGTTATTTTATTTATATATTTTTAAATACATTATCTATTTATCTGTTGTATAATTGAACCAATCGATTTTAAAATTGTATGCAATCCAATCGGGTTTTATTTTGAGGGATTTGTGCAATATTCGTTTTCTTTGCGTAGAACTGTAAGGTTTTTCCACCGTTTGTGTATACAAATATCATGTGTCACAGTATTTGTTATTGAATTCCTTCGAAATGGCATGACCTATGTTCATGAATTTTTTTATTCTTAGAATAGTCGTAGATATTTCTTATCACTAGAATTAATTTATTTAGCAAAACAACGTATTAGCTAGCACTCGTATAATTTTCATACTGAGAGTAGAAAATAATTACAAAAGTAGGGATGAAGAGAACTTTCGCCAATACATAGATAGATATATTCTTTATTGTACACCATAACAGTAAAACAAAATTATGGACTTAACAATTAAAAAGGGTGATACAATGGGCGGTCTTATCGCTATAAGCGATCTTTTACAGACAACCTTTGGATGGATTATAATAGCCTTTATAGCTAAGGTATTAGACTTGTGATTGAGAGGTCACTGCACCCATTTTATTATTGCCTTGAATCTACTCCAGGCACAAGAATATTCAGCTTAGTTGGAGGGGTTAACAAGATTGCTACTAATGTAAATTTTACCCTATTTCTCTATTTACTTAAAAAAAATTACCATTTTGGCATTTACCTGAGCACATGTACCGCGAGGCGGCGCGGGTAGGCCTTGCACTGGCACAGCATGACCAGGCCGAGGGCCTCCGCCCCCCTGATCACGGAGGCCAAGGGCTCCTGCTTGGTGGGCACGCTCACAGCTGTAGGCTCCCCGTTCTTCCAGCTTGTAAGCAGCTGCAGTAGCATGCGGAGGCCATTTTCTACTAGTTGCGGCGATGTGTCCTGTCAGAAAGGTATAAGAATGGAAGTAACCTTTTAATGTTACTGTAATATCTTTAAATTAGATGCCAAATTTGTTGCGCTTTTTTATACATGTATTTAAGTAAAGCAATAAGGAAGCATATTATAGAAAGGATACATAGACCAAATGCGAAGTAAATAGTAAAAGAAAACTTTTCTTTTCCCATATAAACTGCCCCTAGCTGTCAAACATTTGGACACACGAATCAAGTTGCGGGCAACAGCTTAGTCATATTATAAATGAAAAAGTTGAGCGTACAGTATTCGGACGTTATTTGGCACATTTATACATAGGATATGGTGTATATTTGGTGGGTCTAAGAATAGCGAGATTTTTTTTACCAGATATAATTTATATGGCAAAATAATGTTTCCCAAATCAGTTAGTAAATTAATAGATACTTATTTATTAAAACTTTATGCAACCCATTAATGCCTAAGACATTCTCTACCAATCAACCATGGATGATGTTATCAGTAGGCCACTCACATGAGTGCTAAATGTGCTTGTGTCTGGAGTGGGTTCTAGTCAATAGTGTGTTCGAACCCCACCCGGGTTCGAACCCGTGACCTCTCGATCACATGTCCGACACCTTACTATTATGCTATTAACGCTTTAATTATTACCTGCACTTCCTTAGCGAGGAACTGGGTGAAGCCAGCCAACACGTCCTGGCGCCACTCGGGAAAGTCCACGATGAGGGTCTGCAGGCTCTGGAAGGAGAGGCCGCGCAGCTCCTCGTCCATGTGGACCGTCAGCCGGCTCAGCAGGTCCACCAGCTCGCTGGAGCTCATGCCCTCGGGGATCAGTCTGTAACATGGACACAGAGATACAATTTTAAGTGTTTGCAGGCATGTTGGTCCAAAATTGTTATTAAACAACGGACAATACCAAAAAATCAAATTATGAGTAATTTTGTGTGTAATTGTGTACTTCAATAAGGGCAAAACACAGCGTTCAATAATTAATCTTTACTAGTACTTATGTTTAAGCAATAAACAATCCTGATTCTGATAGCATGTGCTAAGAATGGAGCGAGAAATAATAATTATTATTTATTATCAGCCTGTGCCATCTCACAGCAGGGCAAAGGCCGCTCCCACACCGCAAATGAATGTTAATAGAAATGTAAATTTGAGAGTGCCTTCTGTAGATATAATTTACATTGATATCACAAATTAACAAACATTGCCATTGTACCACTCGGTACAAGCGCTTGATGTACGTTGCTAGCTTGTATCTCTTGCCTTTAAATGCACCCAAAATCTTTTGACGCTTCGTCGTTAGTTGTTCTTACCTTGGTATAGCAGCAACACACGTCCGGAACAGATCTATCCTGGGCTTCCTCTCACCCGTATTGATCTCCTGTTCCTTGGTCACATTCTGCGTATTGGTGAGCATAAGTGGCCGGCCGTAGTGAGCGTCCAACGCACGCAGAATCTCAACAAGCACGCGCCTTACGTACGGAAAGTACGGGCTCATGCCGATAGACCGAGCAGTTTCATCAGTCAACATTTTGTTCAAAAACGTCTTTTTGACCCTCAAAGTATTCCCCGAAGGTAACGTTCCAGACGTCCGCGGCATCGGAGGCTCCCCTTCCTTCTGCTGCAAACTATCAGCCACAACCAAAAACGCTCGGAGACCTATAGACATCCTCTCTGGTGTCAATATTATCTTGATCGGTCGCCCCACCATGAGTAGGTCGAACACAATTTCCCGCATAGCGAAGTCAAGCCGTTCTTGCGCGATGAACTGAATAATTTTGACGAAGATGTTTAGGGGCATGTCGCGTGGGACTACGCCCTTCGAGCCCTTGGGGAACAGCGAGTTGACAATGCTCTGCAAGCGGGACTGTGTCGCTGAGTTGCTCTCGCATTTGATTCTGATCATGTAGACCCATAGCAGTCGGTATAGGGATTCTGTGAACAAACTTTCCATGTTAGAAAATGTATTCAATTTGTATGTATTGTTACGCCAGTCGCTTAGCGAAGTACGTCGAGAAACTTCGACTGACTTCTAATACGTTCGAGACACTAACGCCATCTAGCGGCGACTAGCAGTACTGTGTATCTCAAGTAGCTTCTGGAATATTCATGGCAGTATATATATGCAGTGAGTCGACTGAACAAAAATGTTCTAGAACACAGATCGGGGTATAAAGAGATCGGAAAGGAAAGCGGACAGTCAGTCTTATTAGTGGATATGAGGATATGTGGATATAAAATTGAAGCTATACAAGTGAATTTCAGTGCGATTTAAGTGTTAAGTGACAAGTATTGTGGTGTGAATATGATATGATATTCCACAACTTTCCACACAACGCCATCTAGTCCCAAACTAAGCAGAGCTTGTGGTATGGGTACTAGACAACTGATAAACATACATATATATTTCTAAATACATACATATTATAGATAAATTACACCCAGACAAAGAACAAATGACCGTGCTCATCACACAAACATTTGTCCTAGGTGGGAATCGAACCCACGACCTTGCGCATAGCAGTCAGGGCCACTGACCACTATACCAACGGGCCTGTGTTAATTATTGTTTTGTGTTTATTTAATTAAAGTGTTAATTTTAGTTTAATTGGCGTAATTATTTCTATCCCGAACTCCAGCTCGTAACAGTATCATTTATTTATGAATGGATAATTAACAGATGCGTAAAAAAAAAATAACAAAAAATTCAAACCCACAACATTTTCCTCGGATTACTGTAATTATGTTTATGTATCTGTAAGCAGACATTTACTGTGTTGTTGAACTATACATAAGATCAGCACCACCATCTGCTGATGCTGCCTTTTCCCAATTAAGTTATGTGTTCCCGCGCCCTCGACGCATGTGTACGAAGGAACACGGGGTGGTTTTAGTCAATATGAGTCTGACAGACCCCTTCGCCCGTCCCAGGGCGGAGGACATCCATGAGGACTTCCACCTCGAAAAAAAAAAAATCCAGTCTAACTGACCTCCACAAATGGTTGTATCCAAATGACAGCCGGGACCTAAAGCATAACCGGCTTTCCGAATCACAGGGGCATCACAACGCCAACTTTTAAACTCCAACCACTGAGAAATTCCCTACAGAAAAACCCAATAGCAGTTTTTGCCCGACCGACCCGTAGGGAGGCAAACTTAAGGTGAAATAAATAATTATAAAGTGTCCTTCTTACCTAAAGCCACCCTGCACATCTTAGGGTCTCTGTTCTTGAGATGTGATAGACACATGGCCAGGAAGCAATGCCAATTGGCCAGGAAGAACTGCTTCTGTGAGACGCATAGCAGGCAGGTGACGAGAGGGAACAGCGCCAGCCTGTGCTTGGATTTGGTGCTGGCATCCAGCGTGTGGCTGTACAGCATCTCAACGAAGTTCTTCAGACAAGGGACGTTCACCTCATTCTTGACCGTCTGTAAGAAAAATAGGGTCACAAAACGTTTTGGGAGTACTTTCATTGTGCGTACAGCTAAAGAGTGGAGTTCCCTGCCGGGGTCTGTGTTCCTGATAGCTATAAGTTAAAGGTTTTTAACCGACTTCTAAAAAAGGAGGAGGTTCTCAATTCGGAGGTTTGTATTTTTTTTTATGTTTGTCCGCGCATAATTCCGTCTTTTGCCAACCGATTTGAAAAATTCTTATCTTGTTAGAAAGGGTATACTTCCCAAATGGTCCCATGAAAATTTTATCGAAATCGGACAAGCCGTTTCTGAAAAATCAACAAAAGTCTAAAAAAATATTTACGTTGATGATCTTTTCGTTTACTCTGCATTGCGTTTTTTGTTCGCGCATAACTCCGTCATTTACGAAACGATTTGGTAAATTCACTGACCCACTAAAAAACACGAAAATAAAAACATTTTTGCAAAAAATAAAACCGACTTCCATATCAAAACACTACAAAGCCAAAAATAATTTTAATTTCGGAAGGCAGTGTGAAAAAAAAGAAAATACAAAACCAATAACACCGACTACCGAAATTAAAATTATTTTTGGCTTTGCAGTGTTTTGATATGGAAGTCGGTTTAATTTTATGAAAAAAAAAATTATGGAATAGGTTACTTCTAGGTACGAGTAAGCGTGCTTTATCTTCAACCACATCATTGCTTACTATCAGGTGAGATGGTAGTAAAACGCAAGCCTATATCCAATAAAAAAGGGTGAATGAGTTTTACATTTGGGAGCTACAATAACGGTTTTCTGTAACGAGAGAAATGCCAACTTTTTGGTATAAATTAAAATAATCATACATTATTTGTTAAATGTGAGGAGATTGGTACAACATGGTTTTTTGCATCGAATATGTGATGCCGATACTTATTGACACTAAACAGTAATTTTATAGTTGGTAAGCTCTCTCAAAGGTTGTCTTAAAGTACCATTAACATGGACATATTATAACATGTATAAAACAAAGTCACTTCCCACCGTTCGTACGATTAAGATCTGACAAATTTCGCAAAGGATTTTAATGCGGTTTTGATGAATAGAAAAAAGGCTTCAAGCTACTTCCATACTTTCATTACATAATTTCATCCAAATCAACCCAGTACTTTCGAAGACTAGCGAGTTTATACAAACAAACAAACTATTCCGCTTTATAATATTAGTATTGACATTGCACCCCTACAAAGCCGGAGCGTGCCGCTAGCCAATGGTAAATTTAAAACAACATAAATTGAGAGTCTTAAACATACCGCTGCAACAGGAACCAGGATTTCAACAAAGAGTCCAGCGAGCGCATGCCTGATGTCCTTGTCTTTGACCTCTAGGAAGTACTGCGCGCACTCCTGGAGGAACTGGAACGAGGCTTCAAACTCCTCGATGGGCACCATCTTCACTCGGAAGAACTTCATACCCATCAGCAAGGAGATGATGCTTTGTGTCGTGTGGGGGGAAGGTTCGCGGCTTTTCAGCTCCTGTGTGGGGAAACAGATATGAAACACACTTAGGTTTTATTTATAGATTAGTATTTTTAAGGGAATGGAGTTCGTGGCTAAATATTTATCAGCAGCAATTACAGATTTATAACAAAGTTGAGGTGGGCTCGTGCTCTTTTCTTAGCGAGTTGAGGGCAAAAATTATTATAATTCGGCCCCGAAAATGAACTACGTGAATTCCGCTCGATGATTCAGGCATAAGATCAAGTGTATGTATATGCGGAGCAAGATAGTCTTAACATCATCGAGATTATCTTTGCTACTGCCGACCTGGGTACACAGTTTGTTAAGGCATTTCGAAGACAGCCACAGCTCATGGATGCATCACTATCGTAAGATACCACGATTCGTCTATGCCTCAAACCAAGCCAAGCAGTCTGTCTCAGCTGTCAGTTGTACAACTTAAACAGTCGTTAAGAATAGTCAGATGCCAGAACATCTAACAGATTTTTGTCAAGGTTTATTGTTACCCAGTATCTGAGTGTAGAACTCAGATAGGCAGTTGCTTTATGTAAATTCTTACCCGAAGCCTGGAGGGCAAATCTAATAAAGTTGGGAAAAGACTTTATAGACAGATCTATGACTATTAGAGTGAAAAACAAAATAATCTCCCTCACATTGGTCAAAAATAAATCTTCTCTAATAAGTCTTCTCTATGCAGGGATTGGGTCGTATCCACCACGAATGTTCAGTGCAGGGTCGTAGATCAGGGCGAAGCGGGAGGGTGTGTCAGACTTTTACTGACTAAAACCCATCCGTGTTCCATCATATGCCCTTCGTGTTCTGAGGCCGCGATAACTCTTTCGAACAATTCCGCAACCCCGTAAACATCGCGTCTTACCTTCAGTTCAGCCGTGAACCGTTTCCTGACGGAAGCAAAGCGCGACTGAGCGAGTACGGCCACTACCTCTGCGTACAGGTCCGCTATTAAATGCACGTTCGCAGCATTGGGGTTCGACTGTAACCTACAGGACAAAAACACAAATCATTTAAAATTTAGTAACGTATTTTAAATATTTTAATAATAAAACCTATTTAAAAAATCCAGAGTTATCATACACTGTCCGATTTTAATAGTCACCAAAATAATGTTTGCTTTTTAGGGTTCCGTAGCCAAATGGCAAAAAACGGAACTCATATAGTTTCGATATGTCTGTCCGTCTTTCTGTCTGTCTGTCTGTCTGTCCGTCCGTCCGTATGTCACAGCCATTTTATTCCGAAACTATTAAGACTATAAATGTGAAACTTATTCTGTGAACCGCTTTCGGATATTCAGAAAAAAATTAAAAAATATTTAAAATAAAGGGGGGTCCCCATACATGGAACTAGAACTGAAAATATTTTTTTCATGAAACCTATGCGTGTGTGGTATCTATAGACAGGTCAACAATGATATAAGGGTTTCTAAAACCACTTTTTCATAAAGTCAATCTTTTAAAAGATATAAGCTCCCAAAGTGGTAAAATGTGTCCTCCCACCCCCTCTAACTTCTATAATAATGGAGTGAAAATGTAAAAAAAATACAAGTCTTAGATCTTAATGTAAACTTTCAACCAAAATTTATTTGAACGAAATCAGGTCCGCAGTTTTTGAGATACAGCATATTTTCTAAAACCGCAAATATAACTTTGTAATTCATACATACACTATGAGAAACAAAGTTATTTGGCGTAGTTTTAAAAATGTAAATAAGCTAGTTTTAAGAAATTTTAAGGTTTTTTTATTATATTATATTATTATAGTTACTACGGAACCCTTCATGGGCGAGTCTGACTCGCACTTGGCCAATTTTTTATTTTAAATTTGAGCTCGTAACTAAATAATAACAGGTTAGTAGATTTTCAAGGTTAAGCAAAGCTTGCTAAGGTCGCTCGATAGATGGGACTATCTCAACATATCAAAATTCCTCCGAGCCTCGGAAAAGAAACAGTAAAGGTCTGCCCCCCACATCAGTGCCGTGGCAGGGACGGGGCAGGAATGTGGCCGTGGCAAGACCGAGCATCCGTGTCCCGTCAGGAGCTGTCCCTTCACACTAGTCAGTGCCGTGAACAGACGAGGCCTTCCCTTCCACCTATACCCGCTTCTTACTTCATTCTATTTCATTGTCCGAGTATAGCCTCAGTGTTGTATGGTGAAATAGATAACAGGAAAAGTGATACACGTCATGGCTTTATTTTATACAGAGGAGTTAATTGCGGTTGCAATTGCTCTAGATGAAGAATCACTATATCTCTAGTTAGACAAGTCGTACAATACGCTATATTCGTGTACAGTTTCTATTAATAACTCATCATTCATGTTTACCAACAAAAAGTCAACAAATTGCAAGGAAAAAATATCAACATGTGCACGCCACGGAATGGAATCGAAACACTTGCACACGTTACAGCGTCGGCCCTGACACTGAAGCTTCGTTGCCGGCACGGACATGTGTGATCGAGTTCATAGACAATGTATGCAATGATTTTTTTTTAGACTACTGATGAAACACGTCCCTGTCCCGTCCCTGGCACGGCACTGATGTGTGGGGATAGACCTTTACTCGGCTCAGCGGCTAATCGGTAGCAATGCTGAAGCTAGCTCGTGAATGGGTCCCACCATTCGTTCATGCCTAAGAAAGGCTAAGAGGTTAAGAGAGGTATACATCTTTTACAGTCGTTAAGGATAGTCGGAAGCCGGGAAAAACTACACAAGTTTTGATGAGTTACCAAGTTTTGCTGAGTTACTGGGTCCAAATTTGGGTTGTTATGATCAGATAAGCAGTTGTTCCATGCGTGGTTCACTCAACTGCATCCGATGAAACCTAACTCCAACAAAGCTGAGCAGATGGATTGTATGCTAAATTGATAAATAGCCATTATGTTCTCATTTTTGACTCACCCTTCTTTATAGTTGAACCGCTTGAAGGCGACATTTTCTATGTATTGTACTAAGTCTTCGTGGCCGGGGTGGAAAGGCAGCTGCTTCAGAACCTCGATGAGAGCCAGGCAGAATAGGAACTCCACGGCCAGGTCGCGCCGCTCAGCCTGCAGCTCTTCACAGCTCCGCTCCACTGTCTCCGTACCAGCTCCGCTACCCGACACGATGTAGATTATGCTGCTAAAAAGCAAATAGCACGATTAAATCCTAATAATCTTACTTAATAATATAAATGTGAAAGTTTGTGCGTATGGATGGTTGTATGTTTGTTACTCTATCACGCAAAAACTACTGAACGGATCTGAATAAAATTTGGTAAATAGACAGTTGACATCCTGGACTAACACATAGGCTAGTTTTTATCCCGAAATTCCCACAGGATTCGATCGGGATTTACGCGGGAAAACTCTCCCACGTGAACGAAGTCGCGGGTAGAAGTTAGTATTAAATAAATAAGAACATTTACTAATTCCAATTTCTCCCTGAGGGTCGAACGGTTGGAGTCTCGTCATGGAACTAATTTTAATTCTTTTGTGGTGCGAGCCCTGAATCTGTCAACTTTCAAAAAGGAGGAATTTTGGCCGAGAGAAGAAATGTTCCGGCGTTTTCGAGGCCGGTTACCGGACACCGCGCGACACACGACGCCGATAACTCGTGTAACATAATATTTTTAAGTTTTGGTTCAGTGATAAGTGATATGTATTAGTTTATTTATAGGTTTTTACTGTAATAGGATGTATTTTATTTTTATGGACCAAGTTGCCTGAAATATACAAACTGATTAATTGATTAACAGGTGCTGTAGGTTTTAGTACAATCGACGAATTTAAATCATGACCTACCTACTTTAACGATAAATCGTCCGTAACCGTCAAAATAATAAAGATTTCACTCCTTTGCAATGCATGATGCATTTAGGATGTTTTAAATATCAAGCAATAAGGGTCGGATTAATTAAATGGCAGATAACAAGGTCGTTGCTATGGAAATGTATATTTACGCGAATGTCGACCTAATTCTATTTGAATATCTGTAAGTTATATAAACTTGTGGTGGGTCATGAATCATGAATTTGAACCATGAATCATGAATTCGAATCATGACTCATGATTCAAATTTAGTAAAAGACGTCAATCAATGTATTTATTTATTTATGTACACTTTAATTAAAGGTTTTAGGAAGATATCGCTTTTAGCGATAAGACCACAATCGTAACTATAGAATAAGCAATATGGTTAAATAGGTGTGTTTAAATTTTGGTGTACAATAAAGTACATTTAGATAAAATCTATCATGAATTCATGACATTAAAAGAGAGACAAACAAATACAGATAAAAGAGCACAAAGGTGCTTCTTATGTCGTAAGAAATTTCTTCCAACAGACCTGCAACAGGAGAGTCGGATAAGAGACGATAGACACAGCGTGTATAAATACTAATTACGTAAATGAATACATAATTAAATATTAAAATAAATTTAAAAAATACAGCAAACAAATATACTTACATAGAAGTAAAATACATAGATATATGAATATTGTAAAAATATATGAATATCTAAAAAAAAATTTACGGGATGGTAGAGAGCTAGTGATCATTGGCCAGGCTTTTTAAAAATACGAATCGTTTTAGCATTGAGGATTTATTGTGTTTCGTAGATGCCCGAGGCTTTTTGAAAAGGCAAAAATATTAAAAAAGTCTGTCTGTTGGTCTGTTTGTACACGCTAATCTCCGGAGCTACTGGATGGATTTTAATGCAATTTAGTAAGTAGATAGTTGACTTTTTATCCCGGAATTCCCACGGGATCGGGATTTAAGCGTGAAATCCTCCCACGCAAACGAAGTTGCGGGCAGCTGCTAGTACAATATAAATCTGTTACCTCTTGTTTCTAAGGTCCTGGTGAGGTTTCTTAGCCTGTTCACTGAGTTGAGGCGAGTCTGCCATTTGTCTCTCTAGCCATCCGAATAGGGCGCGCAGTAAGGACGGCAAGCAGTGCTCCGCCACCGTGCCGAATGCTTGGAGGATCTGGTCCAATTGAGGGTCTTCACCTCGCTGCAGGGTTTTGGCAAGTGGCTTTTCCTGTAATATAGAAATAAACGTTAGAGATATATCTATCTAAAATCATATACTTACATATGTCATAAAATACAAAAATGGGTTTTGGGCTAAAGTAACAACTTTCTTTACACAGACAGGCGTCGCTGTTGATTTTGTAGAAGATGGCGGGACGAGCTGGAACAAACTAATGAGAGTAGTGAAAAGTCAAGTAAAGTTTTTTTCGGCGTAACTATGTCCACTCTCCAGGCTTCCCAACTATCCTTACACAGAAAATCGTGAAAGAAAGACAAACAAACAAACACACTCGCGCATTTATGATTTTAGCATGAATTAAATGCATCAGATTAAGCACGAAAGTTTACAGTCATATAAGTATAATATGTTAGTAAACTTGTAAAACTACGGGAGGTAGAATAAAGTAGATTTGTGTTTGGAAGAATACAATATGGACATACCAGGGGCTCAGCCATGACAGCCTCCATCTTCCTCTCAGCCTGGACCGTGAACTCGGTGAACAGCAGCCTCATGACGAACTCGCCCGGGCGCAGGTCTGCGTCAGCCGCCGGCACCGGCCCTTTGTGTCCGCCCCACGGAAGCATGGAACCTGCATCATTAACATTGTCACATAACATAGATAGAATATACTTTATTGTACACCAAAAATTGTAACACACTTACATAACCTTATTTCTATAACTTTGGTTACAATGGCGGTCTTATCGCTGAGAGCGATATCTTCCAGAACTTTAAAAGCTTTAATTGAATTGGGAGGGCTAAATTAGTGTACTACAAATACTCATAACGGAAAAAAGAACTAATTAAAATATATAAGTATATGGATGTGATACGTGATTTCGAAAATGAAGCACCGAAGAACACGTCCCCGTAAGTTCACGAATACGAAACACTTAACAACGAATGCACGCTACCACGAAAAACCTAACGCAGTAGCCATGGGATCTCGAATAACTAAATCTCTAACCTCACCTATTCGAAACACTTAACAACGAATGCACACAACCAAGAAAAACTGAACACCGTAGCCATGCAATATCGAATAACTAAATCTCGAAAAATCTTCGTAAAATGTCTTTATTAATTTAACAATCAAACATTGATTTTGCTATTTTAAACGATAAAGGAAAAAAATAATTATTTGGTTGATTGATTGTGTTTTATTTTTCTCAAAAATCAATGAATATCATTTAAAATAGCAAAAGCAATATTTGATTGTTAAATTAATAAAGGCATTTTGTGAAGACTTTTCTAGGTTTAGTTATTCAAGATCGCATGCCAAAGTTGTTCAGTTTTTCTTGTTAGTGTGCATTCGTTATAAAGTGATTCGAGTAGGTGAAATTAGAGATTTAGTTATTCGAGATCCCATGGCTACGGCGTTAGGTATTTCGTGGTAGCGTGCATTCGTTGTTAAGTGTTTCGTATTCGTGAACTTACGGGGACTTGTTCTTCGGTGCTTCATTTTCGAAATCACGTATCACACCCTAAGTATATATATATAAATACAATACATAATTATATAAAATATATAAATGTAATGTGTTCTATAACATCGTGTAGAGAAAAACAAAGAAAAAATCATAAATTTGAAAGAAAATGATTGGCAACCGCGATTGGCTTTTGAAAGCAGCGAGTGACTGAACTTGTCTTAAGCTTTGTTTTCCTAGGAAAGCGGTGCCGTCATATAGCGGCCGTAATACAGCGGTGAATGACGTCACTAGAATGTTGTCTATGTAAACAAAATGGCGCGGTTTCCTAGAGAGCGGTAACTGACACCGTAACGTCAAAAAGCGGTGCCGCCATTTGCATGACGGCCGTCTTGTCGGTGACAGATGGTTTCGCGAACGTTTCATTGATAGCGATGAAGCAGACTGTGTTAAAACGGCCGTGGAACTTTCCACATGTCGTCACCGTAAAGACGGCCGCCTTTTTGCGTCCAGAATATTACGGCCGATATGTGACGGCACCGCTTTCCTAGGAAACCAAAGCTTTACTGACACCGGCATTGCATTCCACAACCGAATAGCCTGCACCGTAAAAGAATGATCGTAAAATTTAGTGGAATGTGTAGGCATCAAAAGTCTCAAATTCTCTGATGATCTCAAATCTCTACCATGTGTGTCATGAAGGAACTTAAATCGTTCTTTGCGATAAAAGGGAATCGTTGGATTGAAAAGAATACTGCAGAATAATGATAAAATATGTGTATTCCGGCGAAGGCGGATAGGCAGCCAAGTCGGATTACGGATGTATGGTTTCGATTGAGATGTTAATAGTTAAATAAATCTATAATTATGTTTAAAAGCGAAAGGTCACTGAATCACTCACTGATCACTCATTACGAAATTTTCGAAACTACAAGTGCTAGGGGTCTCACATTTTGCATGGGGATTCCTTTTAGGACGTAGGTGCTTGCTAAGACGGAATTTTGCGAAATTCCCACGGGATCAGGATTTACACGGGAAAAACTTCCCACGCGACTTAGACTTATTTATTGTGATTTTATAGTTTAAAAAATTTGTTACTGTTTGTTAATCGGTAATAAAAAAATAAACAACAATCGCGAGCAAATGAACTGCTTGTCTAAATGACAACCAATGAGAAATGAAACCAACAGTAGTCAGTTAAGAAACACCGCCCTCATCTAGCTTAACATAAAACACAAAAAAGTTACGTGTAAAACTGTTACTTTTAACCAATTTACAAAATAAATATTTCATATCAATGTACTCAAGTGCTTGGTAAGCGAAATACAATAAAAAAAATACATATACCGACCTCTAGAGGCGACATAGGCAGCAACTCCTACGCCAACGGAGCTTCCGATGGAGCGCCAGTCGGAGACGATTGGCAGCGGTTTCTCGTGCAGAGCGCCGCCAAACTCCGGCACGGGGTCGCTGAACACCGTGGCATCGGCGTCGTGGCGCGCCTCCGACAACACGCTGCCCTCCGACTCCGCCTCACTCGACACCATCGAAGAAGGCGCCTCCTCCGTCCCCGAAGCTACCACAACATAACCATATTTAACTATTACAAATTTCATGACCACTTAAATTCGGCCAGTTTAGTATATTACGGCTGAGGAAAATGTTGTTTATCTTTGTGTTTATAATTATAAGCAGAAAGATAAATAACATTTTCCTTATACCTAGTTATTTGTAATCTTACTGCTCGCAATAATTAACAATAAAATGTAGCAAGCAAATAAAATTTTACTTTAATACTTCATAACACTTTAGACACTGGCATCCGAAAATTCGAAAAGATCTCACACACTACCTGAACTGATTTCATTTAATTAATAAAAATGTGTGGTGGTGAGTTAATATTCAACTATAATTTAACCTATTTTTTACAATATCATAATTCATTAGCAAATAAAAATTTTCTGGGTTTGGTTAGACATACCATATCAACGGTTAAAAGGAAATAGGATATAAACGACATTTTGGACTGGTATTGTTTTGAAAGCCGACTGTTTCTTGTGTTCTATTATCTTTTATACAACCACTGTGGAAAGTACCTTATCCTTCTTTTACACTAACACTTATTCAACTGTCTGATGTTTTAATAAAAAAATACATCAGTTTTTCTGAAATTCTAAACTTTGAATGGTTCTCCTAAACATTTCTTTTTTTGTCGCTTATACCCTATTTCTTTTTAACCGTTGATATGCATTGCCTCTGCCTCAGAGAAAACCTTACGTCGTTGGTTCCAATTATCAACTGAGCATATGTTATTATATGGAGTCAGAAGCCAAAAACTATGCAACCATTTTTCAGTAAAATATTGCATTACCCAAGTACTGGATGTGTATGTCCGATACTATTATTCAGCTGCTCGAATTGGGCTCGAAGCCAACATCAATATGTTTGGGAAATAGCTGAATTGATTGTATTTCAGTATTTTATGTAATACTACCTGTGCCCCGCGGTTTCACTCGCGTATAATCCTACTACTACATATTATTAACGCGAAAAACTGAATATTGATGAATAGATGGTAAAATTTTAGTAATCCTATCTAATTTGCAATGGATAGAGAATCGCGAAGTAAAGATAGTTGTTAATGATATTGTTAAAAATAGATTTAGATTATTTCGGTTTTACATACAATATTTAGTCCTATTTTCTCGTGGTATAAATACCTATGTATTGGTTTCCTTGCGGATCTAGATAAAGCAACATATAATTGGCCATGTGAAAAAAAAATTGGCCAAGTGCGAGTCAGACTCGCCCATGATGGGTTCCATAGTGGCTACGGCAAATAACTTTTTTTTTCATAGTGTTTGTATGAATAACCAAGTTCAAAAGATTAATATTTCAAAAAAAACAAAGTCAAAGAACACTACCTCTCCACCATCCCGTAATTTTAGATATTATAGGTATATATTTTTTCAGTATTAATATAAATATATATTTTATTAGCTAATTATGTTTTAATTTACGTAATTAGTATTTATACATGGGTACTGTCCATCATCTCTGGTCTGCTGGAAGAAATTTCTTGTGAAATAAGCAGCACAAAGGTGCTGTTTTTTTTTCTGTAATTGTTTTTCTGTTATTAGTGTCATATGTGTACATAAATAAATAAATAATTATATGCGGTTTCTTAAAATGTGCTATATCCCAAAAATTACTGACTGTATATCATTCGAACCAATTTTAGTTAAGTTTTAATTAAAATCTATGGCATATATTTTTTTTTACACTTTATTATTTTAAAAGTCAGAGGGGACACATTTTACTACTTTGGAAGTGTATATCTTCCAAACGATTAACTTTGAGAAAAAATGATTTTTGGAACCATCATCGTCACTGTCATTTTTAAAGATCTATCTATAGACACCGACACCCGCACGTACAGGTTTGATGGAAAAATATATTTTTAATTCCAGTTCCATGTATGGGGAGCCTTCCCTTAATGTTTATTATTATTATTATTTTTGTATAATAATCGGAAAGCGGTTTGCAGAATACATCCATATAACAAGATTCAACTTTGTTGTCACAATTTCGGAATAAAATGACTGTGACATACGGACGGACAGACATGGCGAATCTATAAGGGTTCCGTAGCCGAATGGCAAAAAACGGAACCCTTATAGTTTCGTCATGTCTGTCCGTCTGTCTGTTTGTCTGTTTGTCTGTCTGTCTGTCTGTCTGTCCCAGTGGCGGTACCTTCATATAAGCCCAAAAGCCCGGCATGCCTTACTAAAAAATGCTCGATAGAGAATCAATGTCAAACCCGAACTATTTAAAAGTTCGCGCGCTTAATTCTTATCAAAATAACACAATGAATCTACTAAACTACTACGCATCGCGATTGTTCGCGCGCAGAGTTTCGCATTTGTAGCATCTAATGATTTAAATATTGCTATCTCGCTTACACGCACCGGCTTTTACCGGGCTTTCAAATACTATATCTGTCACTTTCGCACTTATAGCGATGTGCCGTATAACGAGTTAGGCCTTAGGCATAGAACAAATCAATCACTATGGCAGATATAAGCAGGGCATTCGTATGAAGTTGCATGCGTATGCGTGACCTTGTCAGCTTGCCAACTCTGCAGTGTTGCCGTTTTAGCCACACGTTGAAAGATCTTGGAGATTTTTAACGTGTTTGGAAACTTTTTTAACATTTATCAACAATAAAAACTAGCGACTTTTAAAATAACGAAATTAAATACAGTCAAAACCGTTTACAACAACATCATTTAGAACAACATACCGGTTATATAGACCAAAATCATAGGTACAAAATACTTTGTACCTTGAAAACATCACCGGTTATTACGACTATCGGTTTTTACAACCAAATATGAGTGGTCCCTTGGATGTTGTTATAACAGATTTTGACTGTATTCAAGCAATATCTTAAAAATAAAAAAAAATTAGGTAGATTTTTCATATACCTGGCGACTTTTTTTGCCTAAATGACAACACTTGAGTAGTTCCGACATCCCAGAGTGCAACTAACTTCACTTCAGTTTCATTTGTTTGTTTTCTAAGATTTTCTCAGTGATACAATTGTTTTGGTGATTTACTATTATTTAACAATGGAGGTAATTGTACCTTGTGAGGATTTAAAATGCGTTCAAGTTTTGATTGGCGAAGATAAGGTAAAATCTTTAAACTTTGCTCAGAAAAAACAGTTAATTTCTTCATTAAAACCGACGCCTAATCTGTGTATTTCTCAGACTAGTAAATCGCATAAACGAAAATTTAATAGATCAGTGTATAAAACTAGTTGGATTGTTGGCTGTTCGCACACTAATAAGTTGTATTGCTGGAGCTGCATATTTTTTTCGAATGAAGATTCCGTTTGGAATACATCTGGTTATATTCATGAGAATAACCTCGAAGATGCCTTTCCCGAGCTGTTAAAGTTAGCGTATCTTGTTGTAACTATTCCGGCTACAAGTTCTTCCGCGGAACGTGCTTTTTCGTCTCTTAAACGTATCCATACCTATCTGAGAAATACACAAGGTCAAGAGCGTCTTTCCGAATTATCAATGATAGCTATTGAAAAACAGTTGTTGGTAGAATTAAAACGATCACCAACATTTTACTCTGATGTAATTAAATCATTTCTTAAGAAAGATAGACGATTCCAATTAGAATATAAATAATTTATTTAAATTCCTTTTTACATTCTATCTAGCTATTTTTTAACTTTCGTTTTGTAACATTTTGTTTTGTTTTTTTTTTTTTTTGTCTGTAACCTGGGTTCTGTTACGAAGGAAGCAACTACTTACCATAACTTTGTTCCCTCAAGCAATGAAGCAAACCAAACCAAACGGCTTTTTTCAAAGCCACCGGAGGTATGCAATTGCTGATATGTTTATTATATTCAATCTAGCACTAGCATGCCTTCAGTGTGCTTTGGTTACCTCATTCACCGCGCACGACAAGCAAGAGTGAAATTGAAGAAAGAAGAGGAAAGAAGAAGATGGATGAATTAACTTTTAATTTATTGTACCTAACCAGTAGTTTATGAGAAAATTGCGATGATACATACGGTAGGTACCTACATACTCAGTCGAAAACTGAACTTTCTTTTTTTGAAATCGGTTAAAATTTTATTGGGCTTGCGTTATTTTGAAACCCTAGGCACGCCACTGGTCTGTCCGTCCGTCCGTCCGTATGTCACAACCATTTTATTACGAAACTATTAGGATTATACATGTGAAACTTGGTAGGTAGGTGTATTCTGTGAACCGCTTTCCGATTTTAGGAAAAAAATTAAAAAATATTTTAAAAATTTATTAAAAAAATAGTTTATCTCCATAAAATTGTCTTGATGATGAGACTATTTTCGAACGTAAGTATTAATATGGCCGCATAATAATAATACTACAAGTCATGTCTTATTTTTTAACCCACTTCAAAAAAAGGAGGTTCTCAATTCGTCTTGAAATTTTATTTTTTATTTTTTTATGTATGTTACCTCATAACTCGGAGATGGCTGGACCGATTTGAAAAATTCTTTTCGCGTTTGAATGGGTATACTTTCTAGTTGGTCCCATTGTTACGAAATCAGGATCTGATGATGGGATCCTGGAGAAATCTGGGGAACTCTTCAAATATTATAGGCACACCTATAGCGTTTTGGGTATTTCTTATAGTACCTTGAGCAGTTGTTTCCGAAAAGTACCATTTGGGGAAGTTGAACTGATGATGAAGACCACAGATGGCCACTGAAACTCCTAAATAATAAGTATTTCGTGGATTGCGATTCGATTACTTGAGTACGGATGTTAAACACTTTATGCTCGTCACAATACATATGGTGATGTAGAGCTGATGGTCAAGTACCAGGAGAACTCCTCAAAAATTAACGGCTATGCATCGGGAAAAGCAATATTTTGTAAAAGGTGATAAGTTGTTGACATTATGGCTTTTGCAACTAGATAAATTACAAACCGACACACTAAAAAGCATGAAAAAATTTTTTTTGCAAAAAATAGAACCGACTTCCATATCAAAACAGTACAAAGCCAAAAAAAACTTTAATTTCCCTTTGTAGTGTTTTTATATGGAAGTCGGTTCTATTTTTTGCTAAAAAGTTTTTTTTAGATCTACATAAACCCTACATTTTTGTAGTACATGATCTTCTGGTAAATCTCAGCATTTCGCCAGCGCACGCGATTTTTCACTAATACCCTTATTTTAGGAATACCGAGTGCAGTAGCGTAATGCTAGATAGCCTATAGCCTTCCTCATGAGATTGCCTGTCATAATCAGAAAGAATTTTTGAAATCCACCCAGTACTTTCGAAGATTAGCGCGTTCAAACAAACAAACTTTTCCGCTTTATAATATTAGTATAGATATTAGTTGGATCTCATTGGTTCTTAAAAATTTAGAGTCACCGCAGAATCTGCCAATCTTATTACATTTTAAGATAGGATGCATGAAGATGAATTTGGATAGTTAAAAAGATGAGTTTCCTGTCAGTAACAGTATAAATAAAGCGGCTGGTTTAACTTATCTATACCTTATGCTGCAATGAACTCACCAGACACATCCTCGGCATGTCCTTCTGATGGGACGGTGCTCAGGGAGTCTGATTCTTCTGATGTCATCATTTTGATTGTTTTTTAGTACTGCGTCCTATATCACTACAAACAAAGGATGTTGCGTTATCAACAATTCATTCATACATCCATAACAACATACTTGGTATGTATAACATACTAAGTATGTTATACAGTGTTACCAATAGTGTTATTTGTTTATTACCTTCTTGGTCATCTATGTTGAATCAATCATCTTCTCGCATCATTCCTAAAACAAAACATTATCATTTTGTATCTTATAATTATGTGCTTTAAAGAAAAAGGAGAAGTAACTTTGTAAAGTCTAGTGTTGAGGTTCACAATAACTGACAAATGCTAGCACTGTCTGGCCAGGTCCAGTCAAATCTGTGTTTCTTTCTTTAAAAGAGCACTACAGATATAAACCTACATGCTTTTTATATGATTTTACCATTACAAATTGTATTTACTTTAAAAGAGACCGACGTCTGAGTTTGTTTCGGGGTTTCTCATCAGAGTAGACAGAAAACACCAGTCTTTACCCATTTATTTTAAATTAAATGGGTAAAAAAAATTACATATTATAGTGTTATTAGTGTTAATTTGGTTATCCAAATTTACAAAATAGGTAATGATGATTTAATTTTAAACATTAATGGATGAAAAAAAATGCCATAATATGTTCAAAAATGAGCTTTAAAAAAAAGCAATGCTAGAAAATTACAGTCGCGCATACAGGCAATGGCAGCAAATTATATTAAATAGAAATGAAGGCAAAATTATTACTTTTCTGGTATTTATAGATATGCAATGCTGACTGAGAAAGATGAAAAACAATGAGCAACACAAAATATTCAGCTTATTTTTGTTATATGTCGTTAAAGAGGGTGTTACAAATAGGTAAGTATACATTTTTCTGAGAAATCAGTACACATTTTATTTTACTTATTTATTATTTGACTTTAAAATTTAATCAATCAGTCTTAAAAAAATATACTTTTATTAGTATCATGGCTTCCATATCTAATTTCTGGCCAAAGCTACAATCCACAACAGTCAATTTTGACCGATTGCACTTCTTGTATCATTCCAAATCCATCGTCTGCCAAACATTTCATGGTACTTTGTTTTGTATTGCTTAGGCCCACAGTAATTCAGTTTAAATAATAACCACAAATGGAAGAAAACACAACAACAAACAAAGAAATATATCGAAAACAAATGTGCAAATCTCCAAGCTTCACGAAGCATACGGAACTAAGAAATACAGAAGCAATGAGTGTTCATCACCTCAAACAAAATTTTATCAATCTGTTTATGTTACTCCCGACAAATATTATCATATGAATGCTTTATTCCTTTCAATAAGACAATCGCTTTGCAATCAATGTTATTTAGCCTGTGCAATAATTTACTTACTATACAATCAACTATGTGGTCCAGTAACAATGAGGCTTGGAGCACTGAGATAAATTATGTGCAATAACACACACTATCATAGCTGTGTACAGTTCATAAATGCTGATAAGGGTGCATGTAATGGTAACAACACAACAAATTGTATACACATAGCATTCATGTCTGTTTTCTGATACAAGTCTAAACAAATAACAAACTTTATACAATAATATTACAGAAATAACTTCTTCATATATAAACTAAATGACTAAGCTCACTAAATCATTAGGAAGTTGTTTTAATTTAGATGACACTAAAAATAATCTGCAGAATCTGCTGCAGTCATTGAATATGCCACTTATGTTCAAAAAGCTTTACTGATTACAAATAGTAACTAGTAATATTGTATTGGACTATATCTCAAGTTACAGCTGGTTTACTGATTAAATGTATTCAAAATAAGTTATAAATAGCTTCCTCTGCTCATAATATAACTATAGGACTTCAATCACATCAAGAGTACTACAAAATATTATCTAAGACATATTTTTTAACTCTTTCAGTGCAATAACAGATTTATAGGCTTTCAATGTGGACAATCATATAAATAGTCGGCCGTAACAACCTTTAGCGATTTCTGAAAACCAATCGATATAAAACAGAAGATTATCTGCTAAACAATGAGTAACACTGTTTGTGATGACACAATATGCAAACTTATAGTCAACGGTTTTCGCTAAATTATGAACAGACGAGGAGTTCCGTTCGTTGTATACCAAATCAAAGCAGATTTTGTAAAGTCCATCTAGTTCGAATTAACATCTCAGTCTACTATAACAAACAAGACAAATTCATCGAAATTACCTTTGAGCCGCAATAAGTTTATAATTAAAGTTACGACACTTGTGTGCAAAATCACTGATGTTATATGCTGTCACTAAAATAGATGTCTTTACTACCAAAGTATATTGAAAACAGTAATCCGATAAAATCTATCCTCAATCCACTGACTCAATCACACAGAAATACAGCAGCAAACTATCCAAACGTCAAATGGTATTGCCATTTCTCAAATTATTTCGAAACACAGACTATATAAGCAGTTAAATCTCATACAGTAAACGCCCACAGATGAAAAAATACCTAAAAATACCTTAGGCTGTTCTTCAAATTGACATTTGGCGTTTCTATTTATTAATGTTAAGGTGAACACAGACCTAGCCGCACCGCAGTCTCTACAGTCCCCGCAGTCATCGCTTTTTGTTAATGGCCTCGCACATCTATCCGCGCCGCAGTCGCTACAGTCGTTCCCGTCGCCGCACGCATCGCGCTTGCAGTGTTGCCAGATTTTTGAAAGCATTATCTGTACTGAAGATTTAAAAAATCTGTATTTATCTGTATGTGGTATTGGTATTTTGCTCTTTTGTGTAATTTTATCTGTAGGTGCTATAATAGGGAATAAGCAAGTAATTATATATACGAGAACAAGTAATTTTATTATAAACCGTTGACAGAGATTCTCTGTCTAAATTATAACTCTGGCAACACTGCACGCCGTGGATGCGAATGACGTCATCCGCGCTGCGCTAGCCGCAGCGTACGCTGCGTGCGGGTGGCGTCATCAGCTGCGGCTTGGGGAGTTCGGTCGTTTCAGGGACTGCGGCGACTGCGGCGCGGGTAGGTGTGTGAGGTTGCATAGAACTTCATATAAAGAATTCGAATGCAAAGACTGCGGCGCGTGCAGTGCGGCTAGGTCTGCGTTCACCTTTATTGTATATCTATAAAACAAGGTATCCAGAAATGCCTTTGCCTAAAGCGCGCTACACACGGCTAAGATACTATAATATTTTATTTTAAGATTTTAAATTAATATATATTAGGCCATCACAGACGACGAAGATACGATAATATGTAAACTTGCGTCGTCGCCACCGTATGTGTCCTGTGTTGAACCAATATACAGAGTGATTTAATTTAACTATGGCTCATGCTTGCCTGCTAGATTTATTGGATAGCTCATCTGAAGACGATTCTGATTTTGAATTTGATGTGCATATGATTCTTGCACGCTCTAGAAGAAGATCCATTTGGGTAGAAAAACATATTGAAAATTGGAAAGACCGTGGAGAATTTAATATTTTTGAAGATCTCTCAGAAAAGAAGTTCCATGAGTATTTTAAAATCATTCAGTTTATATTGTTCAGAGTCCAATTTCCATAGACAAGAATATTCGCGTATGGTTTCAATTAGTCGTTCCATTTCGATTAGTTATATGAAAATTGGTATATTATAAAAACAACAACAACGAATAGATCCAAAACCAAAGTAAGAAGGTACGAGAAACACGTGCAACACCTCTTCTCTCTGCTCGCTCCACTGAACTGAGTAAGAAAGAAGATTCCAGATGCGCGTAAGCCGGTCCTACGCTGTCTGTGAAAGAGATAGAATTTGCCGCACGAGTTCGTAGCAATGAAATTTAATCTTGACATCCTGTATTCGCATTTTGTATCTTAACATATTAAGGTAATATATATTTAATAATTTAAGATGTTATGTTACGATAATAAATTTTCATATCGCTCTCTATCTTACGATACGAAAATATGAAATATATATTATCTTAGCCGTGTGTAGCGCGCTTTAAAACGTGGCAATGCAGTCAGTCTTTTGGGCACATTACCTGTCGACAGCGATGCACGAGAGTCGAGAATTTCTGGACGCCTAAATTAGATTATTTTTAGATATTTATATGTATAGTTTAGGGTTTTTATTTATGTGTATTTTTTCAGTTTTAAATACAAATAAATATCTCTTGTTATTGTACTACTTTATTGTACATTTTTAACATTACTTTATTGCGTACCTTACAATTTTTCTATGGATAACATACAATTGAGTAGTCCACTTGCAAGTCTGCTATGTTGAAAGAATAATAATTTTGGAAAATCGATTAAAACCTCTAGTGTTAAAATGGAGTTATGAAAATTCATATTACAACACATTACTGAAAATTATTGTCAGAGAGAATTAATTTCTTATAGTAAATAAAATCCCAATACCATAGTTATGTTTTTATTAGTATTTAAAAATTAAACATAACCACTTTTGCAAACGTATTTTTAACATAACGCACCTTCGGTAAGACAACGGCCGAAGTGCTAATTTTCAAATTTTTCAGGACAGACGATTTAAGATTTTTATAGATTTATATTGTGTTTTTCTGCCCATATGAATGTAAATTAGTATTTTATTTTTAGCAGAAAAATACCTTATACAATTGTGAATATAAATATGTAATTTAAAAGAGTGAGTTATTTATTTATTTATACTATATTTAATAAAATATTAATGTGTGCCCACAATTATGCCCTTTTCCCACCAACATTTAAATTATTGTGCAATTGTGACCAAAGTAACACCAGTAATTGAAATGATTTTATTAAATGAAAATACTACTTATTTTGTAGTTCTTTATTATTCTTCTTAGGAACATTTTTATCACTGACAAAAAAACACTACAATTAAAAAATTAACATAAAAGTCACTTAAAAGGTTTACATTAAATCTATAAAATGGCGTGTAAATGCGTAAGGCTTATTATACTGTTAATCTAAAATCAGTCGGTAATGACGGCATTTGTTGAAATCACAATTTGTTTCTTATAATGTAATCACAAAGTTAGCTATTATAGAATATGAAAACAATATTCATAAGAACATTTTCTTACAATCAACTAAGTACCTAGGTATAGATAACTTTTTCGCATATAATTGACGGATGGTTTTCCAGCTGCTTTTCTGATAGCTTGATAGTTGCGATGGAGCTCAGCTATAGTCAGGCTACCATCTATGAACTCTCTCGTAGTATTAGCCCTTAAGTAATGACTTTCTGTACGTGGTTACTTTATGTGATCAAGAACCGATTGGACTTAGTTTACAATTTTTACCGTGTTTGCCTCAACAGCACTCATTCTCATAGTATTATTAGATATATTTTCAATGACATCACGTAAAGTTTTTTCTCCAATAGCCAATGTATTTAGCAGAAACTTCTTACAGACCCTGACTTCTTGTGAACCTATCATAAAATAGTAGGTCGAATTTGGTTTTCTTGGTGGCTTAATATAGGTATTATTGCCGGTAATTTTGACTCTTCGGTATGCAGGCGGAATCAGTTTCACACAAGACACGACAATGTCTCTTGTCTAATGTGTGTTCCCAGCTCCCAGTAGGATTGAAAAGTCGTATTTCTATCTTCAGAAGAAACTTTAGTGGAACACGAAAGTCGGCATTTATCAGGGCAAGGAGGAAGAGTTGATTTTGCTGCTACAATTTTTCCTCTTTCTGTAGTGTACTCTTGGCCACTGTTTTTCAAACGTTTGGATATGACTTGTTTCCACTCATTCATATTTCTTTGACGTTTTCTAGACCGTTTGTTTGATTTCTGCTCTACATTAACTGTTGCGTGTGGTGTTGGTTCTGGTTCACGATTGCCTTCATTATTTTTAAGACCACCGTAGTATTAAGTTCAAGAAATCTGCTTCGAGAACTAGAAGAGCTGCTGCTAGAACTGGATGAGCTGCTGCTGGAACTGGATGAGCTGCTGTCAGAACTAGAAGAACTGGATACGTTTCTTGATTTGAAGAGTTTAGTGTAGTTTCTAGCCTGTTTCTCATTTGACTTGTATTCTGAACCTTCGGATGGTGAAAAATCTCTATTTTCTTCAGACTCGGAATCGTTATTACCCGGGGTTATATATAATGGGTGGGCTAGCTATTACATAATTCTCCATAGCAGATATGGTTGTCAAGGATGAATTTATCGCTTCTGTAGTTTCAGGAATCGTTGGTATTGGATCTTCCATAGCAGATACGGTTATCATGGATGAATTTATCGCTCCTGTAGTTTCAGGTATCATTGGTATTGGATCCTGATTTTCAAAGTCATTGCTATCTATCCACTGCTCAACCATTGACGTAGAATTAATTTTAGGAGTAGAATTCGTCTTTTTAAAACTATTATATTCCTTATATTCCTCAAAACTAGATTTTTCTAAATTTTCATTAATCTGAGGTTCATCAATAGCTCTAGCCGGTATATTAAATTGCTCATCAACCATCCTCATAAGTTTTCTGCCTCGAGATTCAATTTTTATTCCCAAAAAGCGAAATTAATCAGACGTTTAGTTCGGTTTATTAATCAACAGAACAAAAATAAATACACGTCAAACCTATAAGAATCCTTTTTTACATCAGGGGTTAATAAATGGCAAAAAATTGCATCGGAATTATCTTACAATTCAATAAATATACACAAGATATTGTAAAGAAAACAACGAAAATGTTAGCAATTTTACATAAAAGATAAAGCGATAGGAATGACAAAGTCTTAAATGCTATTATAGATATATCTGTATAAGACAAAATTGGAATGACAAAGTCAGATTTGGTTTAAAGACTAGGCAATGTTTACGTATTGGACTCACAAAGGCACAACTACCCGAACGACTTTGTTCTGTCAAATATGTGCTCTCAAATTAGGCATAAGTACACAAAATGTGACCATGTCTTTCCAGAATATAAAACAAAAAGGGGCATATTTACCTTAAAGACCTTGACGCTCCAGTACACAACCACTACTCACGCGGGCGATGCCACAACTGACCAATGAGATTTTGTCGCGCCAATATCATTCAAAAAACCAACGAATGGTACCACGGAGCAAATAATGGTACAAAGGCACTACTGCCCTCTGGCGAAAATAAATTGAATCTAGTGAATGTCTTTGTTCCTACAGGTAGAAATTAGTTTTTAACCCTAGAAAGATAATCATATAGCAACTAGCGTAAAAGATAATCATACGTCTGTCAGACGTACCTTATTTAATTAGATTGTTTAGTAAGCGTACGGAAGTAGTATCATGCTTTATATGTTGAAATAATTGTTTGTATTCTATTTATGGAAATCAAAACGATAAAATAGCAATAATAAAGTTTAAATTACAAACAAAAATCATAAACTTCTTTACAAATTAACAAAAACTTAACTTATCTTCTATAGGAACGTTTAAAATCACTTTCAGTCTTTATATTTTCATATTTTGTACTTTTACATTTAAATTAACGTAAACAATACCTACTACAACAATCAGTCTATTAATTTCGGTTATTAAATGCACTTATGGCACACAATTCTGTTGTGTTCTCCACACACGGGTTTTTTGCACTTCACGCATGATAATTTTGATATCCTACGGAGTTTAGATGGACAGTAAGAACAATATCTCTTTTTTTTTTACAGGCGGCCCTTCTTGCTGACCCTGGCTACTGTTTGCATTAGGATTATTTTTCTAGCTTCTCTATGTTTGGCTTCTTTATTTCGGCATTTTAGGGAAATTTCTTCGTTCATCCATCTCACTATTTCACTTATTATATCATCTGTTACGAACAGATTATGAATATAACAAGGGGTCGTAAACGTTTCTACACATACGCGTTGGTCCTCTAGCTGATCGAACAATATTTATTGCTGAGGTTCTACCGTGACTTTGACCCTTGTTTGTGGCCCAACAATGCTTATTTTTACCTCTGAGTGTGCGCTGAGAAGTAATAATTATGCAGCTATCAGATAGCGTAGCTTGGTCGGCAGTAGACTCTGAATGGTCTTCAGCAGAAACTTCGGGTATATCCACAGCTTCATCGATGAATTCGTCTTCAGTGTCACTCTGCACACCGTCTTCTAAGAGGCTATCTTCGCATTCGCTTTCAGATTCTGATGACGATTCCTCTTTATTTTGATATAAAAAGTTCTCACTTTGAGAACTATCCAACACCCTTCGGTTTGCCATTATAATATAATAATAATTAATACCTGAAAATAATAAAAAAATAAGTGTAAATAACAATAAACAATCAGTTCAAATGATTGCAAAAGTTGCATTGAAGATAATCATACGTCTCGCGGACGTACGACATAGGTATATCTTTTATTTGAACGTACTTACCGTGTCACCACTGCTGCTTAGCGCGAGCTCCGGCCACCAACTGAGTTGACTCGCGCAACTAGCACGCTGCGATTAATAATAAAAAAACTACAACGAAATTTAATTTCACGATACGTCTCGCGTACGTAGATTATCTTTCTAGGGTTAAGGCACTTTGGCATAGAGTCTGGCCAACGAAAGCGTGACCTGTTTCTCAGGCGCGGCAAATTCAAAAAATCTTTATGTAGTATCACTGACTATAGTGGCAGAAAAACGTTTTGATACTTGGGAATTTTATGTATTTACGATAATCAATTTGTATATTAGTAGTTTATGAACTTAATTTCTAATTTGGGGATAGTACCACATAATGTTTTTAAAGGCTCCGTTTGGTGTCTCGGAGCCTTGACTGTCATGGATTGAATAAAGAAACAAATGTGTAGATTTATTTATTTATTTACATAATATTAACCTACTTAACATGTAGATTATTAAATTTCTTCAACAATTTGTTTAATCAAATACAGGCGTTTTGAGTATAATAATTATTTAATCATCGTACTCAAAATGCGAGTCCAAAAATTCACTCCATTCAGGACCTCCTTTCTCACAATATAAAATGCATTGATTTTATTTCTTTTTTTTTAGAAATAGAAAAAGAAATCATTTATTTGCCAATAATGTAGGTAACAAATATGGTGTTAATTTATGGAAAGTCCCGATACATTTTGCCTTACGGCATGCAAAATTATTAAATTAATTTAATAATTGCTTAATTGCTACGTTAACATTTAAATAACATTTCTATACAATTGAGACAACATAGTGACTTAGATTTACATCTAACATTTTTCACTTACTTATAGCATAAAATAATCATCATAAAATGGTATTACAAAAATATAAAAAATAAAAAATTACACTATTATTGATAAAATTAATAATAAAAATAAAATATAAAAACCACACATATAATTTCGGAATTAGGCACTTATCTACTATAGAAATGTCCTAAAAATAATCATAATTTTACATCAAGGAACTGATTAGCAGAAACTTTTATCATCAAAAAAATCTTTAAGCGAGTAGTAACATTTGTCTAACAACAATTTTGTTAACTGTTTTTTAAATTCGGTGATGGGTAAGTCTTTTAAATGTATTGGTAATCTATTATATATGAGAGAACCCATAATTTTTTTTTTTAATTAAGGACGTTTTGTAGCCACCTGTATAGAGTTGGCTTTTATATTGAGACCTCATTGGTCCTTTGCGTATTCTTATATCTACCATTGATATAAACAATTGACTGTTCATCTTAACGAATAGGGGTACTTCAAGTAGGTACAAGGAGGGAAATGTTAAGATCTTTAGTGATTTAAAACTAGGTTTACAGCTTTCTATAGGTTTAAGACCTGTCATTGCTCGAATACAACGTTTTTGGGCCCTAAATATTCTTTCTCTCTCACTACAGTTTCCCCAATGTTTTCTTATTGCATCAATATCAAAACTGTCTAAATCCGACACTGAGCTTTTGTGAGGGCGTTTTTTTCCTGGAGTGCTCCATATTCCTTCATTCACAGATCCTTCCTTTTTTAGTGTTGTGATACCAACCTCTGCAAAACAAAGTATAAAATGCATATTAAGAAATTAAGGTACCCAAACAGTTTTATAATATCAAATAACACAACTTTGTGAAATGTAACAATCAAAGACAACATTCTTAACCGTAACATACATACCAGTTAATGAAGATATTTATTCTAAGAACTTAGTCTGAGTTTCTATTAAAGATTTCTTCTCCAAATTTTTTAACATTTCAACATGGTTTTTAACTTCACAGATTCCTTGAATATCTCCAATATTATCTATAAAGATAAAAAAAAGTATAATAATATCGTAAATAATATATCTAATAATCAGCCACCAAGGATCAACATTACAAAGTCGTACTAACTTAAAAAATCCGAGATCGCATCTAAACATTGTTGTTTTTCTTGGAAAACAATTTCTTTCTCTTCTTGTTTTTGTTTAAACTTACTGATCATAGTATGTAGCAGCTTTCGCACGTTACTTTTTAATGTTTTACCCATATTATAGCGATTATAAGTTACACCCATAAACGAACACTAGGCTCTCATCACCTACCTAAGCTGTTCAATACAGAACTCCAGTTGTCTTGTGAGGTAAAATACATGGGGGTCATAATGGACTGTAAACTAAACTGGAGTAACCATCTAGACTATAAATTAAACAGGGCATGCATCACCTTCTGGCAATGCAAGAAAATGAAAGGTAAGAAGTGGGGCCTATCCCCAAAAAACACTATGTGGTTGTACAACGCTGTAAATCGGCCGATGATTACCTGCGGGGCCGTGGTGTGGTGGCCCCGCACCAAGCTTGTCACAGCCGTTAACAAACTACAACGCATGCAAAGGCTGACCTGCATGGCGATTACGGGCTGCATGAGAACTACCCCGACAGCAGCTGTAGGCTATGCTGGGGCTCCCACCGCTCCATCTGTTCATACAACATTATGGTTCCAAATCAGGTACTGGTACGGGTGCAGGAATCTTTTCGGAGGATCTTAACATTCGTATTGCCAGACCATTGGGGGTCTAAAACACAGTGTTTCAGGCCGAATGCCTGGGGATCTCACTGGCAGCTTCAGCTATCTTAAACAGGGAAGTTGTGGACCACTCAATACGCACACTTTCGGACAGCATGGCAGTCCTGCAAGCACTAAGCAGCCACACAGTTAACTCCGGGCTGATCTTGGGGTGTCACAATCTCCTCAACCAGGTTGGTAGACACAACAATATAACCATTCAATGGATCAAAGGACACAGCGACTCCCAAGGCAACGATGCAGCGGACGAACTCGCTAGAAAGGCTCCGAGTATGGCGATTATGGGACCTGAACCCATTACACCACTCCCCTTCGGTTATCTGCGTCACCTGGTAAGGAAACGACTATCTAAACCCCAATTGCGGCTGGTGACAGCCGCCCTTACCGGTCATGGATGGATTTAATACACACTCCATTTCACTCGAGTAACTACGGTAAAAATAGTGTAATACCACGTTTACTCGACTCTTACAATAAACACTTTAACAGTGTGGACTTATTCATTGGATCTAAGAACGATTTCAAAAAACCAGTTTTGTTTGAATTGTTATCATAATAGGCTAGCTAAAATTTCAAACAATATACTTAATGGCTGGGTATCTAGTTAGTATATATTTTCATTTCTATATGTATGTATTTTTTTTTTCCTTCATATATATAAATTAGTATATGTTATTTGTAATTATTTGTATCTATTATATGATATATATTATATTCTTCATGAATATTATATACTGATCTCTTCAAAGTGCCCAATCATCTTTAATATTAATATTAAGACTGATCCACCTTGAATATCTTTTGTGGATAACTGTTATTGGCTACTCATGTAATTATAGATAAGTACCCATTTAAGAAATGTATGCTGTTGTTGTCTCTAATAATAAATAAATAAATAAATAGGAGTCACAGACAGCTCACTCTGCAGAGCCTGCATGGAGGAGGACGAAACAGCAGCCCACCTGCTACTGAGCTGCCCTGTAGTCGCGGACTACAGGACCCTCCGAGAAATGGTAAGCAAAACGAGGGCGTTTCTGCCTTCCTGGAGGAGTTGGCATGGATAGAATGAAAAGATACTTACCCTTACGCAAAATACGTGCTCGGCGGTAGTGGTATTGCGGATACCTGCCCGACATACATATATACATACATACATACATACAATAGCATAATGTCGGACCATAGACGGTGTTGGATCGAGAGGTCATAGGTTCGAACCCCACTCACTACACTATTGCCAGTGAGTGGTCAGAACTACCCAACGGGAAGTACTTTCTTTCAGTAGGTAGAAAAATAAAACTTATGTTAAAAATCATTATGAATGAATGCCTGCACGATTTGGAAGAGGCATGTCAGTAGAAAAGCGACTTATTGCTTTTCGTAATTATAAGGCACCTCTTCCTACAAAAATGAAAGTTAAGCTCATTGATATACAAAAACTATATCAATGGTTAATGGTTAAGCTATACTTTTTACAGAATGTTGGTATGAAAACATCATAGACTTTCATCAATCTTACTAATATTATAAGTGAAAAAGTTTGTGAGGGTTGGATAGATGTATGGTTGGATGACTACGAAGTCGTGGTGGCTCAGCTAGTGTTTTATAAATTTTGAACCTATTATTCAACACTTAAATAACAAACTGTGATGTAATGATTTTATAGCTAACCATTATAAAACCATCATACTAGGTCGTATACCTTTAAGTAACTTTTTTGTTGAAACGTTATTCTAATATAACAAATAAGTCAATTGATTATTTAAACAATATTTAGCAACTTTTAGCAACTCCATCGCCATTTTTCATTAAATATAATATTAACTAGCTTCTGCCCGCGACTTCGTACGCGTGGGAAGGTTTTCCCGCGCAAATCCCGATCCCGTGGGAATTTCGGGATAAAAAGTAGCCTATGTGTTATTCCAGAATGACAACTATCTATTTACCAAATTTTATCCAGATCCGTTCAGTAGTTTTTGCGTGAAAGAGTAACAAACATCCATCCATCCTCACAAACTTTCGCATTTATAATATTAGTAGGATATTAATATTAATTAATATTAACTAGCTTCTACCCGCGACTTCGTACGCGTGGGAAGGTTTTCCCGCGCAAGTCCCGATCCCGTGGGAATTTAGAGATAAAAAGTAGCCTATGTGTTATTCCAGGCTGCCAACTATATACTTGCCAAATTTCATTCTGATCCGTTCAGTAGTTTTTGCGTGAAAGAGTAACAAACATCCATCCATCCTCACAAACTTTCGCATTTATAATATTAGTAGGAAGTAGGTTAATTAATAATAAATAATATTAATTAAAGTTAGATAGATTATGAATTTCAAAAAGTGGAAAAGAATTAAACGATGTGGTGGTTTTAGAAGAAAAGTTAATAAAAATTATCAATTATTTTTGTTGAATACAACAACAATAGGTATCTACATTTAATCTGGAAGAAACTGTGGCCAGTTAAGAAGAAAGTGGTAAAAATTAAAGTGGTTCCTTACATTTTTCAACATTTAATACGGTAAATGCTGGATCCAGTTAGGACAGTTAGTGTTTTACAAATCAAATTTGTTCCCCTCATCTTTTACCAGAAGGCACACTAGATAGCGAAAGTAAGTTATTGCATGAAAATCTCCTTTAAGAGTCCACGGTTTAGAGACGCGAACTCGTTGGTGAGCGTAGCTAATTCGCATACTATTTCACCTAACATCGTGCGAGAAAGAGATCAGACTCAGTGATGAGCGGGATGAAACTGTTGCGCGCACACAAACACTCGTGCAGTACACATAGTGATGGGTAATTTTCGGAAATTTTTCCAAACTTGGAAATTTTTCCTTTTATTTTTCGGAAAAACAAAAATATGGAATAAATATTTTTAAATGTATAATTTTACTTTGAATCAAAATGCTTGAGTCATACGCCCCAAGTGCGCGTCTCGCCGGCTGATCGATTCCTTGCGTGATTAGAAGGCTGGCTCGTTCTTTGCCCAAAGAACAAGCATTGCTATACAACGTGAAAATGCCGGTAGTCTTAGCAGTGATTCGACATTACAGTAAATAGTTATATCAATGTATTTTGTAGTGGTAACTTAAAATAAACATACCTAATAAATTACCAAGGGAAGTTAATCAAATTATGAATTAAATGGTTTATTGATATTTTTTAAATTTGAATGAAAATATACAACAAACATGTACAGACGCCAGCACATCAAGCTACAACAATCTGTCAAATTTCTTTAATAGATTTATCAACTTTATTGTCAAAGAAATTAGGTTCAAGGTAGATTGGGAAAATTTGACAGTTTCGGGTAGCTTCATGTGCTGGCGTCTGTGCATCCATACATATTATGATAAATTAAAAATGAATAGCAATAATCACATCTATTCAGTTGAAGAAGAATCCGAATCGTCATTTGTAAAAAGGGAATCATGGTTAACATTTCCTCCTGCATCTGTATCTACAAACAATAAATCTCCTCAATAATATGAGCAGATCGTTCTTCATAATTTTTGGGAACTGATACGATGGTGCCAAAGCACGACAAAGTTTTTCCATTGTGGATGCTCTACCCAAACTTATCAGGGCTCCGGATGCTATGGTTGCTAAAGCAATCAATTTATCAATATCCTTCAAGGCTTATAGGTGACGAGGCGCTAGTGGACAAGCTTCATAGACCGGCTTATCGACGAACAGTTGCTTGTGTCTCGGTTTTCTACTGATTGTACTTCGGAGAGTGTGCGCAGGAACTTTATGACCTGATCCCTCTATCTCCCTTTCACTACCAGTCTACCAGGCGCACTTGATTGATATACCGTCTTGTCGTACCAAGCGTTTCTTCTCCAAATATATTGTGCGCACAGCCAAGCTGTGGAACTCTCTGCCGGCTTCTGTGTTCCCTGTCACTTATGACCTTTTATCCTTTAAAGCTCTTGCTTTAAATAGGCATCTTCTGGGTTTGCTGGTTCCATCGTAGACCCATCCCATCTATTGCTTACCATCAGGCGAGATCTAGGTCAAGAGTTTTTTTTTTACAGAATACATCTACCTACCAAGTTTCACATGTATAGTCCTAATAGTTTTGGAATAAAATGGCTGTGACATACGGACGGACGGACAGACAGACAGACAGACAGACGGACAGACATGACAAAACTATAAGGGATCTGTTTTTTGCCATTCGGCTACGGAACCCTAAAAAGCACCTAGCCGGCATTTAATAACTCAAACGGGGAATTCCCTGTATGTGAATTACATTGGTGTTGCAAAAATAGATAAAAACTTGTTTTTCGTTTCGTCCTGCTAATTTAACATGTTATTACTAGCAGCAGTAATATTGATATTGTTACAGTGTACACATAATTAACTTTTTTATGTATTAAAATAAGCTTTTTTGAAATGGAAAAATATCGGAAAAATATTGGAAAGATATTTTTTTTTTCTTTTCGTTTCCGTCCGAAATTTTTCCACTACCCATCAGTAAGTGGGCGGATTTCTCGGACGTTGTTCGTGACGTAGTGTAATTCCACAATTTACAACAATCTTTTTTTTACTGTTTGTGTGTTCTAATTGATTTATTATTAATTATTATTTATGACACTGTAAATCTGTATCCACAATATTTATTAGTTTTTGCGTAAACTCAATTCAAAGTTGTACTCGGACAATAAAGAGTTCCATTACGTCACGAAAATAAGTTGTTGTCAAATAAAAGCTAGCCAGTAATATTTTTTGCAGAATTTATTAATTGAACACTTATAATATTCATTCTTATAAAAAGTAATCACTTAACGATAAATCCACTCAATTCCATATAATTCGGTCCTTAAATAACTTTACGTCACTTTTGCGTACTTATCGCTTCACAAAAATGTCTTTTTTTTGGTACATTCATATGGCACGTTGATACATTTAGGAAAAACTTAAATATAAATCTCCTATTTTTCATTAAATATAATTTTCCTTACATTGAATAAAGAGTTGTAAGGATTATTCAAGCGAAATAGCACAACAAAAAAGAGGACACATGACGTAAATGGAATGTGGCGTGACGTATAAGAACTATTAGGCTCAGTCTCCATGGCATCATAAAAAAGCACAATATAGATGTATTTTATGTATTAAATTAAGGTTGACAGCCATTTAATATACATAATTAGAAATATTATGTTTTGATGTAACAATTAAATTCTCAAAAACAGAAAAGGTAAATTCTCAAAGATGACTCAAATTGTTTAGGAACTTATTAAAATAATACTAATGGCTTATAAACTCTTAGGAACTCTTTCCCGTTAGTACCCCTGGTGGTTCAATTTGGTGATATTAGCGGGAAAAAACTTACAACAAGACAACAAAAGGTAACACTGTTAAGTACGTCGTACGGCATTTCATACAAACTTTCAAGCCCTTATTTTTCGAAATGACTGAACCGATTTTAATGACAGTTTATACGCATAAGCAGGATACATAAATCTTACATCTTACAAAAAATTACACCAGTGTGTAAAGTTATTGCATTTTTTGAAGCACCGAAGTGCATCGACTGTATCTCATTACTGTACTTACAGTCAAAGTTTTCAGAAAAATCACATAAAATGACAATTTCTTCATCAGTAAGTTTTGTCACACCCTGTCTGAATTGGCGGTGTTGCTCACCCCAGTTATAAAATGCGTTTTAAATGGTTTTAATTGATTCTCGAATTCCATAATTAGTTCAGTCAAATTTCCTTTCATTTGTTGCTTCGTTGTCTTTTTAGTAAAGTGCTCTTGACCAGCTTTTTCATATTTGTGATCCGCTCTAACTCATTTGTTCCAAGTTAACTCGCCCTGTACTTTTTCCCTGTTGTATTGAATATGGAGACTTTCACACTTTTTGCATGTGTTGTACATTCATTGCATCGATTTAGTGTCGCACGCAACATCTTTCAACAACTCACTGATACTTTTGTAATGTATGACTATCTTTAATTTTAAAGCGAAAATCATTAATTCTATGTTTTATACACATGCATGTGTCTCTGCTTGTAGAACTTGGAGAGAGTACGTAGAATGGCTTATATCTGAAGAATTTTGCGTAACTATACTTTCCGCCTTCAGCCCTATAATTTTGATAAAGATTTAGCAAAGTGTCAACCAGGTATCTGATTTGCATTTTTGTTTTATTTTTGGTTCTGGTTTCTTTCTTTCCAGAAGTACTACTACTAATATCATCTCTGTTAAAAAATATATCTATTTCTGATTTTATCTTTTTATTTATCGGTCTCTTCACATTCTTGCTAATGGTTCTTAACCTTATTTGTCCCTTTGAACCTAAAAGTTTGCGATCTGTGTCTTTTTCTGTCTTTTCTCGTATCTTTATAGCTAACTTTTTAATGAGTTACTTGTCAGTGGGTATTTTACAGTCAAAATATGCTTCACGTATTGATCCAACAATTCTTGGCGTGCTTCAAGCTTGTCCCTTTCAGCCTGTAATTTCATGATTTCTTGTTCATATTTCTTTTGTGCTCTGTAAAACTTCTTTGTAATATTATTGTGTGTCGTTTTGTATTTATCTATAGTCTTCATTGCTGTTTTGTACATTTTAGATAAATTGTTGTGTTTAAATTGAAAAGAACGAGAAACTCTGTTGCTCATATCAGACAGTTGCTGTTGCTGCTGCTGGCTTTGGCAGACATAGTTTTCGTTTTTCTTTGTCTTTTTTTTTGTTCCCTCCACTTTTTTCTTCTTTAATTTTTTTCTTCATCAGTTTGTTGATTTATCTATTTTTGTACTTTTTTCAATCCTTGCAATTCTTTTTTTATGGTTTTCGTATTTTTCTGGGTTTTGTTTAAGTTTTCCCTATATTGTTTCGCTCTTTCCGCAGCCGTCAACGCCATTTTGAAAGTCTAAATAAATAAATAATACAATTAAAAATTAACAGTTAAAATGCGAACCGAAATCATGACATCGTATTAAATCTTGGGGGCCTAGAAAAAGTGCCATTCTATTATAGAAAACGTTAATAAATAATCAACCAAAAATTCTAATTCCATTAGTCAACCATATATACGCTGCCTATGAATTCCATTACGTCACATTTCGGAATCCCTTATACAACACGTTACGTAATGGATGTGACGTATATCTACCGGCCGTGAATCAAATGATATTTATGTGAAAATGATAAAAAGCTAACAACCTACAGTTACTTATTATAAACAATGATAAATTGTTAAATAAAGACCCAAAAAGAAAACAACGTTAAACACTTACATACCTTCAAAAGCACCCGTTTGTAATGGAGTGAAGATATTAGACGCGTGACGGACCACCACTTCGGATGAGATTTTTTAAGTTATACTGGCTGTCAAATTGAAGTTTGACGATTGTTTGTGGTATGATAATGTTGCCATGTTTTAGCATTAATCCTAATACGGTAGTCTTTTTACTCAAACTCAACAAAAGTGTCGTTACGTATTGTGGAATTTCCGCACGACCGTATTTCAAAGACGGCAAATATTTTACTTTATTTAATGTTTTTCAATCTAAACGTCTTGAAATAAAGCTAAATTTTACATCTTAAACATATGCCCTTTTCAAAAAATGTTTAAGCCGAAACCAATCAGGGACAACGTAAAAAATAATTTAAATTTGAAACATTGAACTGGGCGCGGACACTTGAAATTTTCAATTTTTTTATTTCTGTTTTGTCGAATTTGTTAAAAATACATAATAATTACTATCGTATAAGAACACTTTAGTGAAAATAAGGTTTGCTTTATTGCTCTATGTAAAAAAAAACATGTTGTGAAGTAAGTTCTACTGATAAACTGAGTCAGAAGTCGTAGGACACAGTTATTTTTGGCGAACAACGTCCGAGAAATCCGCCCAAGTACACACCACACGGCACCCGTGCCGTCGCGCCGCACACTTGTGCAAGGTCATTGATAAATGCGTGCGACCGCGAGTTACTCATATTTTTTTTTATACAGTAACTACGCTCGAAAATAATTTTTTTTCATAATAGAGAAATGTACCTACATACTTACGGAGACTTCTTGCTGCCGAGATATATACTTACTTATATTTATACTGTGGCTTTGCCGACCACGAGTATGATATTATGGACTTTATTACTTACTACTTCATAAAATAAAAAACGTGTTATTTATAGTAAATATTTTTACTGGTAAACATTTCTTCAAAATAAAGTTATGTACGTAAGTACCACAGATTGGTTTTGCAATAACATTACCTACCAATAAAGATTGGTTTTCCAAATATTATGTCAATGGTAGATACTTATAAAATAAAAAGAGGACTACTGAAAATCTCAAAATATTAAATAAAAATTTGCAAATAGTGCCTCCATTGTTTCCGCCTAACATTTGATCAGTAAATAGCTCGATAGGGACCACTGTTCCCATTACACAAAAAACTTTTTACCAATAAATTAAACCGACTCCCAAAAACACTGCAAAGTGAAAAATAACTTTAATTTCGGTAGTCAGTGTCTTACGTCGGCACCTACTCCCAAAATAAAGTTATTTTTCACTTTGCAGTGTTTTTGGGAGTCGGTTTAATTTTTTGCTAAAAAGTTTTTATTTCACTCTTTTTAGTTGGTCTATTTTTAATTTATCTAGTTACAAGAGCCTAAATGTCAACTACTAATAACCTTTTACAAAATATTGCTTTTCCCAATGCTGGGCCGTTAATTGTTGAGGAGTTCTCCTGGTACTTCACCATCAGCTCTACATCACCATATGCATTGTGACGAGCATAAAGTGCTTAACATCCATATTCAAGTAATCGAATCGCAATCCACTCAATACTTATTATTGAGTAGTTTTGGCGGCCATCTGTGGTCTTCATCATCAGTTCCACTTCCTCAAATGGTACTTTTTGAGAGCAACTGCTCAAGTTACTATGATAAATACCCAAAACGTCATAGGTGTGCCTATAATATTTGAAGAGTTCCCTCGATTTCTCCAGGATCCCATCATCAGATCCTGACGTTTATGAAAATGGGACCAATTTCAAAGTATATCCTTTCAATACATAAAAGAATTTTCCAAATCGGTTCAGCCGTCTTCGAGTAATCGGTGATCATACATAAAAAAAAAATATACGCGTCGAATTGATAACCTCCTCTTTTTGTCGTCGCCTTCCGAAATTAAAATTATTTTAGGCTTTGTAGTGTTTTGATATGGAAGTCGGTTTTATTTTTTACAAAAAGTTTTTATTTGTGTGCTTTTTAGTGGGTCAGTGAATTTTCCAAATCGGTTCATAAATGACGGAGTTATGCGCGGACAAACATAAAAAAAAATACAAGCACCCGAATTGAGAACCTCCTCCTTTTTTAGAAGTCTAGCCAGGTCAACCTTAGGCTACAATATATTCTCCTAAGTTATAAGAATAAATGATATTTTATGTTGTTACTAGTACTCTCGCGGGGTTTCGCTCCCGTGGATTCTATCACGGTAAAAACATAACTCTCCTTTTTTGCAGTCGGGTAAAAAGTAGCCTATAACCTTCCTCAAGCTTCAAGCTACTTCCATACCAAATTTCATCCAAATCCACCCAGTACTTTCGAAGATTAGCGCGTTCAAGCAAACAAACAAACAAACTAACAAACTTTTCCGCTTTATAATATTAGTATAGATAAATAAATTTCAGGACTGACCATTGAACTAGGCACCCATTTAGATTTCACTTCTTTTGTTGTTGAAGTCAACAACCAAGGCATTTATGATAATATTGAACTTGGCTCTCATTTCACATTTATGTTTTTCATGGGATTACAATTTACACTGATAACTTAGCCAACTTAACTTGAATAGGAGCGCAAAACAACGATAAATCAGTCTTGTTATAATAATTTAGCTTTCGAGATAACTTTGAAATGGCATATCTATTAAACTACTGTCTGTATAACGGTGATGTTTTAGTATAATGTAAACAACTTACCTTCAAGTCTTTAATAAAATGAATTTTCGAACTACCTACACATTGACCAAAAATAATTATGGGACGCTAACTTTTAATAATTGATCACTGTGCGGCGTAAGGTTTTTCTAGGTAACGTGAATTTGTTGTTAAGTGTTTCGAATAGGCGATATTAGAGATTTAGTTATTCGAGATCCCATGGCTACGACGTAAGGTTTTTCTAGGTAACGTGAATTTTTTGTTAAGTGTTTCGAATAGGCGAAATTAGAGATTTAGTTATTCGAGATCCCATGGCTACGGCGTAAGGTTTTTCTAGGTAACGTGAATTTGTTGTTAAGTGTTTCGAATAGGCGAAATTAGAGATTTAGTTATTTGAGATCCCATGGCTACGGCGTAAGGTTTTTCTAGGTAACGTGAATTTGTTGTTAAGTGTTTCGAATAGGCGAAATTAGAGATTTAGTTATTCGAGATCCCATGGCTACGGCGTAAGGTTTTTCTAGGTAACGTGAATTTGTTGTTAAGTGTTTCGAATAGGCGAAATTAGAGATTTAGTTATTCGAGATCCCATGGCTACGGCGTAAGGTTTTTCTAGGTAACGTGAATTTGTTGTTAAGTGTTTCGAATAGGCGAAATTAGAGATTTAGTTATTCGAGATCCCATGGCTACGGCGTAAGGTTTTTCTAGGTAACGTGAATTTGTTGTTAAGTGTTTCGAATAGGCGAAATTAGAGATTTAGTTATTCGAGATCCCATGGCTACGGCGTAAGGTTTTTCGAGGTAGCGTGAATTAATGGGTGGGAAAATCATCGAATAACTTCTCCCACTCTGGGTTAAGCGGAAGGGAGTGTCAGATTTCTACTGACTAAAAACCCACCCTGTCCCTTCAGCTGCCCGTAAGTTCCGGGGCCGCGGTATCTTGTTAGTTCATTTCCGCAACCCCGGTGGGCTAGTTTTTTTTACGATGAATATACAAAGCGAAGTTCCTTATCTATTTACTATTTCAATAAATAAATAAAAAATATCATGAATATACCTACCTAACGTACGCAATAACTATCGTTATTTTGCAGTTATTAGTTTACAATGTTAATAATATTAATTATTAGCCAAGGTATGGAACTCTCTGCCGACTTCTGTGTTCCCTGCCACATATGACCCGTCAGCCTTTAAAGCAAGAGTGAATAGGCATTTTCCGGGCTCGCTCGTTCGATCGTAGACCTCATCTTACACTTACCATCAGGTGTGATCGAGGTCAAGAGTGGGCTCATTCGTAATCTATACTAATATTATAAAGCGGAAAAGTTTGTTTGTTTGTTTGTTTGCTTGAACGCGCTAATCTTCGAAAGTACTGGGTGGATTTGGATGCAATTTGGTATGGAAGTAGCTTGAAGCTTGAGGAAGGTTATAGGCTACTTTTTACGCGACTGCAAAAAAGGAGAGTTATGTTTTTACCGTGATAGAATCCACGGGAGCGAAGCCCCGCGTGAGTTCTAGTAAAAAATAAAATTATAACAACCAAGACTATGGGTAGGTATAGGTAGGGTAAATACGCTAAATGTCGGCCACCTTACGGATTTTCTGACTGGGGATCGCTCTGGCGCCATCAGTTTGCAACGAAGGATAGCTTCTGATGCGGTTTTGGATAGTTTCATAACTCTATTTCATGTTTATAAGCATAAAGTTGACATTTCTACTAAAAGAAAAAAGTATTAAGGCTTAGATGAATCGAGAACGAAAAAACCCTAAAGTCGGCCTTTCACGGCCCATAGTTGGTCGCGTTTTTCCCAAATGTCGGCCGAGTATAGGGTGTTTTAAATTAAGACAGTGACAAATATTATTAGTATGATTTATTTTGGCAGGAGTCTAATATCACACCAAGTATACATTTGTAATTGTATTTGTTTATTACAATATATGTTTTTTCTCCTCAAAAATGTTAGGTACTAAAATTATAACAAAGTAAAACATCACAATAAAATAAAATACTTGTAACGTTGTTCGTGGGACGCCAAATAGTTTAGAGGCTGCACGAATGTGCATCCCATTACTTATTGCCCCAAGAGCTTCTTTTATTTTATTGTGATCGTAACCGCATAATTTTCTTTGCTTTCGCGAAGGCCTTGCATCTACCTGCTCGCTCATTGTAGTACCTTAAATTATAAGCATTAAGTGAAAACGAACGAGCTTTTTGTCACATGCAGGTTAATGAATCAATGAAAGTAAACTTCAAAGATTCACGACCAACCATTTATATTTTTAAGCTAATAAACAAGGGTTTCATAGATAGCAAGTTCTAAAGAGCAGTTTATATTTACATCCTAAATTCCCAAACCATAATTAGCTACCATAAATATGTTTTCAATATTGTCAATACCTATATTAAAACTTAACTTCTTTATAATATTAATAAAATATACTCGTCATAATACATATTTAATTTTGAGAAAATAAATTTGACAAATAAATTAAAAAAGACTACCTACCCTGAGTGGGTAGGTAGTCTAGTAGTAGGTCTGGCCCCCTGTGGTAGAAGCGATGATTATTTATCGAAGTTGCCTTAAAGTTTAATGAACGAAATTAAAATTTTCACATTAATTAATTTAACTTGTATCGCAACAGTAGTGTCAACAAGAAGAATCTGAAAAGTCAATTGTAATTGTAAGTATTTAAAAAAAAGCGGCCAAGTGCGAGTCGGACTAGCCCATGAAGAGTTCGGTAGTAGCAAACATAGATTACCTTAAAATAACTTAATTTCTTATAGCGTTTGTATAAATGACAAAGTTATATACTTAACAATAGACCTTTCGGGATCTAAATTCTACAAACTGTTTGAAAGCATTTCGTACTGCCTCTTGGACAGATTTTTTTTAAATCGTTGAATATTTACCAAATCACAAAAAATTACGTCCGTTGGAGCAAGATCTGGCTTCTCGGTCTGGTTGGTATGTAGGATCACCTATGGTTTAACATAACTACAGCTTCTGTGCAGAGTAACAACGGATTCTCGTGAAGTGTGATGCCCCATGCGTTATTATGCAGTGGCGGTACCTTCATATAAGCCCAAAAGCCCGGCATGCCTTACTAAAAAATGCTCGATAGAGAATCAATGTCAAACCCGAACTATTTAAAAGTTCGCGCGCTTAATTCTTATCAAAATAACACAATGAATCTACTAAACTACTACGCATCGCGATTGTTCGCGCGCAGAGTTTCGCATTTGTAGCATCTAATGATCTAAATATTGCTATCTCGCTTACACGCACCGGCTTTTACCGGGCTTTCAAATACTATATCTGTCACTTTCGCACTTATAGCGATGTGCCGTATAACGAGTTAGGCCTTAGGCATAGAACAAATCAATCACTATGGCAGATATAAGCCGGGCATTCGTATGAAGTTGCATGCGTATGCGTGACCTTGTCAGCTTGCCAACTCTGCAGTGTTGCCGTTTTAGCCACACGTTGAAAGATCTTGGAGATTTTTAACGTGTTTGGAAACTTTTTTAACATTTATCAAGAATAAAAACTAGCGACTTTTAAAATAACGAAATTAAATACAGTCAAAACCGTTTACAACAACATCATTTAGAACAACATACCGGTTATATAGACCAAAATCATAATATCATATATTGAAAACATCACCGGTTATTACGACTATCGGTTTTTACAACCAAATATGAGTGGTCCCTTGGATGTTGTTATAACAGATTTTGACTGTATTCAAGCAATATCTTAAAAATAAAAAAAAAATTAGCTAGATTTTTCATATACCTGGCGACTTTTTTTGCCTAAATGACAACACTTGAGTAGTTCCCGACCGAGAGTGCAGCTAACTTCAGTTTCATTTGCTGAGAAAAGGTTTTGTTTGTTTTCTAAGATCCGTAGTATTATAGTACTCTATGTCTAAGATTTTCTCAGTGATACAATTGTTTTGGTGATTTACCTACAACAATGGAGGTAATTGTACCTTGTGAGGATTTAAAATGCGTTCAAGTTTTGATTGGCGAAGATAAGGTAAAATCTTTAAACTTTGCTCAGAAAAAACAGTTAATTTCTTCATTAAAACCGACGCCTAATCTGTGTATTTCTCAGACTAGTAAATCGCATAAACGATAATTTAATAGATCAGTCAATCATTTCATTCATGAGAATAACCTCGAAGATGCCTTTCCCGAGCTGTTAAAGTTAGCGCATCTTGTTGTAACTATTCCGGCTACAAGTTCTTCCGCGGAACGTGCTTTTTCGTCTCTTAAACGTATCCATACCTATCTGAGAAATACACAAGGTCAAGAGCGTCTTTCCGAATTATCAATGATAGCTATTGAAAAACAGTTGTTGGTAGAATTAAAACGATCACCAACATTTTACTCTGATGTAATTAAATCATTTCTTAAGAAAGATAGACGATTCCAATTAGAATATAAATAATTTATTTAAATTCCTTATTACATTCTATCTAGCTATTTTTTAACTTTCGTTTTGTAACTTTTTGTTTTGTTTTTTTTTTTGTCTGTAACCTGGGTTCTGTTACGAAGGAAGCAACTACTTACCATAACTTTGTCCCCTCAAGCAATGAAGCAAACCAAACGGCTTTTTTCAAAGCCACCGGAGGTATGCAATTGCTGATATGTTTATTATATTCAATCTAGCACTAGCATGCCTTCAGTGTGCTTTGGTTACCTCATTCACCGCACGACAAGCAAGAGTGAAATTGAAGAAAGAAGAGGAAAGAAGAAGATGGATGAATTCACTTTTAATTTATTGTACCTAACCAGTAGTTTATGAGAAAATTGCGATGATACATACGTAGGTACCTACATACTCAGTCGAAAACTGAACTTTCTTTTTTTGAAATCGGTTAAAATTTTATTGGGCTTGCGTTATTTTGAAACCCTAGGCACGCCACTGTTATTATGGTGAAGATCGATTCACGAGTCGGGGTTGTTTCACTACTAGTTTCACCATCATTATTCGAAGTTTGGCACACTAAACATCTGCCGTTATTGCCAGATCAGACCTGAGAAAGAAAATAACACCTAGTAAATAACACCACAAACAGTACAGTTACCAGTATCTTATTATTGTTAAGCTTTATCTTAAGGCACTGTTGCGGCGTTCTACCTGGGGTCAGCCATTGTATTTTTGCTTTTAGTTTTCGTAAAGAATCCACTTTTCGTCACATCTCATAATTCGATCCAACATTCTTTCATTTCTGTACCGATTCAACAAGGCAATGCAAGTTTCAACACGCGTTTCTTTCTACAAATCAGTCAAATAATGAGAATGAGACACCCATTTTTCATATTTTTTTATCTTATTGATTTCATGCAAATCGGTGAATGAACGTGAATGTGAATTGTAGGTAAGGTTACGTTATACCATACCATCAATTGTAGGTAAGGTTACGTTATACCATACCATCAATTCCTGGATAGTTTGACTCGCATTGGCTTCCGGAATCTCTTTTCATACTTTGTCACCTATTTTCGGTTTTTGAAAATGTGCTTTATTAAAGTTTTCATTAAGATCTAAAGCAAATTCTTTTTTTTTTAATGTATTTCTCTTATTTAAAATAATTGTGGGGGTGCTGCCATACATTTTAGAATAGAATAGAATAGAAATTTATTTGCTTAGATTGTAGGTACAGTACATGATAGGTCTTAATTACATAAAAACGAGATCCTTGTACAATCTACCTTATACAGGGCCCACACTGGGGACCCGTAGAGGGCCATGGACCGCACGACGCCGGCGTACAGCCTTCGGCAGGAGACGTTTGGCCCGCTGAGATTAGGCAGGAGTCGCCCGAAGGCGGCTGCTGCCCGGTTCAGCTTTGGGGCTATACTCAGGAAATGCTCCCTGAAGTTCCACCGGCTGTCGAGGACGAGTCCCAGGTACTTCATCGTCCTCCCGACGCCGATGCGAACCCCCTCCACCGTTATGTGGGACTCGGACCGTGGCGCGTTCCGACCGCCATGGAAGCACATGGCCTCTGTCTTGTGCAGCGCCACGTCGAGTCCCAACTGCCGGATCCTACGAACAACTGTCGCAACCGCTTGCGTCACCAGGTCGGCCGCCGCCTGGTGCGACTCTCCCTGCGCCAGGACGAGCGTGTCGTCAGCGTAACATATTACGCTGACGCCGTCAGGGAGGTCGCCGCGCGGCACCCAGTCGTATCCGATGTTCCCCAGGGGTGGCCCCAAGACCGATCCCTGTGGGACACCGCACGACATCTCTCGCCGGTTCCACTCTCCCCGGTGACCGGGGTAGATGACGGCTCTGTCCGTCAAGTAGTCCTCGACTATGCGACGGAGGTAGGTCGGCACCCGGTGATACCGGAGTGCCTCCCTGATGCAACTCCAGGGCAGGGTGTTGAAGGCGTTGGTGATGTCCAAAGACACCGCCAAGACGACCCTGCCCCGGGATACCGCATCCCCCGTCGTGAGGGCTCTCACGCGCATGACGGCATCCACCGTCGAGCGCCCCTTGCGGAAGCCAAACTGGCACTCCGCAAGATCCGGGCCCACCCGATTCAGAAAATGATCCCCTTAAGGGAAAACAGCTCTAAAACAAGTGTTTACAACCTTTTTCTTAAACTTAAACATTTAATGAGTAGCTATTTAATCGAACTACAAATTGAGTATGCGTTGAGTCGCTTAAGCTATAAGGAATAGTTCTTATTAATATTTTCGTATAGGTCTACATAAGAATCATTTTGTACACTACTGTGTCCAAAACGATCCCCAGTGTGCGGGTAAAATGATTCGGGGATACTTTTACCCCATCTTTTAAAATTCATGCAAAAAATTAAACATAAGTTAAATAAAAGTAAAATAAATATAAGTTTCGAATAGTTTTATTGTAAAATCAGTTTTAGTATCAAAAACAACTAAATATTTTTTTAATTTTCGTAAACCTCTATAACATTAACTCCAGCTTTATTGTATTTATAATATTATTTTTATTATAACATAATCATTCTGAAGAACAACTCGCTAGAACAAGTATCATTGGCATAACAACCTTTATTATTTTCAAATAAAAAATTTAACAAAAATTAATGCTTTTTTAGCAAATAGTATCAACTGCCGTTACGGCCTTAATAGTGTTTCTTAAATAGAATTTTAAGCGATCAACGCTCTCATAACTGATAACATCGTCTTTAACAGTTTTAATATAATCTCAATCAATAATGCTCTCTTAATAACTAGTGTACAGTCTTAATTGGTAGTCTTATATTACCCTACCCTGCACTACCCTAAACTACCCTAACCTACACTGCAACATATAAATCTACACTACACTACTTACCCTACATACCTACTTTTTTCTCACGGTTCAAACCTTCCTTGAACTACGACAAACATTTCAAAATCAAAATTAGCTAAATCGGCCCAGACGTTCTCGTCTCGACAGATATTCGTTATGATTGTGTACTTCATACCTATTAAAAATATATACACCTATTTATTGAAAGTTAACTGAACACAATTGGCACGGGGTAAAATGATCCTGGGATCATTTTGTTCATCCAATGTAGGGATAATTTTGTCCCAAATGCCTTATTAACGAAAAAAATCAAAACATAACCTATGATTTTTAAATATTGTCATGAAAGACGGGTAATTCGTTAGCTAATTGACAGCAAAATTCAAAAAAAACATACCTGTCACATAATATGTACATAGACTGAAGCTACATAATGTCAAATAACAGCTTACCTTAGATTGAACACAGGAGTTTTGAATATTTTGTGTTAAAAACTTTTCTACAGCAAACAACGCCATGACACTAACAGAGATTGTATAGCTAGGCCGTAGGAACCAGAAATTCACATAAAATATTCTAGATGACGCTATTAAGTCGGTAAAACTGTCAGGGATCGTTTTACCTCGAGGGATCATTTTGTACCACCTTCCCCTATACCATTTATATGACATTATTTTGCTACTTGGGATATTTATATACTGTCTTTAAACTGTCTAAGTTATATGAATCTTGATCGATAGTTCGTAACACATAACCATATGCACTGTTCTGCCCATCTTTTCATTATTTGCCGTGAAGTAGCCATACTTTACACATACACTATATGGTTCATCAGGAACAGCTCCTTAACGACATTTAAATTCAGAAGTGTGGATATTATACGCTGATAAGACGATATTTGAATGGCACAGCATCAATTACAGTTAATTAACTGATCTACCGAACAAAACAGTTAATTAACTGATTTCAACTAGATATCGTCGTAAAATGGTATGGCGTTAGCAACCACACTGGTATTTGACTAAGTTTTGGAGTTGAAACTCTCGGAGCGTGGCCCTTGAGCCTTTGCAATCAAAGCAATTTCATAAAGACAAAAGTGCATCCCGTGACACAATCACGGGTATTTACTTTTCACTTCAGTAGCTCAAACATGTAGGTTTTGCTGCCTGAAATCAGTGAGCAAAATGCGATTTTGCTCACTGAGTGAGAAAAACATTGACATATATATTACTGCGTAAGGACTGGACGGACCGCATGTTATAATGACGCCTCGAACTTGGTCCCAAAGTGGTCTTACCTTTATCGAAGTGAACTAGAACGCGATCGGCTATATTCGGGAGGGGTCGTCAGTTTTACAGGCATAAATGCCAAATAGTGTCGTGAAGGGTTGCGTGAACTACGACATAAAGCACAATAAAAAAATATAACATTTCATATCACCGGAAAGTTAAAAATATGTCATTAAATCAACTTCTAACATTATTTGAAACAATTTTCTTTCTTGATTTGAAATAAGCATTTTTCTTTCCTTCCCTTTTCTCTTGATCCGTCTGTTAAAGCTGCGACACTAGAGAGTCTTTCTAGGTTGCCGTTACCACTTTGTCCTCTCTTTAAGCTTAGCGATGTTACTAAGGATGACGTTAAGAAGTCTATTCTTGCGATTACTTCTTCAGCAGTCGGTAATGATAAGTTGTGTTCAAAAATGATAACTCTTATCCTTTCCTCTTTACTTCCTGTTCTCACTCACATCTTCAACCACTCATTTTCCTCTTGCTCCTTTCCGTATGTTTGGAAACAGGCTCACATAATACCTTTACCTAAAACTAACAATCCTAATTTATTAACCCACTTTAGACCCATTTCTATCCTCCCTTTTCTCTCTAAAGTTTTTGAGCACATAGTTAATAGACAATTATCATTTTTCTTGGCGTCAAACTCGATAATATCCCCTTTTCAATCCGGTTTTCGCTCGGGTCACAGTACTGTAACCGCGCTTTTAAAAGTGACTGATGACATCCGCTGGGCAATGGAGAATAAGACCCTTACTGTTCTTGTATTGCTGGACTTCAGTAGCGCATTCAACTCAGTGGATTTCGACATTTTACTTGGTATCCTCAAATCTATCAATTTCTCTCCTTCCACTTTAGCCTGGTTCGGATCTTATCTTCGGGGACGCTCTCAGTGTGTTCGCCTGGAGGAGCCCTTCTCTGATTGGTGTAGCCTCACTGAGGGTGTTCCTCAGGGTAGCGTTCTCTCTCCTCTCCTTTTTTCAATTTTCATAAACTTTGTTACCAGAGTAATCTCCTCTAGTTTTCATCTCTACGCAGATGACTTGCAGCTTTACCGTCATTTTACTGTAGTTGACGCGGGTTCTGCAATTGCTGCAATGAATAATGACCTGGCTTGCATCAGCGTTTGGGCTAAGTCATTTGGTTTGCAAATTAACCCTACTAAATCCCAGGCCATGATCATTGGCAGCAGATTCGTTCGCAGTGCGGCTGTTGTTGCATCTCTGATGCCTTTATATCTCGACGGTATTCGCATTGACTATACCGAAACCGCTAAAGATCTGGGTGTGGTTATTGACTCCAATCTCTCGTGGCGTGCTCAGGTCAATGAGGTCAGCCGAAAGGTAAATTTCTCCTTTCATTCGCTGAAATGCCTTCACAGTCTTCTGCCCTTGAAGACTAAAGTTTCTTTGGCACAAACACTTATTCAGCCGATTATAGATTATGCCGATGCCTGCTATTTGGATGCTACCGAGGAGCTATTAAACAAGCTTGAGCGCTTGCAAAATCTGTGCATTCGCTTTGTTTTCGGTCTTCGAAAGTATGACCATGTTTCTCACCTTCGCAAGGAACTCAAGTGGCTCCCAATCCGTCTTCGCAGGAACACTAGGATTTTGTGTCTCCTCTTCAACATCTTACACAACCCGTCTTACCCTTCCTACCTGCGTGAGCGTTTTTCTTACGCTCGTTCTAGCGACGTACCATGTAGATCACACCTTAGATCCCTCCTTAAATCTCATCCTCATAAAACTAGCTACTACTCTTATTCCTTCTCTGTCCATGCTATAAGATTGTGGAACTCACTTCCGCCTAGCATTCGTGATTTAAAAACTATATCTTTATTCAAATGTCGATTAAAAGAGCATTACCTTTCCTCTTAACTATGTTAATTATTTATGTATATATTTATATGTTTATATATTCTAACATTATGTATTTATTTAAGTATATGTTATTTTATTGCATTATAAGTATGTGTGGGTATATTTAATATTTTAGTTTTAGACTTCACATATTCATAATTATTTCTCTTCTTGTTCTCGCACACTATTATCTACATTTCTTTTTCACTTCTCCTTTAGCAGGTCTGCTGGAAGAAATTTCTTAAGAAATAAGCAGTACCTTTGTACTCAAATATTATAATTATGTTGTCCTATTGTATTTTACTGTGTATACATCAAAGAGTATGTAAAACCTTGGTATACATAAATAATAAAATAAATAAATAAACCTTTAGCATAGACAACGCGAAGCTGCGTAAACGTGCGACATAACTTTGCAGCGGCGCGCGTTGCAGCCGATGAAATAAAAAGATTTAATAATATTACTATAAGATCAAATTATGTACAAAATTATTTTTTATTGTTTGTTAAAAGCAAATTAAAATGTATTTTTATGTACAACAAATATAAATTTCGAAAAATAAAAGGTTTTTTTTATTTCTTTGTACCTCGAAAAATACCACACTCCGCTCTTACAAGGTTACGTCTAGGAGCAGACCATGCCGATTGACATCTTAGTTATAATAGATGGCGTTAATGTGTTTTGTAGGGCGACCGTGTCCGTCAAATGTTCTGACGACCGTATCTTTACTCAAAGAGTATGTAATACACTATGTCTTTACTATTTAAATCAATGGAGACAAAGTAACTTTTAAATTTTTGTTTTCAGAAAGCCACGAATATTATCTTATTCAGCCTTAGGTTAATCATACAATTCAAAACATTCACACTCTATCTCTTTCCCGCCATTAGAAAGAGAGAGAGACAAAGACCAGCCCTTTCGAAGTTCCGATTTTTAATTCAACCTCAAAGACAAACACGTTCGGAATCTCGTACTAACTGAAGAAATGCAAAAAGATATTTATGTCTTTTAATGCAATTTATTGAATTTTTAACTTGTTCTTGTATTTAAACGAAAATAAGTATTTACTGCAAATAAAACTGATATTTAACATGTAAATATTTATTTCTAGTATCAATAATGTTACGTAATATATTTTGAATAATAAAATATCATAGGTGCTATTTAACCCTTAAATATTTATTTCTAGTTTCAATAATGTTACGTAATATATTTTGAATAATAAAATATCATAGGTGCTATTTATCCCTTAAATATTTATTTCTAGTTTCAATAATGTTAAGCAATATATTATGAATAATAAAATATTATGGGTGCTATTTCCGAACCCGCCTTAGTTTAAACAAAAGAGCGGGAATAAAATTTCGTGGCTAGCGTAGAGTTGAATAAATTTAAAAAAATTAAAATAATCGTAAAATATGAGTACAACTAGCGACGAGAACAGTCCAATACGGATGCAGAATGCTATATTGAAGACTCAATAGAAAATAAGTCGAAAATCTGTAAGCGTATAGTGGAAACAATAAGTCTGAATTCGACCTCGGATCCTTGGTCTTACGCCCATCCACTTCCTACGACGCACAGTGTACTTATACAGAAAGCTAATCAGAGTCACCGTTGTTCCTTCTCAATCCGCCACCGGAACAGAAACCTTAACCCCAGATAATCAAACTCAACTCAATGCAACTATAACGTTGCCAAATAAATCTGTTACTTTTAATTTGCAGAATTGCAGTAATATTACTTTAAACTTTTAAAAGTTTCATTTTATTGAATTGGCACCTCTACCTACAATGTTAATTACTTTGATTCATAATAAATACTTATTTCTATATATTCCTGTCTATTATTTTATCTCCTAAAGTGTTCTCGCTGCTGAAGTAAAAAGTTATGTGTGTTACACGAGAGCAAAGTTTTTGCATCTCGTGCCTTTGAATCCCTCACCACACTCAGGATTCAAATTTAGAATCACTCGCTACGCTCGTGATTCGATCGTTGAATCCTTCGCTTGCTCAGGATTCAAAATTAGCACTCGCAGCAAAAAACGACTTTGCTCAAGAGAGCAAAGAGAGACAACAACAACAAGAGTTGCACAAATAACTATTTCATCACACTTGCACGTAAACAGTATCTAAACATACAGGTTAACTTGGGCGTAATGCCCTATATAAAACCCTCGGGCTTTCTTTTTGTCATGAAACCCAAGGTCGGTAAGTAACTTTTTTAAATTTATTGCACAGCACACAGGTGATGCAAGTTCAAGCAAGGAGTTAACACGCAATTGAAAAATTTTCTTAAAATGTTATCTAAACAGGAATGTCATTGCAATCTCGCTACATGTTACTTAAATAAATACTCAACTAATGTTCTTAATAATCGATTTTAATACTTTTTTGTATCAAACCGTCGAAATTATTTTTATTTTTTTCACTACGTCATGCCTGTATACCTACGTAAGTATTTGCCCTTAACGTTTCTGAACGAATCATTTGTATAATCTGTGGTGTGGGCATAAAGCCCGCCATCCGCTTAAAAAAAGTTCACTTATTTCGTAAGTTACATAATAATACATAGTTGTGCTGACTTGTGTATTCATAATTATTTACCGTTTGTATTTGAAGACAAGTAAAAAAAGTTATAAAAAATGTCGTCGGCGTCGTCCGATGAGAGTGATTTAAATGCAACACCGCCAGATATTATCTATGCAGCAAAAACAATGAATGATGTACAGTGACTATATAATTTTTAATAAATGAGTAAGTTTTTTCTGCCCTATAATTTTATTTATTTACTCGCAAATGTGATGAAAAACATTGTATGTTTCACGGGCGGTACGGGAATTACGAACTTCGACTCGGAAAGCCCTCAGTCTCCGACTTCGGGCTTCTACTAGAGCCTCAATCGTAATTCCTTACTTACCGCCCTTAATACATAATGTACTAATTCACTTCAGTAGCTCAAACATGTAGGTTTTGCTGCCTGAAATCACATAAGACAAAGTACCTTTTAATTTTTGTTTTCAGAAAGCTACGAATATCTTATTCAGCCCTGGGTTAATCATACAATTCGAAACACACTATCTCTTTCCCGCCATTAGAAAGAGAGAGAGAGACAAAGACCAGCCCTTTCGAAGTTCCGATTTTGAATTCGACCTCAAAGACAAACACGTTCGGAATTTCGTACTAACTAAAGAAATTTTGCAAAAAGATAATTTTGTCTTTTAATGTAATTTATTGAATTTTTAACTTGTTCTTGTATTTAAACGAAAATAAGTATTTACTGCAAATAAAACCGATATTTAACATGTAAATATTTATTTCTAGTATCAATAATGTTACGTAATATATTTTGAATAATAAAATATCATAGGTGCTATTTCCGAACGCGCCTTAATTTAAATAAAATTTCGTGGCTGGTGTAAAGATTTGAATAAGTTAAAAAATATTAAAATAATCGTAAAATATGAGTGAAACTAGCAACGAGAACAGTATTTTAACACCGGAAGAGTTAAAACAAGAAGTTATGAATGCAGAATTAAGTTTCCTATCTGAGAAGTCTCGCGAGAAATATCTGAAAGCATACCATGTCTTCAATGAATGGAGACGTAAAAAGGGCGCAAGCAGTTTTTCAGAGACGGTGTTGCTATCTTATTTTTTAGATTTATTACAGACGAGGTGATCATGTGGAGTATTTACTCAATGTTGAAAGCTACTTTAAAAACAAAACATAACGTGCATATTGAAGCATACGCAAAACTCGTATCTTTTCTAAAAAGAATGTCAGTTGAAAGGGCCGTGAAAATTTTGGAATTTTTAGCCTTATGCCCTAAGGCTAAAAAGTCCAAAATTTTCACGGCCCTTAACATAGAAAAATTTATAATGAAGCTGCGGACTGCAATTTTCCTGCCGCTAAAGTGGTACCTATAAATCTATGTTGTTAGTTATTAAAATTTGTGTGTAGACTGTTATGTATAAAGGTACTTACTGCCTACTACTAAATTTTGGAGGCGCAATGAATCCTAGTCTGGCTTAAAAATACTGCTAAAATATTTATTACGATATGTAAAAGATGCTGTAAATGTTAAATTATGCATATTAATTATGTAATATTTTCATTACAGGTTGTACTGATCATAGGAATTAGTGGAGTGTGTCGCAATAACGAACTATTACAGCTAACAGTAAATAATATCGAAAAGCATTCAGATAAATTATAGAAAGCCGTTCAGAGTCACCAAAGTTCACCGTTGTTCCTTCTCAATCCACCACCGAAACAGAAACCTTAACCCCAAATAATCAAACTCAACTCAATGCAACTATAACGTTGCCAAATAAATCTGTTACTTTTAATTTGCAGAATTGCTGTAATTTTACTTTTAACTTTTAAAATGTTCCATTTTATTGAATTGGTACCTCTACCTACAATGTTAATTATTTTGATTCACAAAAAATACTTATGTCAATCAATTCCTGTTTATTATTTTATCTCCTAAAGTGTTCTCGCTGCTGAAATGAAAAGTTTTGTGTGTTACACGAGAGCAAAGTTTTTTGCATCTCGTGCCTTTGAATCCCTCGCCACACTCAGGATTCAAAATCAGCACTCGCAGCAAAAAACAACTTTGCTCTTTTGTTCCACAAATAACTATTGACCATATATAATGTACTCTGTGCTATTGACCAACGGGTAAGCATTGCGATTCCACGTGGCACTGCCACATGTGTCTTGAGCCAGCCGACAGCGTAAAAGACGATTTAGTGATGCTTTAATATTGTTAAATTTTGATTAAATACTTCGTTTATATAAAGTTTATTCTACCAGATTGTGAATAGATTCAGAGAATTTTTAACACGCTTTTATTAGGTCGACCTGTATGTAACTAACTATGTAATGGAATCTAAGGTAACTAATTTAACTATCTTCCAAGGGTCGTAGCGTAATGAAAATTGGCAGCTGTATGTAGTTCTGATAACAATACAATAATATGGTACTGTCGAACTGATCTGATGATGGAGCCGGAAGATAGGCACTGGCATTCCATGATGGAATATCGTATCGTAGTCGTGTTTGCACTTGTGAGAAAGGCCACGTAATGGACTTTGAACACGATCAGGTTTCAAGGTTATAACAAACCTAAAGAAAATCCGTTATCGGTTTTCTTAACCTTTCTGAATTACCGCGTAATCCATAGATTTATTTTTTTACAGATGTCACTTTCAAATCCTCTGAGGGCATCTACGGTTTAATTGTTCACTACTCGTGGGAATAATATGGCACAAACTACAAAAAAGAAACAGCAACACAAAGAAAACGTAGACTACAAAAAAAGGAAAAGCGCGAACAAATTTTTATTTTTTCGTGCATTTATAAAAGCGTGTTTTGTAGTGATTTTTAAACTATAAATTTATTAATTCTTTACATATCATGTCGCTCTCTCATTTCTGAGAATGAAAGCTTAACTTTTAAATCCTGTGAATTCAGATTATACTATAAACTGACCTTCAACTCTAAGTCCGCGTGGAAACGAGGAACAAATTACGAGTAATAAATGGATATATCGCTGGTGATTAAATTAAATCAATATTTATTCAAATATAGGTAATTTAGGTAAAACGTTTTGGGAATACTTTCATTGTGTGTACGGCTAAGGAGTGGAATTCCCTGGCGGAGTCTGTGTTTCCCGATCGCTATAACTTGGGGGTCTTTAAGTCAAGAGTGAATAGGTTACTTCTAGGAAAGCGTGCTCCATCTTCGACCACATCATCACATATCATCAGATGAGACTGTGGTCAAACGCGAGCCTATTATCAATAATAAAAAATAAAAAAGATACGTAGTCAAGTACATCATGCACCGCACAGGTATTAAGAACTTTAAATATAGAGTCTGCTGCTGTCATCCGAATCTCTATGCAGAGTCCTCGAATACTTAAGAAAGATGGTGGCAACCTCGAGAAGATCATTGTGACCGGCAAAGTAGACGGGAACAGATCTCGTCGACGCAGCCCTATACGTCTGACAGATCCACACCGCCAGAGACAGAAACGATTGGAGAAAGATCATACGAAGTAATGCGGAAGGCAGACTCTCAATATACTAAGGAATTCGACGCAAGGACAAGAAAGACCTACAGTATTCGAATCAAGCACATTTTTAGAGTTCCGTTCATCAAAAGGAAAAAAGGGAACCCTTATATCCTTATAGGATCACTTTGTTGTTTGTCAAGACCCTTAATTTTAGGAACGCGTGGAGACATCGTCTTGAAATTTAAACCATATGCTCAGACTTACGGTTCCTTGAAGCTGTGAAAAAAATACAACTTCTAAATTAACAGACGGCCGTTTATGCCGCAAAAAACGTATATTTGACAGTCTCAAGGGAATTTAAATTGATAACAAAGGTACTTACCGTTGACCTAGAACTATGAAATTTACAAGTAACATACATACTTTTATAGTACAAAAAAATCTGAAAACTAGGTATACATTTGTAATAAAATCATAAAAAAACTTTTTAGCAAAAAAAACTTTTTTGTAAAAAATAAAACCGACTTCCATATCAAAACACTACAAAGCCAAAAATAATTTTAATTTCGGAAGGCGGTGTGAAAAAAAAAAAGAAAATACAAAACCAATAACACCGACTACCGAAATTAAAATTATTTTTGGTTTTAATGTTTTTATTTTCGTACTTTTAAGTGGGTCAGTGAATTTTCCAAATCGGTTCGTAAATGACGGAGTTATGCGCGAACAAAAAACGCAATGCAACGAAACGATCATCAACGTAAATATTATTTTTGATAGTTTTTTGTTGATTTTTCAGAAAGGGCTTGTCCGATTTCGATAAAATTTTCAGGGGACTATTTGGAAAGTATACCCTTTCTAACAAGATAATAATTTTTTAAATCGGTTGGCAAGCGACGGAGTTCTGCGCGGACAAACATAAAAAAAAATACAAACATCCGAATTGAGAACCTCCTCCTTTTTTAGAAGTCGGTTAAAAATAGAACCGACTTCCATATAAAAACACTACAATGGCAAAAATAACTTTAATTTCGGAAGACGGTGTCACAAACGAAAATATATACAAAACTAAAGGCACCGCCTTCCGAAATTAAAGTTATTTTTGCCTTTGTAGTGTTTTTATATGGAAGTCGGTTCTATTTTTTGCTAAAAAGTTTTTTTTCACGCTTTTTAGTGGGTCAGTTTGTAATTTATCTAGTTACAAAAGCCAAAATGACTACCTACTACTTATCACCTTTTACAAAATATTGCTTTTCCCGGTGCAGAGCCGTTAATTTTTGAGGAGTTCTCCAGGTACATCACCATCAGCTCTACTTCATCATATGCATTGTGACGAGCATAGTGTGCTTAACATCCATATTCAAGTAATCTAATCGCAATCAACGAAATACTTATTATTGAGTAGTTTCGGTGGCCATCTGGGGTCTTCATCATCAGTTCCACTTCCTCAAATGGCGCTTTTCGAGAGCAACTGCATAAGGTACTATAAGAAATACCCAAAACGCTATAGGTGTGCCTATAATATTTGAAGACTTCCCTCGATTTCTCCATGATCCCATCATCAGATCCAAACGTGACAACAATGGGACCAACTAGAAAGTATACCCTTTCAAACAAAAAAGAATTTTCCAAATCGGTCCAGCCATCTCCGAGTTATGAGGTAACAAACATAAATAAAAAAAAAAAGTTCAAGATGAATTGTAAACCTCCTTTTTTTGAAGTCGGTTAAAAATATAGCTACTACATAGTTCAAATGAGGTATCATATGAAAGGACTTGATGTGCATACCTATTCCAAAACATATTTTATATTTTTTAATAATAATGACACACACATTCATTCAACACATACATTCTTAATAATAATGACAGAATAAATAAAAAATCAGAAATGCTTGAGACTCGACATTTGTACGAATCCCTCGGTGGCTGAGTTCGACACACACAAAAGTGCTCAACATTTAATTTAGTTTTAATTGGTGTGCGTTACTCCAGAGGAATGTCGCTTTTCAGGATTTCGGCTTGAAAGATAATTAGTACCCCATCTCGTGTAAATGTGCCTGAAATTTAGAATTTGTGCGTCCAGCCAAAAACAGATTCCGCTGGAGTAACGTTACCCCAGCGGCATGTTTTTTAACTGGTGGTCGTAACTGAGTACAAACTAGCTACATAGATAGATCACATTTGTGCCTAAATGTGCCCAAAAAATGGAATTTGTGCGTCTTGAAGTTTCAGAGTTATTCAAGATGCCGCTGGGGTAACGTTTAGCAAATTGCTGTACCTCTCAAACGACATGACATACAACTACGATTTTTTTTACTACGGTGGGTCCCAATTTGTGCTTATGCTGTGCAATTTTAATTTTTCTATAATCGACACCGTCGGAAAATAAGAAATTGATTTTCAAAAACCTAAAATCGATCCTTGCGCTTTAATGAGAAACCCTTGAAACTTACCTATTTCAACTCCTCAGAGAGCTATTTCATTTTAATTAAAATCTGTCTATGCTCAAATGTAACACTCCAATACATGAGTTATTATTAAGTGACGGTAATTATGATTCGACAAATAATATGTACCTTTATTCAATTGCTTATTCTTAAAGTTTTATCTGAAAAATCTTTGTAACTACACAGATATAAGAAGAAAACCATAGGAAAAGAAATTTCACAATTAACCGAACAAATTTGAATGACTGTATAAAAGCGGCCGCGTAGTACATTGTGCCAACCTTCTTAAATTTGTAGTATTATAATTAAATTTTGATGGGTACAGGTGCGTACAAATGGTTTAAATAACTATTTACTTACTTTTATATAAATATGTAACGTAGAGAGTTATCAGAGAGTAGTGACTTTATTGACGAGTTTATTAGAAACATTATGTTAATGATGATTGATTGATTGATAAAGTTTGATTTGATTTGAACCATTTAATTTTTCTTTAACGATTTTAATTGAAAAAGAATTTTCGTATGTTTAAGTGTTATTTAAAATATTATTAATAAAAGTGGGTATCAAAATCACAGATCTTTCACTTAAAGCTATGCACAGTTTTATTTAAGAGGCTGGTAGAGAGCTCTTCGCCGACTCGAACCACGCAACCATTACCTAAATCATTAGTTTTCTGTGTTATGATTAAAATAGGAATCAAAATAACACATCTTACTCATATGTTATTGTACAAATTATTTTTGTATGTTTTTAGTGTTGTTATGATTAAAGTGGGCGTCAAAATAACAGATTAACAGATCGTTTACTAAAGTTTATGTATGACAAGTATATAATTAATAATGTTTAGACAACGAGTTACTAAAATACTTCATATTTATAATAAGCATCAAAATCACAGATGTTTTACATAAGTCTATGTACAGACGTCAGCACATCAAGCTTCTACAATCTGTCTTTAATAGATTTTCAACTTTATCGCTAAACGGTTCAAAGTTGATTGGGAAAGTTTAACAGTTTCGGATAGCTCGATGTGCTGGCATCTGTATCGACGTTCCGCCGAAGAATAGATGATGCCACAGTATGTAGTTCCGACTGTCAAGCATTTTGGCGGATCTGTTATGGTCTGGGGTTGTTTCTCAGGCTATGGAATTGGTAATCTGGTCCAAATTAAACGAATTATGAAAAAAGAGCAGCATAAAGAAATTTTGGAGAAAATGCTATTCCCTCTGGGCTGAAGTTAATCGACAAAGGATTTATTTTCCAACAAGATAATGATACAAAGCATAGTTCAAAATTATGTAGGGACTATTTAGACAAGAAACAGTTAGAAAAAGTGTTGATAAACATGACATGGCCACCCCAAAGCCCGGATCTTAACCCTATAGAGCTTTTGTGGGAAAAGCTTGACCGAAACGTTCAGGAACAATGGCCTTCTTCACAGTAGGCCATGTGAAATGCATTAGAAGAAAGCTGGAGGAATATCTCGCAAGAGACCATAAATAAATTAATTGCTCGCATGCCAAGGTTGATTAAACAGGTCATAAAATGTAAAGGAGGCTATTTTGATGAAAAATGTGTATGAAATCTCTTGTGTATTTTTTTTAAACGTTGTATTCTTCAAGACTTTATGTAATTTTTATTTTTAAATCTTGTGTGCAACATGAAAGTAAAAACCGTTTTTCAAAAAGTTTTAAAAATATTTAGTTATATATTTTTCTCATTTTTTTTATAGTGGTTTCAAACTTTTGACCGGCAGTGTATACAAGTCCGGATTTACGACGTGTATTATTGCGCAATGATAAAAGGATAACCGGGAGCTAATTGTGTTACGCGTTACGCAATTAAAGTGCAGGAGCTGTGGACAAAACTCTAATTATATCGAAAAACAAACAGATAAATAATTAAAAACTTACCTTACTTACTACCTTATAAATCAGAAAGTACACGCGTTGTGATTATACACACAATGCCTTGAACTACTGGGAAAAAAACAATGCGCACACACCCTTCACATACGAGTAATTAGCAGCAATTGAAGGCAGTCACATAAACATACCTAACACATAAGTCAAGTCAATATACATAGTTTAGTCTTTATTAAATTGCTGTAGGTACGTAGTTATGTTCTAACATTTGACTGAAAGTTAAAGATTTGCAAATCCTCAATATAATATGGCTTACATACTTTTACAAACCAATAAATAATTTTTTGTAACACTTTTGTGTTAGACTGTTTCAAAAAACGAAATCATGTACTACAAATTTAAGAAGGTTGGCACAATGTACTGCGCGGCCGCTTTTATACAGTCATTCGAATTTGTTCGGTTAATCGTGAAATTTCTTTTCCTATGGTTTTCTTCTTATATCTGTGTAGTTACAAGGATTTTTCAGTTGAAACTTTAAGGATAAGCAATTGAATAAAGGCACTTATTATTTGTCGAATCATAATTACCATCACTTAATAATAACTCATGTATCGGAGTGTTACATTTAAGCGTAGCCAGATTTTAATTAAAATGGAATAGCTCTCTGAGAAGTTGGAATAGATACATCTAATTTCGCATGATGCTTTGTGTTCATAAAAGGTACAAGCTACCGTAATTTTTAAGTTTCTAGGGTTTCTCATTAAAGCGCAAAGATCGTTTTTAGGGTTTTTGAAAATCAATGTTTATTTTCCAACGGTGTCGATTATAGAAAAAATAAAATTGCACAGCATAAGCACAAATTAGGACCCACCGTAGTAAAAATATCGTAGTTGTATGTCATGCCGTTTGAGAGGTACAGCAATTAGCTAAACGTTACCCCAGCGGCATCTTGAATAACTCTGAAACCTCAAGACGCACAAATTTAATTTCTTGGACACATTTAGGCACAAATGTGATCTATCTAAGTAGCTAGTTTATACTCAGCTACGACCACCGGTTAAAAAACATGCCGCTGGGGTAACGTTACTTCAGCGGAATCTGTTTTTTGTGAATATCTTTAGATTGGCTGGACGCACAAATTCTAAATTTCGGGCACATTTACACGAGATGGGGTACTAATTATCTTTCAAGCTGAAATCCTGAAAAGCAACAACATTCCGTTGGCGTAACGCACACTTTTAATTGCACTTATGATTTTATTGCGATAGGGATAGATAATTTTTTTTAAGCTAACGTGGTCACTAACAGTATCATTAGAACTTAAATTGGGATATTTACCAGGTGTATTTTTTGTTTTGTGTTTCCCAAATTTTAAAATTGAGATTACCAAATACGACAATTTCAACCGGGAGGATGGATTTCCACTGTCGAGGGCCTGGAATCCAGTGGTTCAAATGTGTAAAAATCGAAAAAGTTCCGTAGAAAGTTCGCGAGTCGACACGGTGAGTTTTGTGTGTCGGGAACAGAATCTAGTGTTTAGTGATACATGTGACAGTGGTAGCGGTGTCGCTAACAGAAAACGATCGAGAAAGAGGGTAGACCGATTTGTCTGCTCATAAACTTCCACCCGCAATTACTTCAGTTCATCCTTGATCATGGCGCTTGCAACAGTGCCGAAATATCGGAAACTCAAAACAAAAAATACACATGGTAAATATCCCGTTTTAAGTTCTAATGATGGGATAGATAAAATTAGGAAAATACCTACGAAGCAAGTGGGTTCCTGAGTATCCATTACATTTAATCCATTTCACAAAAAATGATGGCTAATTAGGCTCTATTATATTAAATCAATTTAGTAAGTAGGAATTATCATTATTACATATTTCAATTGTTGAGCAATATTTAATGATCTTCCAAACCGTGTCCGCCACTCGGGCATCAACAAATGGCTGCACACTATCATAATCACCTTAACATTCATCCGACAGGAACTCGCCGCACGAAATCTACGCGCATAATGACCTTTAACAATAAAATAATAAAGTTCATGTTTAGAGCTCATTTGATAGAGAAATATTCCAAGTTACCTGAACAGTTCATAGCTAGCAACAGTTTAGTGGACATCGTCGCGTCGGTCGGTCGCGACTCGAGACCCGTGCGAGCAGCGAGTGCCGGTGAGTAGAAGCCGTACGATCTCCCAGCCCATTGACGAACAGGAAATATTGACCCACACCTAATTGAATCAATCGACCCTTTTAGACTATTGAATACTAAAGTTACAACTTTTGTCGCCGTCGCTGGCCAGAATTATTCGGTGTAACCGGTTCACGCGACGTACTCGTAGGTATCCGGTAGACGTGTGCTCTTGTGTAGGTGGATCAGTTTGGAGGCAGTGATTTTATATTCTATGTAATTTTGTTTTAGAAAATGTCGAAGAAAGTACTGGAGACTCCGAAGGGGAAGGCAAGCGGCAGTGCCAACCCGGAAAATGTATCAGAGACCACTCCACTGGTCGGGAAGAAGGCAAGTTTAACTAAATTGTGTACCAGAACATACTGTTTTCTAGCTACTCTGAGTAGCTGTGGCCCTGCCCTAAACGTTCAACAGCTACTTCATGCCGCATGTTAATATTTATATTATTTCACAACTCTTCGTCGGTTTCAATTTCAGACGCTCTCTTTTTACTGTAGAGGGTATATTTTACTGGCAAGTAATTCGTTTCCTAATTTGAGTAGCTAATTTAATTGAAATATATAAAAAAAATGCCAAGGTCTACTACGCAACAGCGCCATACTTTATAATGTTCTCAAGTAAATACTAGCACAGAGAGACAGGTGGAACTAGAGCTGCAAAAGCTAACAAACATTATCTTAAGTCAATAGACTAGAAAACTGTACGCTACGATTTACTTAAGAAACTGTATCGCATATTAATTTACTACTGAACTTAGTATTTTCTGCTGAAAGGCGTAAAGCAAGAGGTATCTTCTGTACTCTCGTGTCATCGTAGACCTCATCTATCGCTTACCATCAGGGGTGATCGATGTCAAATGCGGGTTTATACATAATAAAAAAATAGAATTATACATATAAAATAGACTCTCTTAAATTTAGTTAGATTTTGATGGTGCGTAAAGTTTGTCTTGAATCATTTGATTGTTCCTACACAAAATTATAACGTGCCATAGTTCGTTCGTCCACTTTAATCAACAGATGCTTGCTTGTCTTGTGTAATATCTCTGTGGAGCCGTGCGCCCGCGCGTCACAGGTACCTGATGTACCTGAGATCCAACTCATTCGATTGCTCAATGCAGCCGTGAGTTGTTTCGAAACATGTTAATCAGATAAACTTGTTAGTTTACTAAACTTACAGCATTATTCTATATAATTTTCTTCTCGACATTAGCTACATAATGCAATAATATGAAACATGTGACACTCACAGAAACATGTACAACTCGAGAAGGAGGATCTAGATTTTATTATTACTTGACATTTACCTCTCCAAACTTCAACAGATTATATCTATTAAATAATATTATATATTGCTTTATTATTTCAAAGGAAGTCGTTTTCTTTATTTAAGACTGGTTGATGATAAAGACACTGTCGCTCCGAAAAGAGTACTATAATAAAGAATCTATTTATAATGAATAAGATACGAAAACAAGCCGGTCTTTCTCTACACCACTCAACAGTCATTATAGTGTAATATTAAAGTAGGATTGCGTAACATTGAAAATATTTTTGTTCTTAGTACTTATAGGGATTGGTTGTTCTTACTGATCTTTAATGTAGTTATGTCGTCTTGAAACAGAAGAATCTTATAGCTTTACGAAGTCCTTTATTGACAGCAATCTGGCTCGGCTCAACAACTATCGAGCTAACGTTATGATCGATTGACATATAGGGCATATCCGTACCGAATCCGATTAAGGTTAAGGTAGTAAGTAGAGGAACTCCAGTATATTTGGAATACTAGTTTGTTTTTTGAGAATAAATTTAAAGAGTAACGAGATGGCTCAATAAAAATACATTAAATTATTGTCAAATTATTAAACTTTAATAATGAGAACAATCGAATATAACAAAATCCAGTTATTTTATCAATATGCCTATCAAACTAAAAATCCTACTAATCCTACTAATATTATAAATGCGAAAGTTTGTGAGGATGGATGGATGTTTGTTACTCTTTCACGCAAAAACTACTGAATGGATCTGAATGAAATTTGGCAAGTAGATTATTGACATCCTGGAATAACACATAGGCTACTTTTTATCCCGGAATTCCCACGGGATCGGGATTTGCGCGGGAAAACCTTCCTACGCGTACGAAGTCGCGGGTTGAAGCTAGTACTCCATAAACGTGATTTGACTTAGGGTGCAGATAATTTGGAATATACACTTCTGGACACATCTATTGGCCCACCTTGTATTTTCAGTTTCGTTTGGTCCTAGCTAAAATTTTATATTAGGTCGAGCAAAAAGTTTTTATGCAGTTTTGAACCTGGCACATTCACAATTTCATTCAATAGTCTTTTTTTGAATTTCGAACACAGAATTTAAAGAAACAAAAGACAATTTGGAGCCTGTTTGTTGATATCAAACAATCGAATACTAAGAAAACTTGGTTATTTATTGGTTTACTTGGATTTAATTCTTGAAAAAGTGATTGATATCTTTGCTTTTGCAACAAACATTACTTATTCTTAACGTTAAGGTGAGGTTCTATCAATAATCTATGGATACTTCACCTGAAGTCGCCGCCCAAGCTGTGGCACTTATTCAGGCCGGACACAGCCAAAGAAACGTGAGTGCTCAACTTAATTTAAGTCGATCTGCGGTCCGAAATGTTTATCGGAGGTACCTAGAGACTGGCGGCTTTGTTCGTCGCCAAGGAAGGCCACGATCTCGGGTCACAACTGAAAGGCAGGATCGATTCATCGTGACGACCAGCTTGAGAAATCGTCACCTTACCTCCATTGAGATACAAAACCAACTTCGCGACTTCCACGGAGTATCTGTGAGCGCTCGAACTGTTCGGAGAAGGTTAAAAGAACGCGATATGGTACCACACAAGCCAGCTAATGGGCCCAAACTAAAGCGAGCCCACCGAACAGCGCGACTTCATTTCGCACGCAGTCATTTAAATTGGACACAGCAAGATTGGAGCCGTGTACTCTTTTCTGATGAGTCTAAAATTGTGTTACATGGCAATGATGGAAGGAAGAAGGTCTACCGGCGTAAGGGAGAGCGTTTCGCACAATGCTGCTTTGAAGAGAGGGTTGCTTATGGCGGTGGCTCATGGACTGTCTGGGGCGGTATATCCGCGAGCGGCAAAACTCAACTTGAGGTTGTTACAGGACCACGGCTGCCAACATTAAATGCTGAAAGATACATTCGTGAGTGCTTAGAACCTCACGTGATACCATACGCGGACTATGTGGGCCCAAATTTCCTTTTTATGCATGATAATGCAAGAGCCCATGCGGCCGGCATCGTCAGGGAATATCTTCGGGATGTGAACATCACAGTTATGGACTGGCCAGCCAGAAGCCCAGACATGAACCCCATTGAGCACATGTGGGACGAGCTAAAAAGGCGTGTTAGGGCTCGTCAGCCAGTTGCCCAGACGATGCAGGAGTTGAAAACTGCCATAGAAGAGGAATGGGAGATGATCCCTCAAAATTTCATAGAGCGGTTGATAAACTCTATGCCTAATCGTATGAGAGCTGTGGTAGATGCCCATGGAGGCAACACGCGTTATTAAATTAAACCTTTATTTGATAAAACATGTTTTTTATTCAAAAATTAATTGCCTTTAACAAGGCGCATATCCGACTTGTTAGGCGTAGGTCCATGTCGTATGGTATTCTGAATTCAAATTTGAAACTATACGATCGAAAAAGATGGTAAAATGTATCAGGTTTAAAACTGCATCAACAGTTTTTGTTCAATCTAGCAATCATATTTCGGTAGGGGCCATCGAAACCTAAACTCTAAGGTGGGCCAATAGATGTGTCCAGAAGTGTAGTATTTCAAATTATATTCTAATTTTTCTTTGAAAATTAAACGGTACATAACATCTAATTAACCAGTCACAATAATCAGAGATCCTGTTTAGTTTGAACTTACAGATTACTATTCTTGCAGTAATCACAAATATGCACACCGGATTCATAACCGCCACTACCACCGTGAACCAACAATTGGCATATTAAGCACTGTACTAATTCTTCACCCCTTTTATCCTCGCTCCCATTCTCCTCGTATCCTATTCTCTATTTATTTTTATTTCTGATGGGCGCACTCTTGACCTCGGTCTCGCCTGATGGTAAGCGATAGATTAGGTCTACGATGGGACGAGCGAGCTCAGAAGATGCCTATTTACTCGTGTTTTAAAGGCTGAAAGGTCATAAGTGGCAGGAAACACAGAAGCCGGCAGAGAATTCCACAGCTTGGCTGTGCGCACAATAAATGTGGAGGAGAAACGCTTGGTACGACAATACGGTATATCAACCAAGTGTGGGTGGTACCCAGCCGTGCGTCTGGTAGACCGGTAGTGAAAGGGAGATGTAGGAATCAGGTCATGGAGCTCCTGCGCACACTCCCCGAAGTACAATCTGTAGAAAACCGACAGGCAAGCAACGGTTCGCCGATGAGCTAGGCTATGAAGCTTGTCCACCAGCACCTCGTCGCCTATAAGCCTTTTCTTTCTCTAACAGCGTTCATTTCCTCCTTTTCCCACATCTTTCTCTACTTGTATTTTTTAATTGCTGCCATTTCTAAAAAGAAACAGAATAATTAATATCTACTCATAAAATGTGCAGAAAATTTGGAATACTCCAAATTATGTTTACTCTAGGTATTCCAAATTAACAACACACCATCCTAACCTAAAATTGCATGTCACATTTTTAATTCTAGAAATATTTACAAAATCATAGCAACATCTTAAACTAACAAGGTCACTCAGCATTTTAAATAATTACAATAAAGATTTAAAGTATTACAGCAAATGATTACCACTGTTTGCATTCATACTGGAAAAGTTTTCAAAGCAGGCGTCTCGTTCGCTTGGGGCTGGTAGCCGAAAAGTCAAGATGGCGTCCTGTTTTTAATACTGTATGGCTTCGTGTATCGTATGAGGTTATGTTTACGGCAAACAAAACACAGATGGCATTTATATGGATTTAGATATCAAAGTATTCCAAGTTACCTGCAGTATTCCAAATATGCTGCAGTTCCATGATTTCCATTATATGTCTCAAAACTTAAAAGCTCTGTGAAAATAAACTGAGCGGATGGTATGTAAAAAGAAGACTACTTAAGCATACATACATAATGTGAGTTCTACCCACAATACTAGTTTTCTTAAAAAAAAAAAAAAAAAACATAAAAAAAACATATCATAGCCAAATCTACCAGCCTAAATATCAATTCTAACTTGTTCGTCCCCGTAATCCCCGTTCGACCAAATTTCGGTCAAGATGGCCAATCTCAAAGCACATTCTGTAGAGTTGAGCAGGAGAAAACACAGAAGCACTCATTTTGTAATTGGCTCAGGCCAAACTTTGAAATGGTCGGCTGCTTAACCGACCTTGCATGTGGCGGCCTTAATAGAAATAATTAAAGCCTCCAGCCAGGGATTCTCTATTCCTTTACTGTTACAGTCCTTCAGTACTATCCGAAGCGACAGACGCAGTAACAGCAGCATCTCATTACTAACTACATACGATTCTGTGATTCAAACTCAAACTCAAAATAATATGTATTGTATTTAACATATCTAGCCCTACATGGGCACTTATAAAACGTCAGTAGCTTAGTGCACGGTTGAAATTGGTCGTTTCCTATAGTGAAGAATCGGCAAGAAACTCCACGGTTACTCTTTTCAAAACATCATTAATTTTTTGATTGATTTGCCAGGGAGATGGTGACAACAATGGCCAGGGCCTCTCCATGGAGCAGACGTCTATCTTGATAGCTGGCGAGATGGCTGGCAGCGGAGTGCTGGCCCTTCCACGAGCCTTGGCCAAGACTGGTAAGTGCCTGATGCTATAACTTGATTTATACATGTAAGATCTCTCTTTTGCTAAGCGTTTTACTTTTTGCTTGCGATATAATATACTTATCTAAGTCTGTCGAATTCAGTGATGTTTATAATCCATCTATTCTTCAGGTTGAATAATCACCACGAAAATCCTCTCAGGTTACGCCAACCACGATTATGCCAATATTATTTATTTAGAATCGACTCATTTAGGTACCTACCTAGGTACTCTATTGTAGCTAATGATGCTAAGCGAATATTTTTCGATCTATCTAAGATATTATCTTAAATGTGGGTAAGGTAAGATTGGGATTTGAGACTAACGTAAAGAGTAGATTAGTAAATTTAGTTCCAATATTGTGTACTTCACCGTATTTTTATTGACCAGTTTTCCGTCAAAATATCCGTGACGATACAATCCAGTATTCTATTTCTATTTATCGTATTGCTTAATGCGAAAGCTTATGTGGATAGATTGGGTGGATGGATGGATGTTTGTAATGTAAGTGTTAAATGTAAGTGTTTTTATTGAAATTTCACAATAATATAGTCCATCGGAATAACACATAATACGCTACGTTTCAACACTTTCAACCCGGAAAAAGCTTGAAATTTTCCAGCGAACAAAGTAGCGGGCTAAAGCTAATAACTAATATTATTAATGCGAAAGGACTTTTGTCAGTCTGTCTGTATGTATGTATTACCCTTTCGTGGCTAAACCACTGATCTGATTTTGACAACATTTGACATTTTTTTTATTGATAATAGGCTCGCGTTTGACCACCATCTCACCTGATGGTAAGCGATGATGTGGTCGAAGATAGAGCACGCTTGCCTAGAAGTAACCTATTCACTCTTGACTTAAAGACCCCCAGGTTATAGCGACATGGTGATAGTTTAAGACCCTTACGGGTCTGAAATAGGGGAAGACAGTTTTCACAAGAATATCCACGGTACTTAAGTCGTCGGTAACTGGTAGTGAGTAATAAATAAAAGGTATTTTAGAACTGTAAGTGAGCACTGACCTATCTATACACGATAAGAACTTTCTATATTTTTAAATTAAAAAACTTTTTACCAAAAAATTAAACCGACTCCCAAAAAACACTGCAAAGTGAAAAATAAATTTAATTTCGGTAGTCGGTGTCTTTAGTTTTGTATTTTCGATTTTGGCACCGACTTCCGAAATTAAAGTTATTTTTCACTTTGCAGTGTTTTTTGGGAGTCGGTTTAATTTTTTGGTAAAAAGATTTTATTTAACTCTTTTTAGTTGGTCTATTTTTAATTTACCTAGTTACAAGAGCCTAATTATCAACTACTTATAACCTTTTACAAAATATTGCTTTTCCCAATGCTGGGCCGTTAATTGTTGAGGAGTTCTCCTGGTACTTCACCATCAGCTCTACATCACCATATGCATTGTGACGAGCATAAAGTGCGTAACATCCATATTCAAGTAATCGAATCGCAATCCACTCAATACTTATTATTGAGTAGTTTCGGCGGCCATCTGTGGTCTTCATCATCAGTTCCACTTCCTCAAACGGTACTTTTTGATAGCAACTGCACAAGTTACTATAATAAATACCCAAAACGACATAGGTGTGCCTATAATATTTGAAGACTTCCCTCGATTTCTCCAGGATCCCATCATCAGATCCTGACGTTTATGAAAATGGGACCAATATCGAAGTATACCCTTTCAATCAAAAAAAGAATTTTCCAAATCGGTTCAGCCGTTTTCGAGTAATCGATAATCATACATTAAAAAATATATATATATATATATATACGCGTCGAATTGATAACCTCCTCTTTTTGTCGTCGGTTGAAAATACAGGTGAAGGCGTAGAGATATTGTTCTCATCTATATTTCACACGGTTCATGTTTGATATTCGTTGTTTACCGACTCGTAACTGCAATAGCGTTCCCCACAGCGCCTTAAGGAAAAGAGCAATGTTCCTCCCGACTCGTCATCTGCTTAGCTTTTTCTTTCCACCCAGTAACTGGGTAAAACGACACCGCTTGACAAAACTGGTGTCAGATTTTCTGACTACTGATTACTCATAACGCCTTTCAAAGATGTACATACAGCCGTAGGTCCCGACTGTACCGGGACCTATCATCAGGTACGGTCGCAGCCTGGAATTTGGGGGGGAGGGGGTCACTAACAATAAAATATAATAATAATATAATATAATAATAATAATATTCCACAACTTTCACACAACGCCATCTAGTCCCAAACTAAGCAGAGCTTGTGCTATGGGTACTAGACAACTGATAAATATACATATATATATCTAAATACATACATATTATAGATAAATTACAACCAGCCAAAGAACAAATGATCGTGCTCATGACACAAACATTTGTCCTGAGTGGGAATCGAACCCACGACCTTAAGCATAGCAGTCAGGGCCACTGACCACTAGACCAACAGGCCTGTCGAGTAAATGAGTTTTCTTTATTGCACAATAGAAATTTTATCGCACACATTACAAAACAAATGGACGTCTTCTATTTTCATTGACAAATCAGGTGATAATATTTGGAACGTCTTATTTTGCAAAATTTTAGAAGATATTCTAGACGGTCAGCCATCCACTGACCAACACCAGCAAACGTCGCTTAACCTTTACGACACGCAAAATAACTTTGTATTTCATAGTGTTTGTATGAAATACAAAGTAATATTTGCGGTTTTATAAAATGTGTTATATCTCAAAAACTGCTGAATCTATCTCGTTCAAACCAATTTCCGTTGAAAATTTTTATTAAGATCTAGTTACGGCATATACTTTTTTTTTTTTTTTTTCACCCTATTATCTATTTTAAAAGAGGTCTTCTTTTAAACGATTGATTTAAAGAAAAAATGGTTTTAGAACCCTCAATGTCATTTTTAAAGACCCGACTATAGACACCAAATACGTATAGGTTTGAAGAAAAAAAAAAACATTTTTAGTTTTAATTCCATGTATGGGCCTCCTTAATTTTATAGTTTTTAATTTTTGTATAATAATCGTAAATCAGTTCACAGAATACATCTACCTACTAAGTTTTAACTGTGTAGTTTTAATTGTTTCCGAATTGGCTTGGACTTACGGACAGACAGACAGTCATGACGAATCTAATTAACGGTTCCATTTTTTTGCCATTCAGGTACGGAACCTAAATGACCTTAATCGACAGTGAACTTTATGCTATTCTGTAAAGTTATAATTGTCAAAACCTAGGTGAAGTGTACCTAATAGTTAATTGAAACCAGTTAATTGCAAGCACTTCAGTTTCTACGGTGACGTGTTTTTTACAGAATACACCGGTATTCCGGGGTTGCCGGAATATACCATCAAGATACAGTGGCCCTTGAAAGCAAGGGCAACTGTACCAAAAGAATGAATAGTTTCAGTCTGTGGAAGTCTGTAACTCCCTTTTGCTCCACCGAAAGTTTTTTTTCCGCGGAAAGAAAAAAGACCAGCTCATAACCAATACTAATACTAATCTTATTTTTCTATCTATATTCTTGACAGCCGACATAATTTTGTTATTCTGAGACCTTGCATTCCGTAGGTCGGTTAGAGGTTTAGGAGGCAACGTTTATACACAAGGCAGTAAATTATTTTTTAACGATCAACCTAACGAAACGTGTTTGCAGTGCGACAGCGTGTTCTTTAACTATGTTATATTTCCATTTGGATCAATGGAATATCACATGAATATATTAAAAAAATATACAAAAAAGCTGTTCTTATCTGTGACTATACCTCGTATTGGTGTGGTCACACGTTTCATCAGACATTTTCAGATAAAAAGTAACCTAGTTATGTGTTATTCGTTTTTAAACTTTCCTTTTTTTTTAAAACTATCAATGTGGGTAGAATTCACATTACTAGCAATGTTGTCAACGGGTGGCAGTAGTGTAATGGGTTGGGTTCGAACCCGTAACCTCTCGATCACAAGTCCAACACCTTAGTTAGGCTATTGACGCTTAAACTAATTGACCACCATCTCACCTGATGGTAAGTGATGATGTGCTCGAAGATGGAGCACGCTTACCTAAAAGTAACCTATTCACTCTTGACTTAAAGACTCCTAGGTTGTAGCTATCGGGAAACACAGACTCCGACAGGGAATTCCACTCCTTAGCCGTACGCACAGTGAAGGTATTCCCAAAACGTTTTGTGCGTATGGGTGGGATGTCCACCATGTAACGATGGCGCTTCGCCGTTTGTCTCGTAGTTTGAAACACTAACATTTGAACTTTTACATTTTTAACATCAAAGAGGATTGATGGGAGAAAGACACTTAACTCAGTAGTGCAGTTTTCATCATCTACCGAACTTGTCATGAGGATGCCACCCAAATAGGCAAGACTAGACACAGTTTTTCTGACGACCCATAACGACTGTCAAAGATATGCAAATGCCATCAACACACACCAACACTTAACTTGTTTTCTGAGGCACCGGAGGTAGCACAATAAATTAAGACGGGCACACTTCCGTGGACCTCCTCGGTAATCGTTGCTTAACTTCGAAGACTGTTGGCTGTTTCTTAAGCCCGTAAAGTGTAATTATGCATGGTAGAAAATTTGTCTTTCAGAGAGCTTTTCTTACTCAGACCCGGAACATAAAATACATGTACCTATATTACGTCCGAAACCAGTTCGATGCATATCAAATGCTCCTAGCATTGATCATTTAAAATTGTATTCTAATTTATATAAAAATAGAATCAAATTTGTGACGTTCTAGCCAGATGGCATTGCGACATTTCGAATTAACAATCGTCATATTATAGAAAATAAGAATAGATATATTTACATAGTGAGTTCCATATTAGCATGTTTATATATATATTTGAACACGGACCTTCAAATGTATATAATTATATACTATCGTACCTCACGCCACTGGCCCTCCTGTAGCGAACATAAGTATCTTCCATATTACCGTCAAAGTGAAGAGGACTTACAACAGTCTTGCAAAATGACACATTATAATAAGTAATAATTAAAATGTTTCTTTCACAGAACACATTTATCAACTTAAACTCTAAAATGTTAAAGAAATATAAAATAATAATCAAAATGTTTATTTGTGGGACACTGGTGCCTAAACTAAGCCGTGACTTGTACTATAGAACACCACCGTCTGCTCTCTACAGGAAAAAAACAGTTTAAAAGTACTTACTATTTTAAGGACTTGTCATCGAGAGGTCACCGGGAACCCACTCCAGACACTGGCATATTTAGCTTGGAGAGATTAACAAAATTGCTAGTAATGTGAATTCTACCCATATAGCTTGATCGATTAAAAAAGAAACACATTTCAATGGTGCTGAGATAGGATCACATATAATAAAAGTGTGGGTTTAGACAGTAGAGTCTGATACTACCCTGCACTACCTAGAACGGGAGCGGGAGTTATTAGATGATTTTCCCACCGAAAAGAAGGCTAGATTGTCATGTACCTAAATTAGTTAGTTATTTAGTAATTATTATAAATTTAGAATTATCAAAGCACCCAGCGTTTCCTAATCTAGATAACTGGTTGAGAACTGATTTCTTAGAAAGGTAACTCCTGTGTTTAGGAAATACAGTTCCGGACATAAGGGATGTCGAAACACCATGTAGTTTAATCAGAGTAACACACACTGTAGGCAGATAAAAGAAAAGAAAAGAAAAGAAAATATAGTAAAAAATTACATAATAATAAGTAGCTTCTAAACACAGGGGCACGGACGAAGCTAATCATGTTTATTTACTAATGACTTCAATCGCGTAGGTCGATTTTTAGTTCGAGGGGCTTCGTTTTCGAAAACCTTCGTATGTCTCTTTCACACTCATCCACAAGTTTGGTGCATGTGAAAGAAACAAAGCGATAGTTTTCGAAAATGACAAAAGTATTTCGAACTCATAATTAGTCCATAGAAACTCTTTAGTGCCTTCTCGAAAAACCCTGTCAGTCTTAACATAATCTCATCGACCAGACAAACTTACAGACATTTATTTTTATTTATAAAGGACCTTTAACCAACGATCATATAAAAAATATATAAATATTTTAAAGACGGAGAGTTGTACTAGCGAACTCTTAAATTGCAGGGTGCCACTGCCGGATTTCGCGACTAAGTTTAATTGAATATAAGTCAGGAAGATAGAGGAGGTTATTGGGCAACATATATCCATTCATCTATTTATTCATTAGCAACTTACATTGTGTTGAATGGTCCTCACATTTCTAGTTCTCTTTTTAATATATGTATTTGTGCCTTGATAGAAAATAAAATATTTTATTTGACACAGAATCCATAAATAAAATAAAAAATTCAATGAATCTACCATATCGAATATTAAAATCAGTCAGTATCATTAATTTAAGTGTTTATTAATAAATTATTATGAATCTTCGCAGCTACACTTTGCAACGTAGGCCTCTCCTAATGTCCTCCATCTCGCTCTGTTTCTAGCTTGTCTTCTGCAATGCGGTTTACATTTTTCTTTAAATATATCTTTTATTTTTTATTTATTTTAGCCTCGCGTTTGACCACCGCCTTTTAATCTTTTCCTTGGTCTACTTTAATTTATTTGAATGTCTCTAGGTACCGACCGTAATTAAATATTTATATGTAGTTGGGTCTAGACAGACTTGCTTTTACTTCACAACATGAATTTTGTTAGGTATTAATTATTTAAAAAATAATTAAGGTAGGATAAAGACAGACTGTGGGAACATACAGTGCCTGCGCAATTCTAAACCACTTCGATATGGTAATTCGCTCTAGCAACGACCAGTTAACGATCGCTCTCTGTTATCTCTACGATCATCTGATAAGATACCAAGGATTTATAAATATTAATACAAACACGAATAAATGTCAATTTGTAAAGAAAATCTTATAGATACAAATCTCTGGTCTCAAAAATATTATTTAAATGCTCAGATCGGTTCTATGTATCAAATTTCTTTTGGCCATTATCTTGATATGAGAGATAACAATAATGTAATCAACGAATTAAAAATTATGCCTTAACCACCTTAACTGAGACTTGTTTGTTTGTGAATTCAGATTAGCTGTCAGTATGTACGAAAAGCAGTATCCGTAGTACCTTTGTTAAAAGGTTTATTTAAAACCGAAAATCTATACACTGCCTCCTGTCTACGAGAGGGAATGGTCCATAACCCCCACGAGGACCCAGTGCGGATTCATAGAGATCAATGTTTATTCGTAGATAATTATAGATGTGGTAATAATGAAAATTAGTCGTAATGTAGTCATATACTGTTTTGCATAATCCCTCCAACATTCTTAATCGATAAAAAGCGTGTAAAGTTACACACACGTCAATTAATTAATTATTATTCAATCTTGACTCCGAAGTCGTACGAACGTATCACTTATTTGTGAAAACAATCTCTGTTAGATAGGTGAATTACGTTGGCCTTGGCAGCTTGCCTTATAAGATATTTATATTTCAAATATTTATAGAGACAGATAAATAGCTACTAGAATACCATATATACGACTGTATTAAAATAATTTTATATGGGTACGAATAAGATCATCATCAATATAAAACTGACCACGTTGCTGATATTTTCCGGATTAATATTTGCAAATCCGAATATAACTTTTAAAATATGTATCTATACACATATATAAATAAAATTAAACTCTCTGTCTGTGATTAAAAAAAAAACTGTTTTCTCAAGTGCTTATACCAAATTATTTGCACGCTTCAAAAAAAAAACCAACGTACTTTAAAATAAATTTTGCCTGTCAATGTTCGAGGCCCGGGCTAATAATATGTAGAGCGGCTGAATTGATTTTATGGAACTTTTACTTCAGATAGAAGAGATCATAGTGCGACATAATTTAAATTTTTTTATTCTGGAATTGCCACGGATTGGGGATTTTCGCATGACAAAACCTTGTACCTAGGTAGTATCGGTAACTAAACCAAGTAGGTAAATTCACGGGCACAGCTAATGTGAATATACCTATCTAAAAAAAATAAACAATTAAGTATTAATCTTGCACTAACCCTGTGTTTGTGTTATCTATGGATGTTATTCTAGGTAAGCGTGCTCCATCTTCGACCACATCATCGCTTACCATCAGGTGAGATGGTGGTCAAACGCGAGACAAAAACAAAAAAAAATATATACAGCATATTGTAACGTTGCTTTTCTCGTCTATCGGTGTGACCAGTGGGCGATTTGGTCCCCAGCTCCGCACTATTTAGGGAATTTATTCCGGTCAGTTTATATGTGAACTGGGAAATGACGATATTTGACAAGTTTATTAAGTAATACAACTTCGTTCGCGTGTTTTATTTTACTTTTGGAAACTTTCGTCCTCTATTGCAGCCTTTTAAATGTTGATTTTTTAAATAAAAGGTAGCCTATAATGGCCCCGGATCCTCGACTATCACCATGCCATTTTTGGTCAAAATAATAATGGCGTAACAGATAGACAGAAAGGCAGAGGCACTTAGCATTTCTAATATTAGCATGGATATTAATTCATAGGTAATCAGTTTACAAAGTTTGTAGAATAGCTTCATTCTCCGAAGGCTTACAGGTGCACGCCACGTAGGTATCCTATTAAAGTTTACTATATTTTCATGATAATACATATTCTGTGCCCCCATCTTCGTTCGCCTATTACCTACGCGGTTTTTTCCGCGTACGTCCTGGTCGCGAGCGAATTCCAGGATAAAAAGTATATATATATGTTATATAAATAATGGTATAAGGTATAAAGAATAAGAATAATTTATTTTCTTCCAGAAATAAAACTTGTGAACTATTTTACAAAAATTACATTATTATAATTATAATATTATTATTTCTGGGATACTGGTGCCTAAGCTAAACCGAGACCTGTATTTTAGGACACCATATAACACCTATATCGGAAATAAAAGTTCGATTTAAATCGGTTCAGTCGTTCCAGATATTAGCCCGGACAAACAGAAAGACAGAATAAAATTGAAGATAAGTTGTTTTGTGTTTTAATATTTGGTAAAAAACTAAAAGCACTTGAGATAATGTAGTAATTTTCTCATTGTTTATTATTTTTCAGTGTGAAAATATTTATTCCTAGAAATTGTAAAACTGTATATTGTGGAGAAAGAATGAAAATTACGATTATTTTTTTATTAGTTTATCAGGCACACACAGATATACAAAAATAAACAAATAAATTAAAAAAAACACACAGACATTCTTCAATTTTATTTATTTATTATATTTTAATTTTATACTACTCCTACTACCTATTTAAAAAACACTAGTACGCTAGCGAGGCCAATAAAACAACAAACTCTATAACATTTAGAGAAATTCATCGAACTGTGAAGAATAAGTAATTATATTATTCAATCACTGCATTTTGACGGCTTTCCATCCTGTGGAATATAATGTTTCAACTTGACAGCGAACTCTGTGGTCGCGTTATGGCCACAGATGAAGGCTTCGCCCACGTGACGTGAGAAACTAGCTCAATTAACGAACCGGTTCAACCGCTTTTTGTGCATTTTTCCATGGTTCGATCAAAACGTTGATATAATTAGACATTTTGTTTTTGTGTTACCAACTGACCTTGTCTTATGGCACCACAAGGAAGTACCTATAGCATTAGGTCAATTAGCTATGTATTACGAAATTATGTTACACAGTTAATATACAAAATCTGTTATGAATTATGCCTATATGCTGCCATGGTTACTGCATTGCAAGACTGCTTTTTTATGTTTCTTCTGCGATATTAGAAATTCTTTATTGCTTTGCGTTTATAGAAGATTCAATATGTATAATATTAGTGCATATATACCTACACATTCTTAATGCAACGATGCATTATTTATCTTGATTTCTAATTCAGTACTTCCTACTCCAATGGACCCCTAATGGCCAAATTTTATATAAATAGAGATATATTGAGAGATTTTCGACAGCTACTGATCAAAAATTGTAAATGCTTACAGGATGGGTGGGTGTTCCGATGATTGCCCTTGTGTGCCTGATAGCAGCGTTCAGCGGCCAGCGGCTGGCAGACTGTTGGTCGATCCTGGAGGCACGTGACCCCGAGATGAGGACTCGCAAGAGGAACCCCTACGCTATCATCGTGGAGCAGGCGTACGGCAAGGGATTGAGGTTAGGATGCCTAGATATTTTGTTACCAGACAGATTAGGAATAGGATTAAGATTAGGGATTATGAATAACATAATCTTTATGTGCACTAAAAAAATGATTACATAAAACCACTTGAGTCCCTGACTCCCGTGCTTGGTGATAAACCTGTGTTACAGGAGCCAGTGCCCTCTACAGGGAGGTAAAGATTACATAATTAAGAAATATCAATTTAATACTTAGAAATAGAAACAAATATGATATCAACAAGTTGTTGAATATATTTGACTAGCTGTTGCCCGCGACTTCGTTCGCATGGGAGGTTTTTCCCGTGTAAATTCCGATCCCGTAGGAAATTCCAAAAATCCTATCTTAGTGCTCCCCTACACACCCCAAGGAACATACAAGCCAAATTTCAGCTTCTTGCGCCAAGTAGTTTCGGCTGTGCGTAGTCTGTCAGTCAGTCAGTAACGGAAGCTTTTTATATATTATATTGATTGATGATTACCATACATTGAAAAGAGTAACTGTGGAGTTTCTTGCCGGTCTTTCTCCATAGAAAACGACCAATTTCGAATGGTGCCCTAACTACCTTTGTGCCCTAATTACTATAAAACATTTTGAGTTTGATCGACTTATGATCGACTGAGGGATTGTGATTATATTTGAACCATTATTTAAGAGTAGACGTCACTCGGGGTTTCGCTCCCGTGGATTTTATCACGATAAAAATATAACCCTCCTTCTTCTTCAATTTTCAAGTTACTTTTACACTTAATTTCTTCCAAACCCAGCCAGTACTTTTGAAGAATAGCGCGTGAAAACAAGCAAGTAATAAATAGTATAGACGAGGGGAAGGGAGTTGATATAATATAGAATGCCAATAGAGTCGTATGGGTCGACGCTTGATATCCGTAGAAAATATGATCATCCGTAGCAAAATTTATAAATAGGCTCTATTATTATATAGTTGTTCCTGATTTCGGTCGAGATATCTGATATTAAAATCGATACAATTGAATGCATTACCAAAATCTACTGTAAAGTAAAACTCTCTCAGATTTGCGTCGAAATTGAGAATATTCTCAAATGCTGGAGTGGTGCCATACCAGGTTAAAATCCGGTTTCATTAGATTATTCATACAAAGTTAAGTAATAAGATATTATATTAAGTGTTCAAATATTGTACATCATAATATTAACTAACCCAATAATACCTGAAATCTGTATCTTATTTCGGACATAAGTTGTCCTTACCATTCCATTTACGTCCGTACAAAAAAGCTTTTTGGGTTTACGATACTAAATAAAGTTTTTTCATATCCAGCGTGGTGGTCTCCATGGCAATGATCGTGACCCTCTTCGGCGCGGGAGTGGTGTACCTGCTGCTAGCTGCACAGATCATCGAAACTGTGTTGATGACCTTGGTGCCAACCCTCACTATCTGCACCTGGTACCTCATCGTAGTCGGCGCCATGACGCCTTTGCTGTTCTTCGGAACGCCCAGGGACTTCCAGTAAGTAGCGTGGCCCTGCCTAAGCTTAGGTAATCTACCTGATTTAACCTGCCTTAACCTCACGTTAATGCTTCTAGTATGTTGGGTCTCCTGGCGTTCGGCTCAGCCCTCGTTGCCTGCATCCTCTACTTCATCGAGATGATGAACGAGGTGACTCCCTTTACATACCGCTACGGTATCCACGGCTTTATGGACTTTTTCCTGGCTGCCGGCACCATGATGTTCGCTTTCGGAGGAGCTTCAACTTTCCCTACCATCCAGAATGATATGGCGGACAAGACTAAATTTGGAAAGAGTCTGCAGTATGGATTTTTCGGTAAGTTATCATATACATTTTTCGTGACTTCAGGGTTGGTCTTGGTTTGGAGGTTTTCACTCATTTCTGTTATACTTTAGATAGTACTTACTTTATTATCAGCTGCAAGGATTTCTCTTTTTACCAACTTCAAAAAGGAACATGGCACCGACTTCAACCAGATGCGTAGGTACCTGTGATAGTGATATTGTCTTAAGAATAATTTTTAGATTTTAGTGTAGTAGTTTTATTGTTTGTTCTGAAGTTGGTATTTCTTTTTACCCGACTGCAAAGGAATGGTTATGTTTTTCGCGCGTATCTTGTATGTATGTATGTATGTTTGTAATATTCTTTATTACCTCATATCTCCAGAATCGCTGAACGGATTTACATAATTGAGGTATCGTTAGATTCGTCTTAGCAGCCCAAGTGTTCTTAGATAGGCGATATTTGAAAAAATCAAACATGGCGGCTGTGCGAAGTCATTATACTTAATGAAAAAAAAATATTTTTTGAATACTGCAATATGGATATCAAATTAAAGGGCTTAACACAAGGATTTCAAAAAGGTATATCATGTTTATCATTAGTGTAATACTAGTAAAAATAATACAAAGAGAAAGTTTAAAATATGGACTTAGCTCTTTCACTTTCTGAATACGGTGGGGTGCCATTGTGATACGACCGGGAAAACTATAACAATGTTAATTAATATTTTAACTAAAAAGTTGAAAAAATAAGTTATTTAAAAAATCTAAAAAACCCGACTGCTCAACTGAAATGCAAGAAATAAGCACATTTTTATTTTAAAAAGTGACAAGCAGGCGGACCCATCCCATTAAAAAAAATCAATTGGGTCTCGCCTGCTTGTCACTTTTTAAAATAAAAATGTGCTTATTTCTTGCATTTCAGTTGAGCAGTCGGGTTTTTTTGGTTTTTAAATAACTTTATTTTTGTTAAAAAGTTTATTATCTGTTGGTACGCTTTCGTTAAAGTGGTTGTCATGTAGTTTTCTGGGCTGTTGTGATCATTTCCACGATGTTTCGCCAATTTTCTCTGTTAGCGGTCATCTTAGAACACTTGTGCAATGGGCCGCATGCAAGGATTTACTTAAAACCAATCATGGCAACGCAAATATTCTCTTCACAATCGATGCTTAAAAGATCCGGATAATTAATACGTCCATAAACATAACACATGAGACTTATATGATATAAATGTTAATATGACTGTAACTTTTAGCTGTGCTGGTCCTGTATCTGCTGATTGCTATCGGTGGCTACGTAACGTATGGCGAGCGCGTGCTCCCCAACGTGGCACTGTCCATGTCTGCCACGCCCCTCACGCTAGCAGCCAATGTGCTGATGGCGATACACCTGCTCTCGGCCTTCATCATCATCATCAACCCTGTCTGCCAAGAAGTTGAAGAGCTTTACAAAGTGCCTACAGGTGGGTCCCATGTTTTCTAACTCGGATAAATATAAAAACAACGTGACCCAACTGGCTAGTTTTTACTAAGGCTTAGCATTGCCATACAACGTTGCAATAGAGCCAGTCTCTTGAGTATGTTACCAGCCAACAGCGTTGAGGAGTTTAAATTAATTTAATAGTGGTAAAATCTATAAAGACATGAGGAGCCATTTAATCAGGAAAAGGACACAACTTTTTACATAAACTGTGTTTAAGTTTTGTGTATGATTCAGTGAACAACACAACGTGACCCAACTGGCTAGTTTTTACTAAGGCTTAGCATTGCCATACAACGTTGCAATAGAGCCAGTCTCTTGAGTATGTTACCAGCCAACAGCATTGAGGAGTTTAAAATAATTTAATAGTGATAAAATATGTTATAAATACATGAGGAGCCATTTAATCAGGATAAGGACACAACTTTTTTCATAAACTGTGTTTAAGTTTTGTGTATGATTCAGTGAACAACACAATGTGACCCAACTGGCTAGTTTTTACTAAGGCTTAGCATTGCCATACAACGTTGCAATAGAGCCAGTCTCTTGAGTATGTTACCAGCCAACAGCGTTGAGGAGTTTAAAATAATTTAATAGCGATAAAATATGTTATAAATACATGAGGAGCCATTTAATCAGGATAAGGACACAACTTTTTTCATAAACTGTGTTTAAGTTTTGTGTATGATTCAGTGAGATAGACAGAATAACTTTATTGTACTTACACCAAAATTTAAACACACCTATTTAATATTATTTCTTAATTCTATGGTTACAATGGAACTATAATGACACATAATTTAGTTATTATACCTGGTTTGAATACAGGTTTTCTTTTTTATACACGTAAGTTAATTTTAAAAGTTAATTACAGTTTAATCTAGTGTATATTGTCGCTCTGAATGCAAGGATATACTATACCTATACCTAAAGTGACATCAGTAACCGATTAGTCGACTCTTTAAGTGACCAGAGAGCTGGCCTTTTCTTCGGTCAGAGTATCAGCATTGCAATTGAACGGGGCAATACAGCCAGTTTACTGGGAATTTTCCCGTTGACAGCGACGTTGACCAATTTTTCGATGTACTTTAAAATATTGTTATATTCTTTAATTATTATTATTTTTTTTTATATAATATATTGTTAGTTGTAATTGGATAATAAAGCTGTACTTAACACGTTCGCTGACAGTACGTCGTTAGGCGGGAAATTAAAATAGTGCGTTATGACAGTACGTCGAAGGACGGGCCACTTATTTTTAAGAGTACATCGTCTCACGATAATTTTTCATATAAATATTATGAAGAGCAGTATCCACTGTCATATTATGAGCAATTTCATATTTCTTACTGTCGTAATCGTAACACGAGTATTTTATGGGTGGTTCCATATTGCTTGCTTGTGCACGAGTACTACGTTGTTTGTTAGTATGGAAAATTCTACTGTCATAATGTGGTGTCAGGGTAAATGTTCACTGTCAGCGAACGTGTTAAGTACTTGTTAAAAAAACTCATTTCTATGAATCAGTTAAAAAAATATTATTTTCAAGAAACAAAGAATTTATGGCTTGGTTTTCCTTATAGACTCTACAGGCTGGCGCATGGCCGTGCGTGTGTCTATCATGCTGGGCATCCTGTTCATCGGTGAGAGTATTCCTCGGTTCTACACGCTCCTGGCTCTCGTCGGTGCTACCACCATTGCGCTGCTCACCTTCATCTTGCCCTCCGTCTGCTATCTGAAGTTCGTTGACCAGCCTGTACCCGAGGGTCAGGCTCCAATGTAAGTCAAAGTCAAATAGATATATATTACTCGTAGACCCGGGGAATTTTGTACCAATCTTCTCACCTTTTAATCTTTCCATAGACTTCCACAAATATTTTTAAACCACATTTAGTTATGTCGATCCAGCCATTCGAGAGTTTTAGCGAGAATAACGAACAGCAACAGGTTTTTACATAAGTATATAATAAAGTTCACATAGCCGAATTACGCTATTGCGTGGTTCGAATTGGTAATTTCCTATGAAGGAATCAGCAAGAAACTCCATGGATATTCTTTTGAAAATTTAATTGATTTTCACAATGTTTCCATGATACAGTTTTTATAGATATGAGAGGCCAATATAGAGTATTGAACAAAAAATAATCTAAAAGACAACAGCATTCTCGCAATCACGTACAAAAAAGCTATAATAAACTAGTCGACCCAGCTAACGTTCTTTTGCCATTAAAATTATTTCCAGTGAAACAAAAAAGCCTCCGATCTATTGTATAAGTATATGTGGCAGACCTGATACCTGATACTACGATACCTGATACAAATACACAAAAAAAAAACATAAAAATCGGTCAAACCGTATCGAAGGAGTTCGATAATAATTAATAAACACTGTGACACAAGATTCTTATACATTAGATTAGCTGCTACCCGCAACTTCATTCGCGTAAATCCCAACCCCGTGGGAATTTCGGGATAAAAGGCCTATGTTTTATTCCAAGATGTCAACTATCTACTTACCAAATTTCATTAAAATCCATCCAGTAGGTCCGGAGATTTGCGTGTACAAACAGACACTTTTTTGCCGTGTTACTGTTTCTTAATCCACCTCAATTATTATTGTATAAAATTTAAATGTACAGACATATTTTTTTACTGTTTTATGTATATAGATAGAAATAGATAAAGATATAGATATTCGTGGCAACTTAGTTTGATAGTTCAGTGTCGATGTTCGGCTGTGAAAAATACATCGTACAGTGTGTTTTTTATTTTATTGTTATTGGTTCCAACGCCAAGATGATTACGTACAATGTTTATAACAGTTCATTAGGTAAACATTTTAAAATCTACAATCACCAGTACCTCTCTTAGATCTCTACATACTCGAATGATTAAAATTTAAGTGTATCCTATTCCAAAATGACTGTTGTCTCAAGTGATTATATTATACATGACATTTAAACAATGTTACTGTTACTCTTACCGTTCATCATCCCATACCTAAAAAATAGATTCTCAAAAGGGTTTTTCCCCCCATGATTTTCAAATAGTTCTGTCCAGGGCCAAAGAGGACCACTGTCCCCCCATCTTCTATGAGGTCTACCGCGACGCGTTCTGGCTGTATTAGGGCTCGAGAATGTGTATATTTTGGCCCACAACTCATAAAAACACACCATTTTAGGATTCAGCCGAATGGTAAAAAACAGAACACTTATAGATACATGTACGTATGTCTGTCTGTCCGTATATAACAGCCATTAAATTTCGAAACTATGCTCCTCATACATGAAACTAGATCTAGTGTATTTTTACGTCAATCCTGTACGTGCTGGGTGTTTATAAAGCGGTCTTGACATGACAATGAGGTTTGTAAAACCATTTTTAATGGGACTTTCACTGGAGGATAGAGGGGGTTATAGGATACGGGATCAGGTTCTACGCGAGAAAGACCACCAACGCGAACGCAGTCACGGGCACACCAACTCAGTGACAAAGGTTTATGTTCCGTGGCCCGAATGGAAATCATTCGATCTATAAAACTGTATCAAAGTAAAACTTCAGGTGTATGAAAACCTATACAGTCAGCTAAGGAGTGAAATTCTCTGCCGGCGTCTGTGCTTCCTGACAGTTACCTATAACCTGGGAGTCTATAAATCAAGAGTGAATAGGTTACTTCTAGGCAAGCGTGCTTCATCTTCGACCACATCAAACAAACAAATAAACATCACGTGAGATGGTGGTCAAACGCAAGCCTATCAAGAATAAAAAATTGGCCAAGTGCGAGTCAGACTCGCCCATGAAGGGTTCCGTAGTAACTATAATAATGTAATATAATATGTATATTTATTTAAAAAAGAAAAACCTTACAATTTACCTTCTTAAAACTACCTTATTTACATTTTTTACAACTACGCCAAATAACTTTGTTTTTCTTGGTGTTTGTATGAATTACAAAGTTTTATTTGCGGTTTTAGAAAATATGCTGTATCTCATTTTTTCTTAAAATCGGAAAGCGGTTCACAGAATATATCTACCTTTTTTTTTTTTTTTTTTTTATTTAGAATAGGTTCGCGTTTGACCACCATCTCACCTGATGGTAAGTGATGATGTGGTTGAAGATGGAGCACGCTTACCTAAAAGTAACCTACCAAGTTTCACATGTGTAATGCTAATAGTTTCGGAATAAAATGGCTGTGACATACAGAGGGACGGACGGACAGACAGACAGACAGATATGACGAAACTATAAGGGTTCCGTTTTTTGCCATTCGGCTACGGAACCCTAAAAATAAAAAATAGTCTTTAGCTGACACGTCTAATGTTGTTTTGCCATAAATTTTATTTTAAGTCATTATCTGATCAGCTTTTTCTCGTTTGTGTTGTGTCTAACCGGATGCAACTGAGTATTAGTGTTTAAAGTGGAGTGTCTGCCTGCCTGACCTCCACAACCCAGTAACTGGGTAACACGATACGCCTTGGCCAGACCGGTGCCTGATTTTCTGGCTTCTAACTAGCCGCAACTGTCAAAGATGTACAAAAGAGAGCCAAGACCAACTGATGAACGTGATTTCCAAATTACGCAGGAATCTCAAAATATCAAGATGGTCATCCATCAAAGAGTGACCTTGGCAATCTCTTCTTACTTTATCCTAACTTTATCTTGAAAATCAATCCGTGAGGCTTCTGATTCTTTAACCACAAGATTCTCATAAAAAATATTTCTTGTGAAAAATCTTTTTTTTATTGAAAACAGGTTCACGTTTGACCTCTATCTCACCTGATGGTAAGTGATGATGTGGTCGAAGGTGGAGCACGCTTACCTAAAAGTAACCTATTCACTCCTGACTTAAATACTCCTAGGTTGTAGCTGTCCCTTACCTCTTCTCCGACCTATTCACAGACCTACCGAATATACAACAAATATTTCATAAAAATCGGTCAAACACTGAGCCACGAGATTTTTTATATTAGAAATAGCTGTTCGCTAGCCTCACCAAAACTTGAGAATGGCTGTATCATGTTTCCTCCCATACAGGAAAGATATAAAGACAAAAAGACAACTTCTGTCTGTCAGCTAATCTTAAATAAAAAGCTTTTTGTAAAGAATATATTACGAAACGATACCGATGGTTAGGGACTTAGTATTTCAAAACCTTGAAATACTAAGTCCCTAACTTAATAATGGCCAACATCTATAACTTAATGAATTCAATTTACTAATCATGAGTTAAGTGTTTCATAATTCTACTAGTTAATGAATTTGATTTGTAACAATGCTTCGTTATAGGTATTAGTGGTAGATATGTAATGGTAGTAATAACAATACTTCATCATGTTTTTCGTAATTGGTGTGGTTTTCTTGGAAATAATTCAATTGTCATAAGAATAATATCTTTATTTAACAAAAATACTTTACAATTTGCTTAAATTTAGCTTAATTTGTGAACGTCGTCTTAACCCTTATAAAAAACGGTGACGGAAATTAAATTTAACACAGTTTTTTTAAAGAGAACTATCATAGTGGGTAGATTACACATAACTTGCAATCATAACACCTCCAACTAAGCTAAATATGCTTGTGTCTAGAGTGGATTCACGGCAATAGCGTAAGGGGACGTCCATAAATTACGTGAGGTGTTTTTTATATTTTCTGTCCCTCCCTCCCCCCCTGGTGAGATGTCATGAGATTTTATTCATACCCCTCCCCCATCCCCCAATCTCACGTGAGATTTTTCAATATATGGGTGTCTTACGTAAACGCGTTGGATTGTAATTGTAAAAAGAAAAAAATTGCTTCGTGCTTTTATTTACGACTAGTTAAGACTAGTAATCAATATTATATATATATATATATATATATATATATATATATATATATATACATATATATATATATATATATATATATATATATATATAATATATTGCTGAATGATCTTAATCGTATTACGATATACGCTTAAGATTAAATCTTAAGCATGTACAATCTGGATTAAATGGACCAACATAGTATAATTTTTTTTCAATCAGAAAAAAAATTGCGTGATATTTTTTACGAGACCCCCCTGTCTCCAACGTAAGATTAGATGAGATTTGACTCGACCCCCTCCCCCTTTTAAACATCTCACGTAATTTATGGACGCCCCCTAACGGGGAGTTGAAACTCTTGACCTCTCATCGCCGCTATCTATATATTGTATAAGTCAGGCACCTTAGCCTATTGACTTATTGGCTATTGACGCTTTTCGCAGTTAAAGTTTGTATGAAGAAGGAGTGCAGAAAGCTAATATATATATATATATATATATTTACAATAATGCATTCGAAATAATTTTAGTCATGGTCCCTTAGTCAAATGATGATGCAGTAATTAATTTACCTTCACATTACTGCATTTTTTTTAAATAAAGACACCCTGGTTATAGGGGGAATTCCCGTCCTTAGTCCTTAGCCGTATGCACAATGAAAGTAATCCCAAAACATCGTATGCGTACGGGTGGAATTTCCACCATGTAACAATGGCACATTGCCTTCTATTCAACATTTATTATATCTACAACATATATTACTATTTTCTTATTTCAGTGAGGTCGCACACTCGCAAAAGGTGATATGCTACATTGTGATAACTTTGGGTATCTTGGGCGGCATCGCAGCCTCCATCAGCGCCATCGGAGCAATCTTCAGCACCTCCATGGCTGTGCCGTGCTACTTGTAATAGAACACTACACGTATTCAGCTGGAGCCCGCACCTTTAAACTTTCCTACATCTCACTTTAATTTCGTCTGCGGCTCATTATATGTTCTACTGTCAATTATTAATAATTAATAGTGAAGTTGGTAATGCTAGTCTCAATGGACTCAGCTGGTTTGATCTTGGCTGGTTGAAACGCCCTTCAGCCATATTTTAGAGCTTATAGTAGTCCATAGCTAACTAGACCAAAAGTGTATCAGCTCTTAATTTTATAAAAAATCAGATAAGCCCCTTTTTGTTGTTCGACTGCTATAAGTATATTATATTGCAATTGTATAACTCGATTATCAGCATAAGATCAAACATAAATGGTAATAAATAATAATGTTGTTAGATATAAGCTTTTATCTTACAGATTAACAGTTAGTTTTATGTGTTTTTTATTGATAAGCCATACTTATACCATAGATTTTAAGGACGCAACTGCTCAAAGATGCATATACTATCTATACAGGTACCTGCGTCTTTGAATTTGAACGAATGTCTCCTCATTTCATTTTTATGTTTTTTCGCATTTGTTTTTTGATGACTTTATAAAAAGTTATCAGTAAGACAAGTAGCCTTAATCAGTTTTTCGTAGAAGTACAGTAAGATGCGTACCCTTGCCGCACGAAATCGTACCGAATCGCATTTATTGACATTGCGCACCATTCATAGAACGACAGAGTATTTACAACTCGATGATTTTTAACATAAAACTGTCATATACACGAGATTACAATTACCTTTAAACTGTATTAAATAGTTAAGTCCCTCTCTTTTCTTAGTCCGATGTAACGTTTTGGGTCGCCTTGTTACGCTTCAGAATGCAATAAATATTCATAATACAAATAAACGGTTTAAGTTAAGTTTAAAGAGTTGTTTTATTAACCGACTTAAAAAAAAGGAGGAGGTTCACAGTTCGTCTTGAACTTGTTTTTTTTTTATGTATGTTACCTCATAGCTCGGAGACGGCTGGACCGATTTGGAATTTCTTTTTTCGTTTGGGTGAAAGTTCTAGTTGGTCCCATTGTTATGAAATCAGGATCTGATGATGGGATCCTGGAGTAATCGAGGGAACTCTTCAAATATTATAGGCACACCTATAGCGTTTTGGGTATTTATAATAGTACCTCCTGCAGTTGCACTCGAAAAGAACTATTTGGGGAAGTGGAACTGATGATGAAGACCACAGATGGCCACCGAAACTACTCAATAATAAGTATTTCTGGATTGGGATTCGATTACTTGAATATGCATGTTAAGGACTTTATGCTCGTGACAATGCATATGGTGAAGAAGGAGAACTCCACAAAAATGAGCGGCTCTGCACCGGGAAAAACAATATTTTGTAAAAGGTGATAAGTAGTTGACATTTTGGCTTTTGTAACTAGATAACTTACAAACCAACCCACTAAAAAGCGTGAAAAAAAACTTTACCAAAAAATAAAACCGACTTCTATATCAAAACACTACAAAGCCAAAAATAACATTAATTTCGGAAGGCGGTGTGAAAGAAAAGAAAATACAAAACCAATAACACCGACTACTGAAATTAAAGTTATTTTTGTCTTTGTAGTGTTTTGATATAGAAGTCAGTTTTATTTTTTGGTAAAAAGTTTTTTTATTAGTCTGATCCCAAGGTTAGAGGGCGCTGTTAGTGATCATACCTACGGATCATACTATGTTCCGTTATCTGAAGTTATTTGTTAACTACAATACTATGCCAATGTTAATGACACTTCTGGAAGATTTTTATTGGTATTTACGCTGGAGAAACCGCGTAGCTAATATCGACGCAGCTATTGTAGAATATAAGCCTGAAACTATGAATTATTTTACTTAGCTAGCCTAGCTTTTCCAATTATTTTTGGGTTAGTTTTTAGTCTTACTCGGAGGACAGACCACACTAACATCCACTGCGAATGCGGTGCTCTTGGGGAAAACGTGCCCCATCTCCTGGAGTGTCCAAAATGCCCAAATACGTGCGCCTTTGAAGGTCTGATAAACGCCACTGAGGTTGTGACTACCGTGGCTACCTACTGGGTTTAACATAATTAAACCAATAATTTACCATCGAATCAAAGGAACCGGAAGTTGGTTGCCATCTGTGAAGCTTATGCTAAGCGTCATGGATTGGTATACAACATAGGAAAAAGTGAGGTCATGGTGTTTGAGGCCGGTGGTCGGAGCCCTGAAACTGTACCACCAGTCAGGTTGTATGCAGTAGCTCTCAGGAGAGTGTTAAAGTTTAAATACCTGGGACATCTCTTGACCGCTGACCTCAAAGACAATGACGACATTGAGAGGGAGCGAAGGGCATTGTCGGTTAGAGCTAATATGATAGCTCGCAGGTTTTTACGTTGCTCAACTGGTGTAAAAATAACCATATTCCGTGCATTCTGCTGTTCTTTTTACACGTGAAGCCTGTGGGCTGCATATACTCGTAAATCGTACAGTGCCCTTCGCGTTCAGTATAATAATGCGTTCTGGGTGTTGATGGGGCTGCCCCGCTTCTGTAGCGCATCAGAGATGTTTGCTGAAGCTCGCGTTGACTATTTCTATGCGACGATGCGAAAACGATGCACTTCCCTGGTGCGCCGGGTGCGGGCCAGCCCCAACATAATCCTTCGTTGTGTGGCGAGCAGGCTCGACTGTGTGTTCGTGGATCGCTGCTGCAAGCTCTCCACGTCGGTGTTGAGCTTCGATTCGCCAACCAACCTTGTAATTTAAGTACTAACATAGGATTAAGGAATTTTGTTACTACCCAACGCCTATAAGCAATAACGCCTAATAGCAGCCTATTTTGTTACTTTGAGCTGTAAAATAGTGGTTTAAGGGTTCAAAAAGCAGTTCAAAGTTACATATCTGCATCCGTAAACGTCTATAGCTATAAAAATTACTTAAGGTGCTATAAGCTGAATCAAATACTACCCTAGCCTTCACAGTAGTCCACGGTAGAACTCATTTACCACTTACACCTTTATATGAGATTCTGCCACTCACAGCTGCACAGTGGTTTCCATTGAAACTTTTATAGGTTATAGTTATAGTAACCACTACTATACTACTATAAGTTTCATTATAGAAATAATAGAAACTCTTATGCTTACTATAGTTACAAAAAAATCATCAGTGTAACTAAGGCCTTTAGTAGCAATAGTCATTCCTTGCAGGCTAAATCCATTCGCCATTTTACAGCCGCTTTTGTAACTATTAGAAAACACTGGTACTCACGCGGGGCTTCGCTCCCATGGATTCTATCACGGTAAAAACACAACTCTTCTTTTTTGCAGCCTGTAACCTTCCTCAAGCTTCAAGCTACTTCCATTCTAAATTTCATCCAAATCCACCCTGTACTTTCGAAGATTAGCGCGTTCAAGCAAACAAACAAACACACAAACAAACAAACAAACCTTTCCGCTTTATAATATTAAGTATAGATTTAATAAAAATGGATGCTAAACGAATAAGTACGTAACTAGATCTTATAACCTCAAAAACAGGAAAATAGGAGCTTTTTGTGGCTGTGAGTTGCACTAGGGGAACAAAAATCACTGGAAGCGTTAGAAGGGTGAAAATTAGCGCTATGATTCTCAAAAGGGAGTTATTAGAGCTAAAACTGCAGGTTATTACTACATTACAATGACGCCATGATTTTTTAAGAAAACTTATAATTCACTTGCAAAATTGAGTTGATATACATTGGTTTTTCAGTTAAATGTGCATTAAATGTACCGGTAAACAATCGGCCACTTCCGAATAGTAAGTTATCGACACGTAAAAATACGGAAATAAAATTTATTCTGTATAACAAATAAAAAATATCACATATCTTTTGTTAATTTTTTAAATATCATAAAATCGCGTTAAAATTCCTCGAAAGTTATCTTATATATCTACAGTAAACTGGACAGCGTTTTAAGTATCTTTATATATCTTGCTAATACAGAATACAAACTTTTACTTCTTTTTGTTTAATTTTCATGATGCTATTAAGGAACCTTTATGCAACCGTTGTGCAGGTTAAATGGAACTTTAGGTTGCATAAAATGGAGCCCAAATAGCGCTAAAGCTATTGCTTTAAGTCTGTAGTAAACGCTCTAGCGCTTACGTCTATTACCATAACTAATAATCGGATACGCTCCAAAGCCCTAATGCAGCCCATTTGTGCTAGTTGAGTTTTGAGTTTTGTTACTTGGAAATAAATTAAATTAAATTAAAAGGAGAAGAAGCTGGAGCATTCGCCTATACGACCCACACCGAAGTTCCACAAAGCGAAGCGTCAAAAGACTAATGGCTAAGGTGTCGGACTTGTGATTGAAAGGTCGTGGGTTCGAACCCCACCCATTACACTATTGCCATGAACCCACTCCAGACGAAGCATAATTATTTAACTTAGTTGGTTGGGGGGTAAACAAAATTGCTAGTAATGTGAATTATAGTAATAATAATATTTAATAAGACCAAAAATAATTATACATGTTAACACAATTTTCTAATAACAGAAGGTAAGCTTAATAACAAAAACAATTTAGCATCTGCTGCCAAACTAGGCTTATAGCCTGTGTCTCAGCATGCAGCGCATTACGCCCTACCCTATATGATCTTACATACAAATTATAAAAGTATTATTTAGCAATGTACAATATTTCTGCAGTAAAACAATAGTAGAATATATATAATATATATTAGAAGTCTACAGTCCTCTGGATGAGTGAAGTGAAAGGGTGAGTGTATGTGTGTGAGAGGGTGAGTTGAAAGTTAAACATAGCCTGTAGATTCTTATAATCTAACCTTATGGTTACAAAAAAAATAATTTGCTTTGTTTGGGTTATCCCAAACAAAGCAAATTATTGTTTCAAATAAAACATATATATATATATATATATAATTTCCACAAAATATACCCTTACTTCAAAATTGTAAGGTAATTTTTGTTTGATCGTAGGATAATTTCCAGACCCACTGAGATACCGATCTTTTCAATGTTGACTTGTTCAATGAGTATATGCTAATAATTTTGTTAATCTTGTCATATATAAATGGACCTAAGAAGGGGTGGAATTAACGCATAAACGTTGTCTTTGACTGTACCAACCGCTTACAGACTGGTAAACCTCTACGTCTTGTCACCAGGCTCGGACTGTAGTCACGGTTAGTATGTTGTTTTAATACTGTACCCAAGACAAACAGCTGGCGCACAGTCAGGACCTCACAGTACTCCTAAAGTAGAGTAGTTGGGTAACGAAAGGGTTTAAAATTACAGAGTTTCAGTATAGTTCTTTGTGACACTTCAAGTTGTTTTAGCGTCGTTTTCGGTACTCCACCCCAAGATGTTATGCAGTATGTAACCAGTGACTGACAAAGTGCATAGTACACTTGCTTAAGGATAACAGAAGTCACTACATGTCTCAATGTTAAAAAATGTACGTAAGTTTTCTAATTCTTTTACTCAACTGTTGAATGTGTTCCTTGAAGCTAACATTTTCGTCAATTATAACTCCCAAATATTTAACGGTCTTTGATCGTTCCAACGGACCACAAGAGCAATTCGAATCAACTGGAGTGTCAAGAAGACAGCTATGCGCAGTCAGATTTAGGTTTACATGGGAAGAGGCACGAATCGAAAAGGTCAGGTACTTCGTTTTAAACAATGTTTAAAGTAAGTACATTCCCAACTAGCAAAAAATACTCTTACAAATATCCCAAGACCATATTTTTTTCAGTCTTATATCACACTTATGGACACATATAAGTGTGGATTTGGGCGCACTTTATAAGTATATTCACCCTTACAATTGGCTTGTAATGGTCTCGCGAAGTGTATTTTCAAACTTATAAAACTCTTGCTAATACTTTTATAAGGAAAACAAACTTACAAGTGACTTACAAGAGCTTGCTTTAAGGGCAAATAACCTTAAAGTCTTCTTACGAATGCTATTTTAAGTGTAATATCACTTATAGCCCTCTTTGTGATCTCCTTATAAGAGTGTAATAACCAACGGTAATCACAAACCACAGCCGCGCCGTGAGGTAAGAGAAACTTTGGGAAAATAATTAAAGAACGTAAGTATTATATTTTATTTCATTTTCCTAAGTGTGTAAGCTTTGTTTGTCACGCATTTTAAGCGATTATTAGGTTGCAAAGTAGTTTTCCTCGATTATTTTGAAATTTGAATAACAGTATTTTCACGGGCCTTCTCAAAAATGTGTCCTTTATTATATATAATTATAATTATTAGTGAGATAATATTCAAAATGTCGCCATTACGACCAACCACGACTCATAAGTGCTTTATCAGAACAATATAAGTCCAGTATTCTTGTGTAAGGTTTATATCGCCCTCGTAAAAGTCAAATTAAACCTACAACCGTTGTCTACACGGCCATACTACTCATAATTTAGGGTTCCTTAATAAGTAAAAGCAAACCAAACAACGAAGTCATTATAGGTACAAGTAAATAATTAATCCACTACGTTAATTCAATGTAAATACGCTTATATTATGTTTTAGGACAAATACACACAAAGTATGGTTGCAGTTATGGATGTCGACTGTTTCATAAGTAAAAAAAAGCTCCGAATGCTTAAGAATGAAACTTGGCCATTGAACATAACGCACTTTGTATTGTGTGAAAAATGTATAGCCTGTGGATATCCTACTTCAAAGTTCCTGCCCCAACATTTTACAATGACCCAAAATGATATCATGACTTTATTGTATTTGGATTTCTTCTGGTGCGCATGCTGCCATAAATTTGCAATTTACGACCACTACTCAAGTGATGAATGTGAATTGTGTAACTAATTAACCAATAAACTTCTATTAATTACATAATAATATATAAATAAAATTATAAATATATCGTTGAAATGATAACGCACTTTCAAGCTACATATTGAAAAACTTTGGGTAGGTAGACTTTTTATTACTTAGGTCGTTATTTTGCACGGAACCATCAAAAATATTTTTTGTGTCAGTTGCACGAGATGCTCGGAGAGATACTCGATATTTCTCGTGTCAAACACAACACGGAAAATAAATGACACTTAATAGAGAATTTTTAAGACACTTGTAAGACTTTTAGAAGTGCTTCTACGCTTTAATATGTCTTAGGTGAGATAATCACACTTTTAAAACACTCGTTCAACAGAAGTCTAATAAAACACTTAGTATAGTCACTTATAAGATTAAATGTACTTATAAAATGCATTTATAAGTTTTAATTAAGAATCAAAGGCAATTAGACTTCTAAAAGGCGCTTATAAGACCAGTGCTCTTATTAATACTATATAACGTTTTCTTATATACGTCTATAAGAATAATGTTATAAGTATGAATGCTCTTAAAACTTAAATAGACTTATAAGATAACACTATTAGAGTTTCTGGCTTAATCAGAACACATATAAACCTTATATGAAACCATAGCTCTTACAAACTTTTGTTTGTAAGGGTACTAAGGGTTTCTGGCTTAATCAGAACACGTATAAAACTTATATGAAACCACAGCTCTTACAAGCTTTTGTTTGTAAGGGTATTTTGCTAGTTGGGTTCTCATGAAGCCATCTTTTTACTTTATCGAACCCCTTTTGGGCCAGCTGGTAGGTCTCATTCCATGTTTTAGCAGCAAAAATGAGGGCAGTATCATCTGCGTATGAGATAATTTTTCCATGAAATGAGTTTAAACAAAGGAGATCGTTTAGTTATCGAGAAAAAGAGTTGGCCCAAGAATGCTGCCTTGCGGCACATCGTATGTCACCGGAAGGTCACTACTAATGAAGGGACCAACCCTCACACACTGAGTTCTACAAGTGAGATAATCGCCCAAGAGGCTGAGCTGTGTTCCCCTGATACCAATTTTTTCCAATTTTTGCATAAGGATTCGGACAGAAATTATTCTAACATTGCTTGTTTTCTTAAGAAAAAAAAACAAAACAAAAGGAAAAGTTATAACATGTTGTTGGTACCTACTACATATATGTATAGGTACTCAAAGAAGAAACCTCATACCAATAACTTCTAGACGTAAAACACAACAAATTTAAGCTAATATTACCAAGGTCCTAGCCAACCACTAATAAATTAACCAGTGCGTACCCACTATGTAATATCACTTATATAACAAATACTGAGACACGACGCGACCCCCAGCAGGGTGTCGTCATACTGATAACACTTATCTCCCTCGGACAACACATTGTCAAAGACATCAGTGTCACTCGCCATCGACATGTGCATATCTTATGCGACGGTAAGATTCTGCTCTTTAGTAATTGTACCATATCTCCGGATGGGATTATTTTGATTTTATAAAAAAAAGAATTTTCCAAATCGGTCCAGCCGTCTTCGAGTTATGAGGTAATACATAAAAAAAAGACTTTTTTGAAGTCAGTTAAAAAGACAAATAGCTGGAATAGGGTAGTTTCCTAAAAAAAAATTATTTAGTCCGTCGCTTAGGTTAACAAAACATATTGAACATGTATTTACTTTCACGTAATTGAAAAATGAAGACGATACAGTGATACAGCGTACCCAATTTCTTAGTAAAGGCACATGGTTGGCGCAGTTGTTGAGCGATTGGCTGCTGCGGTGCGTGGCGCAGGTTCCATTCCCGCTTCGGAACAATTGTTGTATAATCTACGAATACACAGCTTTTTCTGGTGCCTAAACCTGAAAAAGCTGTGTATTCGTAGTTTATAAAAATGCACTCACGATAGAGGATGCTATTGTTTTTTAGCGTTCCGTAGTTGACAAGGAACCATTATAGTTTCGCCATGTCCGTCTGTCTGTCCGTCTGTCCGCGGCTTAGCTCAAAAACTATTGGAACTAAAACGCTGAAATTTGGCATGGATATAAATATTAATTACACCGACAAAGTGGTAAAATAAAATCAAAAAATTAATTTCTTTAATGATACTCCCCCTACATGTAAAGATTAAGTTCTTATTTGTGTCAAACAAAGTAGTTTGTTTTTATAAGAGCATACCTATTGCTAAGGCTCAGCTAGCAGCAAAAAAGTTGGGAATCCTAGTAAAGGTGAGACGGTACTTTCCCACCGAAACAGATGCTAAATTTATATCAAGCCCAGGTTCGGTCGTGTATGGAGTACTGCTCTCATCTTTGGGATGGATCTGCCAAATACCAACTGGACGCGCGTCTATTGAGAAACGGGCCAAGAGACTCATTGGCAACGATGCACTGATCGAGTCAAAGCCCCATTGCAGAGCCTTGAACATCGACGACGAGTTGGAAGTCTATCGGTTTTCTATCGGTTACATTTCGGGGAGTGTGCGATGGAATTACACAATCTAATTCCGCCAAGCCTGTTCCATCATCGGACTAAAAGACAAACGGTGATGCGTCATCGTTATATGGTGGACATCCCACCCATACGCAACAAAACGTTTTTGAAATACATTCATTGTGCGTACGGCTAAGGAGTGGAATTCCCTGCCGGAGTCTGTGTTTCCTGATCGCTATAACCTAGGAGTCTTTAAGTCAAGAGTGAATTGGTTACTTCTAGGCAAGCGTGCTCCATCTTCGACCATATCATCACTTACCATCAGGTGAGATGGTGGTCAAACGCGAGCCCATTATCAATAAAAAAAAGAGAACTCTCGGTCAGATAGTCCAACCCGCACTTGGCGTTGAAGTAAACTATGGCATCATATACTGCGCGTGCCCTGATACGCAATTTTGTGTTTTTTTTTTTTACTTAGGTATAAAGGGAACACCGACTCTGGTATAGTTAAAAAACTCCTAACTTGTATATGGGTCTAAGAGTCTTTTTTTGCCAAATGGGAAAATCATTGAATGACTTCTCCCGCTCTGGGTTAAGTGGAAGGGAGTGTCAGACTTCTACTGACTAAAAACCCACCCTGTTCCTTCAGCTGCCCTTAAGTTCCGGGGCCGCGGTGTTTCGTTAGAAAATTCCCGCAACCCCAGCATGGGTCTAGAAGTCTAAAGTATTAGTCCGAATGAATATCACGTCTACCTAACAATGTAGGTAGGTGTGATAGTCTCCTAGTAAGAAGGATACTGTCTTCAAGATTTGATACAGTATAATCTGATTAGAAACTAAATTACCTTTCGAATGATGTCCTCAAAAGTCCAAAAGTTTATCACCAACAACAGTTTTATAAAATTTTCATTCATGCTTCTAGTCTTAATGTAAAATTATCGTAATTATGCATCATTAAGAGTCGTGTCCCTGATGTGTCAACATCCCCAAACGACAAGGAGAATGGCAGATACTCGAGTTAGTCTCTAAATAAAGGCGCCAGTTTGAGTGCAGTTGCACTGTTAGAGAGCAAAAGATTCAGAAGTTTCACTATAAAATGTTCATATAGAAATAGCTAGCTATTAATATCAGTCTCGTCTCGACACACAGTTACTGACTCATCAGATCAACCTTTGTGTTGGGGCCGGCAGCCATCAAAATGTTGAAACAATTCTGACATTCAAACGAGACAGGTTTTTAGGCTTTCGGACTTCAGTGGAGATGTGAAGGCGATCGGTAGCGGCAACCTCTCGCAGTCCGGGTTCAGAACATGGTGCAAGGCGAGGGGGAATAGGTGCATTGGGCTCCTTCTGCGAAGTACTTAATCATGCTCGTGAAGGAAGAGGCTGAACGCGTGAGGGAGAAAGTTGTCTCTCTTTTGACAACGAATTGTAGAGGAACATGGTTATCGTGTTTTAAATAAAAGAACGTCTTGTCCGTACAACGCATATTTTGAGACTGCCCTAAACAACATGTGTCCGCTAAGGCTCCAACTAAACTATATGTATATATCTAATCTAGGTACTTAATGTTACACACTACACCAACCTCCTTAAAATAAATTCTTATTTATTAATATTTTTTTTGTAATTTATTATATTTTCTTACAATTTTTATTATTTTCTATCATAAACTATATACACATGGTTTTGTACGGTTTTATGTACCGTTTCTAGGTTACTATTTTTTATTGTCTTAACATTAGGTCCAACTTCTTCAATCACAACATACGGTCCGTTGTGCAATCTGTCCATTTTATTAGTAGTTTCATTCGTTATTAAAATTAAATCATCTTTCTTACAACTAATCGGATTTTTATTTTTATCATTTACTATCTAATAACCTTTTTCTCGCATTCTTATGTGCTAACTGTAGTCTAGATTTTAATTCTAAAGCATAATTTTCTGCATTATACAATAGCTCTGAATCATCTTTTAACCTACTTGGAATGTTACATGGCTTGCTGAATACGAGTTCTTACGATGTATAGTTAGTTGACGTGTGTATTGTTCTATTATAAGAAAAACACCGAAATGGAAGCCTAGAAGCTCCAAGTATATGAATTTTCCTCACATTGGATACCTAAAAAGTTACGTATGTTATTATGTGTGTTTTCTAAAGCTCCAATGCTTTGGTGCTGGTAAGCAGTGGAATTTATTTTTCCTGTTTCTAATAACTTACACACTTCCGTCATAGTTGAAGACATGAACTCAGTACCATGATCAGCTGCGATTACTCTCGGTACGCCATACCTTAAAATAAAATTACTTACCAAAAACCTCGCTACGACTACAGATTCCTTTGTTGGAAGAGTGTAAGCTTCCATATATTTTAAAAATATAAAAAAAAAAAAATATGACGGAGAGACGGCGTCGTATGTGCTTTTTCCAAAAGTGTGACGTCAGCTCAGCTGACGTCACGAATCTTGTCTTGGTGATCACTCATGTTTGATTTTCAAATAAAAGCACTTGTTAATGTTACCGGAGACTCGTTTATTCAACTGACAGCTTAACGACTTTACAGAGAGGTCCGCACTGTCCAGCGGCTCGAACAAGAATGAATCTGAATCTGAATCTAGCGTTTTTTTTTCTTTTTTTGTGAGTGGCATCTCGCAGGTCAACCTCTGAGGTTGGCGGCTGCTTAACCGGGCTTGCCTGTGGTTGCCTTAATTAATAAATTAATTAAAGCCTCCAGCCAGGGCTTATTAAAAACTTACAAACTAGGCGACTACACGCTAAGGGCACCCCCTGTGGGGTACGGACCTCGGCTTAGGGCGTCGCAGGGGGAGGGCAGCTAGGGACAGGCTGGATCATATCATTATTATTATTAATAAGGGAATTTAAAGCTACTGGCTCAGCGTCGCGGGCTGGCTCTGGCAAGGGTCGGGGCGGACTATTACGGGGACGTCGCGGCGGGCCTCGGCGGCGAGGACGGAAAGATGGTCGATTTTTGTTTTTGTAAGCTGTGCTGGTTTCCTTACGGCTCTCTTGGAGCAGGGTGAGTGCGTCATCGGGAGTGACTAGGGTATGCCTTGGTCGGCGAATCTTAGAGATACGCGAGGGTTCGTATTGGGCGGCCGATACGATAAGGGGATTCCTATGTTGGATTGCAGTATCAAAGAAACGCTTGGAGATACGTTTCATGAACTGCTGGATGGTGGGCATCTTGAGGTCTACGTGAAGAAGCTCATTTCGAACATAAAAGGGGGCTCCCGTGACTCTACGGAGGAATCGGTTTTGAAGGGTCTGCATCTTATGGAGGAGGTAGGGCTTTGCGTGTGCGAAAACAACGCAGGCGTAGGTCATGATGGGTCGGATGACCGCGGTGAAAATACGCAGCTTGCACCTGAGTGATAACTTGCTGCGGGAGCTAAGAATGAAGTGGAGCCTACCTAGAGCGAAAGCGGCGCGCGAACGTGCCTGCTTTATGTGCTCAGCGAAGGAAAGGTGTTTATCTTTTGGCTTGCTTTTCCCAGGGGATCGGCTTGCCGTACATGGTAATCGGACGGGGGGAGGGTGGGTTTATCCGCGGCTTAGAAAAGAGGACTGCCTGGCTTTTGTCTGGATTGACTTCGATTCTCCATTTCCGGAACCACTTGGCCAGAGTGTTTGCGGAAGTTTGGAGAGTGCGAGCGATGGCATCGGGTTTAAGACCGGTATAATAGATAGCCGTATCGTCGGCAAATAGGGCTAGCTGAGTATTTTTATGCTTGGGGATATCGCTAGTGAATAGCGTGAAAACGAGGGGGGATAGTACGGAGCCTTGAGGAACTCCTGCGCGAATGGGATGGGGGGAGGAACGCTCCCCCTCAATTCGGTAACGAAAGGTGCGATTCGATAAAAAGTCCCGTAGGATGAGCACGAGACGGTCAGGCACGCCGAGTTGGTATAGCTTATAGATTAAGCCATTGTGCCAGACTTTGTCGAACGCTTTCGCTATGTCGAAGAATAAGGCTCCCGTTATTGCGCCCCGTTGGAAGCCGGCGCTGACGTGTTCTATGATGCGGTGGACTTGTTGGATACATGAGTGTTCGGTTCTAAATCCAAACTACTCATTGGGTATAAGACTCTTTGCTTCGGCGAAATCTTTGAGCCGCTTATATATAAGCCTTTCATAGATTTTACCGAGGACGTTGAGTAAGCTAATGGGACGGTAGCTAGACGGGTCAGACTTGGACTTGCCTGGTTTGGGAATACCTATGACGGTGGCCTGTTTCCAGGTTGCGGGGAACATATTATTGCTCAATGCGCCATTGAAGATGGCAGTCATTAGCACTATAAGCTGGGCGGGGAAAAGTTTGAAAACCCTATTGGTGATGCCGTCGGAGCCAGGGGCTTTTCGCGGTTGGAGACTTTTAATGATATCCTGGACCTCATCAGGAGTGATGGGGGCCAATGGATTATCGGGATCTTCGACGGGCGGAAGGGAAGTTCTACGTTCGACTTCGGCGTTCACCATATCGAGGTGGGCTTGGTCTACTGGTTGAGAGCTGGGAGAACACTGGGACTCTAGGCTGTCGGCTAGGCATTCTGCTTTTTCAGAGTTATCGAAGGCGACACTCTTATCGGGACGAATGAGAGGAGGCATTGTGGCCTCTTCAGTGGATCGTAACTTCCTCTGAAGCTGCCAGAAGGCAAGATGGGTGGGCTCAAGTTCGCTCAGCATCTTGTCCCAGCTCGCATTACGCTGCTCGGCAATGCGTTTCCTTACAGCGCGCTGTAAGTTGCGCATGTGAGCTTTGTTTGCGGCGCAGGGAAAAGCGCTGTATGCACGGGTGGCTGCGTTCTTCTCGGTTATCAGATTCCGTACATCGTCCGGGAGTTTCCAGCGGTGGTCTACCACTACTGGAACTTCCCTTGAACAATCGTTCAGGACGGATTGTACGTGATCTGTAAGCGAGTCGATCGCCGCCGTCGTGTCAGCGACTGAGACTATGTGGTCAGGAATGGTGTCCAAGTGAGGCGACGTGGTGGATTTCAGTTTTTCACTTACTTTCCTCCAGTCGGTGATCAATTGGGTCGGAGGAGGTTGGGTAGGATCATGGTTACCCGAGCGGGAACCTAGGTGTAGGATAACGGGACGGTGATCCGAGTTGAGTTCGTGAAGCGCTTCTATGGAGTGTAAATGGAGGTTTACATTCTTTAGGAGCGCCACATCGAGGACATCGGGCCTATGGTTGTGGTCGTGTGGGTAGTGGGTGGGCGTCATCGGAGCGATGACGTCATAGTTTAAGGTCGCGCCTAGGTTATACACGATTCTGCCTCTGGCATTTGTCGTGTTGCTGTTCCAAGCGGGGTGTTTGGCGTTGAGATCGCCCGCTAGTAAGACGGAGTCACTCAGGCCAAAGAGAGTCGTGAGATCGCTGGTGAGCGCGATAGGATCGTCTGAAGCAAGAGACGCGACCGATGGTGGGGGATGGTAGGCAGAGATGATGGTTATCGGAGGATGACCAGTCATGCCTAGTCGACAGGCAGAGTACTCTAGGTGAGAGAGAGGCGCGGGTGGGGTCAGAGGGATGCAGTATAACTCCTTCCTATAATAAATAAGGGTACCGCCGCCGTGGCAGCGTGTTCTGTCATTGCGAACTAGACGGTAATTGGCAATTTTGGGGTCAGCGCGGTGGGGTTTCAAAAGAGTCTCCTGTATAAGGAGGACGTCTAATTGGTGGTCGCGGAGGAATTTAGTTATTTCGGCGCGTTGGTTGAAAATGCCATTGGCGTTGAAAAAACCTAATTTGAGGGATCGAGGCCTAGTGTGGTTTGTGCGTTGGGAATCCATTGGATCAGTCCATCGCATCCATCTGTTCGAGGCCTAGCACGACATCACTGTGTGTGCTGAATATTTGGCTGTACATTGCCGTCGTAATTTTGCCGTTATTCTGCTGCTCGGCAGCCAGAAGGGCATCGCGGAGAGACCTGGCTTGGCGGGTCATAAATATTCTATAGTGGCGCAGTAGAGTCTGGCCGCAAGACTCGCCGTGCGCGACGGGTGAGGGATTGGGCGGTTGTTTGGCTGCAGGAGCAGCAGTGGTTTGAGGCTCGGGTTGGGGACTGGCTGTGGCCTCTGGAGCCACGGCTATAGGCAGGATCTGCGCTGCGATGGGTATATCCATCAGTGCCTGCAAAGGTTTGAAAGTGTCCAAGGAGGGAAAGGCTTTTTCGTGGTTTAGCCTGTTCCACGGGGATGGTCTCTGAGGAGCGAGACGTTGAGGAATTTGAGAGGAAGGTGCCTCTCTTTGTTGGCGGGCGTTGGCGCGCTTCGCTAATTTAGGAGCGAGTTTGGGGGCTTTTTGGACAGCCGCGGTAGTTTGCCGGGTGACCGGTCTGGCCGCAGAGAACGCAGCTGGGTGGTTCCGAACAGAGGGTTCGGTCTTTGGGCCGAGGGCAGTCCGCAGTGCTGTGCTCGCCCAGACACTTGACGCATCTGGGAGTCGCATAGCAGTTGCTCTGCGCATGGCCATACAGTTGGCAACGGTGGCATTGTCCCACTGTTGCGGTTTTGTAGGGCTTTTCAACTGAGATACCGGTTAGGGAGCAAATGGACTTAATCTTGGAAATCGGGTGATGACCTTCGGTTGGTTCACAAATGACAAGAACCATGTCGTACAATTCACCGCCTCTCGCTTTATGTAAGCGATGGACGGCGATCACTGGTATACCTTGATCGGCAAGGTCGTCTTTAATATCCTGTACTAGGATTTCTTTAGGGACGCGTTTAATAATAACACGAGTGGGCGTGTCCTCGGGGAAGGAGAAAGTGTGAAAGGAAATATTCCTTTCACGGAGGGCGCGATATAGTTCCCTATAGTCGTTCGACGTAGGGACGGTGACTTTAATGCCATTTTGGCAGGCACGGGCGTTTGTGTAGTTGATCTTTCGATCAACACACATCTTGGACACATCAGTCCATTTACCCTTGTCCTGGATGTAAAAGGGGGGCGGAGGGCGTTGCTTCCTTTGGGCTGAGGAAGTTTGGGCTATCGGGCTGGGGGGACGACTATTCTGCGCGCGAGCAGAGGTAGTTGGGATGGGGCTAGCGGGTCGAACGGGCGTTTGAGTTGGGGACGGGGGCGACGCGGTGGTCTTTTTGGCCTTGCTGGCCTGGGAGGTTTTCCCTTTCTTCCTCTTGCCACCGGTGACGACTTGAAAGTCGTCTTCCGAGGACGAGGGGCATGATGACAAATCATTGTCGGAGTTGTTATTGGATACAGGTTCGGTGGTGTCCATTTCAGTGACCTGCTTGCGCGCGCGCCCTGCCTGCGCGTAGTTCGCGCGGCGGGCGCGCACACATATTATGTTTATGAAGTGTAAACTGTAAGCGCGCCACGACGCCGATAATTCGGCGTCGTTTCTTCACGACACCTCGGCGATCAGCGCCCACCCGGTGAGACCCCCAGTTGCCTGAGGGAGGCCTAGCGGAGCGCGACCAGCGGCGAAGGTGCCGGCTTAGGCGAGCCTACAGTTGGGTGCGGGGCTCCCGCCCGTCCCGCTTCCAGATCTAGCCGGTTACGTTCCGAGCCGCAGAGCCGTGTTATGCGTGTGTGAGCGAATTGTTTTGTGAGTCATCGCTCAGTGCATCGGCACCGAATAGCTAGCTATCCGGCGCTGTTATGTATACTTGTGTGTATAGTGGCGCTTGCATGAATCGATACGTAACGTGCCTATATTAACTTAGAACACGTTACGTATCGTGGTGTGAATATTTTGATTAGTATCAATGTTTAGGTAAGCCGCGTGTAGTGTGGAGGCGACTTACCAGGCGTCAGTCAGGGGAGGGGATAAATAAAATTTATGACTCACCAAGGAGAGGCGGAGTGGGCGGCTTTCCCCGTGGACCGCGGGCTTCTGTTGGTCGTGCTCGGCGGCCTAGCGACTGCAAAGTGTTGCCATCTCCGCTAGGCCGTCTAGCACGACTTGCTCTATGTCCTGTCCCTGCCTCAGCGCTCTAATGAGGCCGAGCAGTATCTTGATGGCGCAGGATGTGGCCTCTTCATTTAACGGCCTCCGTGTGGGCTCGGCGTCAGTGTGCTCGGCGTTGGCGTCGGCGCGGCTCTTAAGTGCGCCGGCGCGCCGTGTCCGCGTCGTTTGGTTGTCGTCTGTTAAGTTTTCCTGCGCCATTGTAGGGACAGGAGCGGCCGTGGGGACCTCTTCTTGGGTCGCTGGGGTTTTCGGGGGTTTTGGGTTTCTACCCTTACCCCCACGCCTCCGCTTCCTCCGCCGTGAGGAGGTGGCTCCGTCTCGGTCCGTGGGCCCGTTGGCTGCCGCCATCAGCGACGCGCCCTGGGCCTCTTCGGTGGCCTCCGTGGTCGTGGGTTGCACGATCTCTTTTGTGCGGCGCGTCACTGTCTTGGTGACGGCGACAGTCCCCGCTCGCTTGTTTGCCATCTCCCGTTGGAAGACGGGGCACTTCATGTGGCAGGCTGGGTGGGGGCCACCGCAGTTAGCGCAGGTGGCCGGTTCCTCTTTGGGCCGGGGACAATCCCTGGCCAGGTGCCCCTCTCCGCATTTGACGCAAGCGAGCGGCCGGTGGCATTGGTGTGACGAGTGCCTAAACTTCTGGCACCGGTGACATTGGGCGGGCCCACGTTTTCTCCGCCACATCTCGATCTTGACGCCACGCATATACATAAATGTCGTGACGTCATAGATGCTACGCACGTTCTCTGTGCGTTGAAGCACTGCGTGGAATACGCAGCCAGGTCGTCCCTGGCGCGCCCTTATGTGGCGCACGTACTCCGGCTCGTATCCCAGGGCGCGGAGTTCCTCCTCGATCTCCTTGGGATCCGTGTCGGCTGGCAGCCCCCGTATGCTACCTTCAATTTGCGCTCAGCTGGTGGTGAGTAGGAGAACCAGCTGAGCCCTGTCTCCTCTTCTAACTTCGTCAGGTATCTCTGGACCAGGCGATACTCTTCTCCCGACGTCGGCATGAAGCGGATTCCGGTGCCGTATGGACGAGCGCTCGGTGGCTGGCCCAGTTGGGTGGTGATGGCCCGGAAGTGCGTCGCCCAGTCCGGTAGCCGCTCCACTACCAGGGGCGGATAGCGCTCCCGTTTTGTTCCCTTTGTCCCGCTTATGTGACAAAGGTCCGCGGTATTCACAGCGCGGGCCGTCTGCGCGTACGAGCGAGACGGCGTTATCGCGGGTTGTATAGCCGGGACGGGCGCGCGGTGGGGCGCGGCACCGTGCGGTGACTTCGCGATTTGCGTCGGGGCCGAGGTAGGTAGTTGGCGAGTTTGTGAACTACCTACTTTGGGGTTTTTCTTGGGCGATGATTTCTGCGTCCGGCTCGGCGGCGTCGCGGGCACAGCGCGCGCAGGTGCCGGCGGTGCCGACAGGCCGGTGGTAGCCGTCATCGTCACTATGGGCTTCGGAGCGTTGGTCCATGGGCCGGCCGTCGTGAACCCGACATTCGAGAGCGACGACGCTCGGTTAGCCAGCGTCCATCCTTCTTCTTCCTCCTCTTCCTCTTCTGAGGCTTCCTCTTCCTCCTCTTCGGGATGCGTTGGGGCGTTGTCGCGACTCAAAGAGCCGCGTTCGCTGGGTTTCGGCATGGTAAAATAAAAGGCACTTGTGTCGTGGTAACGCGACCGCTTCGGTGGAGGTCCACCGGGCGGCAGGGAGTCTTCTTTGAACTACGTGGGTGGCAGAGCTACTCGCGTGAGGGCAAAGAGAGACTAACGTGTCGGTCCGAGCGTTCTGAGTGGGAAGCCTAGGCACGTCCACTCATCACAACCACTAGACTTTCCTAAGCGCGACGAAGCGATGACATAGACACAGAACGATCGGGAGCGCAGAGCGGCACGACCGTCTCGGGCGAGCGTCGGGCGGAGAGTATCTGAATCTAGCGCTCACAGTGCGGCCTTATATAGAGGGATTGTCACACATGTACCCACATTTTCTAGTTAAATATTAAACTACTTAAATTACAATGCTTTAAGTTGGAACATGTTAAACGTTAATTTTACATCTTAAAAATCAATTAATAGTTTGTAAAACAATCAAATTATTAATCTTTAAACATTTCAATTATTTAAATAGACAAATTATTGTATTTGTGCCGATATATATAATAATAATAAAAAAAGGTTTAATATGTATTGGTAACCGTTATCATCTCTGTCCCCCCTATAATGATCTACCTAGATCCATACCTAGATCTTGTGGGACCCCTAGGTCCCACAAGATCTAGGTAGATCATTTTAAACGCTGGATTCGCCGTGGTTGCTATCACCATAGGCTCCTTGGGTGAGTGTTTCATCACCTGACACTTGGTACACTTAGTTACGTAATTTCTGACGTCATTTTCTAGTTTTGGCCAGTAGTACTTACTTTTGATGTTGTTCACGATTCGACGGATGCCGGCGTGTCCGCTCGAAGGAATAGATGATAATCATTTAATATGACTGTCATTACGTCCTTATCGAAAATACTCCTTACATTTTTTTAAATATGAATACGTGGTAGTCCGGACCACTCATTGCTACTATCTATTTCTTCACATAATTCTTTTATAAATTTATCGTTATTCTTTTCTTTAATTATACAAACATCTTTTACATTTATTTTCTTACAAAACTCACTTAATATATTCACAAATACGTCTCGCATGAATTGTGACATATAGTTAAGATTAATGTAAATAAATAACTGCTTTTCTACGTAAGCTAAACATTCTTGTTCTCTACTTATTACTTTTCCTCTCGAAGTCTATCTAAGTCTTTATCTTCTATAAATTTCATTTCTACTGAGTCAATTGGTTTTGTAATAAACCCTCGTTTTTTGATATGGGTTTACTTGAAAAATCCTGCGAACTTCCTTCCCCTTTTAATTCTTTTCACCTGTTTTCCTCTTCGATTTTCTTACTCTGAGCTCGTGTTGTCACTAACATATTTTCATTAATTCTTTTTAAATCATCCGATGTTAAGATTATTCTACTTAGTGCGACTGCTATTACGTTATCTTTCCCCTTTATATGAAGAATCTTATAGTCATATTCTTCTTACTGTAACATAAACTTTGATAATCTATGAAACTACGGATGGGTCTTTTATACTAAATAAATATATCAATGCCTTGTGGTCTATCATAATAGTGAATATTCTTCTAAATAAATATGGTCTATAATACTTCACGCTACTAATACTACTGATGATAACTCTTTTTGGATTGTTGGGTAATTTAATTCTGCTTTATTGGATAAAACTGATCCTATAGATATACCTGATGCATCCGTTTGAAGTAAGAATTCATTTTCTGTCGAAAAATCTGGGTACATAGGAACCATAAGTGCTCCTTTCAAAACTTCAAAAGAAGTTTCACAAGTTATTGTCCAATCAAATTTTATGTTTTTTCTACATAGTTTATTTAACGGAATAGTAATAAATGCTAAAAAAAAATTGCTGTGTTGTATAATTTTGAATTGCCTTTACTTTCTCAGGATCTGGCAAAACATCTTTAGCAGTTACAATATGACCTAGATATAACAATTCCTTTTTACAAAAATTACATTCTTTTGGGTTTGTTTTTAAATTGACTTTTCTTAATCTTTCGAGTATTTTGATCAAATTTTGATTATGAATTTCTAGGTTTCTACCAATTATAATTAAATCATCCATATATGTTATGCATTTTTCAAAATTTAGTCCCGACAAATTGACCTGGGCAAATTTTTAATCCCATTGGTAAGCGTGTCATCTGATATTGCCCAGAGCTAGTAGTGAAGGCTGTTACGTTCCTGCTATTTAATTCAAGGTCAACTTGACAATAACTGTGAGATAAGTCTAAATAACAATTACTGTTACATCGTCCTCTGTAGTTTGAAGTATTGGCGCGTCCACGATAGGAAGAATTATTACAATAATAATTATTACTTTGATTGTAGTTACTTTGATAGTTGAAACCACGGCCGCGATTATTTTGCCGTCTTCCTCTGCACATTGGCTTACCTCTTAAGTGCATTACGGTTTGCTGGGTAGACTGGTCTGGCTCCTCATTTTATGCTGCATGAATGCCGTCTTTCACTTGTTGGTAATCACGAGCCGCAATGATTGTGCTGAGTCTTCTGTTGCGAAGACTATCTGAAAACCGTTTTATGCATATTTTACTTGCATGAGTAAGGAATTTGCGGACTTTTTTGTTAAAAGAAATCATTCATCTAGAGAGAGTTGTCTCTCTTTTGACAACGAATTATAGAGGAACATGGTTATCGTGTCTTAAATAAAAGAACGTCTTGTCGGTACAACGCATATTTTGAGACTGCCCTAGCCAACATGTGTCTGCTAAGTCCAACTAAATGTATATATCTAATTTAGGTACTTAATGTTACACACTACAGAATATTATGAATAGACTGTCTAAGTTGAGCTACGCGATGTTTGACAAATGCTTGCACTGTTTGGACGGGCTTGCTCAAAAATGTGTGATTCTGTCCTTTAAAGGGCGCCACAGACATAAACCTACATGGCTCTCATATGATTTGATCACTACAGATTGTATGGACCAACGTATGGACTTTAAAAGAGACGTTGCCCTCTGAGTTTGTTTCAGTGTTTCTTCAGAGTAGTGAGTTAGGAAACACTGGCCTCATCTAGTTTACATTTACGAAAAAAATGACGTGTAAAAGTGATTCGAGTATTAAAACCTATTTGAAAATAAACATAATTATTTCTTTATTATTTCACGCCCCACGTCTTCCACCTCGGGAGACGCCCCAGGCGTCGGGGATTGCGAGTCGATCTCTGGACGGCGAGTGGGGGTAGCCCACCGGCCACCATCCGTTAAGGACCAGGCCCGGGTCGGCGGTGCGTCGTGTTACACGCCGCTCCACCAAGAGCGGGATCAATGACGAGAAGTCATTCGATAATTTGCCCACTGGAAAAAAAATACTTTTATACTTCTCAGTACACTGCAAAGTGTACAGTTTCCTTTACGTACTTAACGAGGTACTGATGAAAATCAGTTTCTTACTAATTGAAGGAGGTTATTAAAACTAACAAATCTGCACATTAATGATATGTTTTTGATAAGGAGAGTACGCCGTTAAGTATAGTCAGTGGTACTTCTGTGTGGTCTGTCGAGTAGTTAAGTTGATGATACTGATGAGCTGCGCGCACGCCACTCCGCACTATCGCTTCACGCGCCGACCCGCGCGTACGCTCTACGTATCCTCTCTACACCGACTTAGGTAAGCTCGTTATTCCTACATTTTAATTTCGGATAGAGCAGACATTAACCTAGGTTTCTTTTTTCTAACTTTAGAGACTATTAATTTTTTAGATGAAATCAAAGGCTTCTTTAACTTTTGAACTGATTGTACGGCTCTGGCTTATCCTTGTTCTTGAACAATCCACTGATAGCGTATATTGGAACATATTCTCTGCACACGTCTAGACGCCTAGGTCTCCGTTAGTTTCCCTGTCCCAAGCTAATCTTCATGATGGTTGTGCTTCCAGGAAACTAGTAAAATAATGGTGGTGTGCAGCGTGTTCCGCGTGACGTCACGACTGACGCGCAGCAGTTTGGCGAGGCAGTGCTGCGGACGGGCGCTCTACAGCACAGAACAGAAAGGTAAACTTTCCTCTTCCTGGTGGTCCTTTTGACCATCAGTCTACCAAATTACTCCGCTGAGCTTCTGATCATTTATCGTATTTATTTTCTCCTTCTGTGTTAAATCCATCCAAAGGTTGTCTGTAAAAGATCGCTGTTAGCGATAAGACCGCCCATTGTATCATCCTTTTTAATTATTAAGTCCTATTTTTTTTACTGTTATGGTGTACAATAAAGAATATAATTATCTATCTATCTATCATTTTGCAAGGCAGTATTTTTTTCTTTTTTAAGTTTCTACACGGATAAAAAAATATAAAAGGTAAAATTTGTTCGTAACTTTGTGTGTTTGGTAGTTTGTATATAGGGGATAATCTCCGAAACTACAGATCCAATTCTAAAACTTTTTCTTCGGCAGTAAGGTGCACTATTTTGAGTGCTATTGGCTACAAACGAATACCACGCGAACGAAGTCGTGTAGCGAAATGATATAAACGTTTTGAATCCGCTTCGTTTTGAGTTCATCTGGTTTAGAAGTATTCATATCTGAGTGATAACGATGTTGAACTTAATGACATTGACCTTCACTTTATTTCAATGTGCCCAATCAAGACAATGTTATAAAGATATTGTTCACGGGATATAAAATCGTACAAAATTCTGAAAATATTCAAGTTGTCGTTGTTGGTTCAATTTACATTTTTCCTTTATTTAATTCTAATAAGATTCAAGACCGTGGCTTCGTTTTATTAACTGATTGTCCGCTCATTCAAAAAGTTCAAATAAATAGTTAACAATTATAGCTGTTATCAGCTGCGTCGAGGAGATTACGCAAGTTGCCTTGGCACTATCGCGCACCCTCTTGTGTCTTGTAAATACGCGGCATGTTGCGAAACTACGGCTGAAAAGGGCAATGTTAAAACTACCTACTTACTCTTACGTAATACACCAAAGTTTATCTACACTAGTTAAAAGATTATATAATTTGTATTTGTGAATTGTTTTTATGGGATTTTTTATCAGGCAACTGCCTGAAATCTATACTAATATTATAAAAAGGTTAAATTGGTTTGTGAGTTTGTTTGTAGGGGGTAATCTCCGGGACTAATGATCCGAGTGTATTTTTTTTTTCTTTGGTAGTATTGTCCATTATTGGCTAAAAAATTATATCGAAATCCACGCAGAGTCGCGGGTAAAGTACTATAAGTAAAGGATATATTATATTATTGTTATTAAACTTCGGTCATTTTGCATGTTATAATTTTATTAGTAAATCATACTTATGTTCACAGATAAAAGCTTGAAGCGCTCTAGCGAATAAATTAAGTACATATATTTGCTTTAATTGATTGTTTCTAATTATATGCGAATGTTTTTATTAATGTTTTCTCAAATGATTATATTGAAAGCTGTGTTTATGATGACGTGTCGATATTTGACGGTACAGGAATTGGTATTATATTGGTTGCTTCTAAGATTACACCTATAATTTTTTTATCATCTCGGTAACTCAATACTGGTTACTGAGGTGATAAATAAAAAATACATCATGCAAAAAACTTTTTTGCAAAAAATAAAACCGACTTCCATATCAAAACACTACAAAGCCAAAAATAATTTTAATTTCGGTAGTCGGTGTTATTGGTTTTGTATTTTCTTTTTTTTTTTCACACCGCCTTCCGAAATTAAAATTATTTTTGGCTTTGTAGTGTTTTGATATGGAAGTCGGTTTTATTTTTTGCAAAAAAGTTTTTATTTTCGCGCTTTTTAGTGGGTCAGTGAATTTTCCAAATCGATTTGTAAATGACGGAGTTATGCGCGAACAAAAAACGCAATGCAGAGTCAACGAAAAGATCATCAAGGTAAATTATTTTTTTCAACTTTTTTTGATTTTTCAGAAACGGCTCGTCCGATTTCGATAAAATTTTCATGGGACCATTTGGGAAGTATACTCTTTCCAACAAAAAAAGAATTTTTCAAATCGGTTAGCAAGCGACGGAGTTATGCGTGGACAAACATAAAAAAAAAAAATAAAAAAAAAAAAAAAAAAAATTACAAACATCCGAATTGAGAACCTCCTCCTTTTTTAGAAGTCGGTTAAAAATACGTCTTTATCGTAACCTAGGCATAGGTAATCCATTCATTGTGTACATATGCGTCCGTTTCTTTACCTATATTTATTTCATTTCGTGGATAACAGTGTGGGTTTTACGTTTACCTTCTTGATAACCACTTACCTAATGTAAAATACTGAAATACATAACAGATTACTGTTGTTGGTCACAAATAAAATAGGTACACTAATTGGCGCTACCCGCCCTTGAAATTATGCCGAGAGCAAAGGTTTTTAATTCATTTACCGATATCAAAACGGTTGTACCTACAATATACTTTTATAATTATAAATATTCCATGGACCAACCAAGGGTTATTTAAATTGGCACCAATTCTACACCTCTATGGATCCATAGGTACCACATGCGGTGTTTTAATTGAATTTAATATATTAAGCTTTAAAAATCTACAATAATTAATAATAATCGACAAGTGTTTGAAAATTTATTATAGAGTTTATTTTTGGACATAAATGATAAATTATTTATTTTGCAAATTGGTTAATAAACATTCTTACCCGTAATTTTATTTTAATTCAAATCTATATCAGGTGGTTTCTTAGCGGACTGTCCTGGGAAGAAACACCGAAACAAACACAAACTCTTTTAAAGTCCAGAAAATACGTACTGGTCAAGTCATATTAGAACAATGTAGGTTTACTCGTATGTCTGATGCTCTTTTGAGGAAGAGAGACCTGTCCAAACAATGTAAAGCATTTGTAACAATGTAATTTGTAACAATGTAATTTGTAACAATGTAATTTAATTTTAATGTTAAGGAACTCGAAAGTTTCCACGATCAATAGATATGTAAGGAAACTTGAGTTGTCCGCATAAAGTTCAGCTAATAATAACTGTCTGATCCAGTCTGTCCCTAGCTGCCCTCAGCGATGCCCTAACCCGAGGTCCGTGCCCCATATGAGGTCAGGCGCGGTCCGAAGGGGGGAGGGGGCACAGGGGCCCCCCCAAATCGTACACGTATAAAATCTTCTAAAATTTTGCAAAACAAGACTCCAAATATTATCACCCGATTTACCAATAAAAATAGAAGACTTCCATTTATTAGGGTTCCGTAGCCGAATGGCAAAAAACGGAACCCTTATAGTTTCGATATGTCTGTCCGTCTGTCTGTCTGTCTGTCCGTCCGTTCGTATGTCACAGCCATTTTATTCAGAAACTATTAAGACCATGCATGTGAAACTTAGTAGGTAGATGTATTCTGTGAACCGCTTTCCGATTTTAAGAAAAATATAATAAATATTTAAAATAAAGGGGGCTCCCCATACATGGAACTAAAACTGAAAATATTTTTTTCATGAAACCTATGCATGTGTGGTATTTATAGACAGGTATTTAAAAATGATATAAGGGTTTCTAAAACCATGTTTTCATGAAGTCAATGGTTTAAAAGATATAAGCTTCCAAAGTGGTAAAATGTGTCCCCCCCTCTAACTTCTATAATAATGAAGTTAAAAATCTAAAAAAATAGATATCTGTAGATCTTAATATAAACTGTCAAGCAAAATTAGTTTGAATGAAATCGGGTTAGCAGTTTCTGAGATACAGTATATTTTCTAAAACCGCAAATATAACTTTGTAATTCATACAAACACTATGAAAAACAAAGTTATTTAGCGTAGTTGTAAAAATGTGAATAAGCTAGTTTTAAGAAATTTTTAAGGTCTTTTTTTATTCGTCATATAGATATTCATATTATATTATATTATTATAGTTACTACGGAACCCTTCATGGGCGAGTCTGACTCGCACTTGGCCAATTTTTTTTATAAAGTGTGCAATAAAATTTGTATTGTGCAATAAAGAAAACTCATTTACTCGACATATTTTATTGTTAGTAACCACCCCAAAATTCCAGGCTATGACCGTACCTGCATGAGGTGCTCTCGTGTAGACGCCTGGTTTGTAAGTTTAATATGACTATGCCCTGGCTGGAGGTTTAAAGTATTATAATTAAGGCTACCGGTAAGTCCGGTTAAGCAGCCGACAACCTGAAAAGTCGATCTGCGTGAGGCAACTCCCAAAAAAATGTCCGCATAAAGTATTTAAACTGCTAGGCAGGGCAGACTATGCATTATATTCGTTATTTTCTGACATTGCTGTCACATTCACAATCTAGCATTTAAGAACGAGCCGATTTATGACTGAGAAGCGCTTTTGAGCAAAGATCCATCCTGATTTGAGTGGATCTGTTCTGACCTGACCTGCTTCGGATGAATTTCCATGTGGATTTGCGCAATCATCTTTTGCAAAAGTAGCTTTTGGACAAGAGACCCTTTTCCAGTGCAATTCTAACGACGATGACCATTTCAACGGCAAATCTGTTCATTTTCGCAGTAGGTATGACAATATTCTTACTTAAAGAAAGGGTACCTACTGTGAGACGATAAACACGTTAGTACTTAAATAGGAATAAACATACTACATGTTCAATAATCGGTTTGATAACCGAGTATTTATCCCGTGCACACACCACACAACACACACATTTTTATTTTTATTCTTTTATACTTTACTTTGTTCATCCACTGCACGTATCTACCGATATATTTTTTAATAGATACTTATAAATGGTATCCTCTAAGTTAACGAAGTCTTTCAGCTGTGAAATTTCCTCTGGAACATCCTGTTTCATGTTAAACCAAAACTCGTCCTATTTGCATAGAATTTTAAAATTAGAAATTAGATTCGATTTTTTTAACAAATTAACGACTCAGTTGTTTTTTATTTCCAGGTCGGTTTTACACAAAGAAACACGAGTGGGTGTCGGTGAACGACAACGTTGGGACCGTGGGCATTTCCAGTTACGCACAGGTACTTGCCAACTACATACACTTCTTCTAGCACAGCACCAAATCCAATCCGTATGTTTATATAATGTCGTGCTGTCCATAGCATAGGGACAGTTAGCATGGACTCAGTATTTGATAAGACCAATCGGCTGTCACTTTTCAAAATCTTGTAAGGGACACTTTTTACTAAAATCGTTTTATTGCAGAATCTTGCTAACCTAGTAAGTCCCTACCAAATACAAAAACAAGAACGCATGAAACAAAAAAAAAACTGATAATCATATTTAAGCTTGGTTCCCTAGTAATTGCACCAATTACTAAAAACTAACCAAGTAATAAAAATACTTACATATTTTACGATTGTGCGCTTCCTGTAAAATTTTGTTTTAAGTCCTTGCAAGGTTTTGAAATGGGGCAGCCGTAATATTGCGAGTGGTATCAGTCACAGAAAAGAAAATTTTATTTATTTATTTATTTATTTAGACACAACATGGCATTCTTACTACCTATTGACATTATATTTTAATATATAAGGCCGCCAGGAACAGTCACAATACCTCCCGTACTAGTTGTTACTGTATTACGGTGAGGTATTAATTACCATTGCCGTGACCCATATTCAACAAACATAATTATTTATGGTTAAGTTGTAACTTGTAACTAAGCTCCTTTTGCACAGGAGAAAAAATAAACAATAGAAGATAATCTTATAACTAATTTTTCTTAAACTCAACATTATTTTGGCTTTGCTGTGATTTCGTGTGTGTATATGAGAGGGTGTGTGTGTGTGTGTATAATGTGTATTTTAATGTATGAAGTTTGCTATTGTAGAACTTTAAAGGTGTCTTCAGTACTATTATAGTTTAAGGTGAGTAAGTATTTACGTAAGATATTTTTAAATATGTGTGAATTGTATCTTCGAAAACTTAAGATGACATTAAAATTATTATAAATATATGGCGCTAGGAAGAAAAGAAATCGCTGGGCAAACTTTGACTTATATCTAGGCTTTTTGTAGACTTTGTGAGCTCTTCGTATAGCATCTGGAAAATCCGGTGGTTTGATGTGTTGTACTTGTAAAATTTTTTCAATATATAGTTGACGAATGCTTAGAACCGCAGTTAATTTATATAGTTCGTCGGTCGGGAACCTAAATCTTTTAAACATCATTGTTTTTAAAATAGCTCGTTGAGCTCTCTCTGCTTTCATAAGATAAGTCTTGGCACAGCCGCCCCAAATGGATATACCATATGTAATAACAGATTGGCATAAAGCGTAGTAGGTTGTAGTAAGCAGTTTTGGGTCACATACATATCGCAGATTTCTGAAAATGTACAATAATTTTCTCACGCGCTTCGATAGCATTGAGATTTGCATTTTCCAATTCAATTGTTCATCTATTTGAACTCCCAAATACTTAACTGATGGAGTTACATCAAGACAATAACAATCACAATTTTGAATGAAGTTACATGTGTGGGCTCTTATATTTATAATTTCAGGAGATGGTCTAGAATTTTTATTTATATAGTAGGTAATTATTTTTGTTTTTGCAAGATTGAGTGTCAATAGATTATTATCTAGCCACTTAGTAACAAGGTGGAACCCCTTTTCAGCATCATGGTTTACTTCGTGCCAACTACTACCAACAAAAGTAATTACTGTATCATCTGCAAATGTAATTATGACTCCGTTTTGTAGCATTAAACTTGACAAGTCATCGATATAAATAAGAAACATGGTGGGCCCTAAAATACTGCCCTGTGGTACACCATACTCAATAGACTCTTCTGCACTTGTGTATTCGTTAACCCTAACGACTTGTTTTCTGTCGGATAGGTAGTCAGCTATCAATTTTAGGGCCAAACCCCTTATACCTTTGCATTCTGCCTTTTTAAGCAGTATGGGAACAGAGACAGTATCAAAGGCTTTAGCCAAATCCAGGAATATACTTAAGCACTTTTTATTTTTATCAATATTGTTTACAACTTTTTCCATAAGTTGTTGCATAGCGTCATCAGTAGATTTGTTCTGTCTAAACCCAAATTGATTCCGTGACAATAGATTATACTTTTCTAAATACTGTTTAAGTCTAATATTTAATGCTTTCTCAATTATTTTTGAGAGAGAAGGCAGCAAAGATATTGGCCTATAGTTTGCCACTATGTCTCTATCCCCAGACTTGTGCAAGGGTACTAATATAGATTTTTTTAATGCTTTGGGGAATTCCCGAAAAGTAAAACAGAGATTACAAATAATTGTGATCGGCATAGCCAAAACGGGCGCAGCCATTTTTAAAAAGCATGCAGTAATACCGTCCCAGCCACTAGAGGAAGTATTTTTTAGAGATCCAATAAGTCTTAGGACTTCCATTTCGTCGACTGGAAGTAAAACGAAAGAATTGGAGCATGATTTTAATTGATCTAAGCTCTTAATAAGTTCGCTTTCGTTTCGATTTGTTCTGCGCATTATATCGGTAGCTAAGGCTTTCCCAACATTCACGAAATATTTATTTACCTCATTCAGTGAGTCGATCGGATTATTCTTTAGTTTTAGTAACTCAGACGCTTTAGCATGTTTTTTTTCGTAATTATTTAGTTCTTTAATTATATCCCACTGTTTTTTAATATTATTTTTATGTTTTGTTATTTCTGATCTGTAGTATGCACTTTTCAATTTTTTAAGCAGTTTATTACACGTGTTTCGATATCTTTTATAAGTTATTTGTAATGTAATGTTTTCGCGATTTTTCTTTAATTTCTGATTAAGTCGGTCTCGATTTCTCATGCAGCGTATTAAACCTGGTGTTACCCATGGTTTAATAGTTATTTTTCGCCGTGTTACAGGTTTTATATATGTATATTTATTTAAGGACTGAGTAACGATATGTATAAAATAATTTGTTGCTTCTTCAGGGTTTTTGTTGTTTAATGTAGTTAACCAGTCTAACATGCTCAGTTCATTTATAACAGCTTCAAAATCAGTTATGGAGTAGCTTTGAGGTTCATGTTTAAGTTGTTTTTGTTTTTTATACATTGTTAGTATTACAGTTGAGTGGTCCGTGATACTAGTTTCACAAACAATAGTTTTAGTATGGAGCTGAGTTTTAGTAAAGCTGTGATCTAGACATGTTTTGGTGTGAGTTGGTAGTACATGTGTAGGTGCTAGACCATGCGAGGCCAATAAAAGGAGGTAATCATCTGCTCTTTTATCATTACTTTCAGGTACTATGTCAATATTAATATCTCCTACAATAACGATATTTTTTAAATGTTTCAATTTTGTTAAAATATTGTCTAAGGATTCAAAAAAACTATCTGCGTTTGTAAAGGACGGTGGTCTATATATACAGAGTACAGCGAGATCTTGTCCTTTGGTCATAAGTAGACCACTAGCTTCATTCAGCTTGAGTTCTTCAACTTTACATTTTATGTTCTTTTTAACGTATAATACTACTCCATCGTTTTGATTTACAAATTTTGATGTGGCGTAAGAATCGTAATCATTTATTTGCGGAATATTTGTGACTTTCGATAGCCAGCACTCAGTCAATGTTATTAAGTCAATATCTGCGTGCAATCTTTCCAACATAACGAGCATATCATCGAAATTTTGATTTAAGCTTCTTATGTTCTGTTGCAATATCTTCATACAAGTTGTTTGTTTTGTTTGACTTAAGACACTATTACACTCCTCGGGAAGGTCCACTACTACTGCTTCACTGGCATTAATGTGAGTATCAATATCCTCACTCAGTGATATTATCTCATTCATTGTTGTTTGAAATAAGAGTACTGATATTACTATAGTACCAGCGATAGCCGCAGACGAACCAACCCGAAAAGTGTAACAATATCTTCTTGTGCCTGTAAAAAGTTGTGAGTATTATGTTTGTGTATGTTAAAAGCCTGTGTATAACTAAAACTAAACTAACTAATAGCTTAAAAGTTGCATGCAAATCTAAACATGAATAATAATGCAAACAAATATGAATATATCTACTAATTAAATCTAAATATGGAGCGATAAGCGATAAGCTGTATTTAAGAACACAATTAACAGTAGTGTTATTTGACAAAGCTAGTCATTGCAACATAAGCAAGTCATTAAGGGGCAGATATTCGATTTTCGATGATTTTTAATCCAAGATCACGTCTAAACGGCTAGTCGGTATGCTTTGAAAAAAAATAATGATAAACTAGACTATTTCTTTAATAATTTGATATATGAATATTTTAATATTTTTTTGTAAAACATTGTGTAATTTATTTTTAAAAGTACGTCTAACGCGGGCATAAAAGCGAAGATCAGGCAACAACCATTGGGTGTATTTTTATGAAACTTTCACAGTCTAAAAGATAATTTAATTGCCAATCTTTTAGTATACGGCTTTTCTTCATATTGTGTTTGGTAAAGTCATGGTGTATTATTATTCGAATAATCTAGGTGCGCAATGAATCGGGGGCTCTTGCGGGCGACGGGCGGCAGTGCATCGCTGACCACTGTCACGAGTAGACGCTAACGCTCCGCGCAAAAAATACAACATGATTTTATTCGCATAGAAGTTTAACGCCAAAATGGTTGGTAAACCCAAAACACTAAAAAAGAAACGCCTTACAATGTTAAAAATAGATTAATGAAGTAACGAATTTTAATTATTTATATAATTTACTGCCGCCATGGTCGAGTGGTTTAGGGGTTTAACTTGTGTGTGGTCGTGGGTTCGATTCCCGCGGGACGCATACTTTGTAAATTTGTTTCCACTTTGGCTAGGACATTGCAGGCCTGAATCACCTGATTGTCTGATAAAAAGATGGTTCCGTGCTTCGGAAGACACATATAAGCCGGTAGTCCCGGTCGCCAAATGGCGGTCGTCAGAATAGACCACGTCAGAGGCTCTTGAGGCAGTCTAGAAACTCTGACACTAGGGTGTATGGGGTCATTAGACATTACTACCCACACGATAAGAAGAAGATTATTTATATAATCTCTATCAATAGTTTAAATTAGCATATTGGAATAAAATAAATGTGATTTAAATGTAGTAAACAAACTTTTATTTTATTGAAATAATTATGTTATTTCCTTTTAGGAGAACAACAAATAGATTCTTGAGTCAAAATGTAGAGACAGGGTGAGTATTGAAATGTAATTTACGAGTAGGTAACCATATTGGAGCGTAGTAAGGACAGTTCGATTAGAGTTTCAAAAAATACTTGAGTGTTGCTGATATTGGAATAGTTGTAGGTATAGCTCTTGATACGTAAGTAGCATGACCGTGAATGCGGAGATCTAATATTTAGTAGGTACTTACTTAAAATTATTTTTATTTTATTCAAATTATGTTTTTTTTTTTGGAGTATATCAAATAACTTAGATTCTCGCCGCGAAAATGCAGAGACGAGGTAAATATTGCAATGTAATAGCACCATACTACAGCGTAGGTACTAAGGACAGTCCGGATTAGAGTATCAAAAAATACTTGAGAGCTGATATTGACACGAGTTGTAGGTATAGGTCTAGGGTAGGTACTTATGTAGCATGACCTTGAATGCGGAGATCTAATGTTTAGTAATTTTTTATTTCATTGAAATAATAGTGTTTTTTTGTGGTGAGTACGAGGTGAGTATTTAACTATAATGTAACCATACTACAGCGTAGTAAGGACAGTCCAGATTAGTTTAAAAAATACTTGAGTGCGGTTTTTGACATGGTTGTAGGTACTTATAGCTAGCTATGGTACGAAAGTACCATGACCTTGAATGCGGAGATCTAATGTTTTGTTTACGCACAACTCTCCAATATTCCAACTTTCGCCCATATGGTCAATCCTACTTTCGCGCCCGTGCCTATACTTACCTAAATTTAATTTATATTATATAACTCGCTTTATATTATATAGATCGCATCGAACTTCTTGAGGTTACGATGCCATCCACCCTTAATTTTGGTCCGTTTATCGAGGCTAAGGCTCAATTGGCTGCCAAAAAGTTGGGAATCCTAGTAATTACACCCTAACTATTGATGATAATATAATAACATTAGATTCACAAGTCGACACAGAATTTGAAAATTTTTTCACTGACATACCCGTATCGACAATCAAGTCGTTAAAATCATCTGCCATTGCTGCAGACACATTACTCAAAAAAAGTGTTCCAGTTTGTAGTTCAGAGTTTAAATTCCAATATGTTACTTCTATTGACATCATTAAAACTTTTAATTCTTTGAATGTTAAAAAGGCTGCAGATCTGTGGGGTAATTCTGTTCATGTTACTAAGTCCATTATACACATTATAGCTCCTACATTAGCTGTTATATTTAATAATTGTATTGATTGCGGTGAGATTCCTGATTTAATGAAATATAGTAAAATAATCCCACTATTTAAATCAGTTAGTACATCTGACCCTACTAATTATAGACCTATTTCTGTATTGCCCACTTTCAGTAAAATTTTGAGAAAATTATTTTAATGCAGATGCAAAGATATTTTAATAAACACAAATTGCTATATAATAAACAATTTGGTTTTACAAAGAGACGTTCAACAACTGATGGCCGGTGTTGAACTTTTAGGACACATTTATAATGCATGGGAAGATAAGTGTTGGTAAGTGTTGGGCATTTTTTGCGATTTTTCAAAGGTATTTGACTGTGTTCCCCATGAGACATTAATCAGGAAACTGCACCACTACGGATTCCGGGGCGCCTCTCTGAATCTTCTGACCTCATACTTGAGTGAAAGGATTCAGAGAGTCGACTTGAACGGCAAAAGATCGCCGGGATCTGTGACGTCAAGATGGGGGTCCCCAAGGCTCAATTTTAGGTCCCTTTTTGTTTCTTATTTATATAAATGATTTACCGTACCTGATCAAAAATCATGACATAGTGTTATTCGCTGACGATACTTATCTTTTATTTAAAATCAAAGTTAACAGCAGGTTACTGAAGAAGTAAACAGTGCCCTTGCAACTGTAGTTAGCTGGTTTAATGTTAATAATCTTCTTGTTAATGAGAAAAAAACCAAATGCCTAAAATTTACGTTACCTCATGATAGACAAGTGAATACAAGTGTATCAATAAAGGGCGAAATATTGAAACCCGAAGATACCACAGTTTTCTTGGGCATAACTTTGGGTGCGAAGCTTCAGTGGGGCCCCCATATAAATTGTCAAAATAGCCAAGTTGTGCAGCATATGCCGTTAGAAAAATACGTGGATTAACTGATATCGAAACAGCACGTTTAGTCTACTTTAGTTACTTTCACAGAGTGATCTCATACGGCATTATACTTTGGGGAAACGCCGCCGACATTCATATAATATTTGTATTACAAAAATGGGCCATTCGTGCAATTTATAAATTAAGTCCTAAGCACTCCTTAAGAGACAAAATTAAAGAGATTAATATTATGACTCTGAATGACTGACTATGAATATTAATCTCAGTATATTTATGAGAATCTCTTGTATGCACACAAAAATATTAATCTTTTTAAAAAATACAGTGATATTCATAGCGTAAATACAAGGAACAAAGACACATATGTCATTCCTAAAACAAGGAAAAAAGATTGGTGGATCGTTTAGATCCCAATGTATACGTTTTTATAATAAAATTCCTAGCCATATTCAAGAACTAAGTATTAATAAATTCTTATTATTTATAAAACGTAAGCTATGTCAGAAAGCTTTTTACACAGTTACAGATTATATTGAGGACAAGAAGGCCTGGGAATGAGATGCTCCAGTGATATACGTGTGCCTTTTCTATTTAGTTTTAAAATTTTGATTGATGATTTATTTTTGATTGATTAGAATATTTGCGTTCTCAAGTATTGTATATCCTTATAATCAATAAAGAGAAAAAAAAAGTATTGTACCTATTAATTTTGTTTTTGTTTATTGTTTTATTTATATACAACGTGTAACGGAAACCCCATATCTATCCAAAAGGGCTGAAGAACATCTGGTATGGAGTCTCTATGCACAGTTTCAGCACAAAATAACTGACTCAAAGAATTGATACCAAATTATTGGTTTCATATATTTCTTGGATACCAATCATAAAAAACGTGTCACAGCACTACGAGGGTCAATAACTTTCCACGTCACTTGCCAATAACACGATAATTCTTTTCGTTCTTCTTAATTTGAAAAATTCGGTCTCTGGTATCAGTGTATTGTAATTTATAATAAGTTCTACACACGTAGACTTAGGATTACTAAACCCTTGCCATATCGTTTGTTATCATCCAAAGAAGCCATGCACTTGGTATGTATATACCCTTTAAATTACACGTTGTATATAAATATAATTATTTCATTATTGTACTTGTGAGGACAATGTAGGTTATTCTATCTTCGTAGTTTTTACTTTCACTATAATTTCTTTAATGATGTCAAGCAGTTTGAGTACTTGTGTGGCCTACCCAAATGACCTTACTTTGGTATTGTTCGTCAAATTATTGAGCTCCTTAAATTCTAAGTTGAGCTACACGATAACTGACAAATGCTTGCACTGACTGGACAGGTCCGCTCAAATTTGCTTGGTTATTGCCTCAAAAAAATACCACAGACATGAACTTACATGCTTCTCATATACAAATACAAATTGTCTGGACTTTAAAAGAGACTTTGACCTCTGATTTTGTTTCGGTGTTTTTTCTCAGGGTAGTCAGTTAAGAAATAACGGCCTCATCTAGCTAAACTAAACACGCAAAAAAAACATGACGTGTAAAAGTGTTATTTATAACCAATTTACAAAATAAATATTTAATTTCATTTCATTTCAAAAGTGAGACGGTACTTCACATCGGAACAGCTGCTCAACCTCTATCAAGCGCAAGTTCGGTCGTGTATGGAGTGCTGCTCTCATCTCTGGGACGGATCTGCCAAATACCAGCTTAATTCACTTGAGTCTATAGAGAAACGGGCCAAAAGGCTCATCGGCAACGAGAAACTGGTCGAGACAAAGGTCCAGAGCCTAGAGCATCGGCGACGTGTTGCAAGCCTATCAGTTTTTTATCGGTTACATTTCGGGGAGTGTGCGATGGAATTGCAGTCTTATTCCACCAAGCCCGTTCCATCATAGGACTACAAGACAAACGGTGATGCGCCATCGTTACATGGTGGACATCCCACCCATACGCATGAAATATTTTGAGATTACTTTAATTATGGGTACGGCTAAGGAGTAGAATTCCCTGCCGGAGTATGTTTCCTGATAGTTATAACCTGGAAGTCTTTAAGTCAAGAGTGAATAGATTACTTCTAGGCAAGCGTGCTTCATCTTCGACCACATCATCGCTTAACATCAGGTTAGATTATGGTCAAACGCAAGCCTATAAACTATTAAAAAAATTTCAGCTCTGGCTGTATACAAAAGGGAAAAACTCAACTCAGCATGTCGAAAATGAGGACATGATTGCTGACAAGTAAATTCATACTTATTTCAATATTCCGATTTCAATGTTGTTAAAACTTAATTATTTACGAGTATCAAATGAGTCCAAGTAGCGTAGCCACATAGTCATTTTTATATATATAGATAGATAGAATTACTTGTCTAAATACACATAGTAGTTTTCAATGACCAGACAATTAAAGTCCAGAAAAAATTTGGATGGTGATAATAAATCAGGCAGTAAAGTCTTTACTACTTGAAACGTATGGTTACCTTACGAAATTTCGAGCTTGCGTTGCGGGGGTGCATTGCGCGGTCGCGGGGAGTGACGCAAGATTCTCCCCAGTCGCTCAAGGCCGCTGCCATATAATGTCGCCTTAAGACATTGTTCAGTTTTAATACAGTAAACCTTTCTTGAGTCTTGTTCTTTCTTCATATAAATTCTTCCTGATTTAGACCAACAGAAAGACCAGTTATTTTTCTTCGCAAATTCTTTAGCTCCGTGAAATAATTTTCTCGCATTTCCTGGTAGATATACTGACACATAAATTGGCATTTGCCTATCTTCAATCCCAATGTGCTTTGTATTGAGCTTCTCCTCTTTGGTTTTATGTTTATTGAAATCTCTAATATGACTTAAAGTATCAGTTTTTAGTGAAACTTTAGAAAACTCGACTATTATAGGCCGTGTCGTATTTTGCTTGCCTGGAAGTCTATAGATATCTCGTATGCAGGAATAGTCTATTGGCAGATTAATTGTTTTTCCCAATTTCGTGATGAAAGACGTAAGTTCTGTCGGAGATTCTTCGGTTAAGTTGGGTACATTTCTGATTTCGATAGATGATGATCGTGTGTTTACTTCAAAATCATGCATTTTATTCTCCAGTATTTTTATTTTATCCGAGAATTACCTTCGGCCATTTTCTAAGGCGTCGATTTGAACTTTGACTTCAGTAACAGTTTTAGTTAAAGACCCTAATGTAGTTTCAATTTCTATATTCGTGGCTTGTATGACATTATTTTGCGCTTTAATCTCAATGACATCATTCACCAATTTATTCAATAACGCTTCCTGTCCGTTCTTCCAGGAGTTAAGCATTATCTTAACTTCATTGATATCTCCTTTGAGGTCATCATATTGATTTATAGGAGAAAAATCCAACTTTGGCCGTTTATTATTACGTGAAGTTACGTTCCGAGCATCATTCAAAAGGGTTATATCAGGCTCTGATAATGACTGAATCAGCATTGAGGATGAGGCCGCTGGAGGAGTTCGGTCTACAGGCATGCTGGGCTGTTTGAATTACACGTCTCAAAAACCTTGGTTTTAATTTGAGGATTGTATATGGCAATTACTAATTGCCAAAAGACTTGGTTTCAATTCAGTAATTGTCTATGTTAGTTAGTGAGTTGATAGATGTCATTTAATCCGTCATTAATAATTATGTGTTATTTCCCCGTAAGGTAAAATTAGAAATGACAATTTCTCACTTGATCCTTGTTATTATTGTCTTCTTTCTTCCACAAAAATGTCACAAACACTTTATTCACTGTTATTGTAAGTGTTAAGACTAATGAGTATCGTTTAACATTTATTTTTAGTAAAAAACTGAGGAGCCGTTAGTAGCACTTCTTTACAGTTTGTTGACGTTGACAGACAGTGAAATTGTATCAGTAATCCCGATTGCTGTCTTAAGCTGGACGCAGGCTTTACGAATCATACCTCTCTCGAACCCTCTCGTTCAGCTGCGAACTCCATCCATCCTGTCGACACTTAACGTTCGAGACCTTAAATTTGCCCATCATCATTCCTACGGTTAGAATTACAATTTCGTTGCTTCCTCAATGACCTATGACGAACGTTTTGATTCTGAGTTGGATCACCGCGTTTTAATTTCAATCATTCCAACTATTTTTTTTTTCATAATTGATAGGCTTACGTTTGACCACAATCTCACCTGATGTTAAGCAAGGATGTGGTTGAAGATGAAGCTCGCTTGCCTAGAAGTAACCTATTCACTTTTGACTTAAAGACTCCCAGGTTATAGCTATCAGGAAACAGACTCCGGCAGGGAATTCCATTCCTTAGCTGTACGCACAATGAAAGCATCCCCAAAACGTTTTGTGCGTATGGGTGGGATGTTCACCATGTAACGATTGCGCATCGCCGTTTGTTTTGTAGTCCGATGATGGAACGAGCTTGGTGAAAACTGGGGGCACGGTAGTGCCCCCGCCAAGTCGAGCGCAAAGCAAACACTACCGTACCATCCTTTTCGGGAACCATTTCGGCGTATTTTCAGGCCCCTATTTGGGGACCTCTGGATAGATTTAGAACGCTGAAATTATCGTTATCTAGTAAGCTACCAGCACACACTTAAACCACAAAATTTCATGTTTGTAGCTTGTTTATTTCCTAAGTTATGCAAAAGCAAATTTGTACTATTTCGACATATATAGACTCGCTGACTCACTGATCATCAAAATAGAACTAGTACTTTCCATAAACCTAGAGAGCTGAAATTTGGCGTAGAGGTAGGGTTTAGTGCCTATATAAATGAAAAACTATCAAAACTAGGATCATGGAAGATCTGGAGTACCTTATGACCCTGAGGAGAAACCGTAACAGACCAGCCAAACTATTGAAATTATCGACATGCTATGTTCACAAAGTTCATTGAACGTGGTTGGCCCTTTCTTCTGAAATTTAAAAATTGAAGGTGTGAAGTATCTGATGAAGAACCCTAAGAGCTCAGCTGAACTATGGAAGATATGGAAATGCGCCTTGACAAAAGTTATTCAAAGTAACGAGTCCCTTCTATTGATGTGTATAAAAAATTGAAGGTCTGAAGTATCTGATGAAGAACCCTTAGAGCTCAGCTGAACTATGGGAGATATGGAAATGCGCCTGGACAAAAATTATTCAATGTGACGAGCCCCTTCTTATAAATGAATATGAAACTGAAGTCTGAAGTATTTGAAAATGTCTTAGAAAACATTAAAATGTGCTAGAGTCACACTAAATACTTCAATGTGTGGCCTACCCAAATGTCCGTTGGTATTTTTTGTCAAATTGTTGAGCTCCTTAAGTTCTAAGTTGAGCTACACGATAACTGACAAATGCTTGCACTGTCTGGACAGGTCCGCTCAAATTTGCGTGGTTATTTCCTGAAAAGAATACCACAGACATGAACCTACATGCTTCTCATATAAAAATACAAATTGTCTGGACTTTAAAAGAGACTATGACCTCTGAGTTTGTTTCGGTGTTTCTTCTCAGAGTAGTCAGTTAGGAAATACCGGCCTCATCTAGCTAAACTTAACACGCAAAAAAACATGACGTGTAAAAGTGTTATTTATAACCAATTTACAAATAAATATTTCATTTCATTTCAATAAAATAACATAAGCTGGGAGTACTTCCTCGTGGTTAAGGTGGAAACAGGCTAGGTCCGCAGTTGAGACAACTTTCAAATGCAGCTTGCCCGGCTAAAACTCCCATTTCTTGTTAATCTTGCCTTCGGGCTTATTTTGTTTTCGGTCTTTGTCAGTTGCTAATTGGAAGTAGCCTACCCGGTAACACAGGGGAGCAGCCACCAGTCGTATTCAATTTTCGCTTTTTATCGATATAAATTAACCATAAACGGTCGTGGAATTTAAATAAACTCGTAAAAATGTCAGCAAAATTGAAAGACGACGATGGACTATGTGGCTACAGCGTAGTTGGTATGCCCAAAGATGGTTCATGTCTCTTCCATTCAATATCTTTCTTGGTCTTTACTAAAACTGACTCAACTTCCAGTGTCAGGTGGCATCCGTTACCGAACATTGGGATGGAATGCAATTTTACACGTGTGATGCTGAATATACCGCTCTGATCTTTCAGAAATTAAACCACCCAAACCGTCTAAAAGAACAAATAATGAGCGTGAATGGGCAATACGAAAACTTATAGCCACTGTACAAGAATCGGAACGGGAAAAAAAAGAAAAGAAAAATTACCAATAATAAAACTACACCAAAAAAGTAAAAAAACAATTCTAATAAGAAAACCTAAAATAATGAAAGGTATAATTAAGAAACTAATCAAGTAAAAAATAGCTTTCTGCAAAAAGAAGTGAAATCACACCAAAAACATCCTGTAAAAAATTAGCCAAGTCTCGCCTAAGTTGCTTGTTTCTCTATAAAAAGTAATGAAATCTCTAAGCAAAGCGAAGCCAAGTCTAAGGATCTTTACTGCGATTTCTTTATTAATATAGTTAGATTTTATGTGACTTGGCCGTTGACTTCGATGTATTAACTACTGAAAGTGCATAGAGTATGTTCAACGGCCGGTTACATAAAATCTAACTATAAAATCGCAGTAAAGATTCTTAGACTTGGCTTCGCTTTGCTTAGAGATTTCATTACTTTTTATAGAGAAACAAGCAGCTTAGGCGGGACTTGGCTAATTTTTACGGGATGTTTTTGGTGGGATTTAAATTGTGCAATTCCATCGCACACTCCCTGAAATGTAACCGATAGAAAACTGACAGCCTTGCAACTAGAAAATATATAGGATTAATAATTATTAAGGTTACATGGTTGCGAACCTAGTCAGGCACATTATTTTGTCATCACCTTTAGCATTCAAATCTGAAAACATTGTGAGGGAACTGGCATGGCATAGGTCCAAAATTTCGAGGACATGTGGCAACTAATTACCCGCGTTGGATCGCGAAGTGGACTACGGTCACGCCCTCTCATAGAGAGGACGCCTCTGTCCCAGCCGTTGAAAACCTTATAGGCTAAATTATATGATTATTATAAAACTTATTTATACCTACTTGTTCTGTGTTCTACGTTTTCTGTTCTTATACTAAACTAGCAGTTGCTCGCGACTTTGCCCGCGTGGGAAGTTTTTCCCGTGTAAATCCCGGTCCCGTGGGAATTTCGCAAAATCCTTTCTTAGCGGATGCCTACGTCATAACATCTACCTGCATGCCAAATTTCAGCCCGATCCGTCCAGTGGTTTGGGCTGTGCGTTGATAGATCACTATGTCAGTCAGTCAGTCACCTTTAAGTTATATGTATATATTTATACGTTATCAAGCTTAGAAAGTAATAAGGGAACAGAAACGGTGTCACAAGTTTTGGATGAGTCTGGGAAGATGCCAACAGTTTTTTGTTTACGATTCAGATGGCCAATTATTGTATCTAGCCCCGAAAAGCAAGAATTACTGAAAAAAAAATTTTTAGCGAAAAATAGAACCGACTTCCATATCAAAACACTAAAAAGGCAAAAATAACTTTAATTTCGGAAGGCGGTGTCAAAAAAGAAAATATACACAAAACTAAAGACACCGCCTTCCGAAATTAAAGTTATTTTTGCCTTTGTAGTGTTTTGATATGGAAGTCGGTTCTATTTATTGCAAAAAATTTTTTTTTCACTCTTTTTAGTGGGTCGGTTTGTAATTTATCTAGTTACAAAAGCCATAATGTCAACAACTTATTACCTTTTACAAAATATTGCTTTTCCCGATGCATAGCCGTTAATTTTTGAGGAGTTCTCCTGGTACTTGACCATCAGCTCTACATCACCATATGTATTGTGACGAGCATAAAGTGTTTAACATCCGTACTCAAGTAATCGAATCACAATCCACGAAATAAATATTATTCAGGAGTTTCAGTGGCCATCTGTGGTCTTCATCATCAGTTCAACTTCCCCAAATGGTACTTTTCGGAAGCAACTGCTCAAGGTACTATAAGAAATACCCGAAACGCTATAGGTGTGCCTATAATATTTAAAGAGTTCCCTCGATTTCTCCAGGATCCCATTATCAGATCCTGATTTCGTAACAATGAGACCAACTAAAAAGTATACCTATTAAAACGCAAAAAGAATTTTTCAAATCGGTCCAGCCGTCTCCGAGTTATGAGGTAACATACACAAAAAAAAAAGTTCAAGACGAATTGAGAACCTCCTTTTTTTGAAGTCGGTTAAAATGAGGGTGAGTTTTTAGTCAGTAAAAGTCTGACACTCCCTTCCGCTCCACTCAGAGCTGTATACCTATATCTGCATAAATATATATTAATTTAAATTTTTTATCTTTGTTTTTATGAGTAATGTAGTAAGTACACTAATTTAGCCCTCCCCACTTTAATTAAAGATTTTAAAGTCCTTCCAAAGGTTGTCTGGAAGATATCGCTTTCAGCGATAAGACCGCCATTGTTACCATAGAATAAGCAATATTGTTAGATAAGTGTGTTTAAATTTTGGTGTACAATAAAGTATATTCTATCTGTCTATCTAAACATTGCTTTATTGATTAACATTTTAAAATAAATAGACCAAGGTTTCATCATTCCACATTCGGTTTAAAACGAAGAAATATTAGTAATTAAATACGCGAATATTTCTGATAGCTCCACTCCGCACCGGTTATATCTGCGCCAGAAAGGTCAGTCCACACATGAGCTGCGCAAGATTCGCAGAGCGTTTACGCCGCGGCTGTCACTACGTTATGATCCACCAGTTTAGGTACTCATTAACTGTTATCTAAATCATCCGCTCACTGTGATTCGTGTGCCTTTTGTTAACCTATCGTATTATAAATAAGAAATGTTTAATGATTAAATTGAGTCTTTAATAAAATTTTATTTTAGAACTTCATCATAATCAGCTTAGCCTCTTTACAACTATATCAGGGTCGGCTTTAAGTCTTATTGGATGCAGCTGAATAATCCAGAATCCAGTAGCTGGGTTTTACGAAACCCCATAGAAAGACTAGTTAGATTTTATGGCTCCTGAATACCCGAGTTTTATGGCTCACTCAGGACCATCGCCGGAGGTATCTCGAAACGTCAAGCGTAGCTTGACCTTTAGGACCGAACCATGTGGCTATAAGAGCCACGAGCTCCACTTTAATTAATAACAAAAACTATACAGGGTTAAAGGAAAAGTCGTGCTAGATCCGTTAAGGGCGTGGAGTGCCCATCATTTCTGACTTATTTCACTATGAAACACTCTACCCTAAACTTAACCCTTTTCGAGATATTCGACTTTTAATTTTTTATTAAAAATTGCCGATTTTTAAGCAATAAATTTAATTTTGTTTACTTTGTGTGTCTTATTATTATTATTATTGCATTTTTACATGTGTAATAAGATGCTTTAGGACGTCAATCATTAAAATAGTGCATATGTTAATTGAACAGGCCGTAGTAGATTAGTGAAAGAAAAGAAATAAAAAAAATATTAGTTAGTTTATTTTTCTCTAAAGGATATCTAAAAAAAATATTATGACAGTTGTTCGGCAGATGTGTTTTAAAATATCTACGTTTCATCAGCTATCTAACGAGATATAACAATCTAGGGTTTTATTTAAATGCATTTAAAAAAACTTAGCTTCATAGGCGACAGTGGAGAAGAAAATTAATACTTAGCCCTAAAAAGTAAAATAAAACAATAGGTAAGCATGAAATGTCATTTATCAAATCAGGTTTTCACACAACTTTTTCTTACTCTACAGTTCATGTTCAACATGGCCGCCTCTGTTTCTAATACATTGTCGCATCCTTCTACGGAGGCCAGTCTTCACTACTCCAGTTGACGTTGACCACGTTGTCCTCATTTGATTTGCTGCATCCACAATCCTTTCTCTTAATTCTTCCACAGATGAAACTGGATTTGGATCGCTGTAGACAAGACTTTTCATGCGCCCACATATGAAAATCCATGGGGGTTAGGTCCGGACTTCTTGCTGGCCATGGCAACGGCCCACCTTGTCCTATCCATTTGTTTGGATAATTTGTGTCCAGCCAGTCTCTGACACTTCTCCTGAAATGGGCAGGGCAGCCATCATGTTGGAACCACATGTCCCTGATCAAGTTGAGTGGCAGATCATCCAGCAAATTACTCAAGTCTCCTCTCAAAAAGTTTTCGTACGTTTCCCCATTTAGATTGTCCGGGAGAAAGTAAGGTCCAATCAAATGATTGGAGATAATGCCCATCCACACATTCACGCTGAATCTTCGTTGGGACCCCTTCACTCTTTTCTTATTGGGATTGCTTAGTTCTTTTGGGGCCCAGTAATGGGCGTTGTGATAGTTAGTTATGCCATCTTTATCAAATTTGGATTCATCTGTCCACAAGATATTTCTTAGAAAATCTGGGTCTTCTACGTCAGCATTTAGCATAAATCTGCAGAAATCCAACCTTCTCGCGGGGTCTCCTTCTTCAATAGTGTGTACCGGCGTGTAATGGTACGGGTATAGTCCAGCAGTATGCACTGTAGACCACACTCTCCATTGCGAAATTCCCAGATCACGGGCAACAATATTAGTGGAAGTAGTCGGATCCGCTCGAAAACGTTGCACTATCTCATTGTCCTCTTCTTCGTCGTTAACAATTCGTGGTCTTCCCATGTCTGTATTACGTCTCAAAACAGAGCCAGTTTCCCGAAGTCTTCGATAAACTCTGTCAAAAATGGCCACATCCGGCACTCGACGGACGGGGAATCGAGTTATATATTCGTTGCGAGCTTGCGCAGACACACAAACGCAGTATCCGTAACAAATAAGCATATCAGCATATTCCTCAGGTGTGTGGGACGTCATGTTCAACACTTCCGTATCACAAGTACAAATCAGAGTCCAGTTAACAAGCATCGTAGTCACAAATCGGAAGAAATAGTCCAGAATCACAGCCAAGTCGAGAAAAAGAGCAAAACGATATCACATCTACTATGTACGAAGCACAAAAGCAGACTGATAACCAAAACAATATCCCGTGTTGTATTCCCAGCCCTAACCTTTTCTTTCATTCGCACCTACATAAATCGTCACTTGTCTCGCTCGCACGGTGCGTCTTATCTTGAAGGACAATAGGCGCGGGACCGTTAGAACTGGACTACCTGGAGAGTCCCGTCCGTCCTTTTTTTCCATGAAATGTAATACAAATCCTAGATTGTTATACCTCGTTAGATAGCTGATGAAACGTAGATATTTAAAAACACATCTGCCGAACAACTGACATAATATTTTTCTTTAGATATCCCTTAGAGAAAAATAAACTTACTAATTTTTTTTTTCTATTTCTTAACTTTCACTTGTCTACTACGGCCTATTCAATTAACTTATGCACTATTTTAATGATTGACGTCCTAACGCATTTTATTACATATGTAAAAATGAAATAATAATAATAATAAGACACACAAAATAAACAAAATTAAATTTAGTAGCCTAAATATCGGCAATTTTCAATAAAAAAATTAAAAGTCGAATATCTCGAAAAGGGTTAAGTTTAGGGTAGGGTGTTTCGTAGTGAAATAAGTCAGAAATGATGGGTACTCCACGCCCTTAACGGATCTAGCACGACTTTTCCTTTAACCCTGTATATACAACGTGTAACGGAAACCCCATATCTTAGAACAACAACGCATAGAAGAGGCGTCTAGAACAAAACACGAGCGATTTCGTGTCCACTTTATTTTCTTTGTGTGCGTGAGCCGAATGTGTCTATGTTCTTCAAACGCACACAAATATAGCTTTCAGTGATACCATTACCAGTACCATTACCACAAAAATGGGAAAACGCACTATTATGTTGCTGGATCAAATCAAGTATTTTATGTTATGAAACTAAATAAGATGATGTTTTTTCATGTAATATGACTTATATGACATATATTTACGGAAGGTAAACAAAATGAGATATCGTTTATTGCGTTTAGAATGTTTGATGTGTAATGTGTTATAATGATATTATAGAAATGTATTAATTGCTTGAAAAATCTCGTTTGATATCAATTAAAAGTATGTGTTGTATTTATGAAATAGAAAAATATTATTGAGAACATTACTTAAATGAAAAAAATCTTAACTAATAAAATTGTCATCTTTATGATGCCACTCTTCAAACTAACAGTAACTTTTAGTTATAAAACACTGTAGGTAGTAGCTGTAAATAAATATAGTTTAGTTTGATGCATACATAAGTGCCGCCAAAACTATATTTTTTTACACAAAAATAAGCACAAATGAAATCAATATGGGTATTTTTTCCTCACGGATAGCAACATTGAATTGTGATTGAAGTTAGGTTATTAGAATTTTTGTTTGATGGTCGATTTACTTAAATATAATGTATAAAATGTAAGTATTTACTTGTGAAATGTAATTTGATTACACGTTTTTTTGTTTTCCTGAAGGACTATGACATCCCTTTACGCTACAAACGGTCGTTTTAAATTATTTATTCACGAGCTCTGTTCGGCAGAATGTGACCTTGAGTACTGACGGCTCGTCGAGCAAAGTTAGCCAAAAATGGCTAAGTTTTAGTTGCCTCACTTTTTGCACTCGTACTATTCTTCTATGCGTTGTTGTTCTAAGCCCCATGTCTATCCAAATGGACTGAAGACAACATCCGGTATGGAGTCTCTATGCAAAGTTTCAGCTCAAAATAAGTGACTCACAGAATTGACCCCAAATGATTGGTTTCATATGTTTCTTGAATACCAGTAATAACAAACGTGTTACAGCACTATGAGGGTCATCACTTTCCACGTCACTTGCCAATAAAACGATAATTCTCTTCGTTCTTCTTAATTTGAAAAATTCGGTCTTTGGTATCAATGTAGGTATTGAAATTTCTAATATGCTCCACACATGTAGACATAGGATTTTTACGTTTACGTTTACGACGTTTATTATTATCCAAAGAAGCCGTGCACTTGGTATGTATATACCATGGTATATACCCTTTAAATTACACGTTCTTGAGGCTGAGGTTGCAATGTCTGTCCAAGCTTGCTTGAGACTTGAGAGCACCGAATCATTGCATTATAATAACTAGCAGTTGCTCGCTACTTCGCGTGTTTTGCCCGTGTAAATCCCGATCCCGTGGGAATTTCGCAAAATCCCGTCTTAGCGAGCATCTACGTACTAAAAGAACTAAAAGGAACCCCCGTGCAAAATTTGTGAGCCCTACTACTTGTAGTTTCTGAGATTTCGTGATTAATCAGTGAGTGGTATTTCGCTTTTATATACATATATATAGATGAAGGAGGAGACTTTAAATTATATCTGTAACTGTAAAAGCGCGGTCTATGATAAATCTTAAGATTTGTCGGTAACACTTAAATCACCAAGCGTTAATAGTACCTAAAACTCGGAACTGCTTTAAACAGTGCTTAGTAGAAGTCCCTTTCTATTTACAAACCACCGATACGATTTCGAATAAAATGTAGATACTAGGTATGAATAAAGCCATAATGTTTGGACTGCACGAACTACTTGCACTTAAAACATAATTATAATGCAAGTTAGAAGATGGGTGACCAAGATTTATGTTGTGTCAATCAGACATTTTCAAAAGCGTCGTTTTTATTTCACGTAGGTCAGGGCATGGGGTGTACAAAGGGGTGTATAAATAAATACTAGTACCTTCAGTCCTGAATCCGATTAGGCTTAACGCTGATCTCAAAAATACTTTGGAAAAGTCTAAGTAGGTAGACATGATGGAGCGATGGAAAAAATACTTAAGTTATAGAAAAGACTAGTGACCCGGCCCTGCTGCGCACGGCCTCATTTTGCTAATTCACAGAAAACCTTAATAAATTATACACTGAAACCCCCATATGATTTATTCTATGTATTTGTGAAAGCCGGAGTCTGTGTTTCCTGATAGCTATAACCTGGGGGGTTTTTAAGTTAAGAGTGAATAGGTTACTTCTAGGTAAGGGCACTCAATCTTCGACCGCATGATCGCTTACCATCAGGTGAGATGGTGGTCAAACGCAAGTCTATCTATATACAGGGTGGCCCGTTTACAGTGGTCCAAAGATTTTTTTCAGCTTGAGAGCATCATAAGTGATCATTTAAAACATACTTTAGTTAAGCGAAAACTTATGGTTTAAAAATTATGTTTTTTTTTTTAATTATCCGAAATTTCTATATTTTTGACACAAAACCACTCTGTTATGAAAAGTAATGGACCGAATCGAATAAAATTTGGTATTTAAAGCATAGTGCAATAATCTACTGATCATGCTATAGGCTCATCTAGTGTAAATAACTAGACTAGATTATTAAAAAATTAATCATAATTTCGAAACCATAAGTTTTCGCTTAACTAAAGTAAGTTTTAAATGATCACTTATGACGCTCTCAAGCTGAAAAAATCTTTGGACCACTGTAAACGGGCCTCCCTGTATATAAAAGTGAAATACCACTCACTGATTAATCACGAAATCTCAGAAACTGCACGTAGTAGGGCTCTCAAATCTGCCGACAAACTGCTTAGCAGTTTGGCAGATGTTATGTTAAGGTTAAGTTAAGATGAAATGTGATTAAATAAATGAAAAAAAAAAAATTGCGTGACGGTTTTAGCACGTAAATTCTCGCTAAGACGGGATTTTGCGAAATTCCCACGGGTTCGGGATTTACACACACGGAAAAAACTTCCCACGCGAACGAATTCGCGAGCAACTCCTAGTAATCAATAAAAAAAATAAGTAAGAAGATAACATAGTACCTATATACATAACATAACCAGCCAAAAACATTCCCACTGTTGGGACACGGGACTCCTTTTAATGTGAGGCCGTGGGCTTTTAACACACGCGGGCTCTGAGCGTGTTAGCGTAAAATTCCAAGACATGTGACATTCACATGTCTTGGAATATTAGGTTCTACGACATTCCAGTTTCCTTACGATATTTTCCTTCACCCATTCGTGAGCATTTGTGATAAGATAAATTACACAAACGAATATACCTGATTGGATTCTAACCCATGACCTGCAATCGCAAGTCAGGCCTGTAACGTCTAGGCACTTTTTAGAACAATATTTTTTTTACGAATTACCTACTTGTGCTGGTTTCTTTCAAGACATCCATTTACTAGGTGAGAGCTAGCACAAGTCCAAATTAAGCAAACATTTAAGAGAACTGCGTGACAGCGCGTTTCACCACTTTTTGAATATTGGATCTACGAATTTGCGACTTTCATCGTTAGTGTTTTACAAATTCCTTCGCAATGTTGACGTTGTCGTTTTTCTTCTACGACATATTGTCCGAGCAGTCGAAGGCGAAACGGACACGTATGCTTGACGGCTACATCACAATCACATACTGCAGATATACAACTGACTCGTTGGTCGAGTAGTAGCAAGCAAGACTGCGGAGCATAAGGTCTCGGTTTCGATTCCCGGGTCGTGCAAAAAGTGCTATTGGGTTCTCCTAGTGGAACGGAGTTTGGAAGTTGTCGGTGCCTCGGAAAATCCCGGCTTTCATTTGAACATCTTTCACTTTCGTTACGGGCAGTCAGAAGCTAGGGAATCTGTCGAAGCGAGGGGAATCATGTTACCCAACAACAGGGTTGTACTCAGCTGCATCGGGTTAGACTTTAGACAGGTGATGGTGATCATAGTTACACCAAGTTTGACAAGAGGTATCAACTCGCGTCTGTTAATTATTCGACCGTCGGCCACAGATCGGTCTTTCTGAGGTAGCGTCTCTATATAAAATGGGCATTAATTGTGGCTGCTACTGTTTATCCATATTAACATGTAAGTATGACTTGATTCCAGGATTCTCTCGGCGAGGTTGTGTACGTGCAGCTTCCGGAGGTGGGCAAGGATATTGCTGCAGGGGACGAGTGCGGAGCCCTAGAGAGCGTGAAGGCAGCTAGTGAAGTCTACAGCCCTGTTTCTGGCACGGTCAGTAGCTACATCAATGGAATTATGACTGGCATTCCGTTGACATCCGGCCCAGCGTCTAGAATGATTACATGAAGCTAGAACTACAAGCACAGCACGCCGGTGGTTCTTGTGATTGCCTTCTGATTATTATTTAATCTACGTTTATTGTCTAATAATTAATTTCTATGAGCAGAGTAGTAACTCTTATACATACAATCGCACACAGATTGTCATGGTCCATTGTCAACCATGATCATAATTCGCACTCATAGAATGAAAGTGACCAAATTCTAAATTCTTGGACTTAGACTCTTTGCTGATGATAGCACTATCACAATTCAATGCAATACCAAAGATAGCTATAATAATGACATTAATAATTCTCTGACATCAATAATAAATTGGATGAATAATAATAATTTAAAAATTAATCTTAACAAAACTTACCTTATACATTTCAGTCAACGTTTATCACCTATGACTGATCTTAACGTCCAATACAATAATAGAAGTATTACAGAAGTTGACAACACTAAATTCCTTGGAGTGACAATTGACAAAAAGCTAAACTGGAAAGCACACATAGAAGAACTCAGCAAGAAAATTAGTAATTCTTGTTACGCGCTGTTCAAACTGGTCCCAGTGCTTAACACTGAATCATTACTCACGGCTTATCACGGTTTGGTTTCATCACACCTAAGATATGGGATCATTTTCTGGGGCAACTCAACTGACAAGGACATACCCTTTAAAGTCCAAAAAAGGTGCATCAGGACTATGTTTAAATTACAGTCAACCGAAAGTTGCAAGCCATACTTTAAAAAATATAAAATATTAACTCTGCCTTGCCTTTACATTTTGGACGTTGTCATCTTTGTAAAATCTAATCGACACTTATTTCCACGTCAATCAGACGTGGTTGATCGCAACCATAGTAGACGTGATGACAGTATTCTCAGTTTACATAGATCAAAAACAGCATTGATGCACAAGAGTGTTTTCTGCATGGCCCCTAAAATTTTCAATAAGCTCCCAAATAGTTGGAAAGAACTTAATGTCCGTAAATTAAAACATAAATTAAAGATACTGCTTGAAGGGAAAGCATACTACAGTATTCTAGAATTCCTCAATGACAACTTTTAATACCATGTAGTAACAATACCTATTATCAATACATCTTTGACATATTCTGTAAAAAAAATTGATGTGTAATAATTTTAATTGACATTTAATAATTGTTACGTAATTATGACCATATATTTAATTTATTTGTTTTCAAAATTGACATTTTACTATTGTGTTCTTATTTAATTTAATATTATAATTATCCACTAACTTATATCAGTGACATTTAAATATTTGTACGCCACTAAGGCCAAACATGACTGATCTATATAATGTGATTTTTAATAACTTGCATGCTCTGTATGTGTACTCATGTTTCAACAAATAAAGAATCTTGAATCTTGAATCTTGAATCTTGAATCTTGAATCTTGAATCTTGGAACTTCTGGATTTGATATAAACTGGCCAACAAGAGTTCAAATTACGTGTAGTAATGGATCAGCCTATACATTTTTAAAGGGAGAGATATGTCATTTAAATCGACATAGCAGTTTTCTTATAAACTTTAGTTCGTAGCAGTATTTCAATAATAATTAGGTCACTATCTTCTAAGAAAGTATGATAGGCAATGGTCCATTTGACAACTTATTTTAACCAACACCAGTGTATAGTTAATCACAGATTACTCGAACATATTATGTAGTTTTGCCGCAACGGTGAGTTTAAACTAGAATAACCGATACCGGGTGCACTGTCAAAACCCTTGAGAGTAAAATACAAAAGGCTTTGGCCACTCTCAGAAAGGCCTTGGTAGAGCGCATGAATTTGACCTTAAATCTCGTTTCCCAATGGGGTGACGACAATCTGGTCAAATTCAACGCTCTGAAAACACAGGCTTGTCTTTTCAGTGCTAAAAGGAGCCCTTTTGAATTGACCCCTACTTTCCGAAGTACATCTGTGCCAGTTACCAATTGCCTGGAGCTTTTGGGCATGGAGTTAACGTCAGACCTCAACTTCGGCTCAACCAGAGCTCAGTCTGCAGCAAAAAATCTGGGAATCCTACACAAGGTGAGGCGGTACTTCACGCCTGGACAGCTTCTAAATCTGTATAAAGCACAGGTCCGTTCCTGCGTGGAGTATTGCAGCCACTTGTGGGATGGCTCTGCAAAGTACCAACTTGCTGCATTGAACTCGATCGAGCGCAGAGCTAAAAGGCTTATAGGCGACGAGGTGCTGGTGGACAAGCTTCATAGCCTGGCTCATCGGCGAACCGTTGCTTGCCTGTCAGTTTTCTACAGATTGTACTTCGGGGAGTGTGCACAGGAGCTCCATGACCTGATTCCTCCATCTCCCTTTCACTACCGGTCTACCAGACGCACGGCTGGGTACCACCCTCACTTGGTTGATATACCGTCTTGTCGTACCAAGCGCTTCTCTTCCACATTTATTGTGCGCACAGTTCTCTGCCGGCTTCTGTGTTTCCTGCCACTTATGACCTTTCAGCCTTCAAAACACGGGTAAATAGGCATCTTCTGAGCTCGCTCGTCCCATCTTAGCCCTCATCTATTGCTTACCATCAGGCGAGATCGAGGTCAAGAGTGGCCCATCAGTAATTAAAAAAAAAATAGTTTTTTGAGAGCAAAAAATCACCAAAACATTTTGTCTTCCAGATTACAGAAACAAACAAAGAGGTAGAGTCAAAGCCAGCGCTGATCAACAAGTCTTGCTACGAGGAGGGCTGGCTATTCCGGGTGAAGTTAGCGAAGCCCGAGGAACTGCAGAAGCTGATGGACCAGGCCTCCTACGACAAATACTTGGAAGAGCACTGACCCCAGCTTAGATATAGGACCGTATTTATATTGTTGGTATTGTATTCCGTTACCAATAAGCCTAGTCTTCGCGAGAAACAAAAGAATACGAACACTTGCTCAGCACCATAGTGCTGGCAATGCAGCGTAATATTTTGTTTCCTATGAATATGGGGCTTTAGCAGATCTGATCCGTTGCTCTTCTAGATGTAAGATAATAATGTTCTTGATGCAACGAAAATAACTTTGATACTACCAATCTTATCCAAGATATTTTGGTTGTTGATACGAAGTGCTCTCTCTCCTTTGTGATGATTGTTCTCAATAGTTTTAACAAATGCTGTGAAAATTCTACTGCTGTGAATTCTTATATCTATTGATTAAAGACATATTGATGTTATCTGTGTGTTGAGCATGTGGGTAACGTTAACTTGTAATGTTTTGTGATAATAAATATTTCATTTCGCTTGTTTTTTCTTTGTTTAATTATAATGAAATACATTAAAACTATTTTATATATTAGTTAGGTATACGTGGCGTTGACATTGTTCAATTATAATTTGACGTATATACATAAACACGTAAGTTAGAAACAGGTCAGTAGGAACCTATATGGTCTTTTACTGTGCAATAGTGTTCTTATTTAGTTAATTAACGTTTAGATACAGATGTTCTTACTGTGCCTTTAATCTAAATAAAACTCTATGAGCACCTTAAAACAAAATACTCATAAGAAAATGATCAATATGATTTGTAACTGTTAGCATAATTTATACCAAAACATTAAAAGATAATATTGATATGAGTTTGCTTCATAATAAAACATTTGCTACAATCTGGCAGATTTTATGTCAATAGTGAATAGTATTACATACATATTGAGAATACTATTACGTCAACCACAAAAAGTACAGTAGATACCTACATTAAATACAATTAAAGTTCCACTCAAATCTAGGTTTATCGTTTTACTGACACGGATCTTGGGGTAGCTGCGCTGTGCGGGTTTTGGCAACTCTCACTGGTGGAATGAATGAGATCTTTCATGACGTCAGCACACTCTTGCACCACAGCTACCTCAGGTATCAGGACAGTGAAGAAGGTCTGTAGCTCAAAGGCTGATTCATTTGAGGGCCGCGGCGCCGGATATGATCTCAATGAGTTCCCTGGTGATGACGGCCTGTCGCGTCCTGTTGAACAACAGCGTCAGCTTGCGGATCATGTCAGCGGCGTTCTTCGTGGCATTATCCATGGCGGCCATGCGAGCTGATTGTTCCGAAGCAGCGCACTCCTTGAGCGCGTAGTACAGCAGCGCTGCCAACGTCCACTCCGTGTAGCTTTCAAGCATTTCTTCATCCACGTCATCGAATGCCAGCCTGTTCGGTGCGTTCTGTGGATAAGTTCTCATTAAGCTTTGAGTGTTATGATTAAGTTGTCAAACAAAGTGGAAAAATAACAAATCAAACACAACCTATACCTGGACTTTTAATTCGATGCAGTGAACTGACATAAGCTATTGTCACTTTTTTAAATAATGATACCGTACTTAACCTAAGTGATGGATTCAATCAATCGAATAATGAATTTTTAATCGCGAGAAATATGAATAAATGATAAAATGTATACTATTATCATTTATTCTGAAGTAGTAACTAGATTTTATTAAAAGTAGATTATAAATAGATATATTTTTATTAAAAATATCCATTTCTAACCAGACGTGATAAAAGCTTGTTTCATGTGATAAAAATTTTAATGAATTGCGCAGAATTGCAGGACTGGTACAGGGCATGTTGCAAAAAATGTTACCATGATTTATTTGTTTTATTTTTCATGTCCCTTCATAATCACATTCAAATAGATTTATTTTAAATAAAATCTAGTCACTACTTAAAAAATAAACGATAATAGTGCACACTTTATCATTTATAAATACCTATATTTGTCGCGATTAAAAATCGCTCGTTTATTATTCGATTTGTTGAATCATCACTATTTTACAAAGTGACATTAGCTTATGTCAGTTTACTGAATCAAGTCGTCCTATAGAGACGTTTATTTCTCAAAATGTTGCAAATAGAATTTGGAAAGTATAATTTTTAATTAAGGTATAATTTTAAGCAGAAGTCTGCAGGCTAAGTTGCGTCCAAAATAAGCTAAATTATCAAGAGACTGATTTCACAGACTGACGTTTGAGGGGAAACGCCAAGTTGATCTGAATCTGATTGATTTGCATTTGTTATACCTATGAAAATTTTTAACTTCCTAAAATTGTAGAATGTTATTTATAATTTCTTTTCCCAAACTATTACAATGATTTGTATAGAGTTTTCTTGTTTTTACTTTTGCCTGATAGTAAGCGATAAGTAAATAATATCTACGATCGAACAGTTTTTTTTTTGTTTAACATATATATTGGATCACAACGGAGTGACAGGCTGGTTGCCACTAAATGACGCACCATGAAAATTGCCGTTTGATAAAATCTTGTAATGACTTTATTATGGTATCCAGTGATCTTGACATTTTTCATTACTTTTAAAAGTTACATAAGTAGTGCATTCCAGTTCATTCAATGATAGTGATAAATTATGGATTTAAATTTTCCCTTCAGGTTGTGCTTCCACTGCATCATATAAGAAATCAACTTTCAGACTCTGAGTCGCGAACGAACCCGCCCTAACTGATGAGAAGTACCCGCCCTAACTATGAGAGAACTTACCACTTACTTACTTGACAGGCCTGTTGGTATAGTGGTCAGTGGTCTTTACTGCTATGCGCAAGGTCGTGGGTTCGATTCCCACCCAGGACAAATGTTTGTGTGATGAGTACGATCATTCTTCTTTGTCTGGGTGTAATTTATCTATAATATGTATGTATTTAGAAATATATTGTATGTTTATCAGTTGTCTAGTACTCATACCACAAGCTCAGCTTAGTTTGGGACTAGATGGCGTTGTGTGAAAGTTGTGAAATATTATTATTATTACCTCGACTATGGACATGTTGAAGATGGGCTGGACCATGAGCTCGTACTTCACAGGCGAGTGGTACTTGTTGAAGAAAATTTCACCCACGTCGTACATGAAGCCTGCCTTCGTAATGACGGCTGCCATCAGCGAAGCGTCTGCGAACCCTGGCGCCAGGCGTCCCACCTGCACACCACAACAGATCAAGTTCGTTCAGCTAGTTTTCAGTCCTAAGAATATCGCGTTCCGCATTGCTGATGGCGCTAAAGCAGTTCAATCAGCTGCTTCTGCTTGAAAGCGAAAGAATTAACTTGGTCGAGTTGTCGCAAGAGCGACTGGGGAGCACGGGGTCTCGGTTTCGATTGCCGGGTCGAGCAAAATGCTATTGGGTTTTCTGTAAGGAATTTCTCAGTAGTAGACCGGAGTTTGGAAGCACGGAGGTACCAAACCGTCAGTGTGGTACCTCCGTGCCTCGGAACGCACGTTAGTTCGTTGGTTTCGGCTGTCAATTTGACATCCTTGAAAATCGTTACAGGTAGTCAGAAATCAGTAAATCTGACACTAGTCCAGCCCAGCGGCATCGTGTTACGCAGCATTTTTTTTTTTTTTTTTTTAAGATATGGGTAGAATTCACATTCCTAGCAAGTCCTACACTTTAACCATTAGGCTATTGACAATTGTCGTAGGTTGTGGTGGGACAGCCAGTCGCTTCATATAAAATACTAATACTCAGTTGTATCCGTTTAGACCGGAAGCCGACCCCAATAAAGTTGGGAAAAGACTAAAGGTGTGTCCAAACATTGAGCAGCAAGAGCGCGGCAGCAACACGCGGCATTTCTAGGACACATTTCTGCCGCGCTCTAGTTAGGACAAAGCCGACCAATGTTTGCGCGGCAGTCGTCTAAACACAGGGCGGCGGGCCGCGCGCTGCTGCCGCGCTCGATTGCCGCTCGATGTTTGGACACACCTTAAGCAGATAATAATGTTTTATATTAAGTTAATTGGCATCAATCATCCAGGGTTAAGTTGCTAACTAACTAATTGTTGTGGTTTGTGGACATGAAATAGATAGCTGATACATGTATGTACAAATTGTCCGATGCATCTAGATGAACTGGAGGCTGGTAAACATAAATGGGAACAGGCTTAGTTGGTTGGCCTAATTTGTCGCCCAAAAAGAAACCTATATAAAGGATATAGGATAGACGTATATGTACCTAGTGCAGTTTTTGTTTTTTTTTTATTTTTGATAGGCCCACTCGTATTTCAGCATACTAAGGCTGGTTACTACTTAACCGGACAATCCTGTGGTGACCTCTAAAATTCAAAGGCCCCCAGCTAGGGCTTCATAATAACTATTTACATTTAAACGACCGCACACTAAGGGCACTCCCTGTGGAGTACGGGCCTCGGCATAGCGGTGTCGTTGGCAGCAAAGGGTCAGGCTGGGTCATATTATTATTTATGGGGTTATTTATTGCTACTGTCTCAGCATCGCAGGCTGGCTCGTTTGGCAAAGGTCGGGGAGGATTTTTTTTTTGGATTGCTGAGACTGCGGTGCGCGCCGCAAGCGTGCCTCGTAGCCCCGTTCCTGTCCCCGCAGCTCCTCCCCGCAGCGCTGCCCGACCGACTACAACTTCTGACCCGTTGGTTACTGTGAGCAACCTATCTGCTCCCCCCGCAAAGCCCGAGCCTACAAAGGAAGTGGATCGGGCTGATGACGGCTTTGTGACGGTGCAGAGGAGGAAGCGTCGTCAGATTAGCTGTAAGAACCGCTGCGGCAAGGCTCCTACGGAGCCCAACGAGAAACTGCGTGCCGCGAAACCGAATACTCCGGTGTACATTTCCCGCCTTCACTACACCACTGACGCGGAAGAGATCGTTACGTACGTGCGCCAAAGGCTGAAATACGCGCCGAGAGTGCAGTTGCTGGAGTCACATCGCAATGTCAACTTCAAGGCATTTGTGGTGCGCATACCAACATGTTTCCTGCCTCAGGTGATGGAAGAAAGCTTTTGGCCGCAGGATGTGGTATTCCGCCGGTTTCGCGGACAAGTGCCACCAGAACGCACAAAGACCTAGTGCAATTTAGTGATACTAACATAGTATTAAGTTTTATTTACTAACACTATTGTTATTATATTATGTATACTTTAGGTTAAGGTATATATTTATGGGTCTTTGTAACCTGAAAATAAACAAATAATAATAATAATTAACGTTACATGTACGCGAACGTCGCGATGGGCCTCGTCTGCGAGGCCGGAATATGGAATGCGTTTTGTGCTCTCTAGCGGATTGTGCTTGGATCGTCGGGTTCATCAAGGACGAGAAGCGGATGACGAACCCGGGAAATTTTTGAGGCTGTGTATCAGGCGGCCGATACAATAAGGGGGTTTGTGTGATTTTCAGCAGAGGGGAAGTAACGCACTGAATGGCGTTCCAACACTTGCTTTATGGTCGGGATTTTGAGGTCTACGTGGAAATCCTCGGTCCTCAAATACCAGGGCGCGCCTGTGGCCATTAGGAGAAATCGGTTCTGAATTACTTGCATCCTATGGATCTGAGCCGGACTGGATTGAGCAAACACCGGACAGGCGTATGTCAGAATAGGACGTATGCACGTGGTAAAAATGCGTAGTTTAAATTTTAGGGAGAGTTTGCTGTGTGCATTCAGCATGCAGTGTAACCTACCGAGAGCGAATGCGGCTCGCGAGCGAACCGACTTTATAGGCTCTCTGAAGTTTAGGTTTTGGTCTAGGATCCAAGGTTCGTTCGCTTTTCCCAAGGGATTAGCGTGCCAAACATAGTGATCTGGCAGGGAAGGGCAGACTGTTTCCTACGAGCTCTACGAAGCAGAACTGCCTGACTTTTGTCGGGGTTTACCTCGATTCTCCATTTCCTGAACCAGTCGCCTAGTGCATTAGCGGAGGTCTGGAGGATACAAGCAATGTTATCGGGACTTTTTCCCGAGTAATAGATGGCCGTGTCATCGGCAAATAGAGATAAATCTATTCGAGGACTTTTTGGGATAACAATTTCGGTACCAAACTTACTACATATATAAGGAAAAGCTGAACATACTTATTATGTTAACGTCGAACTCCTAGTTCATTTGATACAGCAATGTACTTATTTCCAATATGTTGCTCTAACTTCACTGTCGTTGAGGGCAAGGCTCCCAGTGGCCGAGTGATAGGCTGCTGCGGTAAGTGTCATGCGTTCAATTCTCGCCCAGAACAAATATAGACTATATAGCATACAAATAAAAGTTCCTAGTTTGGCGATTTGTGTATATCAGCATAAATATTTGTAAACTCTACCACGGTACACAAGAAATTCGTGGTCTGGAGCATCAATTAACTTACAATCAACTGCGTTTATGATCATGTCTGAATAACAGAGGATCAGAGCCGTGAGCCAGAAGTTCGTCATTTGTGTCCACCTGTGTCATCATCAAACACTGGATTTTGGAACTCTCAAAACGAATATTCAAAGGTAAATGTGAAATTAAAATACACACATTCATCCTTCACATCTTCTAGAATTCAGGCATAGCTACCGCAAAGCATTCATAGCGCAGGGTAAGACGAAGGTTGAGAAATCGGTTTGAGGTATGGATCTACTATCATTATGCCTTATTAGCTAACGGACACGTTAGCTAATAAGACCTGGACAGTGGAGCCTAAACGACCCCTAAACACGCTAAAGTACTAGGTACTAATAATAAATGCGAAAGTAACGCTGTCTATCACACTTGTACGTCATAAACACTAAACCGATTTAGATCGAAATTGGTACAGGGGTAGATTAGAGATATTAATATTTCTGTCACGTATAACCCTGTTTTTTAATCTCAGAGACAGAATTGACACATGCAAATGTCAAGTTTAGAAATAATGGTGCCCGCTCTTTTGTGCAGTGTTATACCTATGATACCGGTTTGTTGAATCGTAACTTTTTACCCGACTGCGCAAAGCAAAGGAGGGTAATGTGTTTCACAGTCTATGTATCTATATAAGTATATATGTTTGTACATACCTATGTGGCGTTGTACAGGCCAAAAAGTGCACGAGGGTCGATTAGAATAAATCTCACTTTTTTTCAATAATGTAAATTTTAAGTTAATTAATTTTATAACGTTAATCAATTCGTCTTAACCATGCGAGTGTCACTAAAGATATGACAGTTAATTATAAAAAATCGGCAAACTATATCAAGTGGGGTATCGTTGAATAGGTTTTTTTTTTATAAAGAGAACTAGCAATAGTAGCAATGTGGGTATAATTCACATTACTAGCAATCTTGTTAACCCCTCCAACTAAGCTAAATATGCTTGTGTCTGAAGTGGGTTCACGGCAGTAGTGTAATACCTGGGGTTCGAACCCGCGACCTCTCGATCACCTTAGCCATTTTTAGGTTTGTTTTTCACTATTTTCATTCAAAGCAATCGCTTAGGATTAAGTGTGCCATATTCAGGTTGCGGTTTTTTTTCTTTCAAACCCACATAATGGGGTATCAAAATAAAGGACTTTACGAGAGGATAACAAATAAATATGTGATTTATTTGTATAAAACTAAATAGGAATGAAAAATCATATGAAAGACTGAAAAATCGTAAAACTAAAGAAAACATAAAGTTGGAATTATTTATTTATTCTTCCTTGACATAAAATATTCTTATTTGACAACTTTAGAGGCTAGCTAAAGTTGGGGTTGATGATTTTATTGGCTTCACCCTCTGATGATACTGCTGCTTATATTATGCTTTATATTGTGCTGGGCGCCTGCCGCCTTGGCAGTAACAATACATTGGGCGTTTCTTCATTCATTGATCGGCACGACGCAACGGCCGAGCATCGATACCGACAATGACATCGGTGGACGCTTAATTCTATGAAATTGTAGGGAACAGTGTCTCATTGGCCCGCCCCGACACCAACATTCTGATAGGGCCATATAGTCAACGACATTACTGATAGGTTTATCATAAAAATAGGAGGCGATTCTGATGATTCAGAAGATTCGTAAGATATGGAGTCATTATCTGAATCTGATTAACGAATACCTAAAATTAATTATGTTATTAAAAATATATGTGTCTTTCATTATTAATTTTGTATTTCTACGTTTTAAATTAGCACCTACACATTATATCAGGATAACGAATTATAAAAAACCGATACTTAATTTTATTAACGCTAAGTTTCGATAGTGGCGCATCACTATTTAAGATTTGCAAAAACCTAGCAACCGTCGTAATGTCAACTTTGTCTCTGAGATTAAAAAACAGACCATAGTTATTACTTACCTGCTTGTAAATTACTACATACATCATCAATGGGTCATAATGAATAGTAGTGCTGAGTGATGCTTACATCTTTAACACTGACGAGCATGTGGCGCGCGTAATCTCGTCGCAGGATAAGACGCGACTTGTCCCCGATACAGACCAACTTGTGGTTGTTGCCATCAGCCGCGCGCTTCACAAAGTCGCGCTTGATGCGCCGTGCTATGCCGCTGTGGACGCCGCCGCATAGACCTTGGCATAAACAGGGATTTTGTTATTATTATTTTTTTATTGATAATAGGTTCGCGTTTGACCACCATCTCACCTGTTGGTCGAAGATGGAGCACGCTTACCTAAAAGTAATCTATTCACTGTTGACTTAAAGACCCCTAGGTTATAGCTATCGGGAAACAGACTCCGGCAGGGAATTTCACTCCTTAGCCGTACGTACAATGAAAGTATTCCCAAAACGTTTTGTGCGTATGGGTGGGATCTCCACCGTGTAACGATGGCGCATCGCCGTTTGTCTTGTATTCCGATGATGGAATGGACTTGGCGGAATTAGATTGTGTAATTCCATCGCACACTCCCCGAAATGTAACCGATAGAAAACTGATAAACTTGTAACTCGTCGTCGGTGTTCAAGACTCTGGGAGCTTTGACTCGACCAGTGCATCGTTGCCGATGAGTCTCTTTCGGCGGTACTATTGTTAAATATGGAGGCAAAAGAGACCTTTAAGCTATGGAATCGGGTGGTTATGTGTAATGATTACCTAATAATGGAATGAACCTGTTTTGTTACACAGTTAAAATAGAAAGCTAATTAAAAGTCAGAGTGTGATTTCCGCGCTCATTGAGTGGGATCGCGGAAACAGTCACTAACAGTTACGTGACATAGCCCCTTGTGGACAATATGTCCACCACCAGCACCTCACTTAATAGAAGAACCATCATCAGAGTATTTCTGCTCTTCCAAATAGAGTCAAACTAGCTGATATATGCAAGCGAGGTGGAAGCTCTGATGTCCACCTGTGTACACTCCGACCATATTATGTAGGAGATGAAGAACGAGACTCCTCCTTGAACAACCGGCGGAGTCTCTACTGGCAATCATTTCATCATGAAACAGCATTGCCTGCTAGACCAAATCTATCTTAATCTGTACTTGCACAGGCCAAGGTTTTATTGTAAACCGTATTACGAAAGGTTCCCAGAGATACTTTTTATTTGAGTTAAGGCTTTCCTTTTTTCTCTATTTTGCGTTATTCATCGAGCTGCTTTCTACAGATATGCTGCTGCTTTCTACTCAGTGTTTATTTCCTATAGATTAGTCATGACGAGGTATATTTTTAAATTATTTTTGGTTCAATTATTCGATTTTTGGCTTTATGTTCATAAACGTATGTAAGTACACATATCTGCGTGCGTATAAATCTGTTAAAAGCACTTGCTTGTATTTCAGAATCACCTTTTATGTTTGTGTGTTGCACCATATCAGTAAAGTACAACGGGACAGTTTCAGCACGTGTATATAATGTGCATGTGTGGTGGTCAGCACTCGACTGCACGTGCCCAGGCGCGCGCTGCGGCTATCAATCGCAGTCAAGACTGAACTAGATAGTGCTTGTACTTTTATTAGTGCTTAGTCGTTCCCCCCATAATGTCTGGCTGACGCACAGGAGAATGAAGATTTTTAGTGGATGGTTACTGGTCATTCATTTATAAACAAAGACCCGCGGCCCTGGTATCCTTACTAATATTATTATAAATTAGCAGTAGCACGTGGACTTTATCACGATAGAAACACATAACCCTCCTTTTTTGCATTCGGGTAAAAAGTAGCCTATAACCTTCCTCAAACTTTAAGCTGCTCACATACCAATTTTCATCCAAATCCATCCAGTACGTTCGAAGATTAGCACGTAAACTACTCTCTTCGCTTGTGTCAAGCTCCAAGTGCCAGTCTAATCCAAGGTATAGCCGCGATGGCAACAATGTCATCTGCCCATCTCGATCGCGGACGACCAACGCACCTTTTTCCAGTCCTTTGACGCCACTCGGTCAGAGCTTTACTCCACCTACCATCATTCAAGTTTACAGACGTAGGTAAGTTACGAAATTAGATTCCCATCACCCTAACATACTTGTCTCTATTCCACTCTTTAACGTGAAACAATTAAAAGCTAAATATCGTTCTGGTTACAACTTCTATAGAGCTGACTATGAATAAATCAAATTCTATCTTAAAAATGTAAATTGGCACGATACGTTCTATCAATGTGCAGATGTTAATGAAAAGGGTTGCGGCCTTTTATAGTATGCTACAGAGCGCTATCGATAATTTTGTACCTAAATACACAAGAATAAATCGAAATATCCTTCTTGGTATACTGACTCAGTTATTAGAAATCTGTCACAAAAAAAAAATTAGGAATAAATACCGAAAACATAATAATCCCCGCGACAGACTCACCTTTGAGCTACTGCGCAGTCGCAGCCATACTTTAATAAATAACTGTTACAATTATTGTAAATCTAAAATTGAAAATGATATTCCTAAAAACCCTAAAGCTTTCTGGAGGTTCATAAAAGATAAACGACGTGGGGAATGGTGCATTCCTGCCAATATGTTTATGAGCGATAGGATAGTTAGCAGTGGTCCAGAAATCTCTAACCTTTTTGCTGATCAATTTGTCTCCGTTTTTAGTCATAGCCGATCCAAACTAACAATACTCTCAATGGATCTTCAGGTTCTGAATCTGTTATTAAGTTGACGGAAAAACAAATTTTTAACCAGCTAAAACACATAGATCCATCTAAAGTTGCTGGACCTGATTCTATACCATCTTTGCTAATAAAATGCTGCTGCCATGAACTCGCCCTGCCGTTGCAGATTATTTTTAATTCTTCTCTTGCTGAAGGAATCTTCCCTAATATGTGAAAAAGAGCAAGAATTGTCCCAGTTTTCAAAAAAGGAGATACTGCTAATGTCAAAAATTACCACCCTATTTCAATACTATCATGTTTTTCTAAGATCTTTGAGTCTCTTGTCTGTCCAACAATTACTCGCCACATTCATAAAATTATTTCACCTAGTCAACATGGCTTTAAAGCTGGTCGCAGCGTTGATACAAATCCTGTCGAGTTTGTTTCTGATGTGAACCTTGCTCTTGACAAACGTTTAGAAGTAGATGCAGTGCACACGGACTTTAGCAGTGCGATTGATAAAGTTGACCATTCCCCGTTACTGTCCAAATTAGAATTCAATAGTATATATGGATCGATTTTAAACTGGTTTTGATCTTATTTGTCCCGTAGATCGCAGATTCTTGTTGTGGCTACGAATCTTACCCGTATTTTGCTGACTCAGGAGTTTCTCAAGGTTCTCACATTGCACCAATTCTATTTTTACTCTTTATTAAATGACATCACTGACCAAATCCATCACTGTAAATATCTTATGTTTGCTGACGACTTCAAAATTTATAAAACCATTACTTCAAATGAAGATGCTACCCTAATACAAGAGGATTTAGATAGAATTGACCAATGGTGTAACCGGAATCACATGAAACTTAACGTACAAAAGTGTAGTCATATACGATTTACTAGAAAAAACAAACCAATATAATATAAAAGGAGTGCTGTTAGAAACTGTAAATGAGGTTCGTGATCTTGGAGTTATCATGGACAGTAAAATAAACTTCAGAAGTCATATTGATAACATCGTTACGAAATCAGCATGACTACTTGGATTTCTAAAGAGGAGCACTAAGGGGTTCAAGCTAGTAAGAACAAAAATTGTGCTATATAATGCCTTAGTTCGGAGCCACCTAGAATTTGCCAGCGTGGTGTGGAATCCACACTACGCAGTTCACTCACAAAGGATAGAAAATATCCAAAGGGCCTTCACAAAACATTTAGCGTATAACTTCGGTGATATATCTCCTCGATGTCCATATAAGCAACGTACTCAATGTTATCAAATAAATACTCTGCGTGAGCGGCGATTGATACATGATTTAATGTTCTTTCTTCAAACTGGTTAATCGTAAATTAGACAGCACTAAATTAATAGAACAAATAGGACAAAAAGTTCCCTACAAAATTCCTAGATCCTTACTAATATTATAAATGCAAAAGTAACTCTGTCTGTCTGTGTGTTACGCAATCACGCCTAAACTACTGAACCGATTTTAATCAAATTTGGTATGGACATAGTCTAGAGCCTGAAAAAGGACATAGGCTACTTTTTAATGCGAAAAAAGGGTTGTAAGGGGTTGAAATAGGGGATGAAAGTTTGTATGTAAATTTCGTCATTTTTAAATCTAGAAGCTTGAAACTTATTTTTTAGACTTTTGATTAGATATTAATAAATACGACATTCAAATTATGTATGAGTTTTATTTCAAAATAATTAGCCTAAAAAATTAAAAATGCTGCGGAAAGTCACTATTCCACGCGGACGAAGTCGCGGGCACAGCTAGTATCCCATAACTCCTCTATTTCATACAAAAAATCTAACACAAATATAGGAGTAAACTTACCTCTTAATAGGCTCAGTCAGCAGATGAATTCATTTATAAAATCCGTTCCAGAGGTGATATACATCATGATTGCATAACTATCTTTAAAACCCAATTACTAGAATCTCGAGACCCAAAATCTTAAATTTGTTAAGATAGACACTTATAGTTCAACAATATATATCCTATGCTTATGCTTAAACTCATTCATCTAATTTTTATTTTTATAATAAATTTATTTTTCTTGATTTATGTAATTTTATAATTTGTCTTTTGTTATTTTGTTTTTGTAATTGTATAAGAATATTTGCTTAAGTTAGTTATCACTTCTACTAAGAATGCTGGTTAACCTGTAATTGGCAACTGTGTAAGCCTAAAACGATTTCTTACCTGTTGTTAAAATATTTTATACACAGAAGCTGTTGGTGAATCTTTTTGAATAAATAAATAAATAAGTAAGAAAAGTTAGTATACAAAATATGTTTGGTAGACCTTTCCTACATCATATATTTTAGTCGCGATATATTTTAGGTGCGTGTAAAACAAACGGTGTATTGCGTTCTAATTCTAAAGTGTAATGAATGACACAATGGCAGGTCATTGACGAAAACTTTAACATTATTGCAACAGACTTCGATATCAATGATAAATAACGCGCCAATTAAATAAATAATGATAACTTAAAATTACGCGCCGGTTTCCGGGTAAACCCGCGTGTCGAACATGCCTACGAGTGCGCAATGACAAGAGTGAATGCGAATATTAGCGATATTATGTCCTAAGGAAATCCCCGACACAAAGCGAATTGAAAGTTTAGACGTTTGTTTTTTGTTTGACTGTGTTGATCGCCAGCAAACGAGATCATAATCGTCTTTAGGCGGAAGAAAGGAGTTAATATGGTACATGTCAAATACGAATGGCCTACGTTATGACCATATTAAAACGATAAAATTGAGTTATTAGAGGCACAGCATTGCAGCCGAGGCACACCCCCGCGGACTGCACGACTTTATCCCGCGGGAATATGATATGTTTTCCCGTAATAAAAAGAATCAATGTCTTTTCTCAAGGTGATCGAACTTTATGTCTGTACCAAATATCATTCAAAACAGTTAAGTAGTTAAGGCATGAAAGCGTAGTAGACAGACAGAGATACTTTCGCATTTATTAAATCTGCCGTCACTGTCGTGCCCCCGCCAAGTCGAGCAAAATGCGGCACGGCCGTACCATACTTTTTCGAAGCAGTTCAGGCCATTTTCGACCCGGTATAACTTCGTTGTAGATAAAACTAGAAGCCTGAATTTTCAGTAATATTAAAAATCTTTAACATTTTAAATAAATATATTGACTTGACAATCGCAAAAACAATCTAATTTATATATGTATGTATTACTTGTGAGATATATTGTGTTTTCATGCGATAGCCGAGTCAATCTATTTATTTAAAACGTTAAAGATTTTGAATATTGATATGGTCACTATAAGATGTTATTAGGTTAGATAATTACGTAACAACTTAAGACAGAAGGTCTCTTAAGTAGGGACTGAATAATCGAATAACCGACTTGGTATTACATAGATCTCACAACTTTTTACGGTAGAAGAACTGAGTAGCGAGACTTGTTTTTTTTTTGACAAGTATTGTTTTTTATGGGATAATATTATTAGGAAAGTAGAGATTGCCCTGCTAATCATAATCATAATCATTTATTTGTCTGAACATGGTCGGTATGCATAATTACATGGTCTTAAATTTACATATACGTATATTGTTTCATCATATTCTACCACATGGGCGTACAAATGTCAAGTTGATTACATAGATGCTAAATTATAATTACAGTTTTTTTAATAAGTAATGGTTCAAATTTTAATAACAAATGTCAGAAGTAAAATAATATACTTAAACAATAATTGAATTAAATTAATGTGTCATTTAAGTAGTCATTCAAACTATAGTAGCATTTATTGCAAAGAAATTCTTTCTCTGTTCCATATTATCCCTACTGACATATCCCCACTGGTAGGGATACTTGGATTTTTTTTTCAATTATCGCTACCGGTTGGGATATATGGAACTTTCTACTCCATATATCCCTACTGATCCTCACTGGTGGGGATAGTTGGATATTTTTTCCATTTATCTCTACCAGTAGGGATATATGGAACAGGGCAAGTTTTCAAGGGTTTCTTTATATGATTAATCAGGAGTTCCTGAATTACTTGTGATAAAAAAGAATAAAAAAAAAACAAAATAAAATCGCGAAAACAATTTAATACAAACAAACCCATTATTTTTAGCAGCAATCGCCATAATTCGTTGATCGATACGACGGTTCCTGAATTACTTGTGATAGTGAATCTTATAGTGAAACCAAGCATATATGTTACGTGATATTGTTATCCAAAATGCACAGCTACAACTTGTTACGGCGGAAATCACAGTAGGTGCTTTCTTAGATATGGTTAGGTAGTCCGGTCTAGTGCCGATGCCGGTGTCGCTGCAACACCCCTAATTAATATGATTAATTATCGATCGACGAGTTATGGCGATTGCTGCGGGTATTTTTAAATTATAATGTATTAATAAATTCGGAACTAAACGGGATACATTGTACTGTAAGATAAGATAAGATAAGATAAGATCATTTTATTTGTCCAAACATGAGTATACACACAAAAGAAAAGCATGCAAGTTGTTAAGGGATAGTTTACACAGGTCAGGAAGTAATATTTATGTTTTAAGTAGACTCAAATGAAGTTATGTTTTCAAAAATATTGGGTTTGTTTGTATTAAATTGTTTTCGTGATTTTATTTTGTTTTTTTTTTATTCTTTTTTATCAAAAGTAATTTAGGAACTCCTGATTAATCATATAAAGAAACCCTTGAAAACTTGCCCTGTTCCATATATCCCTACTGGTAGAGATAAATGGAAAAAATATCCAACTATCCCCACCAGTGTGGATCAGTAGGGATATATGGAGTAGAAAGTTTCATGTATCCCAACCGGTAGCGATAATTGAAAAAAAAATCCAAGTATCCCTACCAGTGGGGATATGTCAGTAGGGATATATGGAACAGGGGAATTCTTTAAACTGCTTCTTAAAACCAGCCAAATCTAGCTCCCTGATTGATTTTTTAAATTTAATTATATTTTTGCTAGACTCTGTATTACCGAGCACTTGCAGTCCAAGGTGTACCGGGCGTTAGAATCGCAATAAGATGAAACTATTCGGGCAAGCTGCTTTCATACACCTCAATGCGAACGCAAAGCCAACGTGGAGTCTCTGCAGGATATGGCCCACGTCTTATTGCCATCGTGCACTGCCACCTGCACCTCGCAGTATTTAAACCAGCATCAGCTGCCTATTATTATTAGTCTATTAATATTAGTCTATTAATATTAGTATTGGTCTAAAGATATTTGAGCATCGACTTGCGAAGAAGGGTGTGTATAGCATTTTATGAAAAATAAATACGTTGGGTTGACCTTCAAGATTAAACAACGCTTGCTAAAGTCGGTCTGACTATCTTAACATTCCACCGTGGCTCGGAAAGCACTGGTCAGGCCAAGGAGTCAAGGGTCCTCGACAACCCAGTGGTTGTGGAGGTCAGTACCGCAGTTGCTCCATGTAAAACACTAATACTCAGCTGCATCCAGTTATGCGACAGACAGGCCTGTTGGTCTAGTGGTCAGTGACCCTGACTGCTATGCACAAGGTCGTGGGTTCGCTTCCCACCCAGGACAAATGTTTGTGTGATGAGCACGATCATTTGTTCTTTGTCTGGGTGCAATTTATCTATAATCTGTATGTATTTAGAAATATATTAGTTGTCTAGTACTCATAGCACAAGCTCTGCTTAGTTTGAGACTAGGCGGCGAAGTGTGAAGGTTGTGGAATATTATTATTATAGTTAACAAAGAAGAGTTTTGGCCAAAGGGTGTCGTGTATTTCGTGGGAGACTACGTGACACCCTGCAGCGTAACACGACGCCGCCACTTCGTGCATACTCATAGTGATATGAAAATATGTGTTAGTATACAGGGTGACAGGGGCATCGACGCTCAACCGCTTAGCATGGATTCAGTACATGACTCTTCTTAATTTAATAAAATTAGGAAAAAGCCGATGCAAAAAAAAAACAGTCAATACACTTGTTTCACTTAAAATAGCAATGTAAATAAAACTCGAAAGGGCTACCTGATCAGCTGTGTTGACCTCGCAAATGAACTCTAGCAAATTTTATTTGTCATTAAAATCTCATTAGGTTAGATAGAAAAAAATATTTTAAACAGTTTTTAGTAAAAAAAATTGCAGAAAAAACCTAACAAAATTAGAAAAAGTCAATGAAAAATTTCAACGCATGGGGTCCAGAATCATGCACTGAATCCATGTTAAGCGTTTGTGCGTCGATGCCACCCTGTATAGTTTATTGTGTAATAGAATATATTATTATATTTGTATGAATTAGAAAAATATGTAAAGTCTATTGTTACTTATTATGTATCTATATTTTCTATGGGCTTTAGAAGACTAAAATAAAAAAATAAAAGGCTAAACAGCTGATGTTGACTCGCTAATAAGACCATTAAAACTTAAGTGACGACGTTAAGGAATTGCGTAAAGTCTTGTATGTATGCAAACATTGTTAGAAGGCAAGGTATATGGTCGTCGGTCGATGCGCCGTGATCCGCGATAACCCCGCCAGCGCCATCTCCGCGACGCGCGGTGACGGGAGCGCGCCTTCTCTTATCACTTATCTATCACTCAGTTGTTTTTTCTTCTGCTCCAATTTGGGCGATATTGACATTTATACCAGAATAACGCTGATAGATAGTGTTATCGCTGAACCATCTAGAGCGGAACGCTCAGTACTTATGTGCACATCTATATCATTTAAAAATCAACGAAGCATTAAGTAGAAAATTTTAAAATTAAAATACGAAGGTGAAAAAAACGCAGCAGGGCACCGATTTAAAATTAAATAAGGTTATCTTAATTGAAAGACTCTTGACCGACTTTTTAGACTTATAATGTAGGTCGGCCAGGAGCCAGGTTTTCGGAAGCTTATTGAAATAACATAATGCGACGCGGCCTTCGAGCACGGCGAGAGATAGCGTCTGCCACGACCAAATGACGCAATCACTACCCAGCTCCGGAATAACAAACCTTTTTGCAATACCGAAATTCCCAGATAACATGTCCAATATACCCGACCATTGGTTAATAACAAGCCTGGTGTTCTAATATACCTACTCTTTCATCAAATCGCACCACATATATCCCCATTGTAGGCGCTAATCATTATAGTGATAAATATACGAGAGGACATTGTAAATCCGGGAGCCTGCGGCGGGCAAAGGAGTCTGTAATACAGTATTACGGACTCCTTTGCCCGCCGCAGGCGGGACGGGGTGGTTTTAGTAGGTAAGAGTATTACTAAGAGTATCAGTAATACTCTTACCGACTAAAACCACCCCGTGTGAACACATACGTTTGGATTTTAAATTTAATTTTAACCTAGTCTTCATTTAGTTTTTATTTTATTTTGTATTGTTTTAACGCATCTATTTTATCTTTTTTTTTTATTTTGTATAACTTTTTTTATACATATAAATCCTAATTGTATCCATGTTGCATAAAACTTGCTATATTGTAACATCATTGGAAGAAGTCACAGGCTCCTGAAATACAGGTTTTCAAACCTAGCTCTGGAGGCAGGGTCTCTCATCTCCGTAACTTAGTTTATGCCAATAAAGAATTATTATTATACGTAATCTTCCCCGCAGGCTCCATTTGTTCAAGCGGGAGGAGTGAGTCTCTCTCCTTCCTCTTTTCAGAACTCCCCCCTTGAGTTCTGAAAAGGGTGCGTGTTGAACTAAACGCCCCGTAACCTCGGGTCTCACGTTATAGGTGCTCGGACGGACGTCCCATAATCCCCTGACCCTAGAATCATTTAGGGGCCCGCCAGAGGGACAAGCTATTGGCCTAGCTCATGCATCAGGATCCCACAATATGTATGATACCATTATTGTGGTAAGTAAATTAAATAAAGACACGAATTAAATGACTAACCTCTATCAGAAGTCATGGCGATATATATCCTCTTCAATTTCTTCTCTTTCTCTTTGTCCTCGGGTTTCAGCTCAACCGTTGGATCTGGTTCTTCATGTTTCCCCTTCTTTTTCGTCGTCTCGGTGGGCTTTTCATCCACCGCTCCTTTCACAAGGTGGGCCATCTCGTAGAACTTGCGCGGGCCATAGCCGAACGGTCGAGCAGCTTGTAGATCGCGCTCAGCTTTTGTGAACCTGAGGATAATCGGAAGTATCTTTTGTATTCCCACCATCATCAGGTACAGCTCTAAGACATGTTCTGCTGAACAAACCTACCAATCCTCACGCCATCACATCGACTGGGCCTCGAATATAGTTGATACCCCCGTAGGAAAACTCTACAACGTTTCTGTTCATGTACCGTCCGTTCTGTGAGCAATGCTTGCAGTTTTGACTTTGGTGGTTTCCTCCGCTTACATCATACACACTAGCTAGGCCCGCAACTGTGTTGATATTACGTACCCCGTTCCCGTGAAAATTTTGCTTTATAATTTCCTATATATTCCAGAGAAAGCCCCCTTAAAATCGGTTCTGCCGTTCCAGAAAGAATTCTGGACAAACAGAAAACAGACAACCAACCCGACCCACAGACAAAAATTAAAAATAATTTTATTTGTATTGTTAATAACGATAAATACTCACTTGAGAAAACACGGTTTTTGAAATCACAAACAGATATATCAACTTTATTTATATTACTGTCGGGCTGTGCTAAGAATGTGGCTAAGAAGGCCCATTTCAAACAAACATTGACGAGTCTGTTTCTTCTGGGTGGGAAAATCGTCAAATGACTCTTCTCACTCTGGGTGGAGCGGAAGGGAGTGTCAGACTTCTACTGACTAAACACCCACCCAGCTACTCTTTCAGTTGCCATTGCTTTCCGGGGCCACGGTATCTCGTTAGAAAATTTCCGCAACCCCAGAACAATGACGAGCCTGGGGTAATATTTATCATATCAATAGCTCTTTCCACCGATTTTGAATGCTGTGTACGAGCGCTCTAACAACTGCGTTCATGCACATTGGAAAAATATCTGAATGGTTACGGCAGGGGAGGGCAGACAGCCGGGGTTGCGGGAATGTTCTAACGAGATACCGCGGCCCCGGAACTTAAGGACAGCTGAAGGAACAGGGAGGGTTTTTAAGTTAAATGAAAGATTTTTCCGTCAAAATTTAACACCTATTTTTTATGACGGAAATCTATTCGGATGCTGATTCTAAACTTACTTAAATTACGTTTATTCTGTTACGCATTGTATAGTGCAGAATATCCTATGTATTGCATCACGTTAAAAATTTTGCCTGGTCTAGTAAATGTTTCGTATGCCTTCTGTTCGTATTAAATACAAGTTTTCCTTTTGCTCATCCATACTAATATAATAAGGAGGTAAAATTTGTATCGTAATTTATTGTTCCTTGTAATTTGTTTTGCGGGTAAATTCATAAATGATTCAAACTCAAACTTTTTAGTTCGAGTTTCAATCATTTCAGTAAATATTTTGAGTTTAAGTTTGAATCATAAATAAAATTAAACTGGACAAGTGCGAGTTGGACTCGCTCTCTGAGGGTTCCATACGGGGCTGGAATGGTATCCTTTTGATACTTTTTCTTATAATCAATCCCTTTCATATGATACTTCACTTGACCTTCCATGTGAAATTCAACTTGAGCTTCAAATTTAAATCTCGACCCCAGATAAGAACTTTATTTTTCAAGATTTAATTAAAAATATATAGATTTCATATTTTTCCTTGAATTTGTACTATACAAAGATGATACTTGCCAAATTTCATAGTTCTAGATCTTCGGAAAGTATTCCTATCAATTTTGATTCCCTTGAGAGTGTCAAAATACGCGGTATTTTGCCGCATAAACGGCCGTATCTTGTTTACGTTAATTTAGAAGTTTGATTTTTTACAGAGCTTCAAGGGACTGTACACTTAAGTGTATGGTTTCTTTGGTAATTTAAAATCGATTTCTCAACGTGTTCCCGAAATAAAGGGTTTTGACAGACAGACAGAGCAAGAAAGTATTCCGTTTTGTTTTTCTTTTGAGGTGCGGGACTCTCTCATGGAAGTCTCATGGTCTACTGAAAAGAACAAACATAAAATTATTGCAAACTTTTCACCCCAGTAAAGTTTGAATTTTAACTAAACTAAGGTTAATGACCCAACCCGCAATTAGCCCGCGTTGTGACTTGTGGTCTATTCTCTCTCGTAGAGAAGATGCTTGTCTCTCAACAGTTGGAATGTTAAAGGCTGATTATGTTTATTATGACAAGTTCAAAGACTATCTCACCAATTAGATATTCTTACAATCACCCTTCATTACCTACAGTGAGGATAAAGACTACAGTAATTCATCTCACAATCCTATATCAGTAGGTGTGGCGTAACATATCGTTAAGATAACAAAGGAAGTTTTTGATGAATCAACTATTAATTCAAGGAAAATTTCCTAAGAAATATAATCCTTCAAAATAAATATATCGTACCAAAATACAAAAATGTGTATGGGACTAGGGTTTTGGACTATGTGCAGTACCTTACTTTATTAACAAATTCCCAAATGAATTGTAAACGCTATACATAACAAATGTGAAAAGTTGTCAGTATAAATATAAACGTTTTTACATAAAAATTGTTAATTTAGTTATGTTTAGCAAACGTGTATTTTTTTAGGGTTCCGTAGCCGAATGGCAAAAACCGGAACCCTTATAGTTTCGTCATGTCTGTCCGTCCGTCCGTATGTTACAGCTTTTTTTATTCCAAAACTATTAAGACTACACTGTATGTGTAACTTGGTAGGTATTCTGTGAACCGCTTTCCGATTTTAAGAAAAAATCAAAATGTTTAAAATAAATGATTTTATCCAATATTTCTTTTTCTTTAACCCTTTATTTTCAATATTTTGAATTTTTTCCCCATACAACTAAAACTGAACATATTTTTTTTCATGACACCTGTGCGTGTGTGGTGTGGTGTGGTGGTGGTGGTGTGCCTGAGCGGACGTATCAATTGTCCCGAGCTCCATGGCCTTTTCTGCCGACTATTCGTGCCTGACAAGTACATCCGACATCGTCAGAACCGCTTAAACAATTTGTTTGCTCCACCGACTTCCAAAACTGTCGCCAGAGCTGAATCCCCAGTATGTCGCACTCTAAGGATGCTCAATGCCCTCCTGACTACCAACCCTGAATGTGATGTGTTTGCTGACGAATGGAGTAAAATTATGCGTGCATGTCTGGTCTTCTGTGAAAGGAAGTATGCAAGAGTGTCCACTGTTCCATGTTAATTTTAATTTTATTTTATCTTATATAATTTCAAATTTCAATCACAATTATTACTATTCTTATCTTAAATGTATTTCTATTTCTATGTTAATTAATGTAATTGGTGTTGTACCGTTTTAATTAACTATAAATAAATAAATAAATAATAAACAGGTCTTTAAAAATGACATTGAGGTTTCTAAAACCACTTTTTCATAAAGTTAATCGTTTAAAAGATATACGCTTCCAAAGTGTTCCAAAGTGGTAAAATGTAAATGGAATTACACAATCTAATTCCGTCAAGCCCGTTCCATCATCGGACTACAAGACAAACGGCGATGCGCCATCGTTACATGGTGGACATCCCACCTATACGCACTAAACGTTTCGGGAATACCTTCATTGTGCGTACGGCTAAGGAGTGGAATTCCCTGCCGGAGTCTGTGTTTCCCGATAGCTATAACCTAGGGGTCTTTAAGTCAAGTTAATTTTAGTTAAGCGTGCTCCATCTTCGACCACATCATCACTTACCATCAGGTGAGATGGTGGTCAAACGCGAGCCTATTACCAACAAAAGATATGTGTGTCCCTGACTGACTCGCACTTGGCCAATTTTTTTTAATTCTTATAGATTACGACTCGCCAGCACACAGATAAGCCCTAAGAGGCTTTCGTTTATGGCAAAACATTCTTTTTTATATTGTGTGAAGTATTTGGATAAAGTAATAATAAATAAATAAATTATTATTTCATCACAATCTGCTTTTCGGCTAAAAAAAAGCTTTTTCGGTCAGCGGGTATTCTTAGTTCCAACTATGTTTGGGTCAGTTTACAGTCTGACCGGATACAGCTGCTAAGTATTACTGTCTGACCTCAACTTTTCTCGTTTAATGGTTACAAAAGTAGGACACCTACTTGCTGGCTGAAACCATTTTCATGGTTTTAGTGATCTTCTGAATGTTCTTGATAGACTTGAGCCGTATCTGTACCTGTTTCAAAATCACCATCGTGCAGTTTCGAACAGAAACCCTAGATAATAATTATTACTTATTTACAATAATTTAAATTTATTATAATTATAATAATCAATTGCAATTCAACTTTAAATCTTGTTAATTGGCTTTTGTGGAGGAGCCTAATCACAATAATATTTATTAATATCTTAGTGACGGTTTCTTAAAATATAATGTCAATATATTTGTCAATGTCATCATAGATTCACAAGTGACTATGAAAACTTTTTGGTCACTGCAACTCCTTGGGAACCTATATAGGTTTTGATACTTTATAAAACTACACGTACAATTCGAAGTACCAGCTCTAATGCTCTAGTTGTGACGGTCTTCTAAAACAAATTTGGTTTGCCAGCCAGATAAGGCACACGCCAGGCTTACTAGCTTGAAAAACGCGTCGTTACTGAAACCGGTAAGGATGATATATTTGTACCTTAATTTGAATTATTTATTTGGATGTGTGAACAAATCGATGAAACGGTTTAGTAATGGTACCTTGTTGTTCCACAAAAAAAAAAACAATAATTTTTTAGGGTTCCGTAATCGACAAGGAACTTATATAGTTTCATAGTTTCGCCATGACCATCTGTCCACGGCTTAGCTCAGAAACTATTAGTTTTAGAACGCGGAAATTTGGCATGGATATACATTACATACAAGTGATACATATGAATCAGGACGACAAAGTGGTAAAATAAAATAATGAAAAACATTTCTTTTGTTCTTATTTGTGAAAAACAGAAAGTAGTTTGTTTTTGTTAGAGCATGGTACGGAACACTCGGTCAGCTTTTCCGAGTCGCACATGGCGTTGTATTAAACTATGGAACCCTACACTGCGCGTAGCCCGACACGCACTTGGCCGGTTTTTATTTAAAATTTTGTCTTTCAATCCTGTATCGTGTGTGCATTTTTACAAGTACCGAGACGTGTAGGCCACAATAACATTTATTCTAGTGCGGGAATCAAACCCGCCACACACAGCGCAGCAGCCAATTGCACAACTACTGCATTATCGTGTCGTCAAATTTCGAGTTCATTTATGGTAATAAGAAGCGATATTTTACTTAACAATATCGAAGTGTTTGTATAGCCTTGCGGAAACGGAAACGCAGATCAGTTCCTGTCGCAATAGTCTACATGCTTGCGAGTGCGCAAAACGACGGCTTATTGTATATAACTCGTTTGTAAAATTGACTTCGGTTAATAACAATAAAACCTGTGCAGTGAGAGCTCGGGTATTGTGTGCAGGCCGCATTATTACAAGGTAAAATATATTTTATTTAGTTACCTCAATAGCTAAACTCTATACATACATATTAATAAAATTTAAATGTCTGTTTAAGATTTCGAAATAATTGTGTTTTCTAAAATCTTTTAACTTATTTATACTACTGAAACTGTGATACTAAAACACAGACATCCTTTTTATAAATTTTTGTGTGTCCGGCTATTCTTTAGAGAACGGTTGAACCGGGACTTTTCATGGGCCTTTCATTGAAAGATAGAGGAAGTTAGAAGGCAACATATAGGCTGTTTTTTAACCCCCGACGCTAAAAGAGGGGTGTTATAAGTTTCATGTGTAAGTGTGTCTGTCTGTGGCATCTTAGCTCCTAAATGAAAGTTTTTTTTTGTTAGAAAGCTTGCGTGATCGAGATGGTTCAATTACAATTTATTGAGATTTGTTCAGGTCTTTAGGGTAGTCGGGGGTTAATTAAAAAAAATATCCGTAAATTTTCAAGTAATCGGCATTTACGCGTGAAAAGCTGGCCACGCGACACACACTAATACATTACAGCTAGGTACTGTATACATTTATTCCAACATGGGACCAATTAGTTTCGTGTGAAGATAAGTAACGACGATCTCAGATCTTTTTATATATAAACCGCATTTTGCAGTTTATTAGTAATTTTTTTATGGATAAACACAGGTTCAATAAGCCAACAACTAAAAGAAACCTATGTTCCACCGAATCTATATAAATGTCACCGGCTTGCCTATATTCAATCATCTTTCTTGATTTTAATTCCCATTTGATTTATTTATGTAAGCTTTTTATATAATTACAAAAAAAATGTAAAATTATTTAATGCACACTTCCGAGTGCCAATATTTCTATTTTTCCACAAACTATCAAATCAATATCATTTTGGCAAGACATTTAAAATTATTTCTTCAAGATGATTTTCTGTGTGATGTGGCTTACGAGATATGATTAACTATAAATAAATGTCTGTTATCAATAAACCTCTTCTGACCCACTCCCGAGTAAAGGCCTCCCGCCGTTCCTTCCACTTCTCTCGATGGTAGATCATCGAGAGAAGTGGAAGGAAGGCTCCTATCGTCAATAACCGAGGAAGGCATCCAAGGTGTCTAACCATCTTTTCCTCGGTGTGCCACCACCGTCTAGCTGTCTCAGAGCTCCATTTAGTAATATACTGGCTGTAATAAATACTATGAAATCTTAATTTGATACGATTTACAGCTTAAACTCGATAGATTTTCAGATCCCTTCAATTTGACGGGAACTTTATTCTGTTATCTCACTACTTCCATATCACTAGGTTTTACTAAAATTAAACTTCTAAAAGAAGGTCGTAGTCTCTTGAAAACATTAGACGATAACTTATCACCCTTACTGATGTAGGGAATTCACGTCAAACAAGTATCTACATTATTCGAGTAACAAGACGCTTTTTATTCATTAAATTTTTCGATTGTGGTTCCTTAACCGGTTCTTACTGATTTGGTATTTCATTTACATTTATTTATCTCATAAATTTACGTTTAATTCACTTATCATTACGAATGCTTGATAGATAAACACATATATTATCCAGAGCGATTGCTTCTGACCTCGATAGGAGCGCAAATTATTTCGATATCGTTGCACTTTATCAATGAACTCTAGGAACACACGATGTGCTAACAAGATCAATCATTCACAAGTTTTTCGATATACCGCAACTTAAACATAATACTCGTATTATTAAGAACGTATACCATACATAGACTCATAACTTGAAATACCAGCCTCAACATTGTGGTGCAGTTTTTTCCTTGAACAATATTGTTGTTTTCCGCATAACTGGTAGGTAGTTGGACACTTGTAGGACATAGCATAACTTGTCGGGAACAACAAAAAAGTCTGACATTATAACCTACATGAGCAGGCACTTGGTCCAATAAATAATATTATAATTGCGACATAAGCGAAGTGCTGCAAACTGTGTGTGTGTGTGAGACAAGGCCGACCTTCGTGAAACGGTTGCGAGTAATAAAGGTAGTAATTGAAAAAAAAAAAAGTTACAAACGCAACATCGCGATATATTGCATAGACGAACTTTTTATCAAACCCGTTGGCGTAGCAAGCAGACTGTGCTCTCCGATAGTTTGGAGGTGGTATGCATTTATGCAACTTGATTATTTATAATTTCCCTGATAATAAATTAGACAGAATATAAACAAATAATGTTTGCTAGTCTCAGAACTGAGAATAAAATGTTTAAACAAGCATTTTAACCCTTTTCTTTTTTCTCTATTTTACTAATGAAATATCAAATTATACACGAAAATACTATTTCATATTACTTGCTGAGCACGCTTTCCAAATTGCGAAACATATAATTTACAGTAGTTTCTGTAACGCCACATTAAAATATTTTTCTAAACGTTTGTTTTGACACGCCTCAGCGTGCGCTGTGAAAGCAAAATACGCAATTCGCTAAATATATATGACGTCACCTAGATTTGTTGATTAGTTATCATTAAAATACCACATCCACGGCGCCTTCTCGCGACCGGTGGTGCGTGGCGTGACGTCACGCGGTGCTCATAAAAGCTGCGCGCGCGTCGCTCGCGTTTGTTTACACGCATAACGTCTGCGTCGCCTCTAGTGCTGCCGCAGTATTGAAGCTACAACATGATGAGCGCACGATCTGACAACGAGGAGGTGAAACTCTCCTCATCACCCCCCGACCAGGTTAGTCTTTTATAAAAAAAAACTAAATTTTCAAATGCACAGCCATACACAAACAGTCGTTTTCATACCAAATAAAATAGCTTTAGTTCTGTAAGGTTCATTTAGGGAGAATGTTACGAATTGGTATTTTAAACATAAAATTATTAAAATAGAATATTATTTAGAAATATAACTTCTTCGTTTAGTGAGTGAGAATGCAGCCTCCTCCTGCAAACCTTGCAAAATCATTCGCTCCATTATGGAGTATAATGGTGACAAATGGCTGTGCATTTCCTATTTTTCAAATACCGTTGATGTGTTTATCTCAAAGCTCACGATTCATTAATGTTTACTCAATCAAATGCAAGCTTGCGATGTTGAATTATTAACTTCTAGGTGCTTGTTTGTGTTGTAATCAGTGGACTATTAACATAATACCTTTGCTCAGCGAAATAATTGATGTTGATGCTTGCCCCAGTGGGCAATATTCTTGTACTAACTAGGTCTAAGTCTGAACATAGGCCTAAATGGCGAATTTATGTTAGCTTATAAATTAAACTATATTTATGTTATGGGACGGTGTTCAATTCAATTGTACACGAAAACTTAATTTTCATTATTTAATTAGTGCTGCTGTTAAGACTAGGAATTAATGCAAATATAAATTGAATGAATTGAAACTGAAATAATTTTGTTTATAAACCAACCTCTCTATTGGACAAAATGAGTCAGATTTCTCCTGCAGATTTAACACATGCCACTCCATTTAAAAATCATAGGCCTACTTTGTTTGTTTAAACTTTTTAACCGAATTAACTAACGAATTAATTATTTTTAATAATAGGGAATATATTGAAATGAAATGAAATATTTATTCTGTAAATTGGTTATAAATAACACTTTTACACGTCATGTTTTTTTGCGTGTTTAGTTTAGCTAGATGAGGCCGGTATTTCCTAACTGACTACTCTATTGTGTCAGGACTGTGAAAAGGGAAGTTTGACATAGCCTGTGATGATAAACAGTTCCATAAAAGCAATAAAGATAGATATACTTTAAAAATTGGTATAACTAATTGGTATATCAATCAATTTAATTTTTTTTGTCATTATTAGTATAATATTTATGCATATTTTTGGTAAATTTTGCTTTAGTATCCTATCCATAATATATTTTTATTGTGAGAAATTGAATTTGAAATCTACTAGTCACTAAATATTTAACGTCTGTTTTTTTTTTATAACAGACATTTTCGACCCCATCTCACTTAATCATAAAAGAGCACTCATACACTCGTTGATTACCTAAATTTATTTTTATCGTCAAGGTTTGGCTTAAGGATCTAATAGATATAACTATACACGCCATAGTTTATTTAATAGATTCAAATTGAACGAATATAATTATCTGGATAATTATAATCTCTTGATTGAAGTAAAGGAAAGAAGATTCAAAGCAAATAAGTAAGTGAATAACAAGATTTCCACACCTACCTGTTAATCGTTAGGGACCGTTCAAGTATTACGTGAGCACTATAGGGGGGCGTGGGGGTCTTTGCTTTGCTTATTTTTGATGACATGGGGAGTGGGGGATCTAGATGGTGATTACGTCAGCAGTAATTATTTAATTTTTTACACATATAGCAACACACATTGTCAATGCTTTAAAATGAAATGCATTTTCGGGGATTCCTACAAATAATGTATTGTTGAATTTCGTGTCAGTAAAGTTTATTTAAATGAATATTATGTGCGTTACAGACTTCTTTCCAAACCTATTCCTTATTTCTAGATTTATAACTGCTGTTCATGAATCAATCAATTATACCAATGTTTACGTAAGTATGGAGGGGGGGGGGGGGGGGGTAGGAGCTTTGCTTACTTTAGCTGACGAGGGGGAGGGTGGGTAAAAATTGCAAAAAATGTGCTTACGTAATACTTGAACGGCCCCTTCTGTTAATTCTACTAGTTGGTCTGCTTGTTTAATAAGGACAAAGATATTAAAAAAAAACCCTTCCCAGGCAACTCGAGTCGACCAATCTTAGACTAATTTTGATCAATATGAAATTAGTCTTAATAACTTCTTACTTATTAAGCGTCAATAGCTTAGTGGTTAAGGTATCGGACTTGTGATCGAGAGGTCACGGGTTCGAACCCCACCCATTATTACACTATTACCGTGAACCCACACCACACACAAGCTTGGAGGGTTTAACAAGATTGCTAGTAAAGTGAAATTTACCCAAATTGCTAGTTTTCTTTTAAACGAATAAAAATACTCGGCAGAGAAGCGATGACCCAATGGTTACTGCACGATTTACGACTAAAAATTACGAGTTGAAGGAGGGGTTCGATCGCAGGTAGGCACATAACTTTGAGTAACGTACACCATCGCTAATGAAAAACGGTGATGAAAAACGTCGTGAAGAAATATCATGTTCTACGACCGAAAGATCGAAAAATATGCGACATCCACCAATCTGCACTGGTTCCGCATAGAGATATAAACCTTACTAATATTATAAATGCGAAAGTAACGCTGTCTGTCTGTGTGTTACACAATCACGCCTAAACTACTGAACAGATTTAAATGAAATTTGGTACCGACATAGTCTAGAGCCTGAAAAAGGCTGCTTTTTAAAGCGAAAAAAGGGCTGTAAGGGGTTGAAATAGGGGATGGAAGTTTGTATGGAAATTACGTCATTTTTCAAGCTAGAAGCTTGAGACTTATTTTCTACACTTTTGATTAGTAAAATGTACTTAAATAAGCTATTAGCAGTAAAATATTGTAAATAGCTTATTTATGTATGAGTTTTATTTTCAAAATGATTAGTCTAAAAAATTAAAAATACTGCCCAAAGTCACTATTCCGCGCGGACGAAGTCGCGGGCACAGCTAGTCATAATATATATATATATATATATATAATAGAGAAGAGAAGAGGCCTGTACCGCCGCAGTCAGAACGTTATACGCTGGTTGGTTATACACCGGTTGAATCAACGGGGTTTTCACCCTTTTACTGTGAGACCTCAACAATAAGTCGCACAAATTCTAAGTCATCACAATTCCTTATATAATATTCCCTATTACCTTAATATATACAACGGGTAACAGAATAAACGCAATTCCTGAAAGAAGTTGGTTCAGAATCGGCTTCTGAATCGATTTCCGTCATAAAACATAGGTTTTTCAACATAAGATTTTTTCCACATCAAAAACATCTTTCATTTAACTTAAAATGGAAACACAGTATCATGACTAATTAATTCAATCCTTAATTCAAGGAAAAGCGTTCGTGTGCCTGTCGGCATATTTCGTATTGCATGAGTATGTATGCGTCTGCGTAAGGATATTGTATGACGCACATGCGTTTAGTAAAGATAACCATTTTATAAAGGATGTCTAGGTTTGGTTTCAATTTATTTAGTTACGGATATTGTTTTAGACTTATAATTTAATATTCTAATTGGGGTGTCTGAGGTATTGCGCTTAATCTGTTACACCTTGTATAAATAATACCAATCACCTTACACGAGTATGGTTTTATGTGTAGGTAATCAAAAATGAAATGATTTTGTTTCGAAATTCCTTATGGGTGTTACGTTGTTTAAATCAGTTATTTTATTGATAAATCGATAAGACTGCCCATTGTATCATTAGTTGTTAAGTCCTTGTTTATTTTATGTTATGGTTTACAATTTATATCTAACACACAGTTTTATGTAAACATCTTAAACATCATACTGTATTAAATTTTCACGCTTACCCTGTACAAAATAGCCTCGAATCCTATTAAAAAATAATGCCATAAATTAAAGAATAAACAATTCTTATAGAATAAACAATTACCTACAGGGTCCTCATAAAAATTGACCAGTACAAATTGTAAGGACTTTAAAATAGCCTACTTCGGTGTTTCTTCTCAGGGTAGTTAGTTAGGAAATACCGGCCCTATCTTATTTAGTGACCAAAAAGATACACGTGGAAATGTTTTGATCTATTAAAAAAATAAATACCAGTTGTAATTTTATGACGTCAATCGGGTTTTTATTATATCATTGCGTCAATCCATAAACTAAGCAGTAGGTATATTGTATCCTTAGATTATAATAAACTAGCTGTTCCCGCGACTTCGTCCACGCGGAATAGTGACTCGGCAGCATTTTCAATTTTTTTGGCTAATGATTTTGGAAACAAAAATCATACATAATTTGAAAATCGTATTTATTAATATCTAATCAAAAGTCTAAAAAATAAGTTTCAAGCTTCTAGCTTTAAAATTGACGCAATTTCCATATAAACTTTCATCCCCTATTTCAACCCCTTACAGCCCTTTTTTCGCGTTAAAATGTATGTCCTTTCTCAGGCTCTAGACTATGTCCGTACCAAATTTCATTAGAATCGGTTCAGTAGTTTAGGCGTGATTGCGTAACACAAAGGCAGACAGAGTTACTTTCGCATTTGTTATATTGGTAAGGATATCTGATTTTCCTGATACCTATACATGATAATATTATGTTGTGTATTCTCACAAAACTTTTCATTTCTTAAAATTGTAGGCTCTATTTCACCAAAAATGTATTTAAATCAAGAGTGACTATTCACTCTTCTATGTTCTATTTTATCTTCTCCTATGTTACTATCAGGTAAGTATGAAAAAAAATTCATTTCTGACCACGCCATTTCATGCTATTAGGTGAGATGGCGGTCAGGCACGAGCCTATAATCAATAAAATATCGCTCCAAATATGCCATAAATAGATATAAGTAATATATTTTATTGTACAACAAAATTTTAATACAAATCTTATACAATATTCGCAACACAGATAATATATTCATCATACTACTAATCCCATGATATTTAGGATCGGAACAACGCGTTTTTTCTTCCATTTAGTCCTTTCAATCTTCAGTCTTCCGTTTCACCTTCCTCCATCTCCGTTCTTATCCATTCGAAATTATATACATAATTATTTCATCAACCATTGCGCTTCATATATTCTCTAGCTCTACACATGACCGCACCAAGACAAACGAAATCTTCTCAACATCTCACGATACAACCACCATTTTCAGACCCACTCTACTTAGAATCTAATTTTGCACATTATACATTTATACAACTCTACATATCCATACCAATCATTTATCAATATAGTCATCTATGTTACAGGTAATATATCATTATCCGTCTGTTTTGCGGTCCATTTTTTTGCATATTATATAGCGACAGGATTCATCGCGGACATGTAGATTTTTATACTCTACTTGAATCGCATATACTGGTTTACCATTTCATTACCATTAATGTCGTTACTTGAATAAAAATAATTACATTTATTTTCAGACATAATCCATAGTGTGGTTAGTAGCAAATTAACTTAATGCTATGTCAGTACAAAACAATAACAAAATATCAATCATCTGTTTAGCTAGAGATTGGCTTAACCTATAACCACCTTATCGCACAAACCTTAACATAACGTTCTTTTCCATGATCTAACTAAGTCAAGGTAAGAATAAAAACATGTTTTTAAGACTGGTTTGAAATAATTTGAAGTACATTGACCACAATATAATTACATAATGAGAGGTAACAATTACCCACTTTAAATTGCTGCATAATTTCGGTCTAACACTACCGATTAACTGATTCTTAATTTAGCGTATTAACTACACGATAATATAGGAACGATTACGTGGAGTCATGTTAAATTTGCAACATTAAGTTTGCTCTTACATCATTTTGTTTAATAACAAGTACAGATCAATAACACAAGATACGTGTATTTGCGTCGATAACATCGATTGTAAACATTTACCACTGCAATAACAATAATAAGACAGTAATACTATGGTGTCTGCGCGTCCAGTCAATCCAGATGCAGTGTTTACCTATTAGTTTAACTATTACTTGAGATGTCTGACCTCCACACCCAGTAACTGGGTAACACGATACTCCAAGCAAGACAAGTCTCAGTATTTCTGGCTTATGAATATCCGTGACTGTCACAAGTAATGAAATGAAAAATACAGCGGAAATCAGCCGGGAATGACTGTTTAACGTACTTTTATGGTAGGACCATCCAGGATCGACCGAGGCAGAAGTCACTCATTCTCGACGATCCGCCCATACTGCTTAATCACTCAGCCACGAACTCCTCCTGTGCAACCGCTGAATGTTTGGCTAATACTGGAGACACTATGGGTAACATCAGATCTTTGCTGTTAGCCATCAACAGAACTGCAATATGCAGTTAGCCTCACCAGAAATGCGGAAGCTAGAAACCCAAGTGGGTTTACATTGCAGTCGGTACAGCGAAGGCCAGTGTTTCCTTACTAGATTTTATTACGCGGAGTATAATTTAGCCTGAGAATAGTTGTTATGGCAATCAAGCACATAAGCAAATTAATAATTCATAATAATTCTGCCTATAACGTTCGCACTGCTGGGTCACAGGATAGCCCATCCCGTGGGTCCAGTGTGTGGTGGTGGATGTCGCATGTCTTCGGACTTTGGTCCTACGACATACCGGCTCTCACGGCAGCATGAAAAGAGCGGCTGTCGCAACCGAATACTGGGCACGCCGCAATCGCGGCGATAAGTCTTCTCTTTGAGGAGTGGCTGGAGAGACGCCACGGCGTCCTCTCTTTGAGTAGTGGCTGAAGAGACGCCACGGCGTCCTCACCTTCCGCCTGACGCAGGTGACACGGGTGTTTCGGGAGGTATCTGTTTCGGATTCAGCGGGAGAGCACGCTCGGGTGTCGACATTGCGTGGACCACCTGGAGGACACGGTGGAGGTGTGCCCCGCTTGGGCAGAGCCTCGCCGTGTCCTCGTTGAGCCGATCGGCAGCGGTGACCTCTCGATTTCGGCCCTGGTTCAGAACAGGTGTGGAGCGAGAGATTCGGTCGCTTCTTTCTGCGAAGCAGTCATGCTAGCGAAGGAGCGTACGCGCGAGGAAGAGACAACTCTCTTCCGTACGCCCCAGCCACCGCGGAAGACACCCCAAGCGTGGAGGATCGCGAGCCGATCTCCAGCCACCGTAGGCGCGGGCTTGCGGACGGCGAGCAGGGGTAGCTCATGGTCCGGTAAGGGATCGGCGGCGCGTCGTGTTGCACGCGCGCCTCAAAGAGCTGTCAGCACCATTGACGGCGCCCCATAAGGCCATTGCCTGTCGGGGTTGCGAGAATGTTCTAACGAGATACCGCGGTCCCGGAACTTAAGGGCAGCTGAAGGAGCAGGGTGGGTTTTTAGTCAGTAGAAGTCTGACACTCCCTTCCGCTCCGCCCACAGCGGGAGAAGTCATTTGATGATTTTCCCAACCAGACAAAAAGAAAAAAGAAGTTCATACCGACTGCCTTACGATGTTTTTTTCCGTTACCAATTTGAGAGCAGTGCTGGTGAAATAAACTACACAAAGTAATGTGCCTGAGGGGGCTCGAACTCACGATCTGCAATTCACTAGTCGGGCTACCAACCACTAGGCCACCACCGCACTGCCGTTATAAGCACATTACTTTGTGTAATTTTTATCATCACTACTGCTGCATAAGTCGGTGACGGAAAACGTTGTGAGATAGATAGCTAGCGGCATAGATAGATACATAGAATATACTTTATTGTACAACAAAATTTAAACACACCTATTTAACATTACCAGCGAAAGACTCGAAATTATGTTGAATTCGTTAGGTGTGGAAAGTGAAAAAGTAGGGCTCAAAATGAACAGTGACAAAACTAAGGCAATGACTAACAGCAATACCAATCAAATTAGCCTGTTTGGCAAACCGTTGGAGTATGTAACTAGCTACATATACCTCGGCAAATTAATATCACTAAGAGACAGCAACGCAGAAGAAGTCGAACGCAGGGTAAAGATGAGCTGGAGGAAGTTCTGGAGCTTAAAAGAAATTCTGGGAGGGCCTTTTCCTCTCCACCTGAAAAAGACTATTATGGACACCTGTATCCTACCGACTCTCACGTACGGCTGCCAAACATGGACATATAACAACAAAATAAAAACAAAAATAGTAACCTGTCAAAAAGCAATGGAAAGAAAAATAACAAAAATAAGAAAAATTCAAAAGATAAGAAGCGAACATATCAGAAAAAAGACAAAACTTACAGATGCTCTCAAGTATGCTCTTACTCAAAAGTGGCGTTGGGCAGGCCACCTAGCGAAATACACGGATGAAAGATGGACAGCAGAAGTGACAACATGGGCAGGACCAACAGGCAAAAGAAGAAGAGGCCGTCCGAAGACCAGATGGCTCGCTGTCATCATAGCAATAGCTGGAAAGGAGTGGAGAACTAGAGCGAAGAACAAGAAAACATGGACTAAGCTGGAGGAGGCCTATACCCAATATGGGGTTCCAACAACAGAATAAAAAAAAAAAAATATATATATATATATTAATTGTAAGGTTGCTGGAAATAAAGGGTTTATTATTTATTTATTATTTATTTAACATTATTTCTTAATTCTATGGTTACAATGATGGTCTTATCGCTAAAAGCGATTACTTCCAGACAACCTTTGGAAGTCCTTTCAAAACTTCAATTAAAGTGGGGAGGGCTAAATTAGTATAGTCATAAAACAGAAAATAATATATATACATATACACACAAATATATAAATACAATACATAAGTAATCCTTACTATAATATTATAAATGGGAAAGTAACTCTGTCTGTCTGTGTGTTACGCAATCACGCCTAAACGACTGAACCGATTTTAATTAAATTTGGTACGGACATAGTCTAGAGCTTGAGATAGGACATAGGCTGCTTTTTAATGCGAAAAAGGGCTGTAAGGGGTTGAAATAGGGGATGAAACTTTGTATGGAAATTACGTCATTTTTAAAGCTAGAAGCTTGAAACTTATTTTTTAGACTTTTGATTAGATATTAATAAATACGACACTTAAATTATGTATGAGTTTTATTTTTAAAATAATTAGTCTAAAAAATTAAAAATGCTGCTGAAAGTCACCATTTCGCGCGGACGAAGCCGCGGGCATAAGCTAGTCTATATATATAAATATAATGTGTTCATGAACATCATGTATAGAGGAAATAAAAGAATAATCATAAGAAAATGATTAGCAACCGAGCGGCATATCGTAGAACCAAACATTCGAAGACATATTGTGACAGCCACTAAAGCGCACTGAGTGGATCACGATCCGTTCAGAAGAGCTGAATTATTATTAAGAGTTAGAGGAAAATCATCGAATGACTTCTCCCACTCTGGGTGGAGCGGAAGGGAGTGTCAGACTTCTACTGACTAAAAACCCACCCTGTTCCTTCAGCTGCCCTTAAGTTCCAGGGCCGCGGCATTTTGTTAGAACATTTCCGCAACCCCGGCGGGATTAAGAGTTAGCCTGGCTTTGTTTAATAGAAGTCTTGAATGACTACTTATCTATCGATAGTATCTTCAATATTCATATAATGCAAGTTAGGTATATCAGGTAGGACTTCCACGTCGTCAATCATGTTTTCAATTGTGACCCTTGAATCAACTCTAGTGTCAGAGAATCTTCATCTCCATGAGCCAAATTTTTATCCAAATCCGTTCACATGATACTTATACAGAAAGATAATCCGACAGACTGGGAAACAAAAAGACGTAGTTACTTTTGCATTTGTAATATTAGCATTAAGGATTAGTATTTTTCTTTAACGCCATGTTTATTTTGAAGTTCTCAATTTCTTGCAAGCGAGTCGTACCTACTATATCATGGAGGTATGCGGAAAACCAAATAAAATAGCAATATTACTTGTCATGTCGTAAGTTTATCGTACTAATTGCACCCTGTAATCGAATTTAACGTGATCCATAATTAATTATCTCCCGGGCTAGTCTGTGTTTTCGTAAAACAGACACACAAACAAACACATAAAAGGCGAATCAATTAAATACTTGATTTGATTAGTCTGCTATGTCACGTAGTTCATTTGAACCCTATGTATTGTAGCTGAATATTACATAAGCATTTCAGTTACGAAGTGAACTAAGAGCTAGCGATAAATTTATCAATTTACCACATTTTTGTAAAACATAGTCGTCATAATTTGCACATTAAACGTCGGGTTATCTGTTAAATATTAATTTTTATACTTATTATTTCGGCCAATGTCAACAATAATAAAAAACGTGATAAGACACCTTATTATTATTATTTTATATTCGCAATTCAATTATAATTAAAACCAAGACTATTTCGTTTTCATTCAATATTGTTTACGTCTAGTTTTATTATTTGCTTTGTTGGATAATTAAATGCAAATAGAAAATGGAATATAAATAAGTGGTTAGAAAAAAGAGGCGAGGTGATCGAATGACTTGCATTTTATGTGCGTAATAAAACTCTAAGTAGTAAAAATATAACTGTGTGGAAGTCTGCACACGTCTTCGGGATCGGATTAGCGAAAATAAGAGTATGATGCGCCCTGCGCGCTGCACACATTCACCGATAAGTTCAACTCTGTCGATAGCCGATCCCAGAGGCGCGTGGTGCCGCCTACGTGACGGGTACCGCCAGCCACCCGGGTCCTGAGGTTATCGCGCTGATTCCACGCAACGTGGATGTGGCCTCTTCGCCCGATGCGGCTAAATGGGCCGCCGGTTATCAGCCCAGTAAACATCTCTGTGACGCAAGCGTGATATTTACATTTCATTTCTAATATTCCAGTATTCACTTCCTGTCTTTTATCTCTAACTAAGGAATTTCTTAGATAGACACAGACATTGAACATAGGCATCTGACCGTCGATTGATCTAGAATATTCTTGCTTACATTAGTTACTATGTACCTAACTTTAGTGACTATAGTATTCAATGCAAAGTAGACTCCAAAAATTGATATGTTTTTGTTTGGATTCTGAATGACGGACTACTTTTAGATACTTTTCAACAATATTAAGTTATGTACTGCTCCATATTTGCCAATACTGTAGCATTTCTTTTTCTTTTCCAGCCAAAACTGATGGAGGGAGGTAACTACATCCGCGAGGGTCGCGACTCTAGCAAGTCCACCTGGCTTCTGTTCTCCCCTGCCACTCCCGACGGGGCTGGAGCTCTCGCCAAGTTCTTGAGCGTCTTCTCCTCACATGGAGTCAACCTTATGCACATTGAGTCCCGCTCCTCAGCCAGGAGGCCAGGATATGAGTTCATGGTGGAGTGTGAACATGGTGCAGGAGACTTTGGAGCAGCTCTTGATGAACTTAAAGACAATGTTGGCTACTTGAATATAATTTCTAGAAATTATAAGGATAACAGATGTAAGTTTACGTGTAAATCTCGTCTCTGTCCAAATCGACTATATTTTTGATAACAATTATTGCAAGTAATATTTTTGTCACAGTAATATTTGTGTCTGATATAATGTAAAATATAAAACCAAATTCGTGATTTTGAGCGGGTGACCCCGAATTGATTTGTGACTATCATGGCGCTGGCAGCGAGGAAGACAGCTGCAACGCAGTGCACACGCACAAACTCATTGACTCAATCCTGAATTATTTTTGAAATCCTGTAATATTTGCGTTATCCTCTAAAAGTATTTAGTGTTATTGTTTAACAATATAGTCTGTAGATATTGATTTTCCAAGTAATGCCTGCACCTACACGCTCATGGAAAACCAACATACCAAAGATCAGCTAGGGCACGTCAGCCGCAATCGATCGGCGATTCAATATTGAATATATTATCTACTCCATAGCATAGAATGAAGATTTACTGTTTTACAGATGCGGTACCCTGGTTCCCTCGTCGTATCCGCGACCTGGACAGGTTCGCCAATCAGATCCTGTCATACGGAGCTGAGCTGGACTCGGACCATCCCGGGTTCACTGATCCCGAATACCGCGCCCGTCGCAAGTACTTCGCGGATATCGCCTACAACTATAAGTACGGCCAGCCCCTGCCTCATGTGGACTACACACAGGACGAAATCTCCACCTGGGGAGCAGTGTTCAGGAAGCTGACTGAGCTATACCCCACACACGCCTGCAAAGAACACAACCACGTGTTTCCCCTGCTCATTGAGAATTGTGGTTATAGGGAAGATAATATTCCACAGTTGGAGGACGTTTCCAACTTCCTTAAAGGTAAATAGATCCCTATAAATAAATAAATAATCTTTATTGGCATCAAAAGGTTTTACGGATAAGATGAAGCCCTGACCCCTCAGCTAGGTATATATAATACCTGTGTTACGGGAACCAGTGCTTTCTCCCTATTGCATTAACTTAATTTGTAGCAATAACATAATTATTAAAATCATATAAACAATAAGTAAAAGAGAAGAAAACAATTAAATTAATGTAAAATACATTTTTTAAATTAAATACAGATATTGTCCTGACGCATGTAATTTGTTTATGTCGTATTTACTTGTGTAACGTGTGGTGAGTGAGTAGGTATGTTGTTTTGTAGATACGTGAATGTGTGTCTGTGTGTATGTTTGAGCATTTTTTGCCAATATACTTTATATGAAAGCCTATTATAGTGGAGACTCGGTTTGTATATATTCAAGCATCAATCATGGTATTTTTGCCTTAGTTTTATACCGCTATATAAATATCATAGATCAAATCAATTCAGTAAAGAAATACAAACTTGGAACTCCTATTAAAAAAATTATCAAATAACAAGTTTATAGAAAAGTACAGATAGCCCAAAAAGTATATATGTAAGTAATATATTCTTAGAGGACATTAGGCTTATTAAACCACACCTCCTCCGTTCCAGATTGCACAGGCTTCACGCTCCGGCCAGTGGCTGGCCTGCTCTCCTCGCGAGACTTCCTGGCTGGCCTAGCGTTCCGCGTGTTCCACAGCACGCAGTACATCCGCCACCACTCGCGGCCGCTGTACACGCCGGAGCCCGACGTCTGCCACGAGCTGCTGGGCCATGCACCGCTCTTCGCCGACCCCGCCTTCGCGCAATTCTCACAAGAGATCGGTCTCGCCTCCCTCGGAGCGCCTGATGACTATATCGAGAAACTAGCAACCGTGAGTCCGATTGAACTTTATCATTATTATTTATTTGTAGAGAACTAGCAATATGGTTAAAAATTATTAGCAATCTTGTTAACCCCTGGAACAAAGCTAAAAATTTGCTAGTGCCTGGAGTGGGTTCACGGCAATAGTACAATGGCCTACCCATTATTGCAAGAAGATTGCAAGTAATTTTTAAAGCCGCGACCTCTCGATTACGAGTCCGCTACCTTAACCATTAGTCCACTGACGCTTTAGTTTGCTTACCCATAGCAATTATTTGTTTCACCACGAGAACGTTTCTGCCACATTTTTGAGCGTCCCAATCTCTGTTTTAGTGCTTCTGGTTCACCGTTGAGTTCGGCTTGTGCCGGCAAGAAGGCAAGTTGAAGGCGTTCGGCGCTGGTCTCCTGTCTTCATTCGGAGAGCTGCAGTACTGCCTCTCCGACAAGCCCGAGCTGAGGGACTTCGACCCTGACAGCACCGGTGAAACCAAGTACCCCATAACGGAGTACCAGCCCATCTACTTTGTCGCCAATAGCTTTGAAGATGCTAAGGACAAAATGATGTAAGTGGCATAGTCCTGTGCTTTTCAATCAGCATTTAATCGAAATTTAGATGCATTTAAATACGATTTTTTTATTCAAGCACAGCTTTAAATGAGCATTCTAATTCATTACCAGAGTTACAATTATGAAAGAAAAGGTTATGGAAAGTTATCCGATCCAATTAACTTCAAATTATAGTGGTAAATTAATTAGTCACAGCAATATTAAGGAATATAAGATGAAATTTCTAACTCGTAAACTTTACGTAAGTATTAACATTGACTGTTGATGAATTCCAGAAAATTCGCCCAAAAGATCCCTCGTGACTTCGGTGTAAGATACAACCCTTACACTCAGAGCGTGGACATTCTGGACTCTCCGCGACAGATGCAGGACCTACTGCGCGAGGTGCATCAGGAGATGAACCTGCTTCTTAACGCCATGAACAAGTTATAGAAAGGCCAGGTGGAGGAGCTCCACTTTATAGGAAATGTGGAACCACAGCGAATGGAATAGCCGAGTTGACAGCTGAGGCGTTTCAGTGCCTTTAGCAAGTGATGCAATATTAAGTTCTAAATTGAGCTACACGATAGCTGACAAATGCTTGCTCTGTCTGGACAGGTCCTCTCGAATCTATGTGCTTCTTTTCTCAAAAGAGACACACACATGAACCTACATGCTTATCATATGATTTGACCTTTACGAATTGTATGGACTTTAAATGAGAATTAGACCTCTGAGTTTGTTTCGGTGTTCCTTCTCAGAGTAGTCAGGAAACATCGGCCTCGTCACTTAACACGGGAAAAAAGTACGTGTAAAGTATCATTTATGACCAATTTACACCAGGACACCAGTGTCCTGAAATACGGGCCATGAGCCTAGCTTAGGCAGCAGTCTCCCACAATGTTTGTATATTATTAATACACAAAATGTCTAAAACCATTGTATTGTGGCGAGAAAATAAACCATTTACTTATTTCAATACTTGCCAAACTTTTGTTACCTACATGTGGTTCTGTGAGCTAGCTTTGCATAGCAAACTCCAAGGACTGCATTAGCTCCGCTATCAGCTTAACAACAATGGGCGTTTCTTATATTCATTTAATTTCAAGAAGTGGAACTCTGCACCTTATGCTTATAAAGATCTCACGAACCACAAAGTATAGTGAGTACCGATGGCAGTTCGAGATTTAACTAGGTATTCTGGATTGGCTGGACCAACTCCCACGTACTACAGGATTCTGATATTCCAAGTAGTAATAAGAATAGAAGATAGTGTTCCAATTAGGAGATTTTGCTTAGTACTACGTAAATCATAAGTATTTTTTATCCAGTTAAAAATGTGTTGAAACTGGAATTTGCTTAAAGTAACTTGGCATTGTTTAATTTATAGAATATAAGCAAGGTCAATTTCTTTGTTTTATAAAAAAAATGGTTTATTGTGTTTGTTAGATTACAAAACATTGCACTTATATTGAATAGTCAATGTGTATAATAAATTATTTCTTAAGACGCCGCCTCTAGCCGACAGATGAATTCAATTCGTAAAGACAATTCAAAATATACCTAGAAAACCAAATACAGGGTGTATTTTTAATAAACATAATGTTAACTACATTTTAGAACTATGTGTTGTACTTTCTGATTAGTTTATCGTAACTTAGTATATTGTAATGATAGTTTAAGAAAATAAATTGTAAACAAAAACCGATTCTTTTGAACTTCCTATTAATTTATTAAACACATATGAATTACAAACTGAAAATGGAACTGATTTCTCTAATAATCAGCTTCAGCTGAAAACGATTTTATTGAACAGATCATTTATTCCTTCCAAGGTGGTCCAAGGGTCAGTAGACTTACTATGGGGTCCCTGTGGGCGTTGAATTTACAACGGCGATCAGCCCTGCGTAGCCCTGGTTCAGACCATGCAGGTGCGGGGTGAGCGGGAATGGGATGCAGTTGCCTTCTGCGAAGCAGTCATGCTAGCAAAGGAAGAGGCTGAACGCGTCAGGGAGAGACAACTCTCTTCCTCACGCCCCCGCCAACGCGGGAGACGCCCCGGGCGTCGGGGATCGCAAGCCGATCTCCGGCCACCGCAGACGCGGGTTTGCGGGCGGCGAGCAGGGGTAGCTCTACGTCCGGTAAGGACCAGGCCCGGGTCGACGGCGCGTCGTGTTCCACGGACGTCTCAAAGAGCAGTAGCATCATTGACGGGGTTCGATAAAGCCATGGCCTGCTTGCGGGAATAGCCTAATTGGCTATGGCTAAGGTGTCGGACTCGTAATCGAGAGGTCGCGGGTTCTAACCCAAACCCTCTTGCCGTGAGCCCACTCCAGACACAAGCATATTTAGCTTAGTTGGAGGGGTTAACAGGATTGCTAGTAATGTGACTTCTACACTAGAGGTGGGCAAAGTGTATCATTTTTGAGATTGGAACATTTGCATCTCGATCACTGAAATGATCCGGAACATTGATATGTTTCATTTGGCTCATTTAGATCATCGGCTCAAAAGACTCAGTAAACGCCCGCGACGCGACGTCATATATAGAACATTACATTCAACATAACATTCTTACGTTGCGTTGCGGACGTTTACTATTGAGACATAGAAATGTTTTGAGGCATCAATACTGAATGTTTTATGTCTACATATTTATTGTAATAAGTGAGATTATATAATTATAAAGTCGATCTTCGTGCATAGGATACAAGAGTCAATAGTTAAAGTAACTCAGTGTCTCTTAGTCGCCCTCTCTCGCTCGCTCACTGTTCAGTCGCCACACGAGCGACGCGTCGCACGAAATGAGCCAGAGCAAAGTAATGTTTCAGATTCGAATGATGCATTTGAAACGTTGTTACTGAACCAATCTTTTGAATCACTTCAATGATTCGAATCAGTGAGTCGGCTCCGTAAAGAGTTACACACGCCTATTCTACACATACTGATAGTTATCTTTTTTAAAGAAAAAAAAAATCTAACGAGATACTGCGACCCCGGATCAGAAGGGCAACTGAAGAAACTGGGTAGGTTTTTAGTCAGTAGAAGTCTGACACTCTCTTTCGCTTCACCAGGAGCGAGTGGAGTCTTTTGATGATTTTCCCACCGAGAAAAAGACCTAAGTACCTTTATAATATTATTTTCAGCTTGGTTCGTCCATATCTTTCTGAGACTTGATAAACAAATAGATGGACACGGAGACATTCCAACAGTCAATGAAACGATCCCATAAGGATTTCGTTTTTGCTTTTGGGGTTTGGAACCCAATTATGTATCTGCTAAATCTATACTAATTATTATAAAGATACAAAATTAGCTTGTAAGTTTGTATGTTTGCATGTAGGGGTAATCTTCGGAATTAAAGATCGAATTCTAAAAAATATTTCTTTGGTAGAAAGCTGCATTATTGATGAGTGCTATACGCTATATTTGTTTTAGACATCCACGCAGACGAAACCGCGGGTCAATTGCTAGTACATATATAAAAATATATTGCAGTCTCATTGAAACTACAGAGCAGCGGGACTGATTACATTAATTCTTACCGGGAAAGTTTAAAAGGTCTGAAAGACAACCTCTGTCGGGCGAGCTAGTACTTTTTACATAATTGAAACGAGTAAGTCTATGCTTCTGAAACAAGTATTGCTCAAGTTGAAGCTCTTATAGGATGTTAAAAATATAAACAGCACTTAACCAACATAATATATTTAAAAATTTGTACAGAATAAACTTAAGTACCTAGTACTTGTAGCAACTACTTAATAACTATAAAATGACAAGATGACGCACTACATGTCACTTAACGGCTACATCATAAGTTAATATATCCTATATGTGTGGAACACGGGCGAATGTTCTGCGCGTGCGCATCGACCGACCCCCCGTGTGTCCTCCCCCGTTATTTACAATAATTAGTTAAGTACACCATTTTATTTACAATACTGAACAAAATCTAATAATATCGTCGATACACTACGCCGATGTAATTGACAGACAATACAAGAGCTAGAATTGCTGAAATTTGCCTTATATAACTACTTTTTACAATACAGAAATAAAGTTATAGTCATGATGTCCGTTTTGAATTAAAAGTATTATTTTAGTTTACTTAGTTTTTTGTTCAGGTTCGTTCGTCGTCGTCATGTCACCTTAGACTTGTAAGTGACTCTACTGACAGTGGATGTTTTAAGGTTATCCAATGTTTATTATATTTAATGTTAAAGATTTATATATGTATGTTGAGTTTGACTTGCAAGTAGTGGCACTGAAGACGTACATAGTTACCGGAGCAGAGGCCAAAGACAACTAGACAAACCAGGCTAATTCACAAAAAATGTTATCATAATTATGTATGTATGTTAAATATAAATGCTGATTTGCAGATTCTAAATTCAAATTTGTCATTGCTTTGAAATTAGAATTGGCAAATCACTATGGTTTTACAAAATGGTGGTGAATGTTTAGGTGTTGGGTGGATATTCTCTTCTACATTTTGTCATAATCATAGTTTGAAACAAAATGTAAAAATTAACATACCTACAAGTACAGTCTCTCTAGTTCTATTGCTTTTTTCACATTTAAGTATTTATCTACCGCTTATAATTACAATTTGGCACTAAACTATAGTATTCTAAAGATGTATAAAATTGCATAGATTAGTTTTTGTTTTAGTACAATAATAAGAAATGTAAACGAACCGAGAACAGTTTCGTGAGAGAAAGTATCACAGTTACTAGAAATAAATAAATAAATATAACTTTTTACAATAAATATTAAAAGTCCGCATAGAGATTCATAAGTTATGGTTTTGTTAAAATTACAAAGTTAAACATTATTTATTATGCGTGTTGCTATCATTTATAACAAATAGATGACGATATCCCGCATGATATAAACGGTTGATATTTTTTTACAATCGATACAACACTACTCGCGTTCACATAAACACACTTACTACAACTTACCCTCAGCATTTACATATTTTTAAGATTAGAAATTACATGATGTATGGCAAACAGGGCAATTAACCTACGTACATTCCCGATTGGTGTAATACATGGCAAAACTAGCAGTATGTTAGATTTCTAAGATCATTAACGATGTAGTAAGATATGGCGATTCTGTACAGAGGTGCGTGGAACGGCGGGGTTTCTCAAACCGTGGCGGTGCGCGGCCAGCGTTCCCAGTTCACACCTCGCTCTGCATGCAGTGGATCGACGAGTCTTCAGACAGCTCATCCATTGAGGAATCCGTGAAAGATGTTCCATCTGAAAAACATACAAACGTAACATAAGTATACCAGCCCTGATTAACAGAAAACAAAATGAATTAGATTAAGAACGATAGATAACATCTTTTTAACCGAGTTCAAAAAAAGGAAGAGGTTCTCAGTTTATCTTGAACTTTTTCTCATTTTCATTCTATTTATTTATTAAGACAAGTTTCACAAGTAAATGCATGTTATATCTTCTGCCAAACTGCAGTACAGTTTGTCGGCAGTGTTCTCGTGGAATCTTTAAATTATATAATATTATATATTAAACTACTTAATACTACCTATATACTATACTTAAACTATATTTCGACGTAAACAAATATGCACAAACACACTAAATATCTACTGATGGGCTGAGGTTGTCCTGCCCGCCGTTTTATGTATAACTCATACATAACTCGAAGACGGATGGACCGATTTGGAAAATTCTTTTTTCGTTTGAAAGGGGTTTCTAGTTGGTACCAAAAATAAATTTAAATTCGGAAGGCGGTTTCAAATAAAAAGAAAATACAAAACCAATAACACCGACTACCGAAATTAAAGTTATTTTTGGCTTTGTAGTGTTTTGATATGGAAGTCGGTTTAACTTTTTGCTAAAAAGTTTTTTGTATTCGCGTTGTTTTTCCTCATTTCTGTTATTTCGTTTGCTTTTTGCTTTTCATTGTAAATATTCCTTGCCTTTTATTATTTCTTTACTCTCTTCTTAAGTCGTTTATACAACGTATAATTTAAAGGGTATATACATACCAAGTCCATGGCTTCTTTGGATGATAACAAACCATATGGCAAGGGTTTTGTAATCCTAAGTCTACGTGTGTAGAACTTATTACAAATTCCAATACACTGATACCAGAGACCGAATTTTTCAAATTAAGAAGAACGAAAACAATTATCGTGTTATTGGCAAGTTACGTGGAAAGTTATTGACCCTCGTAGTGCTGTGACACGTTTGTTATGATTGGTATTCAAGAAATATATGAAACCGAAAATTTGGTTTCAATTCTTTGAGTCAGTTATTTTGAGCTGAAACTGTGCATAGAGACTCCATACCAGATGTTGTCTTCAGCCCTTTTGGACAGATATGGGGTTTCCGTTACACGTTGTATTTCTGTTAGATAAATCATTATCTGGATGCACTTGAGTATTAATATTATACATGGAGCGGGTGCCGCTTTGAACTCCATAACCCAGCCGCAGGGTAACACGATAGCCCTTTGCCAGACCATTGTCAAATTTTCTCGTCGTCTATTGTCTTCTGACTAGCTTTGAAAAAAGCAGGAAAAATTCCCGTTTCTTCCCAATTCCGCTGTTTTTTTCAATGTTTCATTCGAAAGTCTCAAGAAAATTTGCCAGTATAATATATTTCATGTTTTTTTTTTCAATAAAACCGAAAGATACCGAAGAATATGAAAGAAACGGGAAACATTTCATGTTTTTTTTTTCAAATACGTACTTTTAAATTAGTATTTTAAATTAGGAAACACATGTGAAATAATGGCAAATTTCGCTGAATACCAAGCTAGATTTTTGGGCCAATGAAATAATTTGGCAACCAGTAAACAATTTACACCCTCGCGACTGGTGGAAAGGATTTTGTCACTCTAAACAACTTTCATAATTATGCTGCCATAAGATTGTTGAGTATTCCACCATCATCTGCGGCGTCTGAAAGAAATTGGTCTATTTTTGGTCGAGCGCATACAAAAGATAGGAATCGCCTTCTTCCAGAACGACTTAATAAACTTGTTTACGTTCAATCAAATTTACATTTAATGCAAGCTAAACAAGAAATATTCAAGATCAAGCGTGAAGCTGACGATTCATTGGACAGTGAAATTGACACTGTGGCCGAGGAGAGATAAATCTGTTATTTTTACCTATTTGTTCCATATTTCACCTATTAAAAATATTTCAATTAAACTTGTATTTTTCAACTTTTCAAAACATCTTGCGAAAAATTCGAAAGAATCCTGTTTCTTTCCAAAGGATTCTTTCTGTTAATTTTTCTATGTAACATTCGAAAAAAACGAAAACAAAACACAGTTTGATTTTTTCGGCATTTTCAACGCTACTTCTGACTACGCGTAACGACGGTCAAAGATATTCAAAAAACAGCCATGACCGTGCTTGCCAGAGCACGGGGTTATCACGCCGCCAACTTTCAAATTCCGGCTTACTACTGAGAAGTTTCTTAAATACTATGAAAAACAAAGTTATTTGGCGTAGTTACTACGGAACACTTCTTGGGCGAGTCTGACTCGCCCTTTGCCAATTTTTTATCAACTGACATGATTGATAGGAGCGAGTCGCCACACCACGGCGGCATAGCAAACATTAATAGCTCTTACAATAATATACAGCAAAAAAGGCGTGTTGCTTAGTTTAAGTATTACAAGAACTTAACGGAAATAATTGGATTCCAGTCTAGTGTCTAGACAATATTGGTTATAGTTATAATTAAAGCGTATTACGAGCTTCACACTCAGCACGTTGCAGTCAGTGAGCTCTAGATAAGATTGTTGGTAGCCTATTACAAAACTGCACAAATTACGGCATACGATTAATAAGAACACGAATACCACGGCGCAATAAAGTGCGGATATAGATGTAGGTAGTGTTCGGCGGCGTGTCGTGTTCCACGCACGCCTCAAAGAGCAAACACGGCCATTAAAGTTGCGAGAATGTTCTAACAATATACCGCAACTCTGGAACGTAAGGGTAACGGAAGGAAGAGGTTGGGGTTTTAGTCAGTATAACTCTGACATCCCCTCTCGCACCATCCCGAGTGACAAGACAGGAGTCACTCGAAAATTTCCCTACGGGAAAAATAAAAGATATAGATAGTGTTGTTCTTACCTATCGGTACAAATGGTGGTTTGTTCTGGAAGGAGTAGGTGAGGTGCAGGTTGATGGGGCGGCCAAACCCCGCCGGATCCGCGTCACGGGAGACCACTGCGGACACACGAGACATGGTAAGCACAAGCAGACAACACAGCACAGTGTTCGCGGAGCAGTTCGCTAGGCACGCCATACAACTTGGAAACTTCGCCAAAGGTACTGCTACAAGCTGAGCTAGTATATTTGCATTTTTATAAGAGGGATGTGCTTCTAATTGAGAAAGTAGATCTCAAATGTTTCCTATGTAACGAATAAATGTGTTCAGTGTCTACGTGAAATTAGAAACACATCTCCCCCTAGTATAGAACCTCGCCCTGGGCATACTAACGTTGGCTCTGCTTGCCCTTGCCAGTGTGCTGGTGCTTCTTCTGCCGGGCACGGCTGTTCTGGAACCACACTTGCGTCACCCGCTTGCTGAGGCCGGTGACCTGTGCGATGCGCTCCAGGTCCTGGCCGTCCGGGTTGGAGTCCAGCTGGAAGTTCGCCTGCAGCACCTGCAGCTGCTCCTCCGTGAAAGTCGTCCGCACCCGCTTCGCCTTGCTCTTGTGGTAACCTTCTGAGTCGCACCCGTCTGTGGTTCACATCGTTTTTGCAATATTGGATTTGTTAGTCTACTTGCTAAAAGAGGACCGTTTCGGGAATTTAGGTTTTTGAGGTCTGGCTACCGCTTAACTCAGTTGGCCTTGATTAATGGTGTAGGAGGGATGATGACGCCTGGCAATGAGAAAATGATTGAGCCTACGCATTACGTCACTTGTCACCATTCCCTCCGGCACCTACCCAGATAAGCCACCGCTTACAATGCCTCAGTTAAGCGGTGAACTAAAGCAATAGGTATGTTTCTAAATTAATATTTTTATATAATTAGCAAAGATTGATTCCAAATAGGGAATAAACTAGGCTGACAAGAAACTCAAAATCAACTCACCATCAGACGAGATAGACCCGCCATCTAGCGTTTCGAGATAGTGCGGCTTGCAAAGCACGCGGTCTTCGTGGAGCGCGAACTGCTCTCCAGTGGAGAGCTGGCGGCCGCAGGCGTCGCAGGCGAAACAGGCCAGGTGGTACACCTGCTCGCGCGCCTTTCGCACCCAGTCCGACGACGAGATGCCGCGGCAGCACTTGGAGCACTTTGCGCCGAAACTCCTGCGCAAACATACACGTCACGCTGGCGGACAGACAATGATCACTCGCCAGCAAGGCACGAGCCTCAATTTCGACTCTTCATGACGACACCGACAATGGACACCACTATCGTGTACCTATGATTTATGAAGACAGAACAATTATTACTCCAAATAAGATACAACAACGGTTACAAACAAGCTTTTACTTCCTAATGGGGACTGGACATGCATGCGGATCAAGGAACATAATTTATTGTTCAACTCAGAGCTGTAGGTACAAAATTTACCCAGGGCTATCAGGGGTTTAAAGAACTTAGACGCAGAGGCCAGATACCGTAACCAGGGCCAGTATTTCTACAGAGTGGGATTAGAAGTGTCCATACAGGCACCAAATGGAAGGGGTAGCTGAAGCACAGGCAGAGGACGCTGCTGTAGTAAAAACATAAATCTTTTATAATTTTAAAGGTAATATTTTTTCGTTGATATTATGTCGAAACCAATATTTTTTTTGCATATCGAACATTTAGTCAAATACTGTTTTAGCAGTAATCAGTTTCCAATCTTGTATCTTGCTAATCAGTTTACTTTAAATTAAAGAATATTCAAACTGACAGAAGCAGTGTTGTTGTATTTGCATACGCTTGAATACTTAGTAATCACTTACAAACTATTATCTTACCGAATATTAAATACTTACCTCTAATTAAATTACTCAACCTTTGTGATTTTTATAAAAATAATTAAACAATATTTTCCAAAATTTAGTGACTTTTAAATGGAGACTTTTAATACGCATCACCAAACAATAGAAGTTCGTAAATGCTACGAAAAATGCGAGATCCAAAAAGTGCTGAATTGCTGATGTATTTGGCAAAAATATGAAAGTTTCTAAACTATAAAAACAATCGAAAGAATGTTAAATGGTCAGAGATAAGAAACTTTCCACTCGTTGCGTTTAGAGTAAAGTGTAACAGAGCGTGCAGTACTTAGACTCTACGAGCTATGTTCACTTTTTGCCAAATTCATCAAATTATTGTGTCCATTCGAAACCTAAAAAACAGACATTTATCTCTGCAAAAAGTTTTTAATCGCCGCTTATGCATCCAGAGTGATCTCAACGGTATATTGTGATGCTGGGCTAGTTGGTACACGTTAGGGACGTTGTCGGTGTCATTGAAGAAAAAACAATTACAATGATTTCGCAAAGCACACAGCTCTTAACACAAAAAGGGTTCGCGGAGCAAATGTAATGTTCTAGCGTCTCGCTGAGCGTCACAGCACAGGCTGGCTGCGCCTGCGACGCGTGTACATGGTATTAAAACATAAATGAATGAGAGATTACGTGTGTGGCAAAAGGCCACCGCACATGCGCACTGCCCCACTACCTTTATTAAAGTTGCTGCAATTTTTATTGCTAACGATCACTTCGAAGATATAGTGGCGAGCCTACACCTCGGCAGGAGGCGTTCTGAAGCCAGCAGAGAGCGCGCGAGCTATCAAGCATCCGGCTGTATGTGCGATCGTCGCGGGCACTACACTACGTGGTTGAACTCAGGTCTATTTATGCCCCAATATATTTTATGGGTCATTATAGTTTGTACTGTAATAATTGTTTGTGTAGTAGGTAATCTCGTTGGTCTGTTTTACGAGCGGCCTGACATTCACGCGCAGTGCCGGCGAGGCGCGTCTTGTACTGTAGCGTGCAAGGTGTGCTCGACCTTATTTATTTTTAAGTGACATTTATTATCAGTATCATTAAAAGTTTAATTACCTATGAAAATATCTGCTAGCTACCGTTCTTTGAAATATACTTTATAAACCTCTGGCAAAATGTCTGTGGTACATTTCCAAATAAAATATTACTTAAAATTGAGAGTTTTTCATCTATTACACGCAATAAGAATCTAGATAAACTTGCATTCTTGTGTGAAGAAACATTCGCGTTTGTATTAGCTGATATCTGATTGGCTAACAACGAACATTAACAATCAGATCCGCCTTCACCGAGTTAGTAACACATAACTTACTCCATCAATATTCAATGGAAGGAATTCATGGTAAATAGGCATACAGTTAGGTAATAAGTGCTAGAAAGACCAACGCATAATAATTTTGAAAGCTAGAAAACATTACTATCGTCATGACTGTTTACCTCTATAACATAAAACCCAAAAAAATATCATTAACCTAACTGAAACTATTATAACAAATCTAAAAACCGGCCAAGTGCGATTCGGACTCGCGCACGAAGGGTTCCGTACCATTATCTACAAAAACCGCAAAAAAAATCATGTCTGTTGTATTATATTTTTAACTTTTTAATGATTAGGACTTATAAAAGACGGAGGAATGTACTTAAATAGAATAAATTCAAAAGCTACAGTTCTTTTAAACATATTTTTAAATAAAATAATATATTATTAAATACAATGAATATTTATGATAAAATGTTTATAGCATTAGCAATTTTTTCAATCATTCATCTTTAACCCATCAAACCTGGATGATATTTATCATAAAAACAAGAAAAACACAAATTTTGTCGACAACTTGCACAACAAATAAATGCAGATTTTTTACAGGAGCACAGTGTTTTTAGAATTTCTTCTATAAGTTCTAACATTGAAAAGTTAAAAATTATTAAATTCGCGATTCAATCATGTATAAAAGTTCAAAAAGAAATGGTTTATTTTCAAACTTCGGGATTTTTTTTTCGGCAATGGCTAAGTAGTGCGCTCTAGGGTTTGATTATATGAATACACTCACTGAGTGCTAACTACACGCGGAACCTCCGTTTGATTTGAGGACCCCACACCCTTGCCGTCTCCTTGTGAGAATAAATGTTTTACATGGAGCGACTTACCCAACTAAGTAGCTGGATAACGTGATACCTCTTGGCAAGATTAGTCAAGTCAAATTCGGCTTCTGACTTCCCGTAATGAATGTCAAAGACCGTACTTTCCAACACACGGAGGAATATCAATATTTTAATATGGCCAGCCATCCAAAAATCTACCTCGGCTTTACCTTGAGTGTTGCTTAACCTTGAGAACGACCCGAACCTCTCTTGTTACTAAATCCATCAAAATCAATCAAACCCATCACACTTTTAGTTACATGCGTGTCATCCCTCAACACATGTCCATACTAAAGCCTGCAATACATGTTGGCCGAGCGTTGTCGAGTGAAGGCCAATACCAACATGTAGACGGTATATTTGCCTTGTCTTGCTATCGCTCGGTGCCACTTGCCTAGTTGGCCGAGTTAAGGCCAGCGCCAACGTGTATAGAGCTCATTTGGTGCAACTTGTCTTCGCTCGCCGTTGCTCGTGATCACTTGCCTCACCTCGGATCGGTGTCGGTTTTTGGTCACAAATCAAAGGCTCTCGCCTGCGCTCGGTCAACGTGTGGGCAGCTCTACAGACCCTCTTCTACATTGGTCGTCTGCATTGGCGTTCGACGAACTTTTCGAACGTGTGGACATTATTTCTTGCTCGCGTTGGCCTACGCTCGGCCAACATGTATTGCAGGCTTAAGAAAGGCGACTTCCTTTAAATTTTTCCGTAATAAGCACCATTTACAAACTTCATCTTAAAAATATATTCATTTTTTACTCTATTCATTCTGGTCATACCACACATCCGTCTCAATATTCTCATCTCTGATACATGCAGTCGTTTTTCATCAATCTTTTTCACTGCCCGAAGCTGTGTTGTAGTGTAGATCCATGATAGGAGCCACCCCAAGAATATGCGAGAGACCAGACGAGAGAACTCGTAGAACAGTCAAGACACGACTGCGGTGATATATATAGCTGGGTGATATATATGATATAGATAGCACCCCCTACCAAAGGTTCGGGATATTTTTGCAGCCGTCTCTTTAAGACTCGGCCAGTATGAGATGATGTAAGTGCCACGGGCGTCCAGTGCGTCAGTTCCTTTGGAAAATTCTTTGTAGTATCGTTTTCTTAATATGGATGTGACTTACTTAAAACGAACAAAAAAACGTCGTGTTTATGGAAGTGTTATCGGAGCGACTGGCGAGCGTCAACGGCGCGTCGCGCGTCGAGGAGAGACCTCTGATTACGATTCGCGAGCCCTTCATATTTAATTAATTAAATAAACCCATGCAACACACCATTAACACGCTATCATATCACTTAACGCGAACATTAAAACGGTCCTGTTTGTTTTGTGGAGTTTGGAGCGAGGAGCTTGCAGCCGCCTGCCGGGCCGCACCCGGTCCCTATGAATTCATTACTCCTAATGTGGTAATGAAGCTGTCACATATCCGACAAGCATTTAAAACGCTTTATTTCATATCAAACCTCATTTGCAAACACACGCTCTTTTTATTATATTACACTTTACGTAATTAAAAATAGAAACTTAATGGTCAACTTTTATTGTAATATGCTGCTATAAGAATATTATTTAAAACCATTTACGTGTCACTGGTTTTCATAGACACCTCTCTCGGTATTAATATTAATATAATCTTCGGTATATCAAAAACAGGTAATTCATTTTAATGCTTGATTATTTTTAATTACAACAATGGACATCGTTGGAAATTATTTTCTATGCAACGTTTTGTTAATTTCTTTTTTATTGTGTAAGTACTTATATTTTTTTTAGAAAAAAAAAACTAGCAATGTGGGTAGAATTCACATTACTAGCAATCTTGTTAATCCCTCTAACTAAGTTAAATATGCTTCTGTCTAGAGAGGGTTCACAGCAATAGTGTATTGGGTGGGCTTTGAACCTAAGACCTCTCGAACACAAGTCCCTTCGAAGTTTGAACCTAAGCCATACTATTGAAATATCAAAATATGCAAAATTTGTCATCGCTTGTTCCTTGGAGTTAGGTTTAGTCTTGGAGTCATTGAACCAGCGGTGTGCACATTGCTCAATTTTTTAAGAATATTTCAACACAAATGTATTTATCAAACCTTCGATTTTAATCGCAAATACTTGTGTCCTTCGTACATATCAATATTCATAAAATACGAATCGAGTTACGCGAATTTATGCGAAAAGTAACTTCTTAATTTCAGAATTTAGCGAAGCCTTATTAAGTGGATCCAATCTAATTAGGTACCTTAAAGTGGATGTTTACAGGCGAGCAATCAGATTAACTCTAGACTTAAATTGCGCACTTGCAGTCGTATTATTAGGTAATAACTGGAGGCATAAAATGAACTCCATTACCATATAAAAATATATTAGTAACATTAAGGCCGGCTGTACACTTACGCGGCGGGTCGCGACGCGCGCACTCCTGCGCAGCGCTCGCCGCTATCGATAACACAGCTGTACACAAAGTGCAAAATCGCGTGTTACACGTATATTAATTCAGTCAGCCGCGTCTCTTATCGGCGCTATCCACACCAATATTCCAAAAGCACGATTTGCATTTCAAAACGTAGCGTCTCCGGACAGAAGCACCGTTTCACCAGCGCTATCACCGCTTATTAACATTTTGTCGTCGGCTGAATCAATTAACTGCGGCCCTCGCATAATAATTAACTAAGTGACAGATTAACAAGTTTTAACACTCGGCGATAATGAAGATGTCGCGTACCCGAGCCAGATAAGCGCGTTCACTATTCATGTGGATCGGGGGGTCTAAACCATGCGCCGCTATCTGATTTACAGTGTAAATCGTTTGGTATTTCTGTTTATTAAACGGATGACCAAATCCGTGTGTCCCGAGGGCGTTTGACAAAATCGGCTGCGTAATGTGCGCGGGCGCCGCGCGTTCCAGCCGCGGTTCGCTCGCGGTTCGCCCGCGGCTGCTCATAAATCCTCGCTCGTTGATTGCTTTCCGCGCGCGCGCCGCTCCCCTGCCACCCTCACATTTTAATATCCATTCAGCATCGCGTCCCTCCGTCCTCTCTGTCCTCCTCCATGCGTCGACGCATGATTTAACTTATTTGTTTTAAATACAACAGCATGAGAGATATATCGTGGCATTATTCCACAGTTTGTTTTAACAATTTGGAGTCACTGTTAGCCGCCCCGGGCGACACTCTGAGAGATGGCCGCACCGCGATACAATGCGTCTCTAATAACGTAACCTTCAAGAATATCGACGACTGATTTGTTACTATAACATTTTTAATTACTTTGCTTTTATAAGAGTTAATGACACATAAATTTTTCTGTGATCACAAATACGATCGGAGAGTACCTACTGATACGTAGGAGGCACATTGATTATATTTCAATGAGTGCCGACGGGTAGGATTGCGAGTTTATTTTAATAAACATGTCGACTGGTTTTAATTTGTGAAGAAGTTCAAGAACATTATTGTCGTTGGTTAAGTTAATGTGAATAGGAAACTAGTGAGAGAGAATAATAATTGTAAATCGAGTAACAACAGCGATTGCCTCCGCCGCGCCGTAAGGGTCTGTTCGCATTAGCGCCGCCGCCTGCGCCCGCGCAGCCCCAGACTTGCTGCGATTGATGATCATTACGATCATATTTCACGACTGGTGTGCTAAACACGTCGTAAACCTGAATGAGTCGTGCTAAGAATAATACAGTTGAAGGAGGATGATTGAGAGGGGAAACCCGTTATAATCAAATTAATTAGTCGGTTGATCGTAGTCGGAACACCTTGTAATCTTTATTTTAGATTTGCCACACTTATTATACATAAAAACATGTATTTTAATTATTAATTTTCTACGTGTTGTGGACTGAATTATACAATAGAAAAGTCAAGTAAATTATAGAACTAATTAAAACACCTAACAGGGCCCTAATGAGATTTATAAAGTGCTGTCCTTAAAAATCAAATCGAAGAAAAGTAAACATGTTACATTACAATAACGTATGCAAAATATTCAATCAGCTGGGCAATCGAGTTTACGAGCGAAACTCAACTATCGATATATTCGAATTATGATAACGACAGGCCGAATCGAGTTGCAATTGTTTATACTCAATGAATCGATCGAAGGCAAGGCTTATTTATGCGGCTAGAGATTAATTAAAGCCAAGAGTGGACATGGTGCATTTACATAAGACACGGAGCGCGCATTACGGCGGGCTCGGCGGTGAGGCGTGGGCGAGCGGACCTCGCGTGCGCCTCGCCCGGACGATATGCGAGTCGCGGATATGAAGCAAGATCATTATACAGGGTGGCAGGGGCATCGATGCACAACCGCTTACCATGGATTCAGTACATGGTTCTGGAAAATTCTGGAAAGTTCTGCGTTGAAATTTTTCGTCGGCTTTTTCTAAATTTTTTAGGTATTTACTGCAATTTTTTTACTGAAAACTGTATAAAATCATTGTTTCTATCTAACCCAATCAGATTTTAATTAAAAAATAAAAATCACTTGTTTCACTTAAGACAGCAATGTAAATAAAACTCGAAAGGGCTACCTGATCAGCTGTTTTGCTAGAGTTCATTTGCGAAGTCAACACAGCTGATCAGGTAGCCCTTTCGAGTTTTATTTACAATGCTGTTTTAAGTGAAACAAATGAATATACTATTTTTTGGGTTGGCCTTTTCTTAATTTTATTAAATTAACTATTAAAATTTCAATGTCGTCGATGTCCCTACCACCATGTATGTGCCCAGTAATATGTGACATTTATCACTTGATCCTGATAACATCGACGCCGAACCGAAAACGAGAGCTGAACCTTTCGTCCCAAGTATTAAAAATAATAAATGAAAAGAAATTGAATTTTTATAGGACTGTGACTATCGTATATAAACTAAATGTAAATGTGAAGTCGAAACAAGCCTAGCAGTGTCAACAGTATTTACTGTTCTTTGTAAATATCAGCTGTGCAGGTACAATTCCACAGTTTCTTATTTGTTTCTGGCATTTAATGTAAGATTTCTTGCACTTTCAACAGAAAGTCGTATAAGGATTTCAAATGAACCTTTGCCACTGCTGGAACCAGGTTTAAACGCGATGTTTAATCATGGCGTATTGGTTTATTATCAAGTTTCTGACTATAAGAGGTGTCATGCTAGAACCACCGGTACATTTTCTCCTAAAATTGTAAGAATTCTTTGTAAATCAAAACATGATGTCTAAGATTTCGACGATCTATTTGACATAGGATGCTGCACCAAATAAAACGGTGAGAACAAAAAGCCGTGTTGATGGCGCGCGCGACTGAGTGGGCCGGGTCGCCTGCGCCTGCGCCGCTACCAGACAAAAAGACGCGCTAAATAAACAATAAACAGATGATACATCATGAAAGCAATCACCGCGTTGCCGGCGGCGAGCGCCGATTTACGCTGGCAACACCGCTCGTTATGCGCGCCACAACACACAAATATTATTTAAACTGTGACACGGCTCACATTTTAACGAGCACCCGAATGTATCGTCTTTTTTTACTTTTGCAACATTATTCGCTGGGCTGCAGGCTAATGGGAAACAGTTTTTTTTTTAATGATAATAGGCTCGCGTTTGACCACCATCTCACCTGATGGTAGGTGATGATGTGGTCGAAAAAGGAGTACGCTTGCCTAGAAGTAACCTATTCACTCTTGACTTAAAGACCCCCAGATAGCGATCAGGAAACACAGACTCCGGCAGGGAATTCCACTCCTTAGCAGTACGAACAATGAAAGTATTCCCAAAACGTTTTGTGCGTATGGGTGGGATGTCCACCATGAAACGATGGCGCATCGCCGTTTGTCTTGTAGTCCGATGATGGAACGGGCTTGGCGGAATTAGATTGTGTAATTCTATCGCACACTCACCGAAATGTAACCGATAGAAAACCGATAGACTTGCAACTCGTCGATGTTCAAGGCTCTGGAGCTTTGACTCGACGAGTGCATCATTGTCAATTAATCTCTTGGCCAGTTTCTCAATAGACTCTAGCGCGTCCAGTTGGTATTTAGCAGCTCCATTCCTAAGATGAGAGCAGTTCTTCATACACGACCGAACCTGGGCTTGATACAGGTTGAGCAGCTGTTCCGGTGTGAAGTATTGCCTCACCTTTGCTAGGATTCCCAACTCTTTTTATAATAATAATAAAGATGAGAGCAGTAGTCCATACACGACCGAACCTGGGCTTGATATAAATTGAGCAACTGTTCCGGTGTGAAGTACCGTCTCACCTTTGCTAGGAGAAATTAAATGAAATTAGTTATTACCTTTATATGTCGTTGACTTTCAGGGCGTTACTGAGGAGATTTAGGCTAAATAATAACAGCTAAACGGGTAAATCTACGAGGTTAATTAACTCTTGCCGAGGTTAGTCTGTTGATGGGTCACTGTCATAACATATCGGGTTCCTCCGGCCCTCATAAAACACGTTAAGCAGTTGGTCTTTTGTACATCTTCGACAGTTTGGGGCCGTTCAACTATTACGTAAGCACATTTTTTGCAATTTTAACCCGGGGTGGGTTAAAATTGCAAAAAATGTCCTCCTCGTCAGCAAAAGTAAGCAAAGCTCTTACCCCTCCCATCTATACTTACGTTAACATTGGTACAATTGATTGATTCATGAGCAGCAGTTATAAATAAATAGTTAGAATAGGTTTGGAAAGAAGTCTGTAACGTACATAATATTCATTTAAATAAACTTAACTGACACTGAATTTAACAATTCATTTTTTGTAGGAATCCCCGATAATGCATTTCGTTTTGAAGCATAGACAATGTGTGTTGCTATATGAGTAAAACATTAAATAATTACTGCCGACGTAATCACCATCTAGATCCCCCCCCCCATGTCATCAAAAACAAGCAAAGCAAAGACCCCCACGCCCCCCCAAATGCTTACGTAATACTTGAACGGTCCCTTTTCACGGGTAGCCAGAAGTCTGGAAATCTGTTCGTGGTTTCGCTAAGGTTGGGTTAGCAGTTTTGAAGGTGAGATAGGCAGGGACTCTATGTCAAACACTAATATTCAACTGCATCCAATTAGGCTGGAAGCCTAGCGATAAGCTTTTAGCGATAAGACCACCCATTGTATCACCCTTTTTAACCGACTTTAAAAAAGGAGGAGGTTCTCAGTTCGTCTTGAACATTTTTTTTTATGTATGTTACCTCATAACTCGGAGACGGCTGGACCGATTTGAAAAATTCTTTTTGCGTTTTAATGGGTATACTTTCTAGTTGGTCTATTGTTACGAAATCAGGATCTGATGATGGGATCTTGGAGAAATTGAGGGAACTCTTTAAATATTATAGGCAGACCTGTAGCGTTTTGGGTATTTCTAATAGTGCCTTGTTCAGTTGCTTTCGAAACGCACCATTTGTGGAAGTGGAACTGATGATAAAGACCACAGACGGCCACTGAAACTACTCAATAATAAGTATTTCTATATAATAATAAGTATTGGATTGCGATTCGATTACTTGAATATGTTAAGCACTTTATGCTCGTCACAATGCATAAGGTGATGTAGAGCTGATGGTGAAGTACCAGGAGAACTCAAAAATTAACGACTCTGCATCGGGAAAAGCAATATTTTGTAAAAGGTGATAAGTAGTTGACATTTTGGCTTTTGTGACTAGATAAATTACAAACCAACCCACAAAAAAGCGTGAAAAAAAACTTTTTAGCTAATAATAAAACCGACTTCCATATCAAAACACTACTAAGCCAAAAATAACTTTAATTTCGGAAGGCGGTGTCAAAAAAAAAGAAAATACAAAACCAGTAACACCGACTACCGAAATTAAAGTTATTTTTGGCTTTGCAGTGTTTTGATATGGAAGTCGGTTTTATTTTTTGCTATAAAGTTTTTTTAGTTGTAAAGTCCTTATTGTTTTACTGTTATGGTGTACAATAAAGAATTTATATATCTACTAGTACTTACGCGGGGCTTCGCTCCCGTGGATTCTATCACGGTAAAAACATAACTCTCCTTTTTTGCAGTCGGGTAAAAAGTAGCCTATAACCTTCCTCAAGCTTCAAGCTACTTCCATACCAAATTTCATCCAAATCCACCCAGTACTTTCGAAGATTAGCGCGTTCAAGCAAACAAACAAACAAACAAACTAACAAACTTTTCCGCTTTATAATATTAGTATAGATCTATCTATCTAGCCCAACATAGTTGAGAAAAGGTTAAGTACATGATGATAGGACGTGACTGACATTGTTTCTGTAGACTTATGTTCTAGTAAATAAACAGTTGATTAACTCAAGACACATATTTATACTAATATTATAAGGCGAAAGAGTTTGTTTGTTTGTTTGCTTGAACACGCTAATCTTCGAAAGTGCTGGGTGGATTTGGATGCAATTTGATATGGGAGTAATTTGAAGCTTGAGGAAGGTTATAGGCTACTTTTTATGCGACTGCAAAAAAGGAGAGTTATGTTTTTACCGTGATAGTATCCACGGGAGCGAAGCCCCGCGTGAGTACTAGTCTATATAATAAAAATGAATCGCTAAATGTGTTGCTAAGCGCAAAACACGAAAACGGCTGGACCGATTTGGCTGATTCTTTTTTGTTATGTTTGGTTTTGTCAGGATAAGGTTCTTATGAAAAAAAAAAGTAGGAAAGGTCTCAAGGGTAGGGGTAGGGTATGGTACGGTAGGGTAGGGGTAGGGTATTGGTAGGATAGGGTAGGGGTAGTGTTGGGTTTGGGTAGAGTAAGATATGGGTAGGGTATCGGTAGGATAGGGGTAGTGGTATCGGTTGGGTAGGGGTAGGATACCACGCGAACGAAGTCGTGGCTGGTCAGCTAGTAAGTTAATAAATATGTAGTTACAATAATTTACTCTAAGCAACAAGTTCAGAAGACTTGACAGGTCACCAACCTTTTTTTTTCGTGTGGAAATCCTCATGGATGTCCTCCGCCTTGGGATTGACGGAAGGGTCTTACTGACTAAAACCACACGGTGCTTCTTTTCTTCACTTCTAGCTGGGGTGCGGGGACACGTTAGCATTCTCCACAATCACCCCAACAGTGACAGTTGACGGTCGTTTACCCCATCTCAGATGAGGGGAGGAGTGAGCATCTACTCACCCTTTCATAATTTTATAAAAGCGCGCGGATACACTACGCGACACCTGCTCGGGCTTATATGATCGGATGTAGACTGCCAAGTCTGACACCGATAGGCCACATTACGGGGGATGAAAGAGGGCATTGTCAGCCCGCCTCTGTCACTCAGTCCTTCGAACGCGGCTCGGTACATTTGAGGACGTCTCCCTCTCCCTCTCTGCCGCTTCTTTTGCCGTCAAACCCGCTCTGTGAAATCGACCACTGCTTGCCATGACCTCTCCCTCCCAACCATAGATTTGATTATGGCCGACAACGAGAGATCACTCCCCAGACAGGTCACTAACCAAACCAAACCTAACCGGATGCAGATACTACACTTTGATCTTAGCCAAAAGGCCGAGAAGCGATGATGTTGAGTATTGGTGTTTTACATGGAGCGACTGTCTCAGCCCAGGAGCCATACCAATTTTTTTTTGGTGTGTATATCCTCATGGATGTCCTCCGTCCTGGGGCGGGCGAAGGGGTCTGTCAGACTCTTACTGACTAAAACCACCCCGTGTTCCCTCGTACATATGCGCCGGGAGGTGCGGGAACACATAGGTATCCTTCAACGCGGCCCCAGACTAGTGCCAGCCCGCCCCTGCGGGCCCCATCTATTTAAGCAGGGGGAGTGAGGTGTTTGGTTCTCCCTGCGACTTCTAAGAAGGGCGCGCGTGGAAAACGCGCCACCACCCACCTCGTGTGTAGTGTTATAGGGGACGGCGGGCATCCCCAAGCCCATCGTCCCTGGACCCATTTAGGTTACACCGTGCCAAATAAATTTTCAGGCTTTTGGCTACCCGTAACTACTGACAAAGGTGTTCAAATGACAACCGTGTCAATCCTTTCTGCGGCACGAGGGTATCACACCGCCAATTTACAACAATGTCAATTTTTTTTCGCTTCTAATTACACTTAACGACGGTCAAAGATGTTCAAATGACAGATAGGACTAGCGGTTTAACGTTCTCTCAGAGGCAAAGAATCTCGATTTTTCAAGACGGTCACCCATCCGCAGTCTGACCTCCGCAACTGTTGCTTAACCTTAAAAATCGAGCCGTGCAGCTGTCATTATGTAGCCACGATCTTCTCTGATCAGTGTAAGGACCTTTACTATAAAATCGCAAGAATCGTGCTCACACAAATGATCTTAACTTTGCTTTGATTTTTCTGTTTATTTAGCACAAAATCTTACAACTCAGTTGTAGTCTGGTTTTTCACGCAAATAGCTATCAATCAAACATACAAAGAGTCCAATCATACCAGCACCAGTGCTGATGATTACACAATATCGTTGACTGGCGAATGGCAGTTTCTGCTTGGTACCTAATGTCAAGGTGGCGTGATAGTGTACGCTATCCGGAGTACAATAGACAGGTAATAACAGAATGTCCAAAGTTTTGAACCAACAACGCTTCAATCATCGCAGCTTAAAACTAAGATAGGCTCATACGCAAGTTCATTTAATTTGTTCGATTGTTTGAAGTGTTGTCTGTGACATAGACATCATAGAACAAGCCTAAACAAAATTACTTTCTATTAGTGTTAACAATTGCCTCAATCTCTGCGCATACGCAACGTAATCGATACCCGGAGGACACGGTGGAGCACACAGTCGAGGTGTGCCCTGCTTGGGAGGAGCACCGCCGTGTCCTCGTGGAGGCGATCGGCGGCGGTGACCTCTCGCGCCCAGCCCTAGTTCAGACCATGGTGCGGAGCGAGAGGGAATGGGATGCAGTCGCCTCCTTCTGCGAAGCAGTCATGCTAGCAAAGGAGGAGGCCGAACGCGCGAGGGAGAGGCATCTCTCTTGTTCACGCCCCAGCCGCCGCGGGAGACCCCCTGGGCGTCGGGGATTGCGTGCAGATCTCCGGCCACCGTAGGCGCGGGCTTGCGGACGGCGAGCGGGGTAGCTCACCGTCCGGTAAGGATCAGGCCCGGGACGGCGGCTCGTTGATTTCCACGCGCGCCTTAAAGAGCTGTCAGCAATAGTGACGGGGTCCTATAGGGCCATTGCTTGCCGAGGTTGCGGGAATGTTCTAACGAGATACCGTGGCCCCGCAACTTAAAGGCAGCTGAAGGAACAGGGTGGGTTTTTAGTCAGTAGAAGTCTGACACTCCTTTCCGCTCCACCCAGAGCGGGAGAAGTCATTCGATGATTTTCCCACCCAGAGAAAAAAAAAGGGTGGTCCCTAACCAAAAAGGAAGTTACTAACAAAATATATATAATATAAAGCGATTATCGCGTGATTACATGATCGACGCGTATTAAAGGGCAGCGAGCATGATTGCGTTGCTGCAATAGAGCACTTTATCTGGGGGCACGGGAGTACCCCCGCCAAGTCGAGTGCGAAGCAAACACTGCCGTACCATCTTTTACTGGAACCATTTTGGCGTATTTTCATGCCCTATTTGAGGACCTCTGGATAAGTTTAGAACGCTGAAATTGTCGTCATCTAGTAAGCTATAAGCACATACTTAAACCACAAAATTTCATGTTTGTAGGCTATTTATTTCCTAAGATATGCAAAAGCAAAGTTGTGCTAGTTCGACACTTGCTGACTCACTGATCATCAGAATAGAACTATTACTTCCCATAAATCTAGAGAGTTGAAATTTAGTACAGAGGTAGCACTTAGTGCCCATATAAAAAGAAAACTATTAAAACTAGGATCATTGAAAATCTGGAGTACCTGATGACCCTGAGGAGAAACTGTAACATACCAGCCAAACTATTAAAGTTATCGACATGCTGTATTCACAAATCAAGTAAAAACTAGCTTTCTGCAAAGAGAAGTGAAATCCCACCAGAAACAAAGAATGAAATAATGAAAGAATGTTTAACGGCCGATCACATAAGGTCTAACTATATTAATAAAGAAATCGCAGTACAGAACCCTGAATTGGCCTGGCTTTGCTTAGAGATTTCATTAGAGACTTGGCTAGTTTATTACAGTATGTTTTTGGAAAGATTCCGTTTTTCCGAACATAGATCGCGTTGTGCGATGGGTATGATAGCTTTCATTCCAAAATACATCTTATACTTATGAGTTACTATTATTTGGTTTTCATTGGCTTATTTGATTTTATTTCGTCGTGCTGCGTCACGCAATGTGCTTATATTATGAGGATTAAGTAGATTAAGTTTTCAAACTAATATAATTGTGAACTTATCAAAATAGACTGATCTACGGGACTAGGTAATAAGCGTATTTATTTCAAGAATTTAGTTTAATCGAATTACTAGACGAACTTTTGACATAGGTACGATTTAAATGCGAATGCTCTTTATTAATATGAGGTTTGATCCTCGATTTACTTATTATATAAGCTGTATTATACTTACGTTAACAATAAAATGAAACATACTATACTAATAAGAAAATCAAAGCGAATGTGCTGTCTTGGGAAGAAGATTGAGTGGCCATATTATAGAGATAAAGAATAATTAAACACGGAAAAATTATTACAACGACTTAAATACTTGATATAGCGGAAAGCTTTCGTAAACCGTAGTTCTCGGAACAAAAACCCTATTATACTACAAACCCTACAAAACACTAGTTAGAGGATCGGAGATTTCTTGTAAAAATGGTACTTCGGTTCTCTGCCATCTTGTGACTCTATCGCTGCGACTGACACATCGTTGTAGTAGACCATATAGTAATTATTCAATAGCGTATACTAGAGAATAATTACTATATGGTTGATCGTATACACGAATCATAAATCAGAGTCATAAATCTAAATTCGGAGTACAAGACAAACGGCGATGTGAAATCGTAACCTTTTTTTTCTGGGTGGGAAAATCATCGAATAACTTCTCCCGCTCTGGGTGGAGTGGAAGGGAGTGTCAGACTTCTACTGACTAAAAACCCACCCTGTTCGTTCAGCTGCCCTTAAGTTCACATGGTGGAAATCTCACCCATACGTACAAAACGTTTTGGGAATACTTTCATTGTGCGTACAGCTAAGGAGTGGAATCCCCTGCCCGAGTCTGTGTTTCCTGATAGCTGTAACCTGGCGATATTTAAATCAAGAGTGAATAGGGTACTTCTAGGTAAGCGCGCTTCATCTTCGACCACATCATCGCTCACCAACAGGCGAGATAGAAAAATCTTAAAATGCGTACTGATTTATGTATTTCTCCCTACCAGTGTTTGTTATCTGTTCAAATTTCAGAGGCTGGACAGATTCGGATGAAACTTGCCAAATAAAAATCTCACCGGAACAGATGCTCAATCTCTATCAAGCCCAGGTTCGGTCGTGTATGGAGTACTGCTCTCATCTTTGGATGGATCTGCCAAATACCAACTGGACGCGCTTGAGTCTATCGAGAAAAGGGCCAAGAGACACATTGGCAACGATTCACTGGTCGAATCAAAGCTCCAGAGCCTTCAACATCGACGACGAGTTACAAGTCTATCGGTTTTCTATCGGTTACATTTCGGAGAGTGTGCGATGGAATTACACAATCTAATTCCGCCAAGCCCGTTCCATCATCGGACTACAAGACAAATGGCGATGCGCCATCGTTACATGGTGGACATCCCGGCCATACGCACAAAACGTTTTGGGAATACTTTCATTGTGCGTACGGCTAAGGAGTTGAATTTCCTGCCGGAGTCTGTGTTTCCTGATCGCTATAACCTGGGAGTCTTTAAGTCAAGAGTGAATAGGTTACTTCTAGGCAAGCGTGCTCCATCTTCGACCACATCGTCACTTACCATCAGGTGAGATGGTGGTCAAACGCGGCTCGCGTTTGACCACCATCTCAATTAAAATTAATGTAACATTAGTGTAGTTTTTTTTTTATTATCAATAAAAAAATTCTATACTATTGTTACATTATTATTATTATTATTATTCCGGGGCTGCGGTATCTCTTTAGAAAATTCCCGCAACCCCGCCATGGTCCAACTCTTGCTATGATTTTAAAAGCTTGACAAAAATAGTAAAAACGAGATTATCCCTCAAGGTCTACATCATCTGTAGTTCCTTCATCATGGTCGTACGTAGCATCTAATGAAAGTATCTGGGGGCACGGCGGTGCCCCCGCCAAGTCGAGCAAAAAAGCGGCACGGCCGTACCATTCTTTTCTCGAAGCAATTCAGGCCATTTTCGACCCCCTATAACTTCGTTGTGGATAAAACTAGAAGCCTGAATTTTCAGTAACCAAACAGGCATTGTATAAACACGGTATATTTCAAATTTCATTCAATTTGAACCAGTAGTTTAAGAATTATAACGAGTCAAATTTCTTAATTTTGTCACTCACTGACTGACCTATCATCAAAAGTCTATGGCACTTCTAGCAGACATAGAAGCTTCAAATTTAGAATACAATTAGTGTTTAGTATATGAATCAAGGAAAAATTATAATATTTTTCAATTTCAGTCCAGTTTCCTAGATACATCAACTGCATAAATAACTTTGTAATCTCATATAAATATACCCATATAAATATAGAACACGGCCGGGATCTGTTAGATCACAATATAAAAATCTAATGTTCAGAGGTAGGTACAAAACAGCGTTATTAAGAAAAAGCTTTTTATCAATGGGGCCTGTAATATAAAATAAAATACCTCATGCGTATAAAGAAGAACCATTAGGTATATTTAAAAAGAGGCTAACATCCTTACTTTTGGATAAATGTTATTATTCTATACGAGATTTTTTGAATGATAAAGGATTATAATGTTATATTATTTAATTATATTTTATTTAAAATTTAATGCAATGTTTTATAACTGTAATTTAATGTAGTGTTTTATAATGTAATTTAATGTAATGTAATGTAGTTTTTGTTTGTGTGTGTTTTTGTGATGTATTGTAGTTGTTATGATCCAAAGACATGTCATTTTTTATTTTATTATGCTTGAATAGATGTAAGTTTTTATACTTTTGCATGCCGTAAGGTAGAGTGTGATGGAACTATTATTTATTAAAATATCGACATCTTATTTTGTATACCCACATTCTTCGCAAAATAAATGATTTGATTTGAATATATAGGATTACAAAGTTACATTTGCAGTTAATTAATCAGTGTACCTGTATAATATAATGTAATAATAGATGTAGATGTGTACTTTTTTTTTTCTTGGTGAATAATATCATCGAATGACTTCTTCCGCTCGGGTGTGTCAGAATTCTACTGACTAAAAACCCACCCTGTTCCTTCGGAAGCCCTAAAGCTCCGGGGCCGCGGTATCTCGATGGAACTTTCCCGCAAACCCAGACAGGCAATGGCCCTATGAGGCCCCGTCACTGGTATTGACAGCTTTTTGAGGCGCGCATGGAACACGACGCGCCGCCGACCCGGGCCTGGTCTTTACCGGACTGTGAGCGACCCCTACTCGCCATCCGCAGGCCCGCGCCTACGGTGGCCCGAAATCGACTCGCGATCCACGACGCCCGGGGCGTCTCCCCCGGCGGCTGGGGCGCGAGGAAGAGAGTTGCCTCTCCCTCGCACGTTCGGCCTCCTCCTGCACTAGCATGACTGCTTCGCAGCTGGAGGTGACTGCATCCCATTCCCTCTCGCTTCGCACCATGGTCTAAACCAGAGCAGGGCGCGAGAAGTCGCCGCCGCCGATCGCCTCTACGAGGATACGACGGTGCTCCACCCATGCAGGGCACACCTCGACCATATGCTCCACCGTGTCTTCCAGTGTAGATAGGTACCTAGATATAATAATTATGTTCAAAGGTAACTTGTTAAATGGTCAACGGAATAAAAAAGCAAGAAGTATTAAGAGTATTGGGGAGTAGCCCGAAATTGCATAATTACTTACTTATGGATTAACTTTAACCGAGACGTTTGACGAGTGCTTTAGTAATTATGACTAACTAATGCAAAAGACGTACGTGCGTATTCATATGTGCGTATCAAAGCCTCCGAAAAAAACCCATAGAGACAGGGAGTGGGCTTTGAAAAAGCTTTAGCTGAAGTTCAAGAAGTAGTACCGGAAAATAAAAAAAGGAAGGCTACCTACAAAAATAAGAAAAGCTCATAAGACAGAGAACGGGCGTTAAGAAAAGCTCATAAGACAGAGAATGAGCTTTAAGAAAATTCGTTGTTGGTATACAAGAAGTAGAAGGTACCGGAAAGGAATAAAGTAGGACTTTCTACAAAAAGCAATGAGATCCCATAAAAAACAATACTTGTCAAAAAACCAAGTCTCGCAACTCAGTTCTTCTTCCGTAAAAAGTTGTGAGATCCACATGGATCTCACAACTGAATAAATTAATAACCGACTTGGTATACATATACCAAGTCGGTTATTAATTTATTCAGTCCCTACTTAAGGGACCTTCTGTCTTAAGTTGTTACGTAATTATCTAACCTAACGACATCTTATAGTGACCATATCAATATTAAAAATCTTTAACGTTTTAATAAATAGATTGTCTTGGCAATCGCAATAAACAATTTAATTTATATATGTATGACTTGTGAGATATATTGTGTTTTCATGCGATGGCCGAGTCAATTTATTCACTTAAAACGCTAAAGATTTTTAATAAAGGACGTGTAGATGAGGTCACTAACTAACAAATAAAATGTTCCGCCGTCAAAATAGGATGGAGGATAAGTAAATAAATAATAGTAATTTTGAAATCACAGACTGACAGACAGATATCTTTTATTAATCATCTGTGTAATGGACGCCGAGCTAGATACAATTAGAATAAGTTTAATATAAGTAAGATAGGCAAAATCAGGATAGGTTAGGTCAATATGTAAGTAGGAAATAGGAATTAACACGTAGGTAAATGAAACACATGTTAAAATCGTTATAATTCATTGTACATATTGTAAGAGAAACTTCGAGAAGTTTCGATGTACCAAGGCCGACAGGTCGGAACCTGTTGGAAAAGAGAAAGTTTTTAGCGTAAACAACTCCAAGGTCACGACAAGCGATTCTCGTTTGCTATTAGTAGATTTCCAAAAACATATCGTGACCCCCACACGAGTTCAACCCTCGTGCCAAGGGATATAAGACGACGCTCGCCCGAGACGGTCGTGCCGCTCTGCGCTTCCGATCGTTCTGTGTCTGTGTCATCGCTTCGTCACGCTCGCCGTGACGTCATTCGTAGTCGCCGACTACAACTCCCGATCCGGAACCGCCTTTTTCAAGGCAGTGAAGGATATTTTGTTTCTATAACAGAGTGTTGTCAAAAACGTTTTGCCCCTTCAGGGAAAAACCACAGTTTCGTGGTCCTTGGTTGGAAACCTCACGGTGTCAACGAAACCAAGGGGGTGTTGACCCGACACACCCGCTGATCCCCTTCAGGGTGAAGCAGTTAATTGGAGTCGAGTGCTAGGTTTTGGCCTTGGGGGATCTCCTAGTCAAACCTAGTTACTGAGTTTCCCTTTCAGCTACTCACCTAGTGTCAGTTGGGTGTGTCTACCCCTTCGCACTAGACCCAATAGGGCCCGGTTCGCACAATAAGACTGGCGACCGGTTACAAGCTTAGGGCTCACCATTAGGTACTCACCTCCCAGTCTCTATCCGACTGGGAGGGTTACACATCCCCGGACCCATCCATCCGGGGAGTTAGGCCAGTTAGGCTTTAAATAGGCCCCCCGCGGGAGAGCAATCTCCAAAATTTCCCCGTTAAATTTTTGATCCATTTGCCAATCATGGCGAACTCCAATATTTTGGAGATATTATTAGAAATCCTTAGGGAAAACCCTGCTATTTCCGCCAAATATGGCGGAAAAATCCAACGTGAAATCGCTAATTGTCCCCCGGCTACCGAAGACAACGTGGCTTATTTTAGTGACGCGCTTGACAGCTCATTATCTCCCCCGCTTGCCGATCAAGGCATCCCGGTTGGTCAATTCACGGAAGTATTTATTAACTCCGATCCCATTGTTCGTCAAACAACGAACGACTTCCAGGTAGATAGCCCTTTATTGCCCCCGCCCGCCGACAAAATCGTGCCGATCTCCCGATTCCCGAAATCACCCATTGTTTCCGGCCCACCTACTAATCCTATTGTTCATAGAACAATGGACGCCGCGCAGGTGTGCGCTGCACCTGAATTCCATGAAATGGACACCACCGAACCTGTGTCCAATAACAACTCCGACAATGATTTGTCATCATGCCCCTCGTCCTCGGAAGACGACTTTCAAGTCGTCACCGGCGGCAAGAGAAAGAAAGGGAAAAATGCCTCCCAGGCCAGCAAGGCCAAAAAGACCACCGCGTTGCCCCCGTTCCCAACTCAAACGCCCGTACGACCCGCTAGCCTCGTCCCAACTACCTCTACTCGCGCGCAGGATTGTCGTCCCCCCAGCCCGATAGCCCAAACTTCCTCAGCCCAAAGGAAGCAACGCCCTCCGCCCCCCATTTACATCCAAGACAAGGGGAAATGGACTGATGTGTCCAAGATGTGTGTTGATCGAAAGATCAACTACACAAACGCCCGTGCCTGCCAAAATGGCATTAAAGTCACCGTCCCTACGTCGAACGAATAAAGGGAACTATATCGCACCCTCCGTGAAAGGAATATTTCCTTTCACACTTTCTCCTTCCCCGAGGACACGCCCACTCGTGTAGTTATTAAACGTGTCCCTAAAGAAATCCTAGTACAGGATATTAAAGACGACCTTGCCGATCAAGGTATACCAGTGATCGCCGTCCATCGCTTACATAAAGCGAGGGGTGGTGAATTGTACGACATGGTTCTTGTCATTTGTGAACCAACCGAAGGTCATCACCCGATTTTCAAGATTAAGTCCATTTGCTCCCTATCCGGTATCTTAATTGAAAAGCCCTATAAAACCGCAACAGTGGAGGAAGAAGGAGTTATACTGCATCCCTCTCAGCCCACCCGCGCCTCTCTCTCACCTAGAGTACTCTGCCTGTCGACTAGGCATGACTGGTCATCCTCCGATAACCATCATCTCTGCCTACCATCCTCCACCATCGGTCGCGTCTCTTGCTTCAGACGATCCTATCGCGCTCACCAGCGATCTCACGACTCTCTTTGGCCTGAGTGACTCCGTCTTACTAGCGGGCGATCTCAACGCCAAACACCCCGCTTGGAACAGCAACACGACAAATGCCAGAGGCAGAATCGTGTATAACCTAGGCGCGACCCTAAACTATGACGTCATCGCTCCGATGACTCCCACCCACTACCCACACGACCACAACCATAGGCCCGATGTCCTCGATGTGGCGCTCCTAAAGAATGTAAACCTCCATTTGCACTCCATAGAAGCGCTTCACGAGCTCAACTCGGATCACCGTCCCGTTATCCTACACCTAGGTTCCCGCTCAGGTAACCATGATCCTACCCAATCTCCTCCGACCCAATTGATCACCGACTGGAGGAAAGTAAGTGAAAAACTGAAATCCACCACGTCACCTCACTTGGACACCATTCCTGACCACATAGTCTCAGTCGCTGACACGACGGCGGCGATCGACTCGCTTACAGATCACGTACAATCCGTCCTGAACGATTGTTCAAGGGAAGTTCCAGTAGCGAAAGACCACCGCTGGAAACTCCCGGACGATGTACGGAATCTGATAACCGAGAAGAACGCAGCCATCCGTGCGTACAGCGCTTTTCCCTGCGCCGCAAACAAAGCTCACATGCGCAACTTACAGCGTGCTGTAAGGAAACGCATTGCCGAGTAGCGTAATGCGAGCTGGGACAAGATGCTGAGCGAACTTGAGCCCACCCGTCTTGCCTTCTGGCAGCTTCAGAGGAAGTTACGATCCACTGAAGAGGCCACAATGCCTCCTCTCATTCGTCCCGATAAGAATGTCGCCTTCGATAACTCTGAAAAAGCAGAATGCCTAGCCGACAGCCTAGAGTCCCAGTGTTCTCCCAGCTCTCAACCAGTAGACCAAGCCCACCTCGATATGGTGAACGCCGAAGTCGAACGTAGAACTTCCCTTCCGCCCGTCGAAGATCCCGATAATCCACTGGCCCCCATCACTCCTGATGAGGTCCAGGATATCATTAAAAGTCTCCAACCGCGAAAAGCCCCTGGCTCCGACGGCATCACCAATAGGGTTTTCAAACTTTTCCCCGCCCAGCTTATAGTGCTAATGACTGCCATCTTCAATGGCGCATTGAGCAATAATATGTTCCCCGCAACCTGGAAACAGGCCACCGTCATAGGTATTCCCAAACCAGGCAAGCCCAAGTCTGACCCGTCTAGCTACCATCCCATTAGCTTACTCAACGTCCTCGGTAAAATCTATGAAAGGCTTATATATAAGCGGCTCAAAGATTTTGCCGAAGCAAAGAGTCTAATACCCAATGAGCAGTTCGGATTTAGAACCGAACACTCATGTATCCAACAAGTTCACCGCATAGTAGAACACGTCAGCGCCGGCTTCCAACGGGGCGCAATAACGGGAGCCTTATTCTTCGACATAGCGAAAGCGTTCGACAAAGTCTGGCACAATGGCTTAATCTATAAGCTATACCAACTCGGCGTGCCTGACCGTCTCGTTCTCATCCTACGGGACTTTTTATCGAATCGCACCTTTCGTTATCGAATTGAGGGGGAGCTTTCCTCCCCCCATCCCATTTGCGCAGGAGTTCCTCAAGGCTCCGTACTATCCCCCCTCGTTTTCACGCTATTCACTAGTGATATTCCCAAGCATAAAAATACCCAACTAGCCCTATTCGCCGACGATACGGCTATCTATTATACCGGTCTTAAACCCGATGCCATCGCTCGCACTCTCCAAACTTCCGCAAACACTCTGGCCAAGTGGTTCCGGAAATGGAGAATCGAAGTCAATCCAGACAAAAGCCAGGCAGTCCTCTTTTCTAAACCGCGGATAAACCCTGCCTCCCCCCGTCCGATTACCATGTACGGCAAGCCGATCCCTTGGGAAAAGCAAGCCAAATACTTAGGCGTGGTCCTCGATAGACACCTCTCCTTCGCTGAGCACATAAAGCAGGCACGTTCACGCGCCGCTTTCGCTTTAGGTAGGCTCCACTTCATTCTTAGCTCTCGCAGCAAGTTATCACTCAGGTGCAAGCTGCGTATTTTCACCGCGGTCATCCGTCCCATCATGACCTACGCCTGCGCTGTTTTCGCACACGCAAAGCCCTACCTCCTCCACAAGATGCAGACCCTCCAAAACCGATTCCTCCGTAGAGTCACGGGAGCCCCCTTTTATGTTCGAAATGAGCTTCTTCACGTAGACCTCAAGATGCCCACCATCCAGCAGATCATGAAACGCGTCTCCAAGCGTTTCTTTGAAACTTCAATCCAACATAGGAATCCCCTTATCGTATCGGCCGCCCAATACGAACCCTCGCGTATCTCTAAGATTCGCCGACCAAGGCATACCCTAGTCACTCCCGATGACGCAATCACCCTGCTCCAAGAGAGCCGTAGGGAAACAAGTACAGTGGCACACAAACACAAAAACCGACCGTCCTTCCGTCCTCGCCGCCGAGGCCCGCCGCGACGTCCCCGTAATAGTCCACCCCGACCCTTGCCAGAGCCAGCCCGCGACGCTGAGCCAGTAGCTTTAAATTCCCTTATTAATAATAATAATGATATGATCCAGCTTGTCCCTAGCTGCCCTCCCCCTGCGACGCCCTACCCCACAGGGGGTGCCCTTAGCGTGTAGTCGCATAGTTTGTAAGTTTTTTAATAAGCCCTGGCTGGAGGCTTTAATTACTTTATTAATTAAGGCAACCACAGGCAAGCCCGGTTAAGCAGCCGACAACCTCAGAGGTTGACCTGCGAGATGCCACACACAAAAAAAAAAAAAAAATAATCGAATAATCGTCACACATTCCGCTTCCGACGCTCGCCCGCGACAGTCGTGCCGCTCCGCGCTCTCGATCGTTCCGTGCCTGAGTCATCGCTCCGTTCGTCACGCCCGCCGTGACGTCACTCGTAGTCGCCGACTACGACGCCTGGTCCGGATCCGCCTTTTTCGAGGCGGTGAAGGATATCGTGTTTCTCTAACAGAGAATTGTCAAAACAATTTGGTTTGGCCCCTTCAGGGTAAAACCACAGTTTCGTGGTCCTTGGTTGGAAACCTCACGGTGTCAACAATACCAAGGGGGTGCTGACCCAACGCACCCGCTGATCCCCTTCAGGGTGAAGCAGTCAATTGGAGTCGAGTGCTAGGTTTTGGCCTTGGGGGATCTCCTAGTCAAACCTAGTTACTGAGTTCTCTTCACAGCTTACACACCTAGTGTCGGTTGGGTGTATCTACCCCTACGCACTAGACCCAATAGGGCCCGGTTCGCACATTAAGACTGGCGACCGGTTACAAGCTTAGGGCACACCATTAGGCACACACCTCCCTGCTATCCCCGCAGGGAGCGAACTCACCTCCGGGTCATTCCCGCCCGGAGGGTTAGGCAAATAGGGCCCTTCAGGCCACATCAGACGGCAACACAGTTACCGAGTTTGTCTGGGTTTCTCTTCTCGTTAACATTGTGTTAGGAGAAACTCCGGGGCAGGGCTCTTTTTGGGGACCGTCTGCTCGGGGAGCTCACGTTTGACGTGTCTCCTCGAGGCTTATATGTTAGGATTAGGAAAATAGGATGCCCCCCATTATCGCCTCCAACATGGAGGACATGATAGCTATAGTGGAGACTCTCTCCGCTAAGGTAGACTCCCTACAGATAAGGTTGAATCGAACAACCGAGATATTAGGAAATATCCTATATGAAAACCCCGCCCTACAAAAGAAGTATGAGGAGGAGATTGACTCAATAAAAGTCAAACCCCAGCCAGAGATAGGTCCCACCCCCGCGCCCATCGCAGATAGGTCCCCCTCCCCCCCAGACGTCGAAATGGACCCTGAGGAGGCGGAACAAGAAAAAGAGAGCTCGGAAGGCGAGCGCTCGGAGCGCGCAGAGAGCATACACTCTGAGCGCTCAGAGCGAGCGGAGTCCGAGCACTCCTCCTCCGATCAAACCTCTTCCTCCGACGAGTTTATCCTCGTCGAGGGAAAGAGGAAGAAGAGGTCGCAGGCCTTGTCCTCCACCCAGGCTCCTAAGGCCAAGAAACCCTCCCCTCCCGAGCCAGCACGCTTAGTGCAGAGCCAGCCCTCCACTTCCTCGGCCACTAGGCCCAGCCCTACCCCTACCCCAGTCGTCAGCGCCTCAGTGCGTAAGACCATCCCTCCCCCACCCATCTTCATCCATGATAAGGGGGCTTGGACAAACGTGTCCAAAGCGTGTGGCGAGCAACGCATCGCCTACACGAATGCCCGCGCCGTTCAGAACGGCATAAAAGTAGGGTTAGCAACAGCTAACGACCACCGCGCGCTTTCGAAGCTCCTCAAAGCTCGAAATATCCCCCACCACACGTACACGCTCCATGAGAGCAAACCTGTACGTGTGGTCCTCTGCCGGATCCCTATCGAGATCCCCACCACCGAGATCGTCTGCGACCTAGAGTCCCAGAATATCCCGGTGATTGAGGTGCACCGTATGCACGGCAGAGGAGGCAAGGCCTCAAACAACATCCTCGTCATTTGCCATCCCACCTCCGAAGGTCCCCACCCCATCTTTTCTCTAAAAACAGTATGCAGTCTGTCGGGCATACTTATAGAAAAACCACATAAAAGTGGCACGGTAGGCCAATGCCACCGTTGCCAGTTATACGGTCACGCGCAACGGAATTGCTTCGGCAAACCCCGGTGCGTAAAGTGCCTGGGCGATCACGGCACCGCCGAGTGCAATCGCCCAAAAGATAGGTCCCAATGCCCAGACCCGCCCAGCTGCGTGCTGTGCGGGCAATCTGGCCACCCCGCCAACTACCGAGGCTGTCCGAAAGCCCCGAAAACCTCCGCCCCTAAACTGGCAACGCGCGCTAGCGCACGCCAGGGACGAGAGTCCTACACTCTCGTCTGAGCTCCCTCAGACCCTCAGTCCCCAGCGTCCAACTCCTTGGACGGCGGCGAATCATGCCCAAAACTTCCCGGCACTAAGGCCGAAAGTCCCAGGGCTGATGGATCAACCCATCATGCCCCCCGCTCCGGTCGTTGTGGCTTCTCAGCCTCCACCTCCTCCCCAGTCACCCGCTCGGATGAGCCGGAACTCGATGCGTTCCTCATCCTAGGGAAAACTTTCAGTTTTTTCCAGTCCCCCCGCGCCATCTAAATGGCAACGGAGGTCGTGGCCTGCAATAGCATTAATTCCCTGATTCAGGTATACTCTAAGTATCCTGATGTCAAAAGCCATTTTGCCAACCTTTTTAAACAGCCATAATGTATAACACGGCTAGTAAGAGATTAAAGCCCCGATCCCTAAAGCTAGGTTACTTCAATGCCAATGGCATCACCAATCAACGGGACGAGATCGCGACTTTCCTTCGCGATCATAGTCTCGACATCCTTCTGGTCCAAGAGACCTTCCTCAAACCCCACCTTAGGGATCCCAAGATAGCCAATTACCGGCTAGTTAGGAACGATAGGACTAGATGCCACAGAGGTGGCACTCTAATATATTATAGGAACTCCCTGCACTGCATCCCTATGGATCCACCGCCCCTTGCCCACTTAGAGGTATCCGTTTGCCGGCTAGGCATGACGGGCCATCCCTCTATCACAATAGTATCCGCGTACCTCTCACCGTCCAACGTAGTAGATGTAAATTCATCGATAAACGCCTCACTTCGAAGCGACCTTACCGCCCTTCTTGACATGAGTGACTCCGTCCTTATGGCGGGGGATCTCAATGCCAAACACCCCGCATGGTGTAGTCGTATTACCAACCCCCGTGGGAAGGTACTATACGACCTTTGCACACCTCTCCACATAGATATCATAGGTCCTATGCGGCCTACTCATTACCCGTTCGAGCCATCCCACTTGCCCGACGTACTCGACATTGCCCTCCTGAAGAATGTGAACTTACGTTTGCACTCTTTAGAGACGGTAGACGAACTTGACTCTGACCATAGACCGGTGATCATGGAGTTAACTCCGAGATCGGGTCCCTATTACCCTAACCGCCCCCCTCCCACACAGGTGATCACTGACTGGAGGAAAGTAGGCGAATTGCTGAAATCCAACACGTCTCCTCACCTGGACAAGATCCCCGACCACATCCAGTCCGCCGCCGACACGATGGCTGCGATCGACTCACTCACAGAGCACGTACAATCTGTCTTGAATAACTGTTCAAAGGAGATTCCGGTGTCAGAGCACTGGTGCCGGAAACTCCCGGACGATGTACGGGCCCTGCTGACTGAGAAGAACGCAGCAGTCCGTGCCTACAGAGCTTTCCCCTGCCAGAATAACAAAACTTTCATGCGGTACTTACAGCGCAAAGTAAGTAACAGCATTAGAGAGTGGCGTGAAGCCGGCTGGGACAAGACCCTGAGCGAACTGGAACCCACCCACCATGCCTTCTGGCAACTTCAGAGGAATATGCGCGCCACTGAGGTTGCCTCAATGCCTCCCCTTATCCGCCCGGACAAAAGCATTGCCTTCGACGACGAAGACAAAGCCGAATGCCTAGCCGACAGCCTGGAGGCCCAGTGCTCTCCCAGCTCCCAACCAGTCGACCCAGCCCACCTTGCCCACGTGGATGCTGAGGTCGAACGTAGATCTGCCCTACCCCCTGTCGAGGACCCTGATGCTCCCCTCCCCCCCGTCACGGAAGACGAGGTGGAGGAGATCATCAAGAAACTCAAACCTAGGAAAGCTCCCGGGACTGACAGACTGACCACTAGGGCACTTAAACTCCTCCCACGTACGATCATAGTCCTACTGGCTGCCATCTTCAATGGCGCCTTGTCCAACAACTTGTTTCCACAAGCTTGGAAAGAGGCTATAGTGATAGGTATCCCAAAACCCAAAAAGCCCAAGAACCTCCCGACTAGTTATAGACCCATTAGTCTGCTCAGCGCCCTCGGCAAGGTCTACGAGCGGATTATTCTTAATCGGCTCAAGGACTTTGTCGAGGCAAAGAGCCTAATCCCTAACGAGCAGTTTGGCTTTAGAGCCCATCATTCCAGTGTCCACCAAGCCCACCGCATCGTAGAGCACATTAGCGGCCGTTTTCAACGCGGTCTGGTGACGGGGGCCCTATTCTTTGATATAGCGAAGGCTTTCGACAAAGTCTGGTACAATGGCTTAATTTATAAGCTTTACCAACTAGGTGTGCCCGACCGTCTCGTGCTCATCATTCGAGACTTTCTGTCGAACCGCTCCTTCAGATATCGTATCGAAGGAGCGCTTTCCACTCCCCGCCCTATCAGAGCCGGCGTCCCTCAGGGCGCCGTGCTCTCCCCCCCACTCTTCACGCTATTCACTAGCGATATCCCCAAAAAGCCCCCAGTAGAGATATCCCTATTTGCCGACGACACGGCCATCTATTACTCGGGACATAATCCCGATAGCATCGCTCATACCCCCCTCCAGACCTCAGCCAACGCACTAGGCGATTGGTTTAGGAAATGGAGGATTGAGGTAAATCCCGACAAAAGTCAAGCAGTCCTGTTTCGCAGGGCTCGCCAACATAGACACTTCACCCCCCCCCCCCCCCCCCCCCCGCCCGATCACTATGTTCGGCAAGCCAATCCCTTGGGAGAAGCGAGCCAAATACTTAGGTGTGATCCTCGACCAGTTCCTTAACTTCAGTGAGCACATAAAGTCGGTTCGCTCGCGAGCCGCTTTCGCTCTCGGTAGGCTCCACGCCTTGCTGAATAAACACAGTAAGCTCTCCCTTAGATGTAAAATCCGAATCTACACGACATGCATACGTCCTATCATGACGTACGCCTGTCCGGTGTTTGCTCATGCCAGTCCCAATCAGATCCATAGGATGCAAGTCATTCAGAACCGTTTTCTCCGAAAGGCCACGGGCGCGCCCTGGTTCTGTAGGAATGAGGATCTCCACGTAGACCTCAAACTCCCGACCATAAAGCAAGTGTTGAAAGTGTTGAAACGCATGTCAGTGCGTTACTTCACCTCTGCTGATACTCACACAAACCCCCTGATCGTATCGGCCGCCCGATACAGACCCTCCAAGATTTCTCGGGTTCGTCGCCCGCGTAACGTCCTAGACGAGCCTGACGACCCCACCACCATCCGACAAGAGAGCAGTAGGGAAACCAGCACTCTTAGAAAATACAAATACAAAACGCGTTCCTTATTCCGGCCTCGCCGACGAGGCCCATCACGACGTCCGCGTACTTGTAATGAAAATCCTCCCCGACCTTTGCCAAACGAGCCAGCCCGCGATGCTGAGTCAGTAGCAATAAATACTCCCGTAAATAATATGACCCAGCCTGTCCCTTTGCTGCCCTCCCAAAATGACCCCGCTATGCCGAGGCCCGTACTCCACAGGGAGTGCCCTTAGCGTGCGGTCATTAGTTTTTAAGTATATTTTAGTTTGTAAGCCCTGGCTGGGGGCCTTTAATTTATTAGAGGTCACCACAGGACAGACCGGTTAAGTAGTACATTAGCCGTATAGAGCTAAACTACGAGTGGCCCTACCTAAAAAAAAAAAATAAAAAAAAAAAATCGAATTATCGTATCGTCCGGTTAAGTAGTATATTAGCCTTAGCGAGCTAAACTACGAGTGGCCCTATCGAAAAAAAATAAAAAAAAATAAAAAAGAAATCGAATAATCGTAGTATCCAACCAACCGGACAAGAAGAAACACCTGAAGTGAAATAAGTAATAAGTCTGAAGAATATCAAGTATAGTAGTGAAAGTAAACAGTGAAATAAGTAGTTCAAAGTAGTGAAAGTAAACAGTGAAATAAGTAGTTCAAGTAAATAGTTTAAAATGTATAAATATTGAAGAAACGTTATGAAAGTGTAAAGAACATTTAAGAATTAAGATTCTATAAAGAACTTTAAATTAGTATAGACGGTATAAATAGACATAAGTGAAAATTGTGAAGATATAAAATAAACCAGTGTTTGAAGATTGAGTTTTATTTCAAGAGCTATCGACGTATGTCGAATTGAATAAATAAATACAGTCCACACCCATACAATCTGCTTAGCCTTTTTTCCTTTTTGGGGTCGGCTTCCAGTCCAACCGAGCGACCGCCTATCTGACTGCCATAACCCAGTTACTGGGTAACCATTACTCGGTTACCCAGTAACTGGGTTATGGAAGTCAGATAGGCGGTCGCCCGGTACCCTTTGGAAAGACCTGTGTCAGATTTTCTGACTGACTAGCCGTGACGTGTTACGGAGGAATCTGGATATGTTAAGATGGTCACCCATCCAGTCTGATCACCACAAGAATTGCTTAACTTTCAAGATCAACCACTGCGGCTGTTATTAAGCCACGTCTTGTATAGTAGTTTTAGGGTTCCGTAGGCGAATGGTAAAAACGGAACCCTTAGAGTTTCGTCATGTCTGTCTGTCTGTCCGTCCGTCCGTCCGTAAGTCACAGCCATTTTATTTCTAAACTATTACGACTATACATGTGAAACTTGGTAGGTAGATGTATTCTGTGAACCGCTTTCCGATTTTAAGAAAAAAAAATAAAAAATATTTAAAATAAAGGTCTCCGTACATGGAACTAAATCTGAAAATACTTTTTTTCATGAATCTATGCGTGTGTGGTATCTATAGACAGGTCTTTAAAAGTGACATTGAGGTTTCTAAAATGACTTTTTCATAAAGTTAATCGTTTAAAAGATATACGCTTTCAAAGTGGTCAAATGTGTCCCCCCCACTCTAACTTCTATAATAATGGAGTGAAAAATCTAAAAAAAATATATGTGTCTAGATCTTAATGTAAACTTTCGAGATCGGGTCAGCAGTTTTTGAGACACAGCATATTTTCTAAAACCGCAAATATAACTTTGTAATTCATACAAACACTATGAAAAACAAAGTTATTTGGTGTAGTTGTAAAAAATGTAAATAAGCTAGTTTTAAGAAATTTGTAGTGTTTTTTTTTTGTCAAATAATTGTACATATTATATTATATTATTATAGTTACTACGGAACCCTTCATTGGCGAGTCTGACTTGCACTTGGCCAATTTTTTTATTATTATATCGTATGCGGAAATACTAACTGACACGTTTGTCACAAACGATTCCTGGTTAAGACTAACTTTTATACGTATTAATATTATAAATACGCAAGTGTGGTTGTTCGACCTTCTTTCACGTCAAAGCGGCGCAACGGATCCATGTGATTTTTTGCGTCGAGTTAGTTCAAGATTCAGAATGTAAGCTTAGTTATTGGCAATTGGCTCAACCTGTATATAACCTATAATATTATAAATGCGAAAGTAACTCTGTCTGCCTGTATGTTACCTTTTCACGCCTAAACCGCTAAACCGATTTAGATGAAATTTGGCATGGGAATAGTTTAGAATTACGCGAGAAAAACCTCCCACGCGAACGAAGTCGCGTGCAAAAGCTAGTTCAAGATAATTGAGACTAGACATGCATGTTTGACAAGCGATAAGACCGTCATTATAACCATGAGTTTAGCAATATTGTGAATCAGGTGTATTTAAATTATTGGGGTGCAATAAAGACTATTCTATGTATCTATCTGTCGCAGTAAGATAGATATAGCCGTGATATGATTATATCCCTAGGGATATAATTATATACCGGAACATAGATAAACGGAAGCGATTCATTACTATCTTACTAGGAATATAATTATAATACCATTCAAGTTTAGTGTTATAATTATATTACTGGATTAAGTTTAGTGAAATAATTGTAGGAGTGTAGTGCGGGGGTGCGGCGGAGGTTAACACCCCGACTCAGAGTACCCCGACTCGGATAGGTTAGGTTAGAAGGCTAAGGCGGGAGCGAAGCGGAGCGGAGCTCCCGCCTTAGCCTTCGTGGTTATTTTTTTTAAACCACCCAGAAATAGGAGCCCCGCTTCGCGGGGCTCCGTCGATTTTGCGTAAACACCATAAAATCACTGCCAACTACGTATTATTGCTAAAAAGTATTGTAACTAATTGCAAGTTGCAAAAAGTTGATTTTGTAATAAAAATAAAAACCAATATATTGTTTTATTTGATTTTGTGGTAGATTTATAACTATTTAACTAGATTAGTTTAGTCAGATAAGCATATTACTAGATTGCGACCGTAAGATAGTAATGAATCGCTTTCGTATAACTATGTTCCGGTATATAATTATATCCCTAGGGATATAACCATATTACGGCTGTATCTATCTTACTGCGACATATCTATCATATTGGCTAAAAGCACTTAAGTCGCAAAAACTTTTTTACCCAAATGGCTTGGTATTGAGCTGAGAACGGGTTGAAGTCTCTTTTGACTTCAACTCCTAAGTTTGTTTCTGTGTATTTCTTTGGGTTAGCTAGACCGGCCTTATCTAGTTTATGACAAAAAATATGACGTGTAAGTTAATTTTTGGTGACATATTTTTAATCTTAAAAAATATGGGTAGCGTTAGTAAACATGGTTCTCGTATGAGAAAACGGCGTCGGACTGAAACTGTGAATGAAAAACGATTCTATTTCCTTTTATGATTCGTGGTACACCTGGAAAGTGCATACCGTTACAATTCTAACAAGCCCAAACACAGCTAAGATACATTGTCTTGTTATGGAGTTCCGGTGCCTGTCTCTTGGATTCATCATCAGATCTGATAGTAGAATGGTTCTTATTGAACGCAAATACGTAACTTGTTTTAGAAGATACCAAAATCGCTTTTCGTTTTCTTATAAAATTTGAAGTGTTACCTCTATTTCCCCAAGATTCCATCATCAGATCCCGACTTGGTGACTATGGGACCAATTGGAAAGCATAGGCTTTGGAACAAAACAAAGAATTTTCCAAATCGGTTCTTAAATGACGTAGTTATGCGCGAACAAAAAACGCAATGCAGAGTAAATGAAAAGATCGTCCATGTAGATTTTTTTTAGGCTTTTGTTGAATTTTCAGAAACGGCTCGTCCGATTTCGATAAAATTTTCATGGGACCATTTGGGAAGTATACCTTTCCAACAAAAAAAGAATTTACTAATCAGTTGGCAAGCGACGGAGTTATGCCCGAATAAACATAAAAAAAATATAAACATCCGAATTGAGAACCTCCTCCTTTTTTAGAAGTCGGGTAAATATATTACCTATATGAATCTATTTATATATAAATATCATCCATAATTTGATTTTTACACGTTGGTATGTAAAGTTAAATGAATATAATGTTTCAAATTGCCTGAGTGCTAAAAAACTACCTTGCGCTATTGCAAATATTCTCAACTTATTGAAGAGCCTGTTGAGATATTTAATCTCGCCTTGCATAGCAATTAAAACCTAATGTATATATTATTTATTATATTATCTACTATTATTTTGAACACTAAGTTATTACTTATTCATTCATTCGTAAAAGTGTGAAATTTAAGTTATGCTTTTTGAATTCGGTAAGGGCAAAGATAGTTCAGTTGTGTGCCGTAATCTGAGGGGGTGGATTTATGACAGTGTTCACAAAGACGATTTCAGAGGTAATTATGATACCGCTTTATACTTACTGATATTTATACTCGCCTTCCACATAATATGAATATCAAAATACTTTAATTGTCCCTTTACAGATCCTTTTTTATGTTTGCATACAATTATTATAAGTAAACAATGTCATTCTCGACGGCCACTTCGAGCTTTCCATAAAAAGAGCTGAAGCTTTAGACAATTCGTCGTCGTGATGAAGCAGGTATACCTATCGATCGTCACTATTTGTTAAAAAGCTACATTGATGAGTCAAGCTTTTGGGTGGTTGATGGCTGCCTGAAGACCACCCCAAGTCATGCGAGTGATGAGAGCTCTAGTTGACAACAAACGCGGCACCGCCTGCGCCCGCGCCGCTTGCAAGACGTCCCGATTAAAATATATGGTTCCACGTCGCACCCAGTTATCACAATCAAAATAAATGACAAATGAAATCCACAGTGTTGCAAGTCACGACCCGCTCGTCGTATTTTTTCATCGCTGGCAACATTCCCAGTCGCCGCTTTGTTGTTCCACACTCGCCCGACGGATTTTCAATAAAACCACTCTTAGGGACATTGGCCTCTTTTTTCTATTTTGACTTGTGAGAATATGTTCTCACGCACCTGTTACCCTTTCCGTCCTTGAGTTATGACTATATCACCTGTCATTGTTCTGTGACTGACGTGGCTATGTTGGAAAATTGAATAAAACTGTCTTTTATATTTCATGTTACAACTAACCCAGTGATCACATGCCAACTATTTAGAATAGAGATGCGTTTAGGTTAAGGAGCATCCTCTATTTTGATCGTTTTGTTTCAATTTGCCGCAGTCAATAACATAATAAAAAATAAACGTCAGGAGGTATCGATTCCGTGTGTCGATAGCTGACGAGTATGCAGCTTGCGGGATGGTGGCGAGGAAGAGCATGCGTGGTGCTGGGGCGCGTTATCGTGCCGCACACGGCGCGGGTCACAGGTCAGGCGCGGCCCGCCTACCCCGCGCATTCCATCATGCGAGCCGCCGCCAACCCGACCGACTGCAGAACACATCACGCTCCACCACGCAACACCGCCACAAGTCACCACCGCAATAGGCCGCGCTGCCCCTCCACGAATGACTCTCATAATGATGACTTCGTATATTTCTAATACGTCGAAGGTTAATTGGACGTAGGCAGTGTATTGTAAAAGAATTAACCCGCGGCCCGACTAAACGATTCTTGTTCTGTTTACACCAGGTTTTTTCCTCTCTTTCGTAAACAATTTTGTGGATAATTTTATCAATTTTCATTTTATGGCGAAATCAATTTCGCACGTAGCGACATGTTAAGTGGCTCAATTATAAGATGAGAGAGTGGCCGCAGCCTACGACGTTGAGCCTTACTTATGAGTGCGGGCCAAGCAAGCCTGAGCGATAATTAGGGGAACACAGTTATTGAAACGTCTGATCTCCTACAAGAGCCGCCCCGAATTTCGCCAATATCATGAATTCGTTAACCTACGTATCATCGAATAGCAATCAAAATACTTCGAACCTTCACAATCGATTCAGTATAATTACCCAAGAATTTAAAGAATTCTGATTAAATGGAGACATGTAAAAACCGTTTGATTATTATTTTGTGACCTAGTAATTTAAGAAAACATTTACTTATCTACACAAATTATTAATCGCTCATTTTACAACATTATTTACCGTGTTATTAATTACAAAATTGACAATAAGAGTCATTAAAAGAAAGAGGCGAGACTTCGTTAATTTCGCACAAAAGGACAAGAGAACACAATAACCTCCTCTTTTTGTCGTCGGTTGAAAAGCAAGCCATTCTTCATCCACTTGAACCAAAGTGATCAGATCCTGCCATTACCCTGAACACGTAATGGTCAGCAAGTGAACACTAATTTGCGTAAACCTCATCACCTTTAAAGATAGAGTATGTATGTAGATTCGGTAGATATTTTAAGAATGTCTGACCATTCGAGTAATAATAACACTCAATGGACGTTAGTATTGTTCGTCAAATCGATGAGCTGAAAAATCTTAGTTGAACTACTCGATAATCGATTAATTCTGCAAGCATTTATCGTGTACTTCATCCTTTTCTATCTTCTATATACAATCTTGAATTCATCACGTCTGGACAAGTCCACTCAAATCTGTGTGGTTCTTTCCGAATCGAACTTACAACACGCATCACTGCAGCTAATCATTCAGCCACTGCGCCACCCGTGTAGCGTGTAGCGGAAACATTTTTGATTTGGTGTCACTTGTGTCGTGTCATAGTGTGATACGACATAAAAGGTCTTTCTTTTTCCGGTGTGCAAAGTGCGAAGATGGAGCACGCATACCTAAAAGTAACCTATTCACTCTTGATTTAAAGACTCCTAGGTTATAGCTATCGAGAAACACAGACTCCGGCAGGGAATTCCACTCCTTAGCCGTACGCACGATGAAGGTATTCCCAAAACGTTTTGTGCGTATGGGTGGGATGTCCACCATGTAACGATAGCGCTTCGCCGTTTGTCTCGTAGTCCGATGATGGAACGGGCTCGGCGGAATTAGACTGTGTAATTCCATCGCACACTCCCCGAAATGTAACCGATAGAAAATCGATAGACTTGCACTGCTTACTCAGCCACAGTATGGTTATGGATTATGAAAAATACAATGTTAATTACAATACAAACATTTTCACGCCACAAAATTAAACCTAGTGGTCAAACACAACAATTAGTGTGTGAAAATTATGTTATTCATTTCAACTTCAAACTAGAATAAAGCATCAAAAATTCTCATGTCTTCTACTGACTAACAACTAAACCTGTTCTTCTTTCAGCTACCCTTGTGCTCCGGGGCCGCCGTAGCTCGTTAGAATATTCCCGCAACTAGGGTTGCCAGGTCGTCCAACCTAATAGCCGGACAGACCTGCCAGTTCGGCCGGACATTTGTGTGAAAAGGCCGGACACCTTAAATTGTTAAGTATTCTGTCTTAGTATTAATACGACAAAAATTGTGTATGTAAACCCAGGTTCTATTTAACCGACTTCAAAAAAAAAGGAGGAGGTTCTCAGTTCGTCTTGAACTTTTTTTCTTATGTATGTTACCTCATAACTCGGAGACGGCTGAACCGATTTGGAAAATTCTTTTTGCTTTTGAAAGGGTATACTTTTTAATTGGTCCCATTGTTATGAAATCAGGATCTGATGATGTAATCCTGGAGAAATCGAGGGAACTCTTCAAATATTATAGGCACACCTAAGTATAGCGTTTTGGGAATTTTTTATAGTACCTTGAGCAGTTGCTTTTGAAAAGTTCCATTTGGGGAAGTTGAACTGATGATGAAGGCCACAGATGGCAACTGAAACTACTCAATAATAAGTATTTCGTGGATTGCGATTCGATTACTTGAGTACGGATGTTAAGCACTTTATGCTCGTCACAATTCATATAGTGATGTAGAGCTGATGGTGAAGTATCAGGAGAACTCCTCAAAAATTAACGGCTATGCATCGGGAAAAGAAATATTTTCTATTTTTTGGTAATTTTTTTATTATTTACTATTAATATTCTTAAGGTGATTGGTCAAATGTAAAAAGCCTAACAAAAACCGGACAAGCCGAATACCATTTATTTTGGCCGGACACGCATTCAAAAAGCCTACCTATGTCCGGCTTTATCCGGACGCCTGGCAACGCTACCCGAAATACCGCAGGGAATTGCCTATCGAGACCATCACTAGTGCTGGTGGACGGCTCTGAGGCGCGCGTGGAACGGGAACGAAAAAAGTGCCACTGACCCGGTTCTAATCCTTACCGGAGCATCTTAGATATATTTTTGAATATTTTAAAAGTTTTTATTTTTTTTATTTATTACGAATGAGTGTAAGATGAGGTCTACGATCGAACGAGCGAGCCCAGAAAATGCCTATTCACTCTTGCTTTAAAGGCTGTCGGATCATATGTGGCAGGGAACACAGAAGCCGGCAGAGAGTTCCACACCTTGGCTGTCCGCACAATGAATGTTGAAAAAAAGCGCTTAGTACGACAAGACGGTATATCGACCAAGTGTGGATGGTATCCTGCGGTACGTCTGGTAGACCGGTAGTAAAAGGGGGTTGAAGGGATTAGGTCGTGGAGCTCCTGCGCACACTCTCCGAAGCAATCTGTAGAAGATAGACAGGCAAGCAACGTTTCGCCGGTAATAATTTAGGCACTTTTACGAAGTCTTAATACAAGAAAAAGTTATTTATATATATTAGCTGTTTTCCCGCACAATTCCCGATCCCGCGGCCGTTCCGAGATAAATAGCAGCCTATGTTTCGCGTTTATAATATTAGTTAGACAGGAATAGGTACTATAAGATAACAGGTATAGCCTTTTTTTTTGTCTGGGAGGGAAAATCATCGAATAACTTCTCCCGCTCTGGGTTAAGTGGAAGGGAGTGTCACACTTCTGAATAAAAACCCACCCTGTCCCTTCAGCTGCCCGTAAGTTCCGGGGCCGCGGTATCTTGTTTGTACATTTCCGCAACCCTGGCGGGAACAGGTATAGTCTAACGTTCCCTTCACGTGGTAGTCTGACTCGCGGTTACTTCTTTTTTGTTTTTAGTTTGCCAACTGACTGGCGAGTTTTAAGTTAGATACACATTTTGAAGAATTTTCTACTGTCTAAGAACATTACACATCTTTTTTTACAAATTATATCTACATTTTCATGACCTTGTTCCTCACTGGGAATTTCTTTTATAATACCTGTGCGTTTTGCAAACACCTAGAATCGGAACAACGTAGGTATATGTAGGTAATCCAATCATTTGTTTCCTGCTTGAATCGAACCTGCGACATTCAGCGCAGTAACTAATCACTCAACCAACAATCGAATCACATTATAATTTGTCTCAAACAAAAATTAAGTCAATAAGACACCCTTTTAAGAAAAGCATTACAAGTCTCAGCGCAGCCAGTTTCTCTTCACATACATTAACCAAGACAGCTTTATACTCTGTTTAATTTAAACCAAATGAAAATGTATAAAAAGCAGCATACGAGTTAATTAAAACCAATATCATTAACATGTAGGCCGGGCGGCACTATTAACGTCGGCGGATCGAACCTGGGTCCTTTATTGAAATGAGGAGATGAGACATGTGTCCCTAGACCACACACTACGCCGGTTATAGTCTCCACTCCATCATGGAGGGAAGTTCCTGCTGAGACAAAACTAACTGAGACAAGTGTGTCATATACTCATATGTCATGAATATCATGGACAGGATTATTTTAATGTACTAAGGATCGTCGCTAAGCTCGAAATTCAGCCATACTTAAAATAACTTTGACGAAACGAAAAGAAATCTGCGCTTCTTCTCCACATAAACTTTAATTATGCTAAACATAGTCCTCCGTCTGCTTAATCCATACTTTAATATTATAAATGCGAAAGTAACTCTGTCTGTCTGTGTGTTGCCTTTTCACGTCTAAACCGCTGAACCGATTTAGATAAGATTTGGCATGGATATTCAGCAAGCGCGTTAAGCCATTGCTCCTAGTTGACATTTGCAGTTTGTTCATGTTGGACAGTCCCTACAGGAAGTCAAAAGCCCGAAATTCTAACACGTCTTGCTAAGTCTTGCGTCTAATTCGTAAATAAAATTAATTTGTAATCCAACAATATTATTTCCTTTGTTTATTTATGCAGCATTGTCAGTGTTGTTAAAAGTTGTTATTATTTTTATCTATTAAATTTGTAATAAGATACTTACACTTTAGAAGTGTCAATAGGATAATAGCTAAGCGATGCCTTAGCTTACGATGGAGTAGTCGCAACCACATCATCGCTTACCATCAGGTGAGACGGTGGGAAAACGCGAGACTGTCGTAAATAAAAAAATGGGCCAAGTGCGAGTCAGACTCGCCCATGAAGGTTTCCGTAGTAACTACGCGAAATAACTTTGTTTTCATAGCATTTGTATGAATTACAAAGTTATATTTGCGGTTTTATAAAATATGCTGTATCTCAAAAACTGCTGATTCGATCTCATTCAAACCAATTTTGGTTGAAAGTTTACATTAAAGTCTACAGATGTATTATTTTTTAATTTTTCACTCCATCATTACAGAAGTTAAAAAAATATATATTTTTTAAATATTCACTCCATTATTATAGAAATTAGGGACACACACACACTCATTTTACCACTTTGGAAGCGTATGTCTTTTAAACGATTAACTTTATGAAAAAAGTGGTTTTTGAAACTTCAATGTAATTTTTAAAGACCTGTCTATAGATATCACACACGCATAGGTTTCATGAAAAAAAATCAGTTTCAGTTCCATGCACGGGGAGTCCCCCTTTATTTTGAATATTTTTTTTATTTTTATCTTAAAATTGGAAAGTTGTTCACAAAATACATCTACCTACCAAGTTTTACATGTACGGACGGACAGATAGACATGACGAAAATATAAGGGTTCTATTTTTTGCCATTTGGCTACGGAACCCTAAAAATGGACTTAGGATATTATAATATCTCCGGCATACACAAATTTATACGCGCTGTCGCTTAAGCCCGATTTACACTTTAATAAGTACAGTAGCGAGTTAACTTGCGTCATCGGCGAGTTAAGTTGTTATTGTAGTTTGAACGGCAAAAGCGAGTTAAGTAGTAAGTTGTTGATTAAGTTGAGCTAAATAGATCGCGATCCTATTTTTCGGCGAGTCCAGTGCGAAGTAGCCCCCTATCTCACGTCTCCCGCACCCCGCCAAATTAACTGGCTGGCATGTAGACGGGCGAGTTTAGTACAGTCCATAAATTTGAAGGTTGCAGCCGCAAACACGTGTTATTTTCTTTACTTCTTCTCGGGCAAATTATGACTACTCACTCGCCTACGTTTGGACGCTACTTACTACTTATTACTTAACTGTCTGAGTTCTTAACTGGCTACTGTACTTATTGAAGTGTAAATCGGGCTTTAGTGCAAAAGAAAACACAAACTAGAGCGAATATATCTCACAGTCTCACACATGCAAAACAGTCACCACTTAGCAAAATGCTGTGACATCGTGCGGAAGTTCTGATTTTCAGCGACATCCGGCGGCGACGTTAACTGACGCTGTATGCATTGAAGCCAATAATAATGATAGTAAATTAATATGTAATATATGAGTTGAAGTATGTATTACTTTAAATAATAATACGATAAAAATATATTCAACTAGCACTTCACCTGCAAAATCGTTCGCGTCCATTTCAAAATAATTTATTGCACTCACAAATAGTGCACCTTATTACTGCAAAAAATAATTTAGAATTGGATCATTGGATTAATATAAAATTGCAAATAAATTTTACCTCTTTATGACATTGGTATAGATATACAACGTGTAATTTAAAGGGTATATACATACCAAGTGCACGGCTTCTTTGGATGATAACAAACGATATAGCAAGGGTTTTGTAATCCTATGTCTACATGTGTGGAACTTAGGTATTAGAAATTTCAATACATTGATACCAGAGACCGATTTTTTCAAATTAAGAAGAATGAAGAGAATTATCGTTTTATTGGCAAGTGACGTGGAAAGTGATGACCCTCATAGTGCTGTGACACGTTTGTTATTACTGTTATTCAAGAAACATATGAAACCAATAATTTGGGGTCAATTCTGTGAGTCATTTATTTTGAGCTGAAACTTTGCACAGAGACTCCATACCAGATGTTGTCTTCAGTCCTTTTGGATAGATATGGGGTTTTCGTTACACGTTGTATAACTATGTGATAAGAGACATAGTTACATGACATAGACATAGTTATGTAACTAAAGTAAAGCTATACGAGAATTTACACAAATGGAAGGGTTTTGTGACCAAATATCATAAGCCTTAGCTATCCGTCTGTTTGTCAGTGGGTTGTATCTCATGAACCGTAGGCAGACCAATGAAACTTTCAAAGAGTGTATTTTTCTATTATCTATACTTATAATAAACTAGTACTCTCGCGGGGCTTCGCTCCCGTGGATTCTATCACGGTAAAAACATAACTCTCCTTTTTTGCAGTCGGGTAAAAAGTAGCCTATAACCTTCCTCAAGCTTCAAGCTACTTCCATACCAAATTTCATCCAAATCCACCCAGTACTTTCGAAGATTAGCGCGTTCAAGCAAACAAACAAACAAACTAACAAACTTTTCCGCTTTATAATCTATACTTATAATAAATCTGTAGAGAGGTCAATTCTGTACATGAAATATATTTCCAAAATAACTATCAGGGGGTGATTAAGGATCGATACTCATGCCAAAAATGCAATCAGTTAAATTTTTGTCTGTCTGTCTGTCTGTCTGTCTGTCTGTCTGTCTGTATAACCGTTAAAGAAACAAAAACTCCTCGACGGATTTTAACGAAACTTGGTACAATTATTTTTCATACTCCTGAGCGGGTTATAGTATACTTTTCATCACGCAACAATCAATAGGAGCAGAGCAGTGAAGGGAAATGTTGGGAAAACGGGAGAAGTTACTCCATTTTTTAAGCTTCCGTCGCGTGTGCAACCTTAATGGTTAAAGCTACACAAATCATTTCATGACGGAAATGTTCTCCTTAAAATTATATAAAAAATATCCCACGACAGCATATGTCTAACTTTTATGGTTGACTCACAATAACACGTGTAACTCCCGATAGCTTAGCAGTTCGAAGCTTTCTGATTATAATATTTGTCTACTCTTACGTTTATAACACTCTCAGTCACCCCTAATTGAAAAAGTTAACATTATTAACTATTCCATAAAAAAATTGGCCAAGTGCGAGTCAGACTCGCCCATGAAGGGTTCCGTAGTAACTATAATATAATATGCAAATTTATTTGACGAAAAAAAAACCTTACAAATTTCTTAAAACTAGCTTATTTACATTTTTTACAACTGCGCCAAATAAATTTATTTTGAAAAAAAAACCTTACAAATTTCTTAAAACTGGCTTTTTTACATTTTTTACAACTGCGCCGAATAAATTTGTTTTTCATAGTGTTTGTATGAATTACAAAGTTATATTTGCGGTTTTAGAAAATATGCTGTATCTCAAAAACTGCTGAACTGATTTCGTTCAAACTAATTTTAGTTGAAAGTTTATATTATGATCTACAGACAAATATTTTTTTTTGATTTTTCACTCCATTATTATAGAAGTTAGAGGTTGTGTCCGCCACACACACATTTTACCACTTTGGAAGCTTATATCTTTTAAACGATTGACTTTATGGAAAAGTGGTTTTAGAAACCCCGATGTCGTTTTTAAAGAACTGTCTATAGATACCACACAGGCATCGATTTCATGAAAAAAAATATTTTCAGGTTTAGTTCCATGTATGGGGAGCCCCCCTTTATTATAAATATTTTTTAATTTTTTTCTCAAAATCGGAAAGCGGTTCACAGAATACATCTACCCATCAAGTTTCACATGTATAGTCCTAATAGTTTCGGAATAAAATTGCTGTGACAGACGGACGGATGGACAGACAGACAGACAGACAGACGGACAGACATGTCGAAACTATAAAGATTCCGTTTTTTGCCATTCGGCTACGAAACCGTAAAAATAATCATATAAATCGGTATAGAAACACCAAAGTTATACATGAAATACGCTTATAATAATAAGCCATCGCGCGTGAATACTGAATCATGCTATAAGGGTTATTTTTGAGAATCGGTCGCCGCGCTCGACGCGTCTCGCGGTCGAAGCGTTCTCTAGGTACTTAAGCCTCATGTGAACGTGATCTAAACAATATTACCAATACATTAACTTACGCTGACGGAGTCGCGGGCACAGCTATATTGTATCATTACGCTAAGGCCAATAGGAGCGGAGCGCCAATGAAGAATGCTTCAAAATCGGGGTTAAATTTAACGTTAGCCCAAAGTAACTATTCCACGCGGACGAAGTCGCGGGCAAAAGCTAGTACTTATAATAAATCTGTAGAGAGGTCAATTCTGTACATGAAATATATTTACAAAATAACTATCAGGGGGTGATTAGGGATCGATACTGATGCCAAAAATGCAATCAGTTAAATTTTTGTCTGTCTGTCTGTCTGTCTGTCTGTATAACCGTTATAGAAACAAAAACTACTCGACAGATTTTAACGAAACTTAGTACAATTATTTTTCATACTCCTGAGCTGGTTATAGTATACTTTTCATCACGCTACAATCAATAGGAGCAGAGCAGTGAAGGGAAATGTTGGGAAAACGGGAGAAGTTACTCAATTTTTTAAGCTTCCGTCGCGTGTGCAACCTTAATGGTTAAAGCTACACTGAAATCATTCATGACGGAAATGTTCTCCTTAAAATTATATAAAAAATATCCCACGACAGCATATATCTATCTTTTATGGTTGACTCACAATAACACGTGTAACTCCCGATAGCAGTTCGAAGCTTTCTGATTATTATTCTGCTACGAAATTTAAAACCACCACAACTTTGCAATGGAACTCAGCTAAAAGTAACCCAGTTGCAACAAAATATAATCGAGGCTCAAATTTTAACAGATTGCGGTGCAGGAGAAACCGTCTTTATTCCCAGAATTCCCATAATCTATACTATCTATACTTATAATAAATCTGTAGAGAGGTCAATTCTTTACATGAAATATATTTCCAAAATAACTATCAGGGGGTGATTAAGGATCGATACTCATGCCAAAAATGCAATCAGTTAAATTTTTGTCTGTCTGTCTGTCTGTCTGTCTGTCTGTATAACCGTTATAGAAACAAAAACTACTCGACGAATTTTAACGAAACTTGGTACAATTATTTTTCATACTCCTGAGCGGGTTATAGTATACTTTTCATCACGCTACAATCAATAGGAGCAGAGCAGTGAAGGGAAATGTTGGGAAAACGGGAGAAGTTACTCCATTTTTTAAGCTTCCGTCGCGAGTGCAACCTTAATGGTTAAAGCTACACAAATCATTTCATGACGGAAATGTTCTCCTTAAAATTATATAAAAAATATCCCACGGCAGCATATGTCTAACTTTTATGGTTGACTCACAATAACACGTGTAACTCCCGATAGCTTAGCAGTTCGAAGCTTTCTGATTATAATATTTGTCTACTCTTACGTTTATAACACTCTCAGTCACCCCTAATTGAAAAAGTTAACATTATTAACTATTCCATAAAAAAATTGGCCAAGTGCGAGTCAGACTCGCCCATGAAGGGTTCCGTAGTAACTATAATATAATATGCAAATTTATTTGACGAAAAAAAAACCTTACAAATTTCTTAAAACTAGCTTATTTACATTTTTTACAACAGCGCCAAATAAATTTGTTTTGAAAAAAAACCTTACAAATTTCTTAAAACTGGCTTTTTTACATTTTTTACAACTGTGCCGAATAAATTTGTTTTTCATAGTGTTTGTATGAATTACAAAGTTATATTTGCGGTTTTAGAAAATATGCTGTATCTCAAAAACTGCTGAACTGATTTCGTTCAAACTAATTTTGGTTGAAAGTATATATTAAGATCTACAGACATATATTTTTTTTAGATTTTTCACTCCATTATTATAGAAGTTAGAGGTTGTGTCCGCCACACACACATTTTACCACTTTGGAAGCTTATATCTTTTAAACGATTGACTTTATGGAAAAGTGGTTTTAGAAACCCCGACGTCGTTTTTAAAGAACTGTCTATAGATACTACACATGCATCGATTTCATGAAAAAAAATATTTTCAGGTTTAGTTCCATGTATGGGGAGCCCCCCTTTATTTTAAATATTTTTTAATTTTTTTTCTCAAAATCGGAAAGCGGTTCACAGAATACATCTACCCATCAAGTTTCACATGTATAGTCCTAATAGTTTCGGAATAAAATTGCTGTGACAGACGGACGGACCGACAGACAGACAGACGGACAAACATGTCGAAACTATAAAGATTCCGTTTTTTGCCATTCGGCTACGAAACCGTAAAAAGAATCATATAAATCGGTATAGAAACACCAAAGTTATACATGAAATACGCTTATAATAATAAGCCATCGCGCGTGAATACTGAATCATGCTATAAGGATTATTTTTGAGAATCGGTCGCCGCGCTCGACGCGTCTCGCGGTCGAAGCGTTCTCTAGGTACTTAAGCCTCATGTGAACGTGATCTAAACAATATTACCAATACATTAACTTACGCTGACGGAGTCGCGGGCACAGCTATATTGTATCATTACGCTAAGGCCAATAGGAGCGGAGTGCCAATGAAGAATGCTTCAAAATCGGGGTTAAATTTAACGTTAGCCCAAAGTAACTATTCCACGCGGACGAAGTCGCGGGCAAAAGCTAGTCTATACTAATATTATAAAGCTGAAGAGTTTGTTTGTTTGCTTGAACGCGCTAATCTCAGGAACTACGTCTCTGATTTGAAAAATTCTTTCAGTGTTAGATAGCCCATTTATCGAGGAAGGCTATAGGATATATATCATCACGCTAAGACCAATAGGAGCGGAGCACTAATGAAGAATGTTTCAAAATCGGGGGATTTTTTTTTTCCACGCGGACGAAGTCGCGGGCGGAAGCTAATAAACATATTATACGGAACCCGGTTGTGTGTGTAAAACTCAGACTTGGCCAATCATTTTCTATTCACATTAGTGAGTGCACTGAGTGCGCTTGAATATGGAACAATTTTAAAGTCATTCATTTTTGTAGGAACTAAGTCAAAGTCATAAGTAGGTTATTTCATAACGATATAATGTATGTACATTGTGTTGAAAATATTAAAAATAAAGAAAAACATTGCAATTAAATTAAAATACATCTAGAAAAGACAATTAATAAAAACAATAACAGTCAATTAAAAATTTTATTAACGTACGAAAGTACGAGTAAAGTTTGCATCTATCGAATTTGCTGGCGAAATTACTAACACTAAGTAAACTAAATAAGAAATAATAAAAAATAAATAATAATAAGAAATCTTAAGATACTCCAATAAATGTATATTGGAGTATCTTAAGATTTTAGTGGGATTTAAGTTGGGGGCTTAAGATACTCCAATATTTATAAAAAAAATCATTCTTAATCATTGAACTAAAATTATCTGAAATTGTCTCATTTAGGTGACAGTTTCTTGACTACAAATTCCTTTGCTCTAAGTACTGAATTTCGTTATAATATATATACCTACATAGTAATTTATTCTTGAGCAGGTGATGAGATACCTCTGATTTGTTCTTTTGATTTTATTACTTATATGTTGTAGCGTAAATAGGGTATTTTTACTAACTATATTTTCCAGTCATTTAGGATTGTAACCCATGAACTATCGCGCCCTTGTGCTTACAGCTATTTTCGAAGAAATTTCAAAGAGGCTGGTTGACCGCGGTGTCTTTTTAGAACATTCCCGTAACCGTCAGGCATTGGCCATGCCATTACCACCACCACGGGCCCTGTCATTAGTGCAATGTTAGCAGACAGTTGCTGACGCTGAAATTTGATTGAATCTTTACTGGTTAGTGGTAGCAATAGTTTCATTCTGCATTGCAAATTTACCAAGTTCATAACTTCGTGTAAAACTGGAACAATTATTTGGGTGCGGTCGAGAGCGGCGCGGCGGCGGCGTCGCGACTACATCAAATATCAAACCTACTTCACATTTGTCGTCTATAATACAATGTCCGATCGTTTCTCGTTTAATAAGGCTTTTATTAACATATTTATTGGCTGATAATAAAATCGTTGATTTATAGTGTCGTATATTTATAAAGATTTCATCGAACTGGCGGAAAGCATATTCAATTCAAATACGAAGTATTTATGGATGGATTGATTTTTAAATCATTTAATAATACATTAATCTTTGATTTATCTATAATATGTTACTGTAAATGTCTGATTTTATGAGGAGAGGGACATTACGCACACGGTTTAGATGACCGCTTTAAGTTACAAGACGTCAGGCGATTATATACATACAGTCGAGGAATGGAAAAATAGGAGCAAATTTTTAATAATGCACTCATTATCGTATGACATAAAGACAACAACAGAACTTGAATTTCAACAAAAAAAAATAGAATATTATTTTAAAGGTTTTCTACTAATTCGATTGTTTTCACTAAACGATATTTAGTTATTGTGATTAGATAGGCTTTCGGGGGCTACCGTTTCCTAGCTCACGAGTTGGCACTATTCGTGGATAAGGTTCTGAAGCATTTATCTGAAATGTTGTATTGAAACGCAAGCCACAATAAATTTAAATCATTTATACTTAGTGAATTAACAATGCGATTCAACATAACAACGGCAATAACGTAGCTACCGCGCAATTTAGTTTCATTTGAAGTAATAAAAGATACGATTCCAAACGAAATTATTTCTAAAATTAATTATTATTATAAATAGGTTTTAAGAAAATTTTGTCTAAATTACAAAAATCAAAATCAATCAGTTTCTGGGGTCACAAACAGAGAAGTTTAACATTTCGAAGACATATACACACACACTATACTCACGCCTCTAGCGGTAAATCAAAGCGTAATTAGCCCTCATTAAAATCGATCAACATTAGTGGAGAAGCCTTATGACACGCCAAGCCGATATCCCTTGTGTAAATAAATGGTAATAATTGTTTATATCAGAAATAGTGCGAAATACATTAACAATAAAAATATTAAGAATTAATATAAGATAAATAATTGGCACAAAAATATATTTAACAAAAAATGTTGTATACAAAAATAGTAACATTAGTTAATAACGATATCCCTGCTATTAACGCCCATCTCCGGAGACGACAGCGTGCCAGTACATTATTTTTCCAGGGGAAATAAACCTTTAAAACCCTGTGCTTCAGGTGATGAATGAATGTGTGTGACTCACTTGGCATAGTCCTGCTTGCAGTAGACCTGCCTGTCGCGCAGGAAGCAGGAAGGATGTCGGTCTAGCTGCACTGCGCACACGCAGCATCGCAGGCACGCGGTGTGCCACGCCCCGCCCCCCACCTCCAGCAGGAAGCGGTCCGCGATGGGCTCGCCGCACGCGCAGCAAGTGCGGTGCTCCGTCTGCAATACATAAGAGACGTACTGAGAAACGTACAATACAAGATTTGGAATTAATTAGCAGAAACTGCGACCCTATGTATTCCTATGTCATGCGCTGAAGTTCCTTTCTTTTCTACATGGTTTGAAGAGTACAGTTTGTATGGAGTTCAAAAGACACTTTGACTTCCAAGTTTGTTTCGGCGTTCTTGGCCTCATCTAGGTTAAAATTACCGGAAAATGTCATATTAAAGTGTTATTTATAACCAACTAGCTTTTGCCCACGACTTCGTTCGCGTGGGAGGTTTTTCCCGCGTAAATCCCGATACCGTAGGAATTCCGGGATAAAAAATATCCCATGTCCGTGTCCTGGTTCTGAGCTACCTCCCTACCAATTTTCAGCTAAATCAGTTCAGCAGTTCTTGAGTTATAAATAGTGTAACTATGACGACTTTCTTTTATATATCGATGGGTCCTATGTATATGAGCCAAACTAACAATTTGGCCATTTTGACTTTTTTATGGTAAACGCATCTTATCCTTATAGCCTTATAGCCTTATTGCTAAGCTTCCTTCTTTCGGTTTACCCACTCAACTTTGCGTTTTGATTGAAGACTTCCCGAGAGATCGGTCCATTCGAGTGGTCATTGATGACTGCTAAATTGCCAATTGGCTATTAATGTCGGGGTCCCTCAGGGGTCGGTTCTCTCAGCACAGTTGCTGAGAGATATGTGTCCAGCGTGCGTGCTGGTGGGTCAGATCCAGTCTCTCCATGAGGACATGGTTAGGCGCTTGAACTTGTCCTTGAAGGCTGTCTCCGAATGGGGTGATGCCAACTTGGTCCAGTTTAATACAGCTAATACCCAGGCTTGTCTCTTCTCCTCAAAAAGGAGCCAATTAGAACCGGCTCCCACTTTCTGTGATGTAATCGTGCCGATAACCGATCATATTGAGCTTCTTGGGGTTACACTAACTTCCACCCTCAATTTTGGTCCATTTATCGAGGCTAAGGCTCAACTAGCATCAAAAAAGTTGGGAATCTTAGCAAAGGTGAGACGGTACTTCATACCGGAACAGTTGCTCAATCTGTATCAAGCCCAGGTTTGGTCGTGTATGGAGCTACTACTGCTCTCATATTTGGGATAGATCTGCCAAATACGATTTGGATGCGCTTGAGTCTATTGAGAAACAGGCCAAGAGACTCATTGGCAACGATGCACTGGTCAAGTCAAAGCTCCAGAGCCTTGAACATCGACGACGAGTTGCAAGTCTATTGGTTTGCTATCGGTTACATTTCGGGGAGGGTGTGATGGAATTACACAATCGAATTCCGCCAAGCCCGTTCCATCATCGGACTATAAGACAAACGGTGATGCGCCATCGTTACATGGTCGACATTCCACCCATACGCACTAAACGTTTTGGGAATGCCTTCGTTGTGCGTACAGTTAAGGAGTGGAATTCCCTGCCGGAGTTTGTGTTTCCTGATAGCTATAACTTAGGGATCTTTAAGTCAAGAGTGAATAAGTTACTTTTAGGTAAGCGTGCTCTATCTTTGACCACATCATCACTTACCATCAGGTGAGATGGTGGTCAAACGCGAACCAATTAACAAAAAGAAAAAAAATACTAATGTTGATTTTGTTGATTTTATTACTTAATTATACTTTTTTTTTGTTTATTTACACAAGATAGGTAGAAGCCCAGCCGCAGTGGTAGACGCCCACGGCGTCGGACGTCGGCCGACGATCTCCGGCCACCGAAGGTGCGGGCATGCGGAGAGCGAGTAAAGGGCAACTCGCTGTCCGACCATGGACCATGCCCGGGTCGACGGCGCGTTGTGTTCCACGCGCGCCTCAAAGAGCGTCAGCAATATGACGAGGCCCCCCCGTAGAGGGCCGATGCCTGCCGGGGTCGTGGGACTCATCCCATTACCGTGACCCCGGTACGTAAAGGGTTATTGAAGGAACACCGTGGATTTTAGTCAGTAAAAGTCTGACAGTCCCTCCCACCCTGCCCGGGGTGGGAGGACTTATGTGATAATTTTACCACGATAAAAAAGTGTAGTTTTAAGGCTACTTTAATTTTTATTTCAATAAATGAATAAAACTATTGCGTGTTTTTTAATTATTGAAATGATCTAACTGAAAACTGAGTTAGTAGGTAAGCCGATGGTAAAACGTATAAGTGTCAATGTGACATAAATGACTAAATATCTAAATAGCTTATATTCTCATTAATGAATTATCAACTACTTCAATTGTTACTTAATTTTATGAGTAAAAAATATAAAAATATATAACGTATGCTAATTAACGTAATACGCGTATAATGGCCATATAAAATACTATAGTACAAATGAGGAGGATAGTTGTCTTAGCAAACAAGCAAAGATTCGTAAACTTCGGTTTTATCAATCTGAAGTTATAGTAAATAGAAACTTTGGAAGCCTCTCCTGTAAAGTTGTAATTTTGCACTTTGGCCCATATACATAGGACCCATCGATATATAGATTTGCAAAATGAATAACCTGGACAGATCTTTAAATAATCTTTGAAACCTTGGGTTCGTGGGGTCCGAGTGCTCACAAATTATTTAAAGATCTGTCCAGACGCCTAGTTGACACTTCGCGTGACCCAAGGGCTGGCTTTTACCTTGGACAGAGGTTAAGCATTGTCATACAACGTGGCAATGCCGCCAGTCTTTTGGGCACATTACCAGTGGACAGCGATGCGCACGAATTTCTGGATGCTATATTTTAGTTTATTTCTAGGTGTGTACACATAGTTTAGGATTTTTATTAAAATTAAAATTGTGTTTTTATATATATATTTTATATATATATATGAATAAATATAATTTGAAATATCAAATGAATAACCTTATTTCATACCTGATAAGTATTTTCTTCTAAGTTACCCTAGTGGGCCCGAGTAACAATTATACATTCTTAGGCTTAATTTACACCGCCGCGGAATGGAATGGAAGCGACTTTTTGCAACGAAATTATACATAGCATAATGAACTTTGTCAATCGTATAACATAGGTACAAATTAAATAGCAGCCAAAAAAAGACCACGCGTCTTCCGGGGAATCCTCGCGCTTTCTTGAGAATTCCCCTGGCAACTGTCGGCGCCGTCTGTGGAATCCGCGGGAAGTGGCGCGAACGGGGAACCGGTTGGGTCGGTCACAGCAGTGCGGTGCCAACTAATAGATCTAGACTGAACATCCCTCATGGCGCAGTCGCGCGCCTTCTCGCGTCTTGAGGCGAAATTGACGCTTCCATTCCATTTCATTCCGCGGCGGTGTAAATTGAGCCTTAAATGATATACTAAAAACAGTCAGAGAATTAAATCTTAATACTCAATCAAAGCAAAGATGCTAGTGGGTAAGTTTATCAAGAAACTTCAAGGTCCCTATCGACTCTTATACGAATTCAGCAATAGTCTTCATTCCCATTCCAAAGTCTATAACAGCAGCCAGAAAATAATGTTGTCACCTATCTAAGCACTACACTTGGCAACGGAAAGTGCAACGTCAGCACATCACAATCTGCGTTAAGACCCTAATACAATCTTGTGACAACACCACCACGCTTACAGAATAGTATTGCTGGCAAACAATAACACAAAATCAATGACATAATTACATTGCCCAACACTCTTAAACGTCCCTCCGCGGATTGAGCAAGTAAACAATAGCCATGACAGGAATAACAATGGTACACTTACTGCCACCCCGTGTCGCCACATAAATAATTGAATATTTTAAAATCGAGTTAGTTCGACATGTGTGGCGGCGGGCGTGGCGAGCCGTAATCTAATGCTGCTGCAGCGCCCCTGCGATACGACAAGCGAGGTACGACTCGGCACAATCGTGTGAGCTCTAATCAGGACTTAACGTAATTATCTTCGCGTTTTGCAGCGGTATATCTTCGAATATGGATGCTTGAGTCGAGCAAATTGTGTACTTGATAGAGCCTAGATAACCTAGCGGTAGTAAGGAGGTGTCCATCACAAACGTATCCATGTTTTAAAAAGGTTTATTATAAAAAAGTTATTATAGTATTAACTCTCTTAATTACTCAGCAATATTCTCCATCGCCATTCAAAAGTCTAAAACAGCTGCCGGAAATTTGTGTATACCGAAGAATTGAAGTAAGAGAGACATGAAGATACTAGCTTTTACGAGAGGTGTCGTCTGCGTGAAAGCTTAAAATTTGTGACACGAGAATTCAGTCACTCGATAAAGCTTATTTAATGGTAAGCTTTATCGAGTAATATAATAGACTATCAAATGCAGGAGATTGTTCGGAGAAATGAAATTGGGACAGTGAAAAGTATTTTTTTAAAGAGAACTACAATGTGGCTGGATTTTACATTACTAGCAATCTTGTTAACCCCTCCAACTAAATTTAATATGCTTGTGTCTCGAGTGGGTTCACGGTAATAGAGTAATAGGAGAGGTTCGAACCTGCAACCTAGCGATCACAAGTCCGCCACCTTAGCCATTAAGCTGTTGACGTTATTTATGTATTTTTCTACGCAGACATGACACCTATATACAACGTGTAATGGAAACCCCATATCTATCCAAAAGGGCTGAAGACAACATCTGGTATGGAGTCTCTATGCACAGTTTCAGCACAAAATAACTGACTCAAAGAATTGATACCAAATTATCGGTTTCATATTATGTTTCTTGAATATCAATCATAACAAACGTGTCACAGCACTACGAGAGTCAATAACTTTCCACGTCACTTGCCAATAGTTCTCTTCAATCTTCTTAATTTGAAAAATTCAGTCTCTGGTATCAATGTTTTGAAATTTCTAATTAGTTCCACACATGAAGACATAGGATTACCAAACCCTTGTCATATCGTTTGTTATCATCCAAAGAAGCCGTGCACTTGGTATGTATATACCCTTTAAATTACACGTTGTATAATGCGGTGAAAACTTAAGTGGAGTGAGCTTGAATTAAGCTACCATTTCCTTCAATTGACAGCTTACTTCACACCTATTTTCACGGTGAGATTTTTATCGAATTGTTCTGCAGGACAGCAGTCAGCGGTTAACACTAGACGAGGTAGCAGAGAGAAATGCTTTCGCGATAAAACATTTAAATTATGAAGAAACTTAGAGGTCTTGGGAACAGTGTAAGCTATTAGTGATGAGGGCTCTAGAGAAAGTTTGTTGTGTCCAGAAGTACCTGTTTCTGGATCAAGTCCTTGATCCTGCATATCAAGAGTCGCGTATATTGTTCGAGAGTAAGATCGTGGGAATTAAGCAATTGGTTGGCAATACAAGTGATAATTATGCTAATGGCGACAATAGCCAAATATGTAAGCTATGGTGTCGAACTTGTGATCAAGAGACCGCGAGATCGAAATCGACCCATTAAACTATAAATTATTATAAACATTTACGAGAGGGCCCTGTGTAAATAAGTCACTTACAGACATGCACATCAGTCACAAAAACTTAATTAATAAATAAATGTAAAACATAAATAAAGTTAAATTCAATTAGGTATTATTACTAAATACTTACTAATATTATTACAATACAATATATTAAATTACGAACAATTATTAAAACGAATTAACATTATTTATAATATTACTCAGAATTATTAAATTACATTAGTAAAAAAACTCACTCAAAAACAAAAAAAGACGTCGTTAAGACATACATTTTCGGCATACTTGGACATTGTTGTATTCTTCAATCAGAACCAGAAAACATACAAAGATTTTCAGCCATATTTAAAAATACTAACGGTAATCAACCTAGTACATATTAGAATAATCTAAATTCAAATCCTCTATAGAAAATCGATCGATTCCAGTTGAATAGTATCTAGTTAGTGAGCCTTGGGATCTTATGCAAACAACGATGGAATTTCTGCTTTTACTCTTAATTAATTTAAGATTTTTCTGATCAGTATAAAAACCGATCAGTATAAATACGCACGAAACGTTTTGGGAATACTTTCATTCTGCGTACGGCTAAGGAATGGAATTCGCTGCCGGAGTGTGTGTCCTGATAGTTACAGTCAAGCGTGAATAGGGTTACTTCTAGGCAACCGTGCTTAATCTTACCACATCATCGCTTAACATCAGGTGAGATTATGGTCAAACGCAAGCCTCAAAAACTATAAAAAAAAACATTTTGTATAAATACCATTTTGTATAAATACAATTTTGTATAAATACCATTTTGTATAAATACAATTTTGTATAAATACCATTTTGTATAAATACAATTTTGTATAAATACCATTTTGTTTTATCATTTGCTTAGCCTTTTCCAAGCTATTTTGGGTCGGCTTCCAGTCTAACTGGATGCAGCTGAGTATTTGTGTTTTATATAGAGCGACTGTCTACCTTACCTCGACAACTCAGTAGCCGCGTAACACGACATTCCTTAGCAAGATCAGTGTCAGATTTTCTGACTTCTGACTGCCCGTAACGACTGCCACAGAAGTCCAATGCGAAGTGCTTTCCGAGGCACGGGTTATCATAGCTTATTTATCTCTCTATCTATATAAAAGCTCACTTGTGTTGTTTAATGTCTCAGCAAGCCTGCCAGTGCCCATCTTTTACTCCAGTTGAACAAATAAAATGTCTTGGAATTTTATTGACCAACACTTGAATTTCAAATCACACCTTAACACCCTATCCGGCCGCGTACGCAAACTTATATATATATTGTCTAAACACATTTTTTTACACTGCGACATGTAGCTCACGCCTCGGTTATCCGTAACGTATGTTTCGCTCTTTGCCAATCACTAGTAACTTATTGTATTTCCTGCTGGGAGGAGCTGCTAAGACAGTGATGAAGCCCTTAGAGATCGCTTACAGTGCCAAAGTCGCAACCTTCCGCCATATCTTGTATCCAACCACCGAACTTTATAAATCCTGGAATGTTTTAAATGTACGACAACAGTACATTTTACATATTGTTTTACTCCAATATTCCAGGACACCATACAGACATATTTTTGAGTCGCAGCATCCCTCTTGGCACATAATTATGAGTTAGGTAAGATTACAAACCACTCTGCTAAAAACTAACTGTTGCGATAAGTGCATTACATGTATGTGAAGATAGGAATATATTTTAATAGTAAATTGTTTAACATTTTTAGTGTCTGTGTGTCTTTATATCTAGCAGACAATCTTTTTTTTTGCACCCACAATTCAGTCTAGTCTAGAAATTTTATTATTTTCAATTGGATTCAGAGATAAAGCTTTATTGCCAAATTTAAGATTGCACTTGTGTCAAGTGCCCGTGATTTGTATTCGGGGTATCGAAAAGGTGAACACTTTTCTTTATCTGGGAGCTCAAATAAGCAATGACGGAATTATAAGTGTCCCAGAGATAAAGAATGATACGCCTGCAAGTCGTCTGGAAAAACCGTAGCCTCAGTTTTCAGACCAAGACTCGATTGGTAAGAGCTGTCATAATTCCCCTTTTTATGGACGGCGTAGAAACATGGACCATACAAGCCCGAGAGAGGCAAAGAATATAATAGATGCATTCGGAATGTAGTGCTGGAGGCGAATGCTTAGGATACCCTGGACGGCTAAATGCACTCCACGCCAAAACCCGCCAATAAAACATTTGTCTACGTCGCATTTTTCATACTTTGGCCGCATAATGCGGAGAGGCATGGCAGCCTGAAAAAACTGGTCGTTATTGGCGGAGTAGAGGGCAAGAGAGCCCGAGGTCGCTCGCCAACCAGATGGATCAAATTTCATTTGATGATGAAGACAGATAGGGACCGATGTACGACCATCATCAAAGCAGCAAAGGCTAGTAGTCACGATTCTCAGTAATGAGGAAACGATCCGAGAGAGATGTGCGTATACACTGGTTAGTTAGGTCTGTCATTAAAATTATGCCGTATTCTGTGTTTCCTGATAGCTATTCTATGCTATAACCTAGGGACTTTTCATAAGACAAGAGGTTACTTCTAGGTAAGCGTAATTCATGTTCGACCTCATCACTTACCATCAGGTGAGATAGTGGTCAAACACGAGCCTATTAACAATAAAATAAAACTACAAGATGTAAGTAAAACTCATATTCATTACACAATACCTAAAGTAACTCGATGCTTATAAGACTATAAAATTAATTCATTTTAATAATGACTTAAAATTAAGTGATATTAAGAAGCTTATCGGCTGTAAGGTAATGCCAATGTTCGCGCTTCGGAATGTCATTAATTAGTGCAAAGTATCGAATCTAATTACAATTACTGCACTTAAACGGTAGACTAAGGCTCAGTTTACACCGCCGCGGAATGGAATGAAAGCGACTTTTTGCAACGAAATTGTACATAGCATAGTGAACTTTATGTCAATTGTATAACATACAAACTAAATAGGAGCCAAAAAAAGGTCGCGCGTCTTCCGGGGAATCCTCGCGCGTTCTCGAGAATTCCCCTAGCTACTGTCGGCGCCATCTGTGGAATCCGCGGGAAGTGGCGCGAACGGGGAGTCGGTTGGGTCGGTAACAGCAGCGCGGTGCCAACTAATAGATCTAGGCAGAACGTCCCTCATGGCGCAGTCACGCGAATTCGCTGGAATGCGCAAGAATACTCGAGCATTCAAGCGAGTTCGCGCGACATCTCTCGTCATGAGGCGAAATTGACGCTTCCATTCCGCGGCGGTATAAATTGAGTCTAACTAAATCAATGAGGATGTTTTTATTGCTCGCCGTCGGCTTTAACATACATCATCTGGTTAGTCTTTTCTCAACTATGTTGGGTCGGCTTGCAGTCTGGTCAGTTTCCGAGTGCTGGTGTTTTAAATGGCGCAACTGTCAATCTGACCTGCACAAGACACTCAATAGCTGGGTAACACGACAACCCATGGCAAAACCATTGTAAGATTTTCCGGTTTCTGACTACCCATAGCGATCACGAACGGCATCACGAACTTTCCTTAGCACGGAGGAATTTAGTTTTGTTAAGATGTTCACCCATCTGAAAATCGACCTCGGCAAACGTTGCTTAACCTTGAAATGAAATGAAATATTTATTTTGTAAATTGGTTATAAATAACACTTTTACACGTCATGTTTTTTTTTGCGTGTTAAGTTTAGTTTAGCTAGATGAGGCCGGTATTTCCTAACTGACTACTCTGAGAAGAAACACCGGAACAAACTCAGAGGTCAAAGTCTCCTTTAAAGTCCAGACAATTTGTATTTGTATATGAGAAGCATGTAGGTTCATGTCTGTGGTATTCTTTTGAGGAAATAACCACACTTTGAGCGTACCTGTCCAGACAGTGTAAGCATTTGTCACGTGAAAATCGAACAGCGTATATTTAGCCACGAGCTACTTCGACGTTAACGTGTGTACTTACCTATTTATTGGTGAAGGCTATTGAAACTAAACTCCAAACTAAAATAATGCATCAATAAACTTGTCCGCAACGCTGACGGCTGGTAACGTACCCAAGAGACTCGCCATTGCCACGTTGTATGGCAATGCTTAGCCTTTGGCCAGTTCTTGAGTTCCGAAGTGCCAACTAGCCTTTTCAACCTTAATTTTAAAAATGTGCTGTGAGCACAAGGGCGTAGAAATAGAAATAGAAATAGTTTATTTACTCAAAAAGATTCATATACAATGATCTACTTTTAGGCAAACAATGCCTTTGTTAGAAGAATGCACTCTTCCATATTTTGCTACTACATAAATTATGTTACATTCAAGATTACAAATTTTGTAGTATGTGGCTTTTTTTTCTATTCATTACATTTTATTAGTGTTCATTAGAAAATACACAACATACCGATCTATTAAATATCATCTCCGCTAGTAAAATTATAACACTCTGGATTGGTTACAAGTTATCGAATATAGCTCAGATATGTTATACCAACTGTATGATATTCAACTGATACAAATTACTTAACCGTCTGCTATTTTGTATTAAAAGTCAATTAAGGCAGTTTTCCTGTTTTGCTTCTGTTTTTTGAGAACAGACTGCTTTTAGAACCCAATATCTTGACAAGAGATAATAGGAAAAGGCTCAGAACTGAAGCCCCGTAAAACTAGATGAGCAGCGAGAGAGTCTCATGTGACCACAGTTATGAGATTTCTTGTGCTTGTCATTGCCACTCAACGTGCCAATACTACCAGTGATCTGGTCACTTTCCCATTTACAAGGATGTGAACGAACAATGTATACCCCAATAAATCCTTTTTATAAGCGTTTGTACATAGTTATTTTTATTATAGTTATAGTTATTTTTATAGGTTCTTAGTTTAGTATGTTTGTATCTATCTATAGTAAAGTATGACAAATATGGAGCACTAGTTCTTATTCAGTGTAAAATTTCGGAAACACGTATTTAATCTATTCTAGTTTTGAGAAAACACTGCTGTATGACTGTCACCTTTTGGTGGATAGTTATAAAATGCCTTCGGCTTTAGTTCGCTAAAGTTTCACCACCCATATAATTTAAACAACACTACATATGTACATGTAACGGATCACGCATCCCTAACAGCGCGTAATCCTACACATAAACCCAAAAGGCTCAACCACTTGAGCAATAGCTTACATATCAAAATAAACAGCCCATTAAAATTTGTAACATAAATCTGTCCCCGCGTTAATGGCACTCGACTTTACAACAGTGTGGTATATTGACACCCCTGCGGTTATGATAGACACGACACGGTCGTTACCGAGCGCGCAGCCGGCCCCTGGCGGCCCAGTCGTGGTCGTGCATTGCAGCGCACAATGCGCCAACTCCGGCAACGTTTAGCGACGCTCCCCGCACCATACGTCCTGCGGCACCGCACATATGCCCCGGACTCCCTCGGGCCTTCGCGGTTCCCGCCACAACAATAGCTGCCACCTATCAAAATCTTAGTAACAAATTTCTTGAGGGTTCCATTGACGCCGCGTATAATAGATCCCCGGTGGCCGCATTGTCACCGCACTCACTTCAGCAGACTGATATTCATTTTTTATGTCAGTTTTTGTGAGCGACCCAGCGAGCTACTCGTGTATAATGACGTTGTTTGATTGCATTTAACGCGTCATTTACGAGGGTTTGTTTGTTCTGCCTTTTGCTGGAAATTATGTAAATGAGATGTTCCGTTTTGTCGTCAGGAGGCGGAGATGTGAACGTGCACGGTGGAGGATTGCGAGCACGAATTAAACGTTTCTGACGTTATTAAATGGCGCACATTTATAACCGACATTGATACTTGAGAAAGGGTCAACAACGGTTGTGGCAAACAAAGCGACTCATTCGAACTTCATGAGTTGAATAGCATTTGACAGCATATCAAGCGACCCAAACACGCTTTATGCGGTGATGTGATGTGGCGTGCAAAGCGGGCGTGGTGCCAGGCGACACAGCGAACTGCATTTCAAATTACAAACTAATCGTTACTGAGATATCAAGTCCACGTTAATCACATCTATATACAACGCAGACTTTAATTTCAAATTCAATTGCAATGCCTTTAATATGGTTTACGCAAACAGCACTAATAAAATGTTAAAACAAAACAGCCATCTGGAAACGGTTCTCATAAATACAAAATGAGTAGTAAGCTTCTAAATCATCGAGGATCCCTAAACCTAAGTAGCATTTTCGATTCGAAAAAGTAAAATGTATTGAAATCACAAAGGCACATATCGAATTGGTTCAAGTATCGCTTACAATGACTAAAATGTTTGAGTCGATCATCTTTTTTTGTGGGAGTTCATCCAAATACAACAATAATGCGAAACGTATGAACAGTATAATATAATAGCTACCACAATAGTGACTTTATAATCCACAAATAAAACATAATGCGGTGTTGCAGGGTGACGGGCGTGACAGCGCCGCAGCCGCCCAAACTGTCCACATTGTACGCTTCCGACTATTACCCAGGAATGAGAGGGCTCAAGGTGGCATCACGGGCTCACGGCGCCTGCCTACGCCATTGTTACAGGCTTACGTTTGCAAATCCGATTTATATTTGAATATAATTGACTTTCGGCCTCGTATCAGGTACCGAGAGCGTGTATCTTATTGTGTTCGGCTGATCTCAATGGCATTTTTATCAGCTGAACATGATAAATGTATTTGGGAGATTAAGCGTTATAGGTGGGTGCGCTCGCCACTCCGCGGCATGGGCGCGCTCAGCTATTCAAACATTATAAGAAGTGTTCCGTGAGGGATTCGGTGGTTTATGGAGCTAAGCCTTTAATACTGAATCCAACGCTGGTCGATTAATGTCATTTTAGTTTCTGAAGCAGAAAGAGAAAACAGAAACGAGATGTAAGAATTGTAAATTGTGTTTGCAAATCCCTACACAATACGCGACAAACGAGCTACAAACCCGTCGTAATACTTTACATAACAGAGTCAAGCCTGACGCAGTAACGCTCATACATTCAGATTCTTCAGCTGGCTCGTTTTATATTCAAAGAGGCAACCGTTTCCGCCGCGCGGAGCAAATCACGCGGAAATTGAAGGCAATTTATTCTAAATATTTGTAGCAACAACCCTTTGTAGCCGAACGAGTGAGGACGACGATACTTTTGTTATTTGTTTTCGGTTGTTGCATTGCGAGGGATCCCGATTGCCTAAACTTTTTTCATCGATCATCGAGAGTCAAAGCTCAAAAGTGTGTTCAAAAACCAACTGGCTAACAAAAAATCATTGAAAATAAATTATGTGTGCACGTCAGCGACGCGAGAGGTACCTCCAAGGTATCTGGTGGGCGCACAAAGCGGAGCAAGAATGGCGCAGCGGGGGCCGCGGCGTATAATGGAGAGAGTTTCACACCATTCACGTATCGCCCCAGAGTTTTTTCTGTGTGACGGGGGTCACATGGACCATCCGTCTTGCCAGACAGCCACCAGGGATGTACATATGCAAATGTGAATGTGTCATTATCCGTGCGACGATCAGCATTAGCGATGCTTCCGCGAAATGATCCTTCCTTTGGAACATTGATCCGTTTTGCGAGAATTGTTGGTACTTAGTGGGTCGTAGCCGTGTCTGGAGACAGCAGTTGCTCTTTCGCTCAACGATGGTGGTTTACTAAGGACCGTACTGCTTTATTTTAAGGACGTAAGTTCGAATCTGACGTAAATAAGCTGTTTTTGGGTGCCTTTTCCGACTAATATAAAGAAATTCAAACAAAACTAACAGTTGCAATAGATAGATTACTTCTTTATCTCCAAAGCAGCCGTGTTTAAAATACAAAAAATATGGTTTTTAGTATTGTAAACACGATATTTCAAAACCTCTGCTTACAAAGTTGAGGAAAAAGGGTTAAGTTTAGGATTCTTTTTCTGCTAAACATTTACATATTTTGATTCTTAAAAAATACCACAGGCTAGCAGATATAATTACCTCAAAATGAGCCTATTAATAATAACGAAAATGTAACAAATAGCTTCACAAAAAAATAAAATCCCTTTTAAATTTTTCACATATTTTGCTACAGCGCATGAATCTTAACTGGTCGCATTAAGGGTTATTTTCGTTGGTGACTGTTTAGATTTATTGGACAGAAAAGTGTAAAGAAATTTTAATACGCGGTCATCCGCCTTCGTGAGTGGACGCTATGTCGCTTGTCAACAGAAATTTGTCTAAAAATAGATCGCTGTACGAACACAAAATAATTCATAATACTACACAATACTTATTTCGATACTATACGCATTTTATATGAGCAACTTGAGAAAGTAAGTTTTTTATCTATTGTTTGGGAATAATTGTTATCTTTTTTGAACAAATGTCTAAACCCAAGATGATACCGATTTTTTTAATGGGCGCAAACGACTCGGTTTTTTTTAAATGTATGTTCCCCGATTACTCGTAACTAGACCGATTTGAAAAATTATTTTTATTATTTGAAAGGCACCTGGTAGGTATATTTCCAGGTGGTCCCATCGTCATCAAGTCAGGATCTGATGATGGAATCCTGTCGAAATCGAGGGAACTCTTCAAATATTATTATTTTTTAAAGTAACTTGTGTAGTTGCTCTCGGAAAATACCATTCGGTGAAGTGGAACTGATGATGAAGACCACAGACGGCTACCGGAACTACTCAATTATAAGTATTTCATGGGTTGCGATTCGATTACTAGAATATGGTTGTTAATCACTTTATACTTGTTAAAATGTATATGGTGAAGTTGAGCTGATGGTGAAGTACCTGAAGAACTCCTCAAAAATGAACGGCTCTGCATCAGGAAAAGCAATATTTTGTAAATGGTGATAAGTAGTTTACATTTAGGCTTTAGTAACTAGGTAAAGCACTAGTCGACAAACCAAAACACTAAAAACAAAAAAAATACTTCCAACTTGTTATTTTTGGAAATCTGTCTTATTTTTAGTTAAACTGATTTTTTTCATGATATATTTATATAATAAACTACAATATATATATAGTAGTAAGTAACTATAATGATATAATATAAGTAATATGTATATTTATTTGACAAAAAAATACTTACAAATTTCTTAAAACTAGCTTATTTACATTTTTTGCAACTACGCCAAATAACTTTGTTTTTCATAGTGTTTGTATGAATTACAAAGTTATATTTGCGGTTTTAGAAAATATGCTGTATCTCACAAATTGCTGACCCGATCTCGTTCAAACTAATTTTGGTTGAAAGGTTATACTAAGATCTACAGACATATATATGTATAGACACCGCAGCCCCGGATCACAAGGGCAACTGAAGGAACAGAGTGGGTTTTTATTCAGTATTCGTCTGACACTACTTTCCGCTACACCCAGAGCGAAAGGAGTCATTTTGATGATTTTCCCCCCCAAAAAATTGGCCAAGTGCAAGGCAGACTCGCCCATGAAGGGTTCCGAAGTAACTATAATAATATAACATAATATGTATATTTAATAGACAAAAGAAATAACTTGCAAATTTCTTAAAACTAGCTTATTCACATTTTTTACAACTACGCCAAATAACTTTGTTTTTCATAGTAGTTGTATGAATTACAAAGTTATATTTGCGGTTTTAGAAAATATGCTGTATATCAAAAATTGCTGACCCGATCTCGTTCAAACTAATTTCGGTTGAAAGTTTATACAAGATCTACAGATATATGTATTTTTTAGATTTTTCGCTCCATAATTATGTTATGTTAGAGGGGACACACACACACATTTTACCACTTTGGAAGCGTTCATCTTTTAAACAATTTACTTTATGAAAATGTCCTTTTAGAAACTTTAATGTCATTTTTAAATACCTGTCTATAGATACCACACACGCATAGGTTTCATGAAAAAAAAAATATTTTCAGTTTTAGTTCTATGTGTGGGGAGCCCCCCTTTATTTTAAATATTTTTTAAGCTTTTTCATAAAATCGGAAAGCGGTTCACAGAATACATCTACCTATCAAGTTTCACATGTATGTATAGTCCTAATAGTTTCGGAATAAAATAGCTGTGACATACGGACGGACAGACAGACAGACAGACAGACAGACAGCTTTGGGGGCTGAGTCACCCGTGTCCGTAAGAGGATACCCGTTTGCAAATCCCTACACGTGGCCCTCGGGTGGTGCTAATCAGGTTACATCAAACAGGTGGCAGGTTAAAACTGCAGGCTTGTGACCACCCACAGGGCAAAGACGTACCGCCAAACGGCCTAGCTGTGTTCCGGTACTAGTGTTGCCCAAACGAGAGTCTCGCAAGAGTCTTGCAATTAGCGATTATCCTATTGCTATTTATTAAACGGTAGTTGAGATCTCAGAACAATGTAACAGACTCTCTGTTACATACTCTGTTACAGATCTCAGAACAATGTAACAGACTCTCTGTTACATTGTTCTGAGATCTCAACTACCGTTTAATAAATAGCAATAGGATAATCGCTAATTGCAAGACTCTTGCGAGACTCTCGTTTGGGCAACACTATCCGGTACGATGCCCTGTGTAGCCTATCAAGGAGTTGGGTCGAAGTAGTTGCTTCACTGCTGAAAGACCAATCTGGCTCGCACTAGTGCGGACGTATCGGGAGACTAGTCGCGGAGAGGAGCGGATCCGAGGCACGGTGCGCCGCTGGTCGACCGCAGGTAGTTGGGGGCCCAAGTAGTGTGCCAGCCACACATGACAGGCTGCCCCACCAAGTGTCGAAACATCCCGGAATGCACCATCGTGCTGGTTGGCGACCAGATGAGAGGGCCCGATGGTCATTCCCGGGGGGGCTTGGGCGTCCCCGCAGTCTCCAGACTAGTTCCCCAATCAATACCATCCGTCTAGTGTGGGTCTGGAGGTTAACAGCGTGAAGCCTCACTTCACTTCCTTCTTCTCTCCTCTTCACTCTCTAAAGCATGAAATGGAATAAAAAGTTAAACAGCGGCTGCACTCCCTCTCTCTCAAAGTGCACCTCAGTAATATCCGAGGTCTGCACTCAAATCTCGTCGCAGTCTACCACCACCTCGAGACTGAAACCTGCTCTGCTGTTTCTTTCGGAGACGCAGATCAGATGTCCATCAGACGTGTCGTATCTTTCATACCCAGGGTTTACCTTGGAGCACAACTTTAAACCACGTGCGGCGGTATGTATGTACGCCCGCGACGACATCTGCTATTGGCGTCTCCGGAACCTTGAGGACTCCAGGTTTTCTACACTTTGGGCTCTGGTGGACACGGACATAGACAAAATTATCTATGCTTGTGTCTACCGCTCGCACAGCGGAAATCATGAGAGAACCAGGCTCACACAATACATCAGTGAGGCGGCAGATGCGGCCCAGCAGCTCAGTTCGTGTTACTGGAGGACTTTAATGCCCATCACCAGGAGTGGCTCTTCCCATACCAGTGCACGGACCATGCTGGGCGAGAGACGCACAATCTTGCACTTGCATTAAATCTCACTCAGCTGGTCCAGGGAGCAACGAGGGTGCCGGATGTTGAGTCACACAAAGCCAATTGCTTGGACCTTCTACTGACTACAGATCCAGACCGCTACTCGGTAACGATATCTTCACCGTTAGGTAGTTCCGACCACTGTCTGGTGAAGTCTGTACCCGTCTCTTCTCCGCCCGATCTTAGCCTTAAAGTCATTCGGCGGGTTTGGCGATATAAGTCAGCGGATTGGGATGGCATGCGATCTTTCTTTGCATGTTATCCTTGGCAGCCTACTTGCTTTTCTTCAAATGATTCATCATCGTGCGCAAACGCCGTGGTAGATATTTTGCGACAGGGGATGGAGTACTATATACCGTTCTCTGACCTAAATTGTTAGGTCAGAGAACGGTATGTAGTACTCCACATTGGTCCGGCAAAGCTCGACCTTGATTTGGCGCCGAATGTGATCGCGCTGAAGCGCTTAAACACGGGGCATACTTAGCATGGGTCGATGCTCGAATCTGCAAAGCAAATGACGTGGATCAGAAGAAGAGAGCCTTCAACAGGGCTGCCAAGTCCAGCAAGAAGGTTTTGCGGAGGGTTCGGTTTGACCACGTTAGCCGAACCGGGAACAAACTCGCTTCATATCCTGCTGGCAGCAAAGCGTTTTGGTCCCTGGCAAAGTCGGTCGAATGCAACTTCTGTCGTCCCTCACGGTAGTGTAGACCCGTCAGGTTTGAGCAGTGGTGGTAACCACTGCTCAAACCAGCAAACTTGTTTGTCGCCCTCTTTGCGGAGTTTTCACGTCTGGATAGTAGTGGCGCTTACCCTCCTGATGCTCCTATTGGATGCGAGACGTGTATGTTGGACATTCGCATCCATCAGAAGGACGTCCGTAGAGTGCTGCGTAATCTTGACGTGAACAAAGCTAGTGGCCCCGACGGGATACCAGCAATTGTTCATAGAACTTGTGCGCCTGAATTGTCTCCAATCTTGACACGCCTGTTTCGCCTTTCGCTAGATGACTGGAAAGGTGCTGAAAGCATGGAAGCTGGCTAACGTTCAGCCTGTACCCAAAAAGGGCAGTCGTGCTGACCCGGCCAACTACAGGCCTATTTCAGTCACGTCCATACTCTGTAAGAGTATGGAGCGTGTACTTAATAGTAAGCTCCTGGCATACCTAGAAGCCAACGATATCCTCAGTGACCGACAATACGGTTTTCGCAAAAAACCGGTCAACTGGGGATCTTCTAGCGTATGCCATTAATATCTGGAGCGACGCCATTGAGAAGCAAGGGGAAGCACTTGCTGTTTCTTCTTCGGCTTTTTGAATTCAACAAGATTTATCTCGAAGCCAGAAGACAATGTCCTCAACAATACATCAAAGTGTTTGATGATTATAACATCCAATCCTGTGATCTGAGCACTCAGTTCGGGGTTCCCGAAAAAACGTCGAGCTTTATTTCTATTATTTGTGGAACTAAATCCTGGCTTTGGCTTGTCCACAATTAATCCCGTTTCATGCTTGAATCGTTGTTTGATTTCGTCTGATCGTTGTTTTACACTTGCTTTTTCCTCTGAAGACCTAGCTTGCCATTTCTTAATATCTAACTTATAACTTATGTGTAAAAAGCACTCAAACGAACGAATCCAAGCATGTAATGTTGACAAACCCAAGCCAAAATTATCTTGATTCATCAGATCTGACCAACAGATTTGTAGTACTTTTTGTGGCAGCAATTTGGAAACCACTAATGTTTCAATATATTTTATTGTATTACTGTTTGGTTTGTGACAGAAACACTTTTTAATCAACTTCAAAAAATGGAGGAGGTCCTCACTTATTCGGAATCTGTTTTTTTTATGTATGTTCTCCGATTACTCGAAGACTACTGGACCTATTTGGAAAATTCTTTTTTTATTTGAAAAGGTATACTTTCTAGTTCGTTCCATTGTCATGAAGTCAGGATCTGACGATGGAATCCTGGAGAAATCGCGGGAACTCTTCAAATATTATAGGCACACCTGTAGCAATTTGGGTATTTTTATTAAAAAAACATAAATGGTATTATCAAATTCAAGGGCAGTTGCGTATTACTAGGCCAGACTGGTAAATTAAAGTTTGAAATCATTGAAAAGGACTTTTAATTCTGAAAAGAAAAAATGGAAACCCACTTAATTCGATTTTACAAAAATTGTCTTCTTCCAGAATTGATTGATCCCAAGACGGGTAAGAAATATGGAGTTACGAGCTCATTCCTCATATATTCCAAGAATATATTAAACATAAGAAATTGATTTTTAATATTAAAATATTGTTCCACCCAGCTTTTGTCAAGATCGCTAATGCTATCATACCAAGTAAATGAAACACACGGTGAACAGTTTAATTGGCGAAATCTTTGATTTTGAACCCCATACGTTATTAGCGACCCCGAAAACGACGAAATTACACACCTACCAAACAGAATGGACCCAAACTTGATAAGCTATTCTTATCGTCTAGGATCTTCAAGAGCGGTTGCTGTATTCCTGCAGGCCACTCCACTGAGTTCGTATAATTATAATATCTCATCGTATCTAACAATACAAGCTCGAACTTGGTTGATATACCGTCTTGTCAAGCGCTTCTCCTCCACATTTATTGTGCGCACAGCCAAGCTGTGGAATTCTCTGCCGGCTTCTGTTTTCCCTGCCATCTTTGAGTCTTTAAAGCAAAAGTAAATAGGTATCTTCTGAGCTCGCTCGTTCCATCGTAGACCTCATCTATCGGTTACCATCAGGCGAGATCGAGGTCAAGAGTGGGCTCATTCGTAAAAATTGGACAAATGCGAGTCAGACTCGTCCATGAAGGGTTCCGTAGTAACTACGCCAAATAACTTTGTTTTTCATAGTGTTTGTATGAAATACAAAGTTCAATTTGCGGTTTTAGAAAATGTGCTAAATCTCAAAAACTACTGACCCGATGTCATTCAAACCATTTTAATGAAAGTTTTCATTAAAACCTACAGCATATTTTTTTATTCTATTATAAAAGTTAGAGAGGGGGGACACATTTTACCACTTTGGAAGCGTATATCTTTTAAACGAATGACTTTAAGAAGAAGTAGTTTTAGGAACCGATATAATTTTTAAAGACCTGTCTATAGATACCGCACACGAAAAGGTTTGATGAAAAAAAAAAACCCGTGTGGCACTCGGGGACTGCCGCGGTAAAGCTATTGCATAGCATTTTTTATCAACTTATGCAATTATAATTATTTATATATTTTTTTATTTATGCAGTATTTTTTTTTCTTTGATTTTAATTCAAGTTACCGGGTCAATTATACCACATTTTTAGTTTTAAGCTATTTCTCGCGGCGTTGACATTTTAGACTTTCTTTCTCCTATAAAAAAATGTAAATGTTTCTTATTTTATTCAACAAAATATTTACAAAATATCTAAATCCATACTAATATTATAAATGTGAAAGTAACTCTGTATGTCTGTGTGTTACCTTTTCACGCCTAAACCGCTGAACCGATTTAGATGAAATTTGGCGTGGGAATAGTTTAGGACTTTGGGAAGGACGTAGGATAGTTTTTATCCCGAAATTCCTACGGGTTCGGGATTTACGCGGGGACCCCCTTCCACGCGAACGAAGTCGCGGGCAGAAGCTAGTAAGTATAATATAAAAGTACTTTCAATAAAAAAGAAATCATAAAAAGATATGATGAGACCCTGGGTTTGATCCAAAATACTGACGGTTACCAATCCGATTCTTTACTAAACACGCTAATAGAACGTTAGTAACCCGAATTGAAATAACTGACTATATTCGACCGTATAAGGTTTTATTTTCGTTACGGAATTTCTTGATTCGGTCGCCGCGCTCAAAGCCCGCGATAAAAGCTATGCAATAGCTTAAAAATATTTTTAGGTTCAGTTCCATGTATGAGGAGCCCCCCTTAAATTTTTATATTTTTGTCTATCAATCGGAAAGCGGTTCAACTCGGCGGAACAGAATACATCTACCTACCAAGTTTCACATGTAGGTAGTCATAACAGTTTCGGAATAAAATGGCTGTGACTTACGGACGGACGGGCAGATAGACAGACATGACAAAACTATAAGGGTTCTGTTTTTTGCCAATCGGCTACGAAACCATAATAAAAAAAAAACTGCACATTTACATCTTGTTGTCAAAGAGATCCAGTACCAGTCATCGAAGTGTACCTACAAGTCACTCCAATAATTTCATGACATCAAACAGCACACAAAATAAAAGCAACCATGAAGCCATTAAAAAAAAATTAAATAATCTAAAGTATCAAAATGACTTTACATACCCATAATTCGCGGAGCTATTCGTACGTTTGTGTGTGTTTGAGCCTTGTCTATGTAGTGATGCGATTTGATACCTATCAATTTTGAACATGCGTCCTTAAGGCCTGTAGTCGCAGTGAGCGGCAGGCGGTAGAGCCGGTGGGGGGCGGGACTGGGCGGGGCAACGCGCGCCGTCATATCGCCTGACGTCACGGCATTCCGCTCGTGAGCGAGAGTGTGAGCAGTGTTTGCATAATGACGTCAGCAGTGTAAGTACCAACAACACATTGAATCATCAAAATATGTAACAAATCTACAAGAGGCAACTCTGGAATTTGCTACCCCTTGACATCAAGAAGTCTGAGCCAAAATTTTCTATTAAGCGTAAAATTAAAAACCACTACTTAAGCTATTATTCTTAGTTTGGTCTTCGTCATAATTATTATGAGCTCTCCTAATCAGATAGAATATTATAAAGCACCGTAATTATTAGTTTGTCATTTTAGCATATAGGTATAATTATGTAATTTATTAGTATTATTATATATTAGTATTATATTTATTAGTATTAAATATATTATTTAATTCAATTTTCTCCTACACTTACCACAATGTGTTTTTTTTTTAACCCAAAGGTTGATTGGTAGAGAATGGCTTGCTGCATTAAGTCCGCCCGTGTAATACTATTGTACATAAACTTTAAATAAATAAATAAATAAGAGTCTCAAACAGCTTCGGTGAATGACGTTTACAGATGTCATTGCCAAATATTTACCCAAGTAAAATTTTCACAATTTCTTAACCGAAGACTCACATACCTACTTGGTAGGTATATCCAGTGTCGGTCTTTCAGTTTTGACTTCAACAAAGTTATGATGAAAAAATGCCTAGAGCTATCAGGCAATCTTATGATGTCTTACGAATACTGAAATACCTATTTAAAAGCTCTTTTTACACTATAGACCTCTTTCACTAAGACTTTAATATTTCTAATTAGTCTAATACCATTTTAGAGATTCTATGAAAACTAACAGATTATGTAGGTACAGCGCTTAATGCAGATAGACACAAACTTACAATAGTTAATACCTATAGAAAACAAATCTTCAGCTTTAAAGGTAAATATTTAGACGTGTTTTTGTTATGTAATATTGAATAGTTGGGTAAAAAGCTGTTTGATTAGTGATGGAGAGTGAAATACGGGCCCTACGCATAGCGTGTTGCGCTCGCAGCGTCGCGGCGACGTCGTAACACGTTAATGACTCGTGGAAGAGGCATAAAATCTCCAGGCGCCAACCAGTCCGCCACCACCGACAACACTATTACATCTCCAACGTTCCCACATGCCTCAATCAGTTTTACGAAACGTCGCAACCACGACCCTCGCCAATGGCGGCGTATCACAACATATTAAGTAATAAACAGTCCATAGAGGCAGCGCACGGCGGGCTCACCGCGCACGGCGCTAATTACAAACAATTAGACGCCATGTTGCCCCCCCCCCCCCCCTCCTACGCTACCCCCCACCCCGCGGCCCAGCCGGCGCGCGCGCTCCTCGTTATTACCCTATTTATTGCATATTGGAAACAAAAAACAGATCTCCCAAACGGCGATCATAGTTTTGGATGTCCGCGTTAATGTCCCTAGCTCGTTTGTGCGGCTGGCGCTACACTCCGCTCGGGGTCTCAGCGATGTGAGCCTCACGTCAAACGTTCCACTTTATTATGATCTCATCAAATTTTATTTATGCGCCGAAGTGATCGAATCGATTCGTCTTTTCTCTCGGGCGTATTAATTAGTTTTGTGTTATTATGAAAACGTCCAAGTGCCCGGTCGGTGCAGGCGACGGCACACGACTGGTTTTGTGTCCTCGCGGTTGGAACGATCTAAATAAATTTTCATCGATCAGTTATTTATGAGCCTTATTATAATATTAATACTTACAAGCTAGAATTAGGCATGAACATTGGAAAAGAAACAGATGTCCGGACGAACCTGTTTGTCTATGTGTTATGAGTAAATAATATAGTTACAATATTCGAATAGGCAAAGATCTATAAGGTGGACTCTCAACTTGCAAATGTACTACGTAACAACAAAACTAAGGCAGAAGTTATTTTTTTCTACTACTTTGACTCTGGCGCAATTAAGACACTCGGCAAAATATTAAGATACAAATACAAGTTATTCCAATAAACACATATCAATTAAAAAAGGTATCGCAGTTAAGTATCGGTAATCAGCGCACTCGCGCCGCTAAATAACTTGTTGATAACCAGTTTGGCCATACTACTTAGCATTCAAGAAGAAAGATTGAATGTATGTAAACTAAAAACAATATTTGTTTGTACGCGTGTTACGCATAAATATGGAATGAAACGTTTGCTTAAGAGTGGATGCAATCTGTTCAAGCATCAGCCGACACAACAGTTCAATAGCATTCTCTCACCTTACCTTGAACAACCACCCTAGCCTCACCGTGCACTAACAGACCATTGAGTCCAAAACTCATAAAAGCTTGAAATTCGTTGAGCGTTTTCCTCGTATGACGTCACTTACCAAAAATGGATTAATCGATTATGAGTTTCTGCAATAGTTACCAGTTGGTGTAACGCTATGGTGTAGTTACTAACTGCAGGCAATAAATGTTTGGCAACAGACGAGGCTACTGCTACGTCGTAGAGGAGCTACGAAGTGCTACGACATGACTGTTAGGCTAGTAATTGTTCAATAGATTGACGGTATTCGCAGGAGATCATGCGGTGGGTTTCGCAATATGTTCCAGTGCAGCTGCAACAGAGCTTGATGGCTGAGAGCTGCAGAGCGGCGCGGCAGGGCCGACCGCTCGCTGCCAGCGGGTCGGGCGCGGCCGGCCGCTCGTTGCCGGCACATTATAACTGTCATATAACTCACGAGGTAATAGGAGCGGCGAGCCTTGTGCCAACTATTAAATACTATTCACATTTTACGATAATACCCAACAAACTCTTATTGACGTATAAATTCCGAACTTTTTTTTTCTCCGCTCCAAACGACCGAAGGCGCCAGTTGTTTCTCGATATTAATAATGCTATGCTAGTTCTGTTTTTCGGGTTTAATTACGTCCAGGCCGGTGATAGTCGGCGATTCGACGCCGGCTCGAATGGGTGGAAAGTAGTAAATTAAACGGTCGGCGAGCCCCTTTTAATATTCATAGCGTTATCAAACAAAATTTTAAACTAATTAAAAGTTGTTTTAATATTTTGTAGTTATGAATAAGAGTGCCCGCGGGCTCGAAGGTACGGGTTCGATTTGTTTGCATTCTGGTCCACGAGGCCGCGACAGGAAATTGCTTACGTGCTACAAGTGGGCCCGGGTAGCCGCACTATATCACTCGTTATATGTCTTTACTTGTTAAGGCTTGGTGCCAGGTCAACGACATTCATTTGTTTTCGAATCCACTCAAAACGTATCCGAGTTCCGAAGCGGTGGCGCGAGCAAACTTGTTCGCGGTCATTAATGCTAGTGGCGATTTTATTTGCCGTTTACTTAGTGAAGATTTTTGAAATTTATCGATCCAATGTATGAACATGAATTGAAAGATTCCCATGACGTTTATGAAAAGAACTGTGGTGTTATGCGGAATACGGTAGCCTTTAATTCTGATCCCGCCGAGTCTGAGGTGTGTACCGTCGATTCCGACACAGATAACAGCTCTATGAGCACACTCACTAGCTCTGAGCGTCCCTGCGTGTTTTTGTGAGTTATGTTAATTACACTGTCGCTAATTTGTGCTTTCCTGATCGCGTTTGTTTTAAAAACGGATCATTCGCGTGAAATACACTTCTTTAATCGAGCCGCCATTGGCATTTATGATATTATAAAGTGGTCGCTATCTTAATGGACATGCAGTGTGAGTATGAGAAACAATTTTAATGCTAAAGTGTCGCCGGTTATGTGGTTTGCGGACTCAGATCATTTATTGTTGATTTGGGACATGATCAGTTGAAAAAAAGATGATTCTAGCTTGCAATTTCATTAATTTCTTGTCTTTTCTGTAGCAAATATGATGTATACCTTAGGCCTTTTTTGTGTAGTTACTAAACCATAAATCCGTACCTATTTATTTGTAAGAGTAGTTCATTAGCATTGTAAAGAAATAAGTTTAAAACCTGTGAAATTGTCAGAAGTAAAAATATATTTGACAAAAGAGATCCTGGGGGTCTTTAAGTCAAGAGTGAATAGGTTACTTTTAGGTAAGCGTGCTCCATCTTCGACCACATCATCACTTACCATCTTGTGAGATAGTGGTCAAACGCGAGCCTATTATCAATAAAAATATAGAGACAAAATTTACAGATGAAATTAAAAGATCCTCTAGGGCTAAAGGCATATTTTGAAGATGGCAGAACTATTGTCTTCAGAGAAACTTCTCTATTATTCACGAGGATAACATAATCCTCCCTATGGTCAACTCGGATGGATGCATTCAGTGGTATTGTCGGTAATCTGTTTATCATTAAAACTTAAACTTTTTCATGTTGTGCTGGCGCTCTCGCTGCGGCTGCGGAAATCCTCAGGTGGCGTAAATATAGTCATCTCGGTGCTAACTATATTTATTTTCGAGCCGTTTGGGGTCCAACCTCTCGGACCATGGGGCCCGTGTGCTCACAGCCTTTTTAAAGTCATATCTAAAAAGCGCGTTGACGTTTCCCGCGACCCAAGGGCTGGCTATTTCTTTGGTCAACGGCTAAGCATTGCCAATTGCCATACAACGGGTAGGTTGCCAGCCGACAGCGTTAAGGATCAAATTTTTATGCTTTATTCTAGTTTGTATTTTAAGTATTTTAATACATAATTATATATATTTGTTTGGAAATAGTATTTTTCCAAACTTAAAATTGGTAATTTGCCATTTGTTTTTATTGTTTCGAGTTTCCGATATTTTGCAAGCGCCATGATCAGGGACGAACTGAACTTATTTTGGATGAATCTTTATGAATGAGTGTGAATATAAAAAAAATGAAACAATGGCCGCAATTTCTCAATTGCAATCAACAATAGTCTAGGTAGTGTTTCCCGATAACTATAACCTAAGGGTCTTTAAGTCCAGAGTGAATAGGTTACTATTGGGTAAGCGTGCTCCATCTTCGACCACATCATCACTTACCATCAGGTGAGATGGTAGTCAAACGCGAGCCTATTATCAATAAAAATTGGCCAAATGCGAGTCGGACTCGCCCATGAAGGGTTCCGTAATCCGTAGTAACTATAATAAATATAATATACTTAATATATTTATAAGAAGAAAAAACCTTACAAATTACTTAAAACTAGATTATTTACAATTTTTACAACTACGCCAAATAACTTTGTTTTTCATAGTGTTTGTATGAATTACAAAGTTATATTTGCGGTTTTAGAAAATATACTGTATCTCAAAAACTGCTGACTCGATCTCGTTCAAACCAATTTTGATTAAAAGTTTACATGAAGATCTACAACATATGGTTTTTTTAGATTTTTCACTTCATTATTATAGAAGTTAGAGGGGGGGGACACACATTTTACCACTTCGGAAGCGTATATCTTTTAAACGATTAACTTTATGAAAAAGTCATTTTAGAAACCTTAATGTCATTTTTAAAGACCTGTCTATAGATACCACACATGTATAAGTGTCATGAAAGAAACTATTTTCAGTTTCAGTTCCATGTATGGAGAGCCCCCTTCATTTTAAATATTTTTTTAACTTACCAAGTTTTACATGTATAGTCCTAATAGTTTCGGAATAAAATGGCTGTGACATACGGACGGACGGACAGACAGACGGACAGACATGTCGAAACTATAAGGGTTCCGTTTTTTGCCATTCGGCTACGGAACCATAAAAATTGGCCAAGTGCGAGTCAGACTCGCCCGTGAAGGGTTCCGTAGTAACTATAATAATATAATATAATATGTATATTTATTTGACGAATAAAAAAAATCTCAAAAATTTCTTAAAACTAGCTTATTTACATTTTTACAACTACGCTAAATAACTTTGTTTTTCATAGTGTTTGTATGAATTACAAAGTTATATTTGCGGTTTTAGAAAATATACTGTATCTCAAAAACTGCTGACCCGATTTCGTTCAAACCAATTTTGGTTGAAAGATTATATTAAGATCTACAGACATTTATGTTTTTTTTAGATTTTTCGCCCCATTATTATAGAAGTTAGAGGGGGTGGGACACACATTTTACCACTTTGGAAGCTTATAGAATAGAATCATTTAATTCAGGAAAACATCCCATATAAAAATCAATACATTACATAAAAATCAATCATTATAGAATATTGTAAAATTAAAATATTATTATTATTAAAATTATTGAAATTACATAAAACAATGAGAAAAAAAAAATAATAAGAAATATACATCAAAATTCGTTAATTATTACTCATTAAAATTGTATCTGGAATATTAATTGCCATATGCGAAGAAGTAATTTACCTCGTATATGGCTCTTTTAAACGATTGACTTTATGAAAAAGTGGTTTTAGAAACCCTTATATCATTTTTAAATACCTGTCTATAGATACCACACACGCATAGGTTTCATGAAATAAATATTTTCAGTTTTAGTTGTATGGGGACCCCCATTTTTTTAATTTTTTTTTAATTTTTTTCTTAAAATCGGAAAGCGGTTCACAGAATACATCTACCTACTAAGTTTCACATGTATAGTCTTAATAGTTTCGGAATAAAATGGCTGTGACATACGGACGGACGGACAGACATATCGAAACTATAAGGGTTCCGTTTTTTGCCATTCGGCTACGGAAGGTTAAGGTGTCGGACTTGTGATCGATAGGTTGCGGGTTCGAACCTACCCATTACACTATTACCGTGAACCCACTCCAGACACAAGCATATTTAGCTTAGTTGGAGGGGTTAACGAGATTGCTAGTAATGTGTATTCTAAACATAATACTAGTTCTTTTTAAAAATAGAATGGTAAATTACTCGTTTTAAATTCAATTTGGGAATACTTCCATTGTGCATAGAGCTGAGGAGTGGATTTACCTGTCAGAGTCTAAATTTCCTAATATCTACAACGTGTAATTTAAAGGGTATATACATACCAAGTGCATGGCTCCTTTGGATGATAACAAACGATATGGCGAGGGTTTTGTAATCCTAAGTCTACGTGTGTAGAACTTATCACAAATTCCAATACACTGATACCAGAGACCGAATTTTTCAAATTAAGAAGAACGAAAAGAATTATCGTGTTATTGGCAAGTGACGTGGAAAGTTATTGACCCTCGTAGTGCTGTGACACATTTGTTATGATTGGTATTCAAGAAATATATGAAACCAATAATTTAGTATCAATTCTTTGAGTCAATTATTTTGTGCTGAAGCTGTGCATAGAGACTCCATACCAGATGTTGCCTTCAGCCCTTTTGGATAGATATGGGGTTTCCGTTACACGTTGTATAAACCAAAAGTGAATAACTTACTTTTAGGCAGGTATGCTTCATCTTCAACCACATCATCGATCAGGTGAGATAGTGGTCACGAGCCTATCATGATAAACAAAAAAGTTCTAATGATACAAATACTGACTATGTTAGATTAAAAACTGATAGAGGTGTGTTTGTTTGAGCTGTGTCGTTCGCGGCGGGCTTAGTGTCGCGTGCGCCTAGATACACCTGCCGTCGGAGTAGCTCGACATCACTGTCAGTCGGGATAATTATAAACGCCACCTTTTAATTTTCTTACACCCTGAGTCTGAATTAAAATCAATTACCTACAGTACTTTATTAATTTTAGTATTGTTTCAAGCGTCAATAGCCCAATGGATAAATTGTCGGACTTGTGATCGAGAGGTTACGAGTTCGAATCCCACCACTATTGCCGTGAACCCACTCCAGACACAAGCATATTTAGCTTAGTTGGAGGGGTTAACAAGATTGCATTGAATTCTTCCCACATTGCTAGTAGTTACCTTTAAAAAAAAGATTCTACGAGTTTAAACTTCTGAGTAATAAAAATTTAGTGGCGCCTTAGTATCTAATTGTACCTACATGTTAACATGTGGATATTGTAGTGGGCTGCAATATTTTAAATACTAGCCATAAGTATTTTGGTAAATATATGACTTTGATTGGTTATTTGTGTAAATAAAAAGAGAAAATATTTCTACGAATTGGACTAGTAAACTTCGAACTGTCTCACTGAATTACAGCCCGCTAAAAAACAATACAGAATACTAGGACTGCGCCGGCGACTCTCTTGGATTCCAACATAATTTATAGACTTTTACTTTTTTAGAATAATGCGCCTACCAATGAAAACTTAAAATTTACAATTGGATCACAAGTTTCGGAAATTACACCTTACATTTTTTTTAAATAATATAGGTGTAAAAAACATGATTTGTAACCCAGTTTCGCGAACAAATGCCTGTACTGTCAGTTAAAAAAAACTAAGTTCGATCACAAGTTGTAGTAGATCGATCCTTATTTTTTGTTTATAAGTCACGTCAGCTTCACACGGCGCGTACGTCGATATCACATTTTGTTAACACTCTGTAACCGATTCGTATTTTTTTCCTAAGCAGAACGTTGTACAATGTAACTAGCGCCTATTGAGGTGATGCAGCCCCGACACGCGAGGTCAGTCCTCCACACATTGTTGTGTGAACGAATTTTGATAACCGGCGCCATTTATAAAAAAATTAACAAAAATTCTACGTATGATCATCATAGGGACCTGACAGTAATTTCATTATAAGTTAGTTTATAAACTGACGGAAGGATTCTACAATTTCTTTCCATAGATAAAAAACCGAAAGACCGTTACAATAAGGTATTACGTTTTTAATACAAGGACGGTCTCATTGTCTGAAGTAAGAAACACTTTAAAAATTTTCGCTAAAAGACGTAACATGAATCCTCCTCATAACAATAACCATTACAGTTTCTCATGGTGCTCCTTATCGTGGAAGCACCAGCGAAACTCCTTTAAAAACGAATACAGCCTTCCATAAAAGTGTAGTTATTCCGAAGATTAACATAATTATTACAAAGCTTGAAGCTGGCCACGTAGCGATGGTATCGGCAGCAAGCGTTGCCGACGACACTGCAAGTAACTTATTAATTGTGTTAGTTCCCATAATTAAGTCATCATCGCGGCTTCGGGACCAAACTTCGGACTTTTTTCTTTATTATCGACTTTATAAACTCTCTCGTTCTCTACATATTCGAATCGTATAAATTGGTGAAGATATTCCTTTTTTAATTGCTCATATGGGGCTTTATTTAGTGTGTGTACAATAAAATCCGGAGTTTATTGTAGCCGATCGGTTTGTTTAGCGGTCCCGGCTGGCGGGTGCAACCGACTCACAGTTATTGTGGACATGTTTGTACTGTACCCAATATAAAACCTGGAAGTCCATATCCCAGGTTTCCACTTGTAGAAATATAATTATAGAGCTGCGACGTAAATTCGTGGCACCAGAAATCTGGTCCTTTTCGGTCAAAATGTACCCCTTGCTATAGGTACAAAATACTACTAAATTATTTTCCTTTCCTGTACAAAACGCGGTGTAGGCACATCGCTAATTATAATAATCAATTTGTTATGGTTCACCACTGTGTTTTACATTCTTTTTTTTATTCAACTCAGTTTTATCGTTTTGTATTCACGAAAATTATATTTTATTAATTTATTTTATTTAATTATTACCTATGGTGCAGTTAAATTGACACGTATTGAAAGTCATAGAGCTTTATTGAATTATTCTTATTTTTCGTTAAATATTTATACAATGTAACTAGGTATGTGTTTGACCTAGCAAAAGGTCGAGTTCTGGCGTTCGATACTCAAAGGCGAAACAATGTCACATCATAATTAATAATAAACACGCTACAGTGAGTTTGTTTGTTTGTTACGCTTTCACGCCTCAATCGCTGAGCTGTGTTTGCTGAATTACTGTGCAATCGTGGTGGTCACGTAGAGACAGCCTATTGCATGTCCGTTTTTGTACCTAAGCGCATGAATTGTAAATATAAATAAAATCCTCAAATAGCTCTATCCGCTGTAGGTAGAGCGGAAGGGAGTGTGAGACTACTGATTAAAATCCCACCATGTTCCTTCAGCTGCCATTACGTCCTGTAACTGCGATGTCTCATTAGAACATTCCGCTCTCTTGACCCCCATTACGCCTGATGGTAAGTGATAAATGAGGTCTAGAATGGAACAAGTGAGCTCAGAAGATGCCTATTGACTCTTGCTTTAAAGGCTAAGACAGGGTACACAGACACCGGCAGAGTTACACACTTAGAATACAGAAAGAACGAGAAATCCTTTCTGTATTCTAAGGTTATACATTTTGGCTGTGCGCACTATAAATGGTGGAGAAGCTCTTGGTACGACAAGACGATACATCAACCAAGTGTGGATGTGGGATAAAGCTAGCTCATTTGTAATTTAAACTATTGGATTAATACAAGTGTAATTACATAACAGCGGCACTGGCTCTGAGTTGAACTAGAACAATAGGTCCGTGACGTATCCGATAGAGAAATAACGCGAATTAACACAAGCTGACATGTTTGCGCAGCGCTGTTTGTATGCCGCCATTGTGCGCGCTTCACTACTGAAAGTAATTTACTCAAGTGATCGCGCTCACTACAGCTTCGTCTACGTTACTAATCTAAATCTTATACACCAACACATAGGGTCCTCATTTGATTGACGGCGGCGTGTCTTATCTATAATACAGATGTCAATGGACGTACAGGCGTTAGTTTGCGTTTCACATGTTCTCACAATAACCTACATTCCTCCACCTTCTCTAATTTACATTAGGACGAACTTAGAAACAATGGCATGCTACACCTTTATTATATTACTATAATATATTATATATATATATATAATTATAGTACTCACGCGGGGCTTCGCTCCCGTGGATTCTATCACGGTAAAAACATAACTCTCCTTTTTTGCAGTCGCGTAAATTGTAGCCATACCAAATTCCATCCAAATCCACCCAGTACTTTCGAAGATTAGCGCGTTCAAGCAAACAAACAAACAAACAAACTTTTCCGCTTTATAATATTAGTATAGATTTTAAAGTCACAGAATGGCGCTGTGACAATCAGGTAACTACTATTTAACTCTATATTAATGGAAGGATGGTTGTTACTTAATCACTTCAAATGGCTAAAAATATCTGGATGAATTTGCACAGGGATAATTATTAGTCAAGAATAAGAGCCTCGGCCTTTCATGCGGCCGTAGCGCAAGTTGCATAGCACGGCACGACATTATCCGACGAGCTCTTGTCACCATCGGCGTTTCGGCTGTTTTAGAACCCAAAGACCGGACGACATGTTTTTATTTCCTTGGAAGGTGGGTAGGGCTTTAGTGTGGGACGCAACTTGTGTTGATACTCTTGCGCCATCCCATCTTCCTAGCTCGTCTTGCTGTTCTGGTGCTGCCGCTGCAGCCGCTGAGAACCTCAAGCGGCGGAAACATAATAACCTTGTTGGAGGTTATATTTTCGAGAAGTTTGGAGGGGAGACCTTGGGATCGTGGGGTCCGAGTCCTCACAAATTATTTAAAGAACTATCCAGGCGCCTAGTTGACACTTCGCGTGAACCAAAGGCTGGCTTTTACCTTGGACAGCGGTTAAGCATTGCCATACAGCGTGGCAATGCCGCCAGTCTTTTGGGCACATTACCAGTGGACAGTGATGCGCACGAATTTCTGGACGCCATATTTTAGTTTATTTTTAGATGTATATGTGTAGTTTAGGGTTTTTATTTAAGAAACACTTAAATAAAAATTCCATTATTGATTAAATAAAGGATCAGATTCCTTTTATTAAAACAAAAAAAAAAGAATAACACATAAACTAAGTTGATCTTGGGACGATTTATACGTTGTATAGATTTGTTTTTTTTGGGTTTTCGCAGACAACAGCTAATTATATTAATAAATGCTTTCCCAGAGACTTCTGAAAAAAAGAAAATAACTTTAGGAGGTTTAAGGGCAGGCATACAAAATCTCCCCGAGCGTGGGGATCGCGAGTTCATCTTCGGATCTCCGGCCACTGTAGGCGCGGGCCTACGGGTGCGGCGAGCAGGGATAGTTCACCATCCGGTGAGGACCAGGCCCAGACCAGGTGTCGTGGTCCACGCCTCAAAGAGCAGTCAGCATAGCATTGACGGGACCCGACAGAGCCATTTTCTGCAAGGGTAATAGAATTATTATATGAGATACCTGGAATTATATGGCCCTGGAACGTCCTTACCTTCCAGGGCCGGGGCCTGACTAAAAACTTACCCTCTCAATTGCAAGGGCAATTGAAGGAATGGATAGTTTTTAGTTAGTTAGTAGAATTCTAAGATTACCTTCCATTTCACCCACTGCGGGAGGAGTCTTTAGATGATTTACCAACCTAAGTTTTCTTATTCCAACAAATAGAGCGATAATAAATTCCATTAGGATAGGTTCCTAATAGAATTTCTGCTTAATAATTATGGCAAATTATAGACCAAAATTAAAAAACAAAATAAATGTGACAGATCATGTGTTGAGATGTCATCGGATTCTATTAATGTTAATTGCCTCAATTTGTAGGTACCTATAATAGACAAAAAAAATGTTCCGAAACTGGAATAGAGACGTCGACTCAACGCTCATTTGAAAAACCAATCTGATCTCAGTGCCAATAAATAAAGCATTATGTATTTATTTATTGTGAAATGTTCGCTGAATATTTTAATAAATCAAACTTTACGACAAACCGATACGTTATAACTGTATGATTAAAAATTGTTACCAGTCATTAAGTTCGTGAAGCAAGCATAAAATAAGTTTATTAATGTTAGTACCTACCCAAAAGAAATTGCGACAAGTGGTATAATGCCGAGTAAGGACGATATCGACCTAGTTTGTCTCAGATTATGTGCTTATCCAGGTATAATATATATCCAGGTACATTTGTCCCTCACAGCAATTTGAAAGCCAACATATTTCGTTTTCTTCAAGGAAATTACTGTAATATTTTTTTAAATGGTGAAGCTAGAAAGCAATGCTCGTTAGTAGTCGAAATAATTTTGTTGTTTTGTGGTAGCTTGAACATGTTTGGGACTTGTTTGATCATGCCCCACAATCATCTACATAATTCTAAGCAGGGTTTGTTCCGGACACATGCCATTGAAAACTTTTGCGTATCTTATGCAAAAAGAAAGTTCACCCATTTGCGAGGTTTGTAGTGCGACAGGAATGAATCTGAGAGAAATAGATAGCTTCTGTCTTTAAGTCAACAGTGAATAGGTTACTTCTAGGCAAGCGTGCTTCATCTGCGACCATATCATCGCTTATTATCAAGTGAGATAGTGGTCAAACCCGAGCCTATCATGAATAAAAAAAATATATAATTATTAGGGTATTAAATATACAGAGGTTAGATTTTGGCATATTTTATCATTTTCTGGCTTCACCTTTGTCCCGTGAGGCTAAAATAATTAACCCACTAGTTGATATTTAAGGTTTAAGTTTATTTCAGTTTCAGTTGTTTTTTTTTTGTGTTTTGTTGGTAATTTAAGATTAGTTTATGATGGGGCTGAGGTGAACTGTGTTCAAAAGCCCCTTAAAATAAAGATTTAAAAATAATGTGAGCATACTAAGTGAGTGACGATAATATCTAAAAAGTAAATATAAGAATAAGACGCAATATAAATACATATGGACGTTAATATAAGGTGTGCGAGCCGGGCTCGGACGGACACAAATTGATAAATTACACTAAGTTGAATATTAATCCCAACAAAATGAGCACTTACGACGGGATTACACCTCGGAGCACCCCAGCGATGACATTAGCGGCGCGAGCGGAGTGGACGAGTAGAGCGCGGCGAGCGGAGCGGGCGAGCAGAGTGCGGTGAGCGGAGCGGGCGAGCAGAGCGCGGCGAGAGCAGCGGAGCGGGCGCGTGATGCATGACTCACATTGTGCTCGCGCCGACCGCATTTGTAACCTCCGCAGTGATATACAACGCCTTTATGTAACTCCCATAATAAGTTTATAATGAAAAATGTTATTCTGTAACAGTTAATGCCGCCGTTATAACTCCTCTATTGGTAATGCTCTTGATAAAGTAACGCGTCCTTTTCATTTCTCGTATACGACTAATCTTGTTAAGATTCATTTCAGTGAATAAAATATGAACATAACCTCTGTTAGGGATAATTCAAGCTTTGATCCGCGCCGGGGCCTCGTAGATGCTTACCGAATAATAGGTTGTTCGAAACTTGTAATAATACGTGTAGCACTTAGGAATTAATAAACTGACTGTATGGGTTTTTTATACACAAAATGAACTTGAATAAATCTGACTATATGTACATACTATAGGACTCGGTCAACATGAGCTGGTGACATGTAACCACGCGACCATTATTTTGTGCATAGGCTCTAAGGTATTTTATGTTCAATGAAAGATGATTGGTATTCTAGTTCTTACTTAACCTACCTTTTGTGTAACTCTATACATGGACTACATTTACTCTCGTTTCCTGTTTTCCCGAATATCAGTAATTGCTTGTCCTAAACATAAATTATACAATGAGTAATTTAAAGGGTACCAGAGATCAGTGTATTGGAATTTGTAATAAGTTCTACACACGTAGACTTAGGATTACAAAACCCTTGCCATATCGTTTGTTATCATCCAAAGGAGCCATGCACTTGGTATGTATATACCCTTTAAATTACACGTTGCAGATATTAGGAAATTTAGACTCTGGCAGGTAAATCCACTCCTCAGCTCTATGCACAATGGATGTATTCCCAAATTGAATATAAAACGAGTAATTTACCATTCTATTTTTAAAAAGAACTAGTATTATGTTTAGAATACACATTACTAGCAATCTCGTTAACCCCTCCAACTAAGCTAAATATGCTTGTGTCTGGAGTGGGTTCACGACAATAGTGTAATGGGTAGGTTCGAACCCGGAACCTATCGATCACAAGTCCGACACCTTAACCTTCCGTAGCCGAATGGCAAAAAACGGAACCCTTATAGTTTCGATATGTCTGTCCGTCCGTCCGTATGTCACAGCCATTTTATTCCGAAACTATTAAGACTATACATGTGAAACTTAGTAGGTAGATGTATTCTGTGAACCGCTTTCCGATTTTAAGAAAAAAATTAATCATAATTTATTTAATTAATCATAATAATAATAAAAAAATAAATAAAACCGAATTTTTCAAATTAAGAAGAAAGAAAAGAATATCGTGTTATTGGCAAGTGACGTGGAAAGTTATTGACCCTCGTAGTGCTGTGACACGTTTGTTATGATTGGTATTCAAGAAATATATGAAACCAATAATTTGGTATCAATTCTTTCAGTCAGTTATTTTGTGCTGAAACTGTGCATAGAGACTGTCCATATCAGATGTTGTCTTCAGCCCTTTTGGATAGATATGGGGTTTCCGTTACACGTTGTATATATCAAGTGTATCTGTGTAAGTTTTAAATATGTTTTTGCAACTTATTCTCAATCCTGCTGCAATCTCAATTTGTATGGGCCAAGTTAAAGGTTTTTCTGTAGATCGCATGTCGAACCTGTCTTGCAAAGCGTAATCATAAGTATTGAGGCTATTGTGGTAGTAATGTTTTCATCGTGTAAGGCCGCCGGTCGCGTGTCGCCAGGTATCAACGCTTGTTATTGCGACTCCCGCGCGCTACACTATTAACTATATTTTTATTTTTCCATTCCCTGCCAGATGACAATATTTTTTTTTGTAAAAAAAAAATGTTAAAAGTTATTACTTTTACAAGAAAGATCGCCCTGTTTTATAAAACTGCGAGAAGATTATGCTTTTTAGTGTTGTAGAATTTAAATTTACTTTTGATTTAAAAATGTTTTTATTGTCAGTTACAGCTAAAAATATATTTAAGTTAAAACCACCCCTGTAATTTCAATACTTTGGTTGGGGTTTGATTGTTTTATTTAATTTTACGAAATAGTTTAATCGTTGGTATATCTATGGGTCTTTGTTGTTGAGTTATTCCAAGTGTTAAGGAAAAAAATGAGCAAACTAATGGGCGATCGATGTATCAGCGCGTGCGCAGGCCGGCTGGTCGCTGAGCTTTACAACGGGCGCACAAAAGGCGTGAGGTATTGTTACCTAAATACCGAGAATCCGAGACCTCGCGCACATTTATTGCCACTACTAACGATTACAACTCGATCGTTGCCACATTTGTACCGGCATTGTGAAATACAATGATATTCCAATATTTGACCATTGTTGAATTTAGTTCAAACCGATATTAGTTTTAGTTTACAGGCGTGTTGTTGAGTAAATTAAAATCCACTTCAATGAACGTAGGTAGATATATTTTATACGTATAAAAACTGACTTATAGAGCTTAATATTTACAAAGTGTTGAACCCGCAGATGAAATATTTAATGTTTTCACTAAATAAAACGGGCCATCAAAGCATTTTTTGTGCCGGTATCGTTGTTGGCCGAATGGAGAGCAACTATTAACACAACAAGAGACATCATCTTGCGTCTGTTTGATGAAATATTAATAGGGTTGAATTCCTGACCGCGCCATACCGCACCGAGCCGTCGATATTAATCATCGCTGCTCATATTGTTGTATTGATAGATCAGCCACGTGCAGGCACTAACTAATGCGCCCGGCCGCGCCCGCAACGCGAGGTGTTAAATGTTTACAAGGTGAGAGGTGCCGCCATCTGTCACTGTCCAAACAAACCACTTCGAGACAAACAAAAACATCGCGCAGCTCTTTGTCTGTGCCCCCGCATACTCCGGGCGGATACATTCGAACATTAAACCTATACACATAAAGCTATCTCGATGTCCACATGAAGCTCGGTGACACTATCGCTAGGAGCAACGATAACGTATGAGCGCTAAAGAAGCAGCTCTCGTGAATAAGTGGCGATAGGCTGCTAACTTATGATAAGATATTAGTATTATACTATCTCAGGTTTCTTACAACCTGCCCAGATGCACACTACAGGCCATAAGCCGTGTGTACTTATCTTAAATCTCGGCCGTCCAGATCAATATGAATACATTAGGCGATGTAATCCTACCGAAGTGTGGAGTTGTTAGTGATCACATCGAGCAGCGAAGGGGCGGTCCCTCTGTCCTTCAGGTGTAAACAAGGGCCGTGTGATCTATATATGTTTAAGTTTTTGTTTAGACAAATAATTTAAACTAATGTGATGCGCGGGCGCGGACGACGGCCGGCGAGTGTGGGCGTGCTCTAACTATTGCTTTGTTCTCTGTCCACTTCTAAGACTATTATTAGTGTAATTAATTTTAAAAATAAAACTGTCGACGAAGATTAGTAAGTGTAATAAGGTTTACCCAACGGCTGTTTAGAACGTCGAAACGATTTAAGAAGAGAAACGGATCGATTAATCGTCAGCGTCACACATTTCTTACGATGTTCTATACTGTTCCCAAACTAATATGTTTTTTATTATTTTCCATTAAATAACTTTTCATATTACTTAGTCTATTAGTAGGTACTATAAAAAAACATAAATGATTTTAGAATTATTTTATATCTGGCTGTAAGCTCTAGTATTACTAAACTACTGAACGGATCCTCGTGTAGTTTCACAGATAGACAAAGTATTATTGAGAGCAGATTATAAGATTTATTTAATTAAATATCAGATATTGATATAAAATAGCGTCATTTTAAGATAACGCTTGCCCTTAACCATACAATGTTGCTTGCAATATCAATAATATTTCGATTTACAAGTGGCGCAAGATGGGACTTGATTCCACAAGAACGAAGTCGAGGTACAATGAGTTTATACTAAATAGTATAAAAATAAAAAAGCGTTTAGCTTTAAGTTAGCAAACCCCACTTGAATGGTAGACAATTTTGAATACAAAAATCAGAAAACTGTGGTTTGGTTAAGTCAACCTACATGAATGTGTGACTTCGCACCATCTTTAAAAAGCACAAAACATAAAGGTCATTCAAAAGTGAGCCTGATCGATTTAAAGTAAATAAAAATATCCACATCGCTTCGGACATAAACAAAAAAATCTTAGAATAAAATGCGTCGAGTCATCAGTTGCACATACCACTAATACTGCGGTGAAGGTGGGATATATTACTAAGGAATTAAATGTTCTCGTTGCTGCTTCGTAGAATCATATGAAGTCATGCGTACATTGCTTTGTTACTCAAATAAAATAATCTCTAAGCCTATTTAATATTAAGTACCTTACTGAATATATTAAAAAATACAATAAGAGTTCGTATGAAAGAAAATACTACTGATTAGTAAGTCTATAATAATACAGCCTTTTACGTTTCCACTGCACAGTGCGGTAATCCCATGCGGGTTATTGGATACGTAGCTTTTATCTTATTTATTCAAAAGATATTTTTTTCATCGAGAGATTTATTCATAAATTGGAATAGATTAGGGACAAATAAACTGATACCCACAAGTATATGAAACATAAGAACATCACAAAATAAAAACAGCTATAGTTTTTGTAGTTACTCAAACTCGCCGCCAACCAGCCATTGCATCTCAAAACTAGTGAATGTTATCGGCGTATCTGCAAACATCATTCACGCGAAAACAATTACATAACCGCTATCTATCGTACATAAACGATTACTCATCTTGATAGACGAAAAGCTTTGTAATGTGCGAGTGCGCCGGCGCAGGCGTGACGCGAGCGCGACCCACACCGCGCGATCGATAGATAACATAATTAGTTTAATTATTAAAGCGACCGTGCACTCTGCACTCTACACAATATACCTACACACCTCTTTGCGCAATTCTCCTGATGTTTTTTTTGTAAAGATTACTTATTAAGTTTAAGAAAATTAACATTTTAATTAATAATTAGATGACCATGCCTCGAAATCTCCGTAGGTATGTACGACCAGACTGCTCAAATGTCGAAGAACTGGCAGGTGGCGGGCAACCACAATATTAGCAGTGTGCCTTATTAAATTATACAATTTAAGAGACCTAAATACAATATTTTGAAAACTACAACGTCCGATCGGCGCACCGTAATAACAAAAACGCTTAAAAGTATTCCAATAAAAGATGGACGACAAAAAATAATATTAATATTTTACGAATCAAACACTCGAACTGTGGAGTTTTTGCTTTTCTTTCGACGTTATATTTTTTACGGCGAGGTGTTTGTGACCTCTGAGAGGACAATTGATTAGTGAGCTCTGACGTGCCCCTCGTAGGAACGCCTCAAGAGTCTCCTTCATAAAATATATGCACTTTTGAGTTATGCGCTCCAGTTAGGTAACACGGGTTCCGTGTTGTGGATGACGTATTCCTTCACAAAACTGATACAATGTTGGTACTGTCTTTACTTCAAGAGAAACATTTTAATGTTTGTTTATTTTATCGCAACATTATTTCGTGTCTTGATCCAGCTCTGGTATGGTGGTTTCTTATTCCAAGTTTAATGAAGAATCCAACCACCGGTAATATACTTAACCCATTCATTGCCACCTAAATTTTAAAAACAACACCTGGGTGCCACTTAATGTTTTTGTGGATTACAATAGAAAAGGCGTAATTAAATGTGTTTTTTAATTACAAAAACCCCATAAATAAGAATATCTCATCTTAAATTGGTAAACGCGCCATATGCGTTGGTGGCACTGGTATGCGAAATTTAATCGCAAGTGCCATTCAACGCGCCATTTGCGTTGACGTTTGGATGGTATTATGCAACAGGGTCTGGGAGACTGCTGATACTGATGTGAATATTGGGCAATTCCAGCACTATAAAATAGGTACCTACATACAAAACATAAATAAAATACATATGTAGGTATCGAATTGATGACCTCCTTTTTTAAGTTGGTAAAAAATATAAGTCGTGCATACAGTTTGACGTGATTTGTTCCTCAAATCTTCATGCATAAACCTATCCAATTAAGATTTATACTGCTATGCCAATGAACAGACCGTATGCGTGCATGTGATTTATTTAATAAATGTACGATAAAACAATGGAAAACTGTGATAAAATTGAGGTTATCGCTTACCTTCACCTCCCAATTCACAAATATATGATGAATACTAGCTAGATTTAAAGATATTTGTATATCAAAATAGACCTCCTCAGCAGCAATCGTTTTTTCCTTGTCAAAACAAGAAAGACAGTTCGAAGGAAAAACCATCAGCGTTTCCAAATTAGAAAATAATTCTAACTGTGAGTGGCGCCATATATTTAAATAAATTTCTACCATTTATAAGCAATGACAAAAAAACTGCAGAGGGTCAACTGGTGCGTTGGTGGCATGACGTAGTAATCTCGATTAACGCAAATGGTGCGTTGGTGGCAATGAATGGGTTAATTTAGTTATTTGTTTTATACTACAGAATTGCTGCTTTGCACCGCCAAATGCTGCACCATCCACATTTATATTAAAAGAGAAACTTCTAGAAGCTATGTAATTCGTCTTTCTACGTTTGACGCAGTTTCTGATTAATGACGAATGCGGCGCGCATAAAATATGTCGTTTATTTGCGCGTGCTCAGGAGGGCTACGCGCGCACCTCTAGACAGAGGTAACGTTCACAACGCCCGCGCCCGGGTATTTCTCTCTGCCAATGAATTATGCGATTGTCCAAGTTAAGAACGACCACGGAGATATTTATATGAAGTAGATTGGGCTTGTTGCTTGTAATTGCCTCAATAGCATTACATTTAGAACAGAATGTAGGTATCTGATTTTTAACATTTTGATGCGATACCTATTTTTATTATTATGATCAATGTTACAGAACGAGATAATATTTTTGATTAATTTCCATCTGGGGGTTTCTCAGCACATCCAAGGACCCCATGTGTGAGTGGAGCGAGAATCCTTCACGTCATGGCGAGCCGCGACACAAAGCGGCGGCCCCTTGCGCAAGCGCACTGTTTGTTGAACAAACAGTCCCGCCTCGGCCCGCCTCGCCTCGCCGGGCTGTTCCTCGCCTCGCCTGTCACTTATGTCTAGCGTGTCCACACGCCGCGCCTCACGGTAGCACATCCCGCGATACCATCTCTCTGTTCATTGCCGGTATCGCGACGATCTCCGCAATAGTTTTTTGTTTACGCCGATTTGAATGTCACTTTCTTTTTCAGTAATTTGTGTGAATGTTGGCAACACTTTTGTACTGATGACCGCGGCGCGTTTGTGTCGGTTTTTTTCTGATAACGTTAATAGATTGTCTTTATGGCTCACTAAAAACTTAATTGGATGTATTTTTGGAATTAAACAAGTCGGTTGATGGCGCTAGCATTGTAGTGAGTGTCTGATGATTAGCGTGTCAGATTCCTCGGGGAGAGCGTAGTACCAGGGCAAGGCGAGCGCGGAGAGCGCGCAGCGAGTCGCGAACAAGACATGTGCGGTTGTGTTGAGCGCTGATACATTCGGATCATTAATATCCGCATTGAGCCAGTGGCAGCGCCGCGGGACTCCACGCCCGCCTTAAATAACATATTAGTCTCCAAAGCGGCCGCCGCCATATTTCTCTATACTACGTATAAGTTTTCGGTAAATCGGATCGTAACGAATCGCCGACGACAGTGGAGGCCGCACGATTTATCGCGTGCACCCGATTCTACAGTAATCGGATTTGATGGTCGCGGCGGGATTACTGGCTCTTGTCTCTGCGTGATGCATGGCTCCCTGCACCCACCAGCGTCCAGCCGCCTGCCAGCGCACGAACCACGTATTATAACCAGTTACATTTATTTTCTATAGCTTTTAACCTTTTGTTGGCGCTCGTTTACATGGTTAGTCCGATACTTATGAGATCAACGTTTGTACGATATCAATCAGTACTGGAATCAACGGATAGACGAGCTCCGGAATTACGGAACAGGCTTTGTGCGTGCCGGGTAATTGAGATGTCACTGCAGGTCGTAAGGTGAAGACCGAAACTATTAGTAAGTATAATAAGCTAAGAAGTTAGTAGGTACTCATTAGTTTTATTGATAGCATCCGTTAGAAAAAATACTTCAATATATAATTTTGTAACGTCAGCTTCAGTACTGTTTCGAAAGTGTTGTAATAATTTCTAAAAAGCGGGTAAACATGACCACTTGATAGTGACACTGAGTCCATAGCCAATTGAAGCAAACCTAGGCTATGTAAGAATCTACAGGCATGTTTATATGCGTGTATTCTAAATATAATAACATTTTTAAGTATAGCTTCGTTTGAGTCAAAAGAAGAATTGGTTTAATAAAAAAGGAATCAGAGGAACGTTGAGATAACTGTAGGTACTAGGTATCTCGCTTGTAAACTTTATCAACAGGAAGATGTACCTAGATACTCAATACTCAATACTCAATACATTTATTTGCATTCCACAATGTGAACTTAGGTGGTAGGTACATACAAGATATACATTGTTTTAGATCATTGTGGACCCTGTCGGGCACAGCAAATTAAAAAAGAGGAAAGAGCGCTATTACAATTATTATAATTATATAGAATTTGTATTAGATAAGATAAGATAATTTATTGGAACAAAACACATTTTACAAAAAAAAATTGTTTACGAAAGTATTACTATTAAATATTACTTTAACTACTTACTATTTTATACATTTATTACAATACTATATTTTATTTATTTAATTTATCATTAAAATATTCATTTATATCATAATAACACTTATTAATTAAAAATTGATAGGTCAGATCTTTATTGTGTTATAATAAAGTTTATTACATTATAATAGACTTTATTTCATAATGAGGTTGCAAAAAGTGCTTATTTCAGAATATGAAGCAGTATCTGAACATTCGAGTAGTTACTAATGTGACCATATACTAGTTATTATTACTTAATCAAATATATAAAAAAACTTGTGTCACATTGTTTGTTACCGAGTGTAACAACTTTTGAAACAGCTAAGACCGGTTTTTATGACATTTTTTGTGTATATTTGGTAGGTCGTAGGCTATATTTTATATCGCAAGGTGAAAAAATCTATTAAACCATGCGAAGCCGCAGGGCAGACGCTAGCTTTTACATAATATTTTTATAGGAGGCATTATTTTATAACGAGCCTTTTAAGGGTAATAACAATCTTTTATTAGTAATATAATAATTTATATTACTCTATTCTAATGTGTTCAAGAACTTTAATTTATAAGAAATCTTGTTGTACTCAAAACTAGTTGTACTCATCTTATCTTCCAATGGAAGTCCTTAACGTATCGGTTAAGCCGTTCCAGACAAACAGAAAGAAAGACTGACAAACCGACCTTTTTTGGGGTTCCGTAGCCGAATGGCAAAAAACGGAACCCTTATAGTTTCGTCATGTCTGTCTGTCTGTACGTATGTCACAGCCATTTTATTCCGAAAATATTAGGACTATACATGTGAAACTTGGTAGGTAGATGTATTCTGTTCGCTTTCTGATATTAAGAAAAAAAAATTAAAATAAAGTTTCAGTCTTAGTTACATGTATATCATACATGTAACTAAGACTGAATTTTTTTTATGAAAGCTATGCGTGTGTGGTATTTATAGACAGGTCTTTAAAAACGACATTGAGGTTTCTAAAACCACTTTTTCATAAAGATAATCGTTTAAAAGATATACGCTTTCTAAAGTGGTAAAATGTGTCGTCGTCGTCCCCTCTAACTTCTATAATAATATGGAGTGAAAATCTAAAAAATATAAACTTTAAAAAATGTAAACTTTCAACCAAAATTAGTTTGAAAGAGATCAAGTCAGCAGTTTTTGAGATACAGCATATTTTCTAATACCGCAAATACAACATTGTAATTCATACAAACACTATGAAAAACAAAGTTATTTGGCGTAGTTGTAAAAATTGTAAATAAGCCAGTTTTAAGAAATTTGTAAGGATTTTTTGTCAAATAAATATATTGTATTATGTTTATTATAGTTACTACGGAACCCTTCGTGGGTGAGTCTCACTCGCACTTGGCCAATTTTTTCAAAGTATTATAAGCCGGTGGTCCCGGTCGCCAAAAGGCGATCGTCGAAATAGACGACGTCAGAAGTAGTAGTGATTTGCCGGTTCTGGCGCACCAATCCCGTGGCTCACCGGTTCTGGCGCACCACCGCTTCTGGCGCAATCGCGGTCCAGGGCGTTTCAAACCTAAAAAAAAAAAAAAAAAAAAAAAAAAAAAAAAAAAAAAAAAAAAAAAGGTTTTGGGGTCCGCTGATCACGTTTCTGCAATCCGTTTTCGCGTAAGATGCATGGTTCCGGAGATACAGAGATCAATTAACAACAATCTGTTTCATTTCCGGTGACCCGAAACCCTCATTATCGACTTTCATTGTTCGCCTTTTCTTATCTATTGTCCGTGCGTCCGGCCGCTCACCCTCATTAGGATTGCATTGACGTATGCATGTATTACTCATTGTTACTGCTACTGCTATTGTATACTTTTATTGTTCATAAACCATTGCTTACTTTGCTATTCGGGGTCATCAAAACGGAATCAATAAAACACATGCGTCATTAACAAATTTTATTTTTATCTACAAAATATGAGCGGAACATCTCATCCACTAAAATATCGTTGTACAGTGTGTTCCCTGTAAATATGTTTGTAAAACTATGCATTGAACATCCCTGAAACTTATATAGCAAATACATTAAGCAATATTCACCACAAACTGAAGTCCAATCATTCTGAATCCTATCAATACTCCAGCCCCATCTTTTACAATTCCTTTTCAAAAACTCGAGATGATATCGCGCAGGTGTTCGCCCATAAGAATCAAAATATTGACCGATGCCATTCGTATCGATATGTACAGCTACCCAGTGTGAACCTGGCTTATCATCCGCATCCAAATTGCATATTATATACGTTGGTGCATGGGTATACATAGGGAGTCTATTAGCAGCATAAACATTATTTTCTAGACTGGGGTGAATCTTTTTCAGATGTTTTTGTACTTCTAGTGTATCCATGATATAGCATATTATTACACTACCAATCTATTCAATGGTTGTCATAGGAATGTTCAATTATAGTGATTTGTAAATATTAAATCGCATTATTTTGTAGCACTCACAAAACAGGTTGATGCCAGCAATGTGAGATAAGTTTGTTGACTCATAGAGTTACTATCAGTTTCCGGAGGAACGTGAGATAATTTTGGTGATTCATAGAGTTACAATCAGTTTCGTTGTATTTAGGAATTTGTTTTAGATAAGAATGGTGCTATATAAGATCCTACCATTGCAGTCATGCAGTCAGTCTATGGTCGTTTGACCGCAGTGGATTGTATACGTCTACCAATACTACGTTTGTGTTACTTCAACGCATCAATGGCCATGGAGGTAAGTGTTTATTCTATTGACAAACTTACTTGTATTCTTGTTGTTGTTTCCTAACGTGTGTGATTAAGTGTAAACAAATTGATATTAACATGATAACTGTCTTGTTGCAGAAATCATTCAACTTCGATGAAAATACCTATAAACAGTATTACTACTCACCGCTCTCCCCTCAACATGAAGAAGAGAACGATGACATCGTTATTAATAACACATGTGATGGTGGAAAAAGGAAATCACAACCGATTGATCATTTTTTTGAAGTGGCACCAAAAATAAAAAAGAAGAAACTGTTATCGTCAACCGTGGCACGAGCCGCTAGAGATGGTGTATCATACATTTCTAGTAATTCTGACGACGGAGACCAAGCGACGCATCTCATTAAAATTGAAATGTACGATATGAAGAAGCTATGTAAGATTCCAACTACTGATCATTGGAAACACGCTACCACGAGGATTAAATATTATGTAAAGAATAATAAGGATAGCATCTACGACAGCACAAACGGGCTCGTATACAACATTACAAAGACAATAGCAGAAAGTGAAAAAGTTAAAAAATACTTTTTTAACAATGACACCCATTAGTTGATTAGTGAATGTGATTCTGTTTACTTAAATTACTTCTGTGTACTCATTAGATTCTACCTGACTCGTCATTAATAACACATGCGATGGTGGAAAAAGGAAATCACAACCGATTGATAATTTTTTTTTTGAAGTGGCACCAAAAAATAAATAAGAAGAAACTGTTATCGTCAACCTTGGCACAAGCCGCTAGAGATGGTGTATCATACATTTCTACTAATTCTGACTACGGAGACCAAGCGTCGCATCTCATAAAAATTGAAATGTACGATATGAAGAAGCTATGTAAGATTCCAACTACTGATCATTGGAAACACGCTACCACGAGGATTAAATATTATGTAAAGAATAATAAGGATAGCATCTATGACAGCACAAACAGCCTCGTATACAATATTACAAAGACAATAGCAAAAAGTGAATAAGTTAAAAAATACTTTTTTAACAATGACACTCATTAATCGATTAGTGAATGTGATTCTGTTTACTTAAATTACTTCTGTGTATTCATTAGATCCAAGGAGGTGTCGTCTTGTGGTGCTGAGAGAAAAACAAGATTAGAAGGAAGAGATGAGTGTGGCATACGTGAACAGATCACTTCATTGAAAAGCAAAACTACAAAACTGATTGGAGAAGAAAAAGTGAAGAATATGCAGTACCCAAGAGCTGAATATCCATTTTTCAGTTCAAAATCTAGACGGTTGTTCAGTTTCGGAGACTGGCCACTCGTTATGAAACAGAAGCCTGAAGATCTTGCAGAAGCCGGTTTCTTTTATACTGGTCATGAAGACAGGACCAAGTGTTTCCATTGTGGTGGCGGTTTAAAAGATTGGGAAGATGATGATGATCCTTGGCAGCAGCATGTTCAGTGGTTTAGTCAGTGTGCTTATGTAAAGTTTAAACTCGATCAGTGTTCTGTATAAGATTGAATAGGGTGTTTATAATGAAATAAAAAAATAGTATATTGCATATAATTTGTTTTATTTAATTTTATAATGTTTCCTTTAGTTACATACACATAACCTTAACTACTATAGTCTACAGTAACATTTCTATTTTTATCTATTTCAATAATATTATCAAACTCAGCATAAACAATACAGTTAATTGTTTGTATTAGTGAGGATTCAAATCGTACTTCTAATCTTACACTACCATGCTTTATGAGATTCCAATGAGCTGATGAGTTAGCTGATAAATCAGGAGTTAAATCAAATGCTAAAAGACAGTAACCTTTAGCATACTGTTCACGAGAGATTGCATTTCCTTCATTTAGAAAGTGAATACCAGTCCCCGAGAATAGAGTATGATATGCTGATGTAAATATATTATTATTAAAAGATGGTTGCAAAGCTTTTGAAGGTATTTGTTGACCATCAATATATAAGCTGAAAGAGTTAATACCATAGTTTTCAAAGTTAAATGGATTTTTAGTAAGCGAACCATTAAATGCAGAATTGTTTACAAATCCAATAATACATCTTTTGGGTACCTGTCCTAAGAATATATTATCAAGAGTTTTTCCTTGAACACCTGATGGAATTGTTAAAACTTTAACTTCAGCACGAGTAATAGGATATTTAGCAGTGGTAGAAGCTAAAACTTTCTGATGTGCGAGTAATACACTTGGATTAATTCGTGCTCTTCGAACAATAAGAGTTGCGTCTGTAATGCAAACTTTAAACTTTACATCATTTGACCCAGCAATTAAATTAAAACTCTCTCTTGATCGAACTAATTTTACACTCATTTCAACGCCATTCATTAAAAATTTATCTTGATTGAAAATGTCACCATGAAGATGACCAATCATTTCTATTTCCCTACTTTCATTAACTAATTCCTGTCTTTTAACAAATCCTATGTTTTTACCATCTGTGGAATCCATTTTTCCTGCTGTATCCTCATACCAAAGGCTACAAGTAAGATGAGATTGTTTAGCAGCAGGAGCATAGTTTAAAAGAGTTTCCATGTATGCTCGATAGGCATAGGTATTATTAGGTGGTGATACAAGTTTTTGGTTTAAATAAACATCAAGTTGACTAAAAAGTGAATGCAGCCAATTATTTACAGGTGCTACTGCGGTAGCTGATATCAAGTTTGATGAATCTTGATTTAATACTTTTGCCTTTATCTGGAGTAATGTATGAGACAAATCTATGTAGTCATCGCCTGTTCCAGGAACTTGAAACTCGATAGGTCCATCATCAGCAAGAGACGAAATTGGTTTATAGTGAATCCACAATCCATTTTCAATGCTTGTTTGTGTAGACGGTAATGCAAATAAATCTAATTCTGACTTAACGCACTCACAAGAATGATTATGAAGGAAAGACATATTTAATTTGAAAATATATCTTCGATGTTTTTTGGTTTTAGACCAAGTTTTTTCGTAGCTTTCACTTTAGCAGTTAGTGGTGGAATGAACGATGCCAATCGTTTTCTTTTAGTTATATATCCAGATCCTGTCATGTTAAATCGATCAATTTTGTTATCAGCCTTTCGTTTTAAGTTCGTACTAACTTGTTTAAGACGATCTTTTATTGAGGCTTCCATAGGACGCGCTTGAACCATATCCGATAAAAGTCCTACTCCAGCGTTTAATGCCTCCTTACCAACCACTCGAACACCACTTGAAAGTAAAGGTAAAACTGATCTAAATAACCCTCCTAAGAAGCTCCCAATACCATGACCGCGTTGGTATGGTGAACCCTTATAAATTACACCAACTCCTGATCCAGCTTGATGTGAATAATAATTTTCATATGGACATTTATGATGATCATGAGGAGAATACATTATTATAATTTGTGGAAATGTAGTTTAATACACACGGTTCCAAACTGGAATGGTATTTTTTGTCCTGTGCTCGATCTTATATCTATTTCCAGCGTATCGAACTCTCTTCGCATTACAGGTAAGTAGTGAGGTGGAGAGAAAACGTGCATTTTATTCGCACCATAAATGTATTTTGAAGGATCTAATGAAATGACTCTTAATAGCGGAGTCATAACATCACCCACAATCTGAGGATCGATAATGTCACAATATAGAAATAGTTGAGATGGTAACCCTAAGTGTAAATTAGCAGGACACTTCCCAAAATTTCTGTCTAGAAGATTTGTATTTGGTTCATAACCCAGTTGTAAACTTAATTTGGGTGATAATGTTACGGATGTTATATTTTTATCCAAAACAGAAATAGACACAAATTTTGTTATTTCATCATAACGAAATTTCAAGTTCTCTCTGATACCATTTAACGCTCTTAAAATATGTTCAACGTTATCATAGTTGGTAGCCGGAATATGTTTTTTGTAGTACACTGTTGATGGTTTATCTTCATTAGGCATTAACATGGTTTTTGTAATGTACACAACATTTTCATGATCTTGAACAGTAAACATGGTGCATGGATATTGAAACTCGACAACTCCAACCGACCATTCACCTTCTAATTTCATAGCTTTTGGTAATTTTGTTGAAAAATTTGTGGTCTTGTTATCAGGAAAGTATTCCATTGAACTATTGCTGAGCAAAGTTAAATAAAAACTTTCTTTATTCATATTTCTTTTAAACTAGAAGCTAAAATCCAACTGTTAAATTTATCTGGATAACCTTTCCACTTCACTAATACTTCTTTTCTGTTACCCGAATAACGAGTACCAATTATTTTATCTATTTTATATTGTGAGGTGGGGTTGTAAGTGACCTTCTGTAATTCTCTTTCATAAAAAGTACCAACTATTGCTTCATCTTGTAAATCTGTTATTGTATAAACAACCCATGGAGATCTATCAATTATTGAAGATTTAATAAATATTTCATCACTCCAATTTGATTCATATCCTTTTTGGAAAACATGTTTATATTTAGTTATTCGAACATAATCACCCACATTGAAATTTGGTTTTGGATTTTCTAAAGAAAGTTTGTTTGATCCTCTATTATAAAGATTAGTCCAAACTGTCATAATATTGGCGGAACTTACATCACATGGGCACATCTTAATACTAGAGTGAATGCTGTGATTATAAGAGTATATTAAATCCTGTAAAACATCTATGTATCTATAAGTATTGTTATGAGTGAAATAACGCCACATTTTCATTTTTAGAGTTCTTTGAAATCGTTCAACAATACTAGCCTTAATATCAGGATTGTTAGTGGTATAGTAATTTATCTTTTTGGATTTAAAGTATTTTTGTACATCTTTTGAAACAAATTCTGTACCTTTATCAGATTGTATGTGAGTAGGTGTGGAATTACTTTCAGTAAATATACTTTCAAAACATTCTTTAGTAGTTTCTGAGTTTTTCTTTTTCATTGGTCTTGCAAAAGCATATTTACTAAATACATCAATAACACAAAGTATATAGTTGAAACCATCATTATATTGAGAATAAGTTCGCATATCACTTAAATCAGCTTGCCACAGTTCATTAATATTTGATAGAATGTACCTATTACGTGGAAATTTTTTCCGACTGGGTTTATGTAATGTATATGTTTCTTGTGATTGTAACCATTCCTTTACTTGCTTTTTATCCATTTTACCCTTCATGGCTTTTGATAGTTTATCAATACTACCAAAACCAGCGGGGTTAGATGGATCATAATAAATCCTGTTAATTTCTTCTAGTACGGGGTCCATTTTTCCCAATCGAGCTTTTTACGTATTTTAGTTATAGATCTTTTATCTCCACTGCTCGGTGTAGAAAACTCTTGAACTTCAATCTCAGAGGTTTTGTTCAGATCTTTTGCTTGAAGTTGGTTAATAAACTCACATCTCTTTGGATTTCCAATATAAGTAAGTGGTACTTTAATATCTTTTAATGCTTTAGCAAATCTATCCCACCCTATCGGATCACTTCTTTTTAAGGGTCTTAGTGAATCATTTATTAAATCAACAATATTACTTCCAGGAATTTTTTCATTATCAATTATGACTGTGCCTTCATTATCCCAATGTATTTTACTTTTACTTGTTCCAATTAAGTTTAATAATGACTCACCTTTTTTATTATATGTTTTTGGTATTAAACTGAGTATTTGAGTTGGTGTGTAAAGTGGATTTGTGTCATTTTCTTTACTTTTAATGGATCCTTTCTCATCCAACAAAGATTCAGCATCAACTGAACTTTTTAGATCTCTATCTTTATTTTTAAAACCAATTTTAGATTCATTTGAATCTTCATTAGATGTATCAGAATAAATTGGTAATCTGAGTGGTTGACGATCCTCTTCGGTAAAGTGAAGGTATCTTTGTAGTGTTTGTAAATATAACATCCACTTCTTGCGGTCTTCCGTCTTACTATTCATAATATTTTGCATTTCAATATCTAATCGAGACAAATTACTATTAACCTTATTTTCTTGTTTTAATTTTTCAATCAATCCAGGTTCAATAAGTATCATTTTCTTTGCATTTTCCATGTTAACTGGCTAGTCCACTTACTAATCCACTCAATATTGCACCTAATATTATTGGTAAGAAAGCCCCTCCTTTTTGTATGATTATATTTTTTCTTAGTTTATGTTTACACTTATGCACCAGTTTACGGAGTATATTTTTGTGTTTATTCAATTTTTGTTTATCTTGATCTTTAAGAGGTACCTTTCCTTGTAAAACGTTATGAATACATTCACAAATACAGTTTATTTCTTCTTCATCACATGTTTTAAGTAACGCTCTTTGATATTTTGGTTTAAGCGTATGCAAAGCGCTTAGCAAATGTTTATGCGTTGTGAGTCGACGATGCATCATTTAGAAATGATTTGAATTGTTTGATTCTTGGTGTATTTAAACTCTTTTGTGGGGACGTAGACTGTACAGTGTCCATTAAATGGGAAGACATTTGTCTTGATACGACAAAAATCATTGGTATTCTGTTTTAAATCAACCATTAAATATCCATGCGCTTCTAAAGTTGCATCCCTATAGGCATCTTCAATGAATTTTGGGTTGTCTGGTGACACTTGTCGTGCTAAATATCTTATTTGAGTTTTATCTCGAGGGTTTTTAAAATATATTATATAACTTGAGTTTAAAGAAATGTCTCTTTGACCTTTACCCTGATGAAATAAATTTTGTGTTAAATAAAATACACTCAGATTCCTGTGATGACTACCTTTTGTAAATATATCCACAATTCTTCCATCAGACTCTCTCATTAGATCATCAATAATAACAAGATGTGGGTTTTCACCATCAAACATATTAAGATTTGGAATTCCTTGATGATAGTTAACATTTGGTAAATTATATAAAGGTTGCATTTCATCAAAGCACCATGTGATCTGATTAAAATCACAATTACATATTTCTTTAACTGATTTTATGAAATTTGTTACAAAATTTGACTTCCCACATCCACTTGGTCCTGCCACAATAGCAGTAAACGGATGGATAAAGTGAAACATTTCACACGTCTAGAGTTCAAAGGGAGGAAATAAAAAATGAAAATTATGTTGTAAAAATTAAATATATATATATTGCTAAAATTATTACTTATCAGAACTTTACAATCTTCTCAAATGTATGTTCACCGTTTTATTATTACTTAGATATCATTATTTACAATCGAATAATTAAAACTAACACAATTAGTACATCAGAATTTTACAATCTCAAATTTAAACCTACAAATAAAAACCACAATTTTCTTACATTATTTACAATCAAACAATACATTTTAAATATGTAATAAACTATTATATAACATTATAGTAATATCATAATTTTACAATCAATATAAATTTCGTATAGGTACAGAAGTAAAAGTAAAAAGTATCAACACTAAACGTAATTTATAATGTCCCCAAGCCAATGTATCAATGTTGTTGTCCATAATACATCGTTTGCTATCATTATATGATAAAGATGCTTTATTTATTTTTTGTGTAAAAATAGTGTGTTTGATTGACTTAAACCGAAGCATACTACAATATTGCACATTTTTATTAAACAAACACGATTTGTAATTTTCCATATTCATTTTTTTGGTAACACTTTTGTTAACCCCTTTTGCCTTTGCTATAAATTTATCTTCTACTTCCAAGGCATACATTTTTGATCGCAACCCTACAAATTCCTTCAACACTTTACCATTATTCTCGTCTTTAAAAAAACCTAACTTCTTTTTATTTAATTTTGGATAATCATAAATATTATTTTCTGGATAGTCTGATGTATCAAAATAGTGAAGTAGGTCAGGTTTTATATCCTCATACAAATTATCTGTAAAAATTTGATATATCAAACTATCGGTATCGGTGTACAATAACTTAATTTTGTTATTAAACTTTTTAACCATGTAGTTATAATGAAATTCGTACATAAGGGTCTTAGATATATCTAAAATACAAAATCCTAAATAAATTGGCTTATCATAAATCAATTTTGTTTTTCGTAATTGTATTGCGACTAAATGTTCTGAAAATATTGATAAACTATGGAATTCTGGTTTTGCAATCAATTCCTGAGCACCTAAAACTTTACCACGATTATCCCAGTGAGTTAGTAGTTTAACGTTTACTCTTTTTTCAATATTTTCCATTGTCTTACCGAAGACAGAATTGTTCATTAATTTAAAAAAGTCTTTTTCAAAGTTTGATTTAGCTAACGTTCTCAAACTAGTATTTAAGTCTATGTATTTCTTTAGCCAAGAACTCTGTTTAAATTTTAAAATTCTATGTACTTTAATTAATTTAATTCCCATTTCAATGCATTGTTTTAAATTCCTGTAGTGAATGATGTATTTATTTTTATTATTTAAATTAGGAACTAATTTAGTTTCTTTAGTATTACCCACACATATGTTTTCAGGACATAATGGAAAGTCAGAATGCAAATTATGAAGTTCATCAGGATATTCCAAATCAACTTCTAAAACATAACCAAAATCAGACGTATCCAACACATTATAATCTGTATTACAATTTATCCATTCGAAACCACCAACAGGAAGGGATTGGGACATTGCCCAACCATATAAATTATTCGCATCAAAATATGTTAGATATGAATTAGGTTTTTCACCATCATAATCCTCCATGAATTTATTATTTGCTCTAGCAAAACGATTGCTACACTGAGATACACCCCCTCTAATACCAGCTTTAAAAAAAGCAATTTTGTCATAGTCCGTTAACAATTCTAATTCTATTTTCGTAAATTTTAACATTGCATCCCAACTTAAACCTGGAGCAGTATAGTAATGGGCAGGATCTAATCCATAAGTTTTAATACAAAGCTTTCTGAAGTTTTCGAATATATCGGTCAAAAGTAAAACATCAGTTTTTAAATACAAATCGGAATAATCAGACATACTACTACACTTAAAATGTTGCCAAATATCTTTTGCATGATTATAATCATCGTTTGAAATATTTGAATCTGTGAGTGAACTATAAAACTGGTGTTGATCAGGAAGTGACGGATGTTTCAAGCAATCACTATTACGCATAAATGCATAAGGATAAATACCTTTCCGTCTTAAACGTAAAAAATCTTCATTAATAGGATAGTTTCTTTTTAGTTCTTTAAACTGATCGTCATTAAGATTTTTAGCTAGCTGATCTAAACTACATGATAAAAATTTCAATGAATCTACGAATCTTAAACTTACAGGTTGATTATTTATTGTTAACTGTTTTGAAAATGATATGTATCGTTCTTTATTTTGTGGAATAACTTCAACTTTGCCATCATCGAGGTTTAATGCATGGACAATAAAATGAGCATCGTAGTGACCGAGGTTATGTAAAAATATTGGAACATAACGAGGGGTTCTGTACTTAGAACTACACACTTGATGCGCAACACCCCTAAAACTGCCAGTGTACCAATCAAAATCGTAAAAAGGATCTTCATTTAACTGAGTTTCACAAATATGACAAATGTTTGAATTTGAAATTTTAATTTTATCTTCATCTGATAATGGAACGGGACATTTTTGGAAACAATTTTTTTTAACTATTGTTTTCACATCTTCACAAAGGCGATTCATAAACACTTGTGCACAGTTTGGCCCACTATACGTCTCATATTTTGATAATCTGTCATCATATGAACATTTAATGTAATATCCGAAACTATACACTTCATGTTTTTGAATATTAATTGTACTAGGCTTGGATGGATCGTTACTACATGATTCTATTGGGTTCAAAAATGCTTCAAAGTCTGCATAAACCACAAAAGGCATTTCCAACTTTTTCACGAATTTATCAAATTTTATTTTATTATTTGATGTTGCTTTACCGAACCAATCCTTTTTGGAATCCTTACCGTTTGGTAATTCCGTACAAATGTGAGCGCAATCATATTGTTGATGGTTATTAAGTCTTTCCTCTGATGGGAAATGAAGTAAACATGAATCGCATATATAAACTGCGTGATGATTACTTGAGATTTGTGAGCTAACTAACCGCGATAACTTTTTAATATAACAGTAATGATTGTTAGTACCATTCGATAAATATAGTAGGTTGATATGATTAGGTGTACGACATTTTGTTAAATATAAAGGACCTACAACTGAATTACACTTTTTTTCTTTATTATACTCTAAACCAAAAACATTTATACTAATTTTGTTTAATTTCTCTACTTTTGATATATCTACAATTTTAACCGGAAAAGAAATACCAGTAAATTTTAGTTTATTTTCATGAATTGCGTATGATGTTACGCGATCTACACTTTTACATACAGGATATAAACCGGAGAGTAATGCCCATTTGAAACACATATTATCATTATTTTTAACATTGATTACAGCTTTTTTTAATTTAATATCCTGAGGAAGATCGATATATGAACTACCACGTAAGGGGTTGAATTTGTTAACATTCATATCTATGTATTTAATTTGATTAAGACTCCAACCACTATCTTTTTTTTCAAATTGACAAATTTTACCAACAACAGTGTCTATTAATGATGAAAAAAATATATTTAAGTCATCACCCTGACAAATTATATAATTAAACGTTTGAAAATCAAATGTATTTTTAATATCTTTAGTTTGTTGTATGAAATCAGCATGCAATATGAAGTTTATTTTAAAAATTGTATGTTGTTGAATACATTCATTGATTAAAAATAAGATATCAATTTTTAATGAATTTAAAAACGATTCCGGTGTTTCAAAATATTGCCCCGATTGAATTGTTTTACTATTAATTCTATATGTTAAAATTCGGTTGCCAAAAGCGGTTTCAACAACTGTAACATTTGCTAGTGAATTATGTGATTTTAAAAGATTATTTTTGTGAACATTGCTTTTTAAATGGTTATTTAGATACCTTTTATTAATAAAAACATGACATGTGTCACATTCCACCTTATTGTTGTCCACGTTATTTGTTTCAGTCGATGATGTAGAAGCTCCTTCATCAAATTTTGCTTTCTTGGGAACCTTATTTTCGTCAGTAGTGATACCTCGTTTGATACCTCTTCCAACTTGTGGTTGACTGTAACAAAACAGCAAGAAAATTATTAGACAAATCTTAAAATAAAACAATACAACAATAATCTTTCTTATTGAGTTTGTACTTCTAATACTTACATCAACGCTGTTTCAACCATCGCACAGTGATTATACAACTCATCATCATACGATGAATCAAACAGTTCACACTTCTCCATTTCATCACAAACTTTAGGCAGCTCCTGATCGAATTCGTTGATGAATAGTTCCATATTCTCTTCCATGGGTGCGGAAAAGAAAGCACTGGTACACACTTCACTGAAGTTTTCCATCTTTATAGCAAAGAAGAAATTAGGTAGCACAGTAAGTAACAGTTAAGTGTTGGTAGACAAACCGATACCCAATTTCAAATAATGTTCATTACATAGAGTCTAGCAAAGGATTAGAAAGTCAGGTAGAATCTAATGAGTACACAGAAGTAATTTAAGTAAACAGAATCACATTCACTAATCAACTAATGGGTGTCATTGTTAAAAAAGTATTTTTTAACTTTTTCACTTTCTGCTATTGTCTTTGTAATGTTGTATACGAGCCCGTTTGTGCTGTCGTAGATGCTATCCTTATTATTCTTTACATAATATTTAATCCTCGTGGTAGCGTGTTTCCAATGATCAGTAGTTGGAATCTTACATAGCTTCTTCATATCGTACATTTCAATTTTAATGAGATGCGTCGCTTGGTCTCCGTCGTCAGAATTACTAGAAATGTATGATACACCATCTCTAGCGGCTCGTGCCACGGTTGACGATAACAGTTTCTTCTTTTTTATTTTTGGTGCCACTTCAAAAAAATGATCAATCGGTTGTGATTTCCTTTTTCCACCATCACATGTGTTATTAATAACGATGTCATCGTTCTCTTCTTCATGTTGAGGGGAGAGCGGTGAGTAGTAATACTGTTTATAGGTATTTTCATCGAAGTTGAATGATTTCTGCAACAAGACAGTTATCATGTTAATATCAATTTGTTTACACTTAATCACACACGTTAGGAAACAACAACAAGAATACAAGTAAGTTTGTCAATAGAATAAACACTTACCTCCATGGCCATTGATGCGTTGAAGTAACACAAACGTAGTATTGGTAGACGTATACAATCCACTGCGGTCAAACGACCATAGACTGACTGCATGACTGCAATGGTAGGATCTTATATAGCACCATTCTTATCTAAAACAAATTCCTAAATACAACGAAACTGATTGTAACTCTATGAATCACCAAAATTATCTCACGTTCCTCCGGAAACTGATAGTAACTCTATGAGTCAACAAACTTATCTCACATTGCTGGCATCAACCTGTTTTGTGAGTGCTACAAAATAATGCGATTTAATATTTACAAATCACTATAATTGAACATTCCTATGACAACCATTGAATAGATTGGTAGTGTAATAATATGCTATATCATGGATACACTAGAAGTACAAAAACATCTGAAAAAGATTCACCCCAGTCTAGAAAATAATGTTTATGCTGCTAATAGACTCCCTATGTATACCCATGCACCAACGTATATAATATGCAATTTGGATGCGGATGATAAGCCAGGTTCACACTGGGTAGCTGTACATATCGATACGAATGGCATCGGTCAATATTTTGATTCTTATGGGCGAACACCTGCGCGATATCATCTCGAGTTTTTGAAAAGGAATTGTAAAAGATGGGGCTGGAGTATTGATAGGATTCAGAATGATTGGACTTCAGTTTGTGGTGAATATTGCTTAATGTATTTGCTATATAAGTTTCAGGGATGTTCAATGCATAGTTTTACAAACATATTTACAGGGAACACACTGTACAACGATATTTTAGTGGATGAGATGTTCCGCTCATATTTTGTAGATAAAAATAAAATTTGTTAATGACGCATGTGTTTTATTGATTCCGTTTTGATGACCCCGAATAGCAAAGTAAGCAATGGTTTATGAACAATAAAAGTATACAATAGCAGTAGCAGTAACAATGAGTAATACATGCATACGTCAATGCAATCCTAATGAGGGTGAGCGGCCGGACGCACGGACAATAGATAAGAAAAGGCGAACAATGAAAGTCGATAATGAGGGTTTCGGGTCACCGGAAATGAAACAGATTGTTGTTAATTGATTTCTGTATCTCCGGAACCATGCATCTTACGCGAAAACGGATTGCAGAAACGTGATCAGCGGACCCCAAAACCTTTTTTTTTTTTTTTTTTTTTTTTTTTTTTTTTTTTTTTTTTTTTTTAGGTTTGAAACGCCCTGGACCGCGATTGCGCCAGAAGCGGTGGTGCGCCAGAACCGGTGAGCCACGGGATTGGTGCGCCAGAACCGGCAAATCACTACTACTGTCAGAGGCCCTTGAGGCGGTCTAAAAACTCTGAAACTAGGGTGTATGGGTTCGTTAGACCTTACTATCCACACGATAGAAGATTGCACACTCTCCGAAATATCGTATTGATAGATTCAGTGAAATTGCTCGTTAATGTATTAGGTGTAACTCTGGCAAAGGCATTTTTATTTTATTTTATTTATCTGGGAAAATAAACGGTAACAAAAAAAATACAGAATTATACAAAATTTGAGCTGAGTACATATTAACAAAATGTAAACTCAAACCCACAACATTTTCCACTTATGATTAAAAACAAGTGTGCAATTATATAATAATAATTTTATAGGTAATGGTGTTAATGACAAAACTAAACAGCCAGTCACAGAGAAAGAAAAAGATATACAGTCTAAGAGTTAAGAGTCCTAATCCGAGATATTTTTTCAAACAAGGCTTCAAAATTCCAATAGAGAACAATCATGACAATATCATAAAAGGTTTTATTATACTGAGCAGTAATACGCGACGCAGGGGTGCATTCGTATGACTAGAAGATATTATGGCAAAGTCATTTACTTAAAATATATCATACATGGTACTTTAATATTATTATCAATAACACAACGTAATAGGTATACATAATAAGTTTCTTGTATTTGGCAAAAATTCTGGTTAGAAACTAGATGAAAAGAAAAAAAGAGTGTGGCACTCGGGGACTGCCGCGGCCGTGGTAAAGCTATTGCATAGCATTTTTTATCAAATTATGCAATTATAATTATTTATTTATTTAATTTATGCAGTATTTTTTTCATCACTTTCTTTATTAATAAATGCACTTTGTTTATTCATATTTAAAACACTTTTTACACTAATTTTACGCGTACAGCTATTCACTGTTGTACATAGATGATAGATACACTTGAGCGACTCCAAAATGTTTGCATTAGATTTATATTTGGCTTGCGCAAATATGATCACGTATCCGAATTTCGTAGGAAACTCAAGTGGCTTCCAATACGTCTTCGCCGGAACTTACACATATTGTCTCTGCTTTACAGTGTGCTGTTTAATCCTAAAACCCCCACTTATCTTAAAGAACGATTTAAGTTCCTTCATGACACACATGCAAAATCTCCGAGGTCATCAGAAAACTTAAGGCTTGCGGTACCGAGTCACGCCACCAATTTCTATGGTAAGACGTTCGCAGCTCAAGCAGGCTGTGGAATGCTCTACCCGTGTCAGTAAGACAAGCACAAACCCTATCTTCTTTCAAAAACGTAGTAAAAGATCTTTATCTCTCTTCTTAAATTGGTGTTATTATGTATGTCTTTGTTTCTTTCTTTTTTTTAAATATTTATATGTATATATATGTTTTGAGAACGTTATTTATTGTTTTGTATTTTATATAGATAAAAAGTACACCGTGGACTACCCGCGTATTTATTTTCTCCTTCTGAGTCAAATCCATCCAAAGGTTGTCTGTAAAAGATCGCTTTTAGCGATAAGACCGCCCCTTGTATCACCATTTTTAATTGTTAAGTCCATAATTTTATTTTACTGTTATGGTGAACAATAAAGAATATATCTATCTATCTATCTATCTATCTATCTATAGATACCTATGCACCTATATACTTTCTCACAAACAGCTGCTTACGTATTCGTACGATTTTTTTTTTTATTTAGTATAGGTTCGCGTTTGACCACCATCTCACCTGATGGTAAGTGATGATTATGATTTATTATGATTTCGAAGTGTGGACTCAGCAGTTATAAACAGTTAGCAGCTAGTCTACAAGCATACGTCTAGTCGCACGCACACAAACACCGTGCCGAAGTCTGCCGAACTGAAACGACGTTAGACGATGCACGGCTTTCAAGGCCGCACCGCTGTGCCAGTCGGAGTGGGGGGTGTTAGGTTTATTTTCGTTACGGAATTTCTCGGTCGCCGCGCTCAAAGCCCGCGATAAAAGCTATGCAATAGCTTAAAAGAAAAAAAACAAATTAGGTATAGTTGCACTCATAATTTTCAGGAATGCGACCGATAAGACAAAAAGAGGCAGAATTAAATGGTTTTCCGTGTAAATTAATTCTCGCCGTGGTAGAAAAATACCGTTTAGTATTAAAACAGCGGCATAAAAGATTAAAAACATGCTCTTTCATGTTTTAATGTATGCAAATGAAATTATTGTGTTAATTTATTAAAAAGTTATCCGTTTTAGCGCGTTATGATATTATGCAGTTATGATGGAGAGTCCGGGCTGCCAGTAAACTGACACAGGACACATCTACGGGGTTATTTATGTGGTGTAATTAGAGGTGCATCACGCAGATGTAGGCTAAATATAAGTAGCGCGTTGATGTCTTTTGTTAGCCGACATAAGAAATTGAAAAATCATTTATTTCCTGTTTTTAGTTTCGGTTTACAAGGAGGCCTATATATTAAAAAAAAATACTTACCATAGTTAAAAGTGTCTGTGTACATATTTTTTATATTTATCTTTATTTGTCATATTGAAATGTTAATAAGTCCGTGGGGTGGGGACCTGGTGTCCTGCAACACAGACTCTCCGTCTAGTTTAGGCACCAGTCTCCCACAGTACTTTATCAAATTTGCTTAACATTTAGATCTAATGTACCTTATGTATTATAAAACACTGTATTGTGGACAGAAAGAAATAAATAACAGCCACATGAACGAGCTCGTGACTAAATCAGGTTAAGCAAAGTTTGTTGAAAGCGGTCTGTGGATGGTAGACACTAAGAGACTTGACATATCGAGGTATCTCCGTGCCCCGGAAAGGACAGTAGGCCGTTCGTTCCTGCAAGCGAAGGAGGTGGCGGGACGCGCGAGGAGAGGCGGGTCTCAAGGCCCTCTCTGCTCTTGCGCCCCAGCCGCCGCAGGAGACGCTCCGGGCGTCCGGAGTTGCAGAGTGACTCCCAGCCACCGTAGGCGCGGGCCTGCGGGCTGCGAGCAATGGGTAGCTCGCCGCCCTACTGAAACCAGGCCCGTGTAGACGGCGCGTCGTGTTCCACGCGCGCCTCAAAGAGTATTAGCAAAATTTTCGGGGCCCACTAGGGGGCCGTTGCCTGCCGCGGTTGCGGAATAGTTCGAAAGAGTTACCGCGGCCTCGGTACACGAAGGGCATATGATGGAACACGGATGGGTTTTAGTCAGTAAAAGTCTGACACACCCTCCCGCTTCGCCCAGATCGAGAGGCAGTCATTGGATGATTTCCCATCCTTAAAAGAAGGGCCGTTCGTGCCGGCTGTCATGCGAACATTTTGAACATCTATGATTGCCAGGGGGTATCGTCAGAGCCGGATTAACCCTGTCAGAGGCCCTAAGGCAATGGCATTCTCGGGGCCCCTTTTCTTACTTTGACTGATCAAATCGTGTGTGAACTGAGGAAACGCACATTAAGGGTTTTTATTATATTTGTTTACTTATTCCCAGATTTGTACTAAAATTGTTTTAATTCTCCTATTAAACGATTTTTATTTTGTGAGATAACAGTGAGGTCTTTAAGTTCACACGCACATCAAATTCTCGTTCGAAAAAACATGTTTTCTTGGTGCGTGCACTGGGCCTGGGCCCCTAGTTGATGCGGGGCCCCGGGGCAGTTGCCTACTCCGCCTAATGGTTAATCCGGCCCTGGGTATCGTGTTATACAGTTACTGGGTTGTGGAGATTAGATAGGCTGTTGCTCCATGTACCCACAACACTAGTACTCACCTGCGTCCGGTTACACTGGCAGCCGAAGATGAGTTTTATTTTTAGTTTCATAGCTTATTTTTTTTTATCAAAAATTATATTATAGTATAGTGTTTCCGTTTTTAGGGTTCCGTAGCCGAATGGCAAAAAACGGAACCCTTATAGTTTCGATATGTCTGTCCGTCTGTCTGTCTGTCTGTCTGTCTGTCTGTCCGTCCGTCCGTATGTCACAGCCATTTTATTCCGAAACTATTAAGACTATACATGTGAAACTTAGTAGGTATGATGTATTCTGTGAACCGCTTTCCGATATTCAGAAAAAAAATAAAAAAATATTTAAAATAAAGGGGTCCCCATACATGGAACTAGAACTGAAAATATTTTTTTTCATGAAACCTATGCGAGTGTGGTATCTATAGACAGTTCTTTAAAAATGGTAGAAGGGTTTCTAAAACCACTTTTTCATAAAGTTAATCGTTTAAAAGATATAAGCTTCCAAAGTGGTAAAATGTGTGTCCCCCCCCTTTAACTTCTATAATAATGGAGTGAAAAATCTAAAAAAATACATGTCTGTAGATTTTAATGTAAACTTTCAACCAAAATTAGTTTGAATGAAATCGGGTCAGCAGTTTTTGAGATACAGTATATTTTCTAAAACTGCAAATATAACTTTGTAATTCATACAAACACTATGAAAAACAAAGTTATTTAGCGTAGTTGTAAAAATGTAAATAAGCTAGTTTTAAGAAGTTTTTAAGGTTTTTTTTTATTCGTCAAATAAATATACATATTATATTATATTATTATAGTTACTACGGAACCCTTCATGGGCGAGTCTGACTCGCACTTGGCCAATTTTTTGTCCACGTTATAAAGGTTTTGTATTTATAGTACCCTTGACCTGAAAATAAATTGAAAAAGAGCAATTTAACGCAAATTGTTCGTGGGTTTGGGAACCTTGAACAGGATAGTTGGTTCAAAAATGATACGAAACTACTATAATATTTAAAGAAACAAACAAAGTTCATTATTCATAACTACCAAGGTACCTGAGATAAATGAAGGATCGGAGTTATCCAATTTATCCTTTAATTGAAGTCATAACTGCTGCGTAAATTGCTTTACCGCAAAAATTATATACATTGACTGCAGTTCAAACTATTAGCAAACTTGTTTAGGTTTATTTATTTATTTGCTATTAGATGGAAAACGTATGATCTGTTCTCTGCCTCAAGCTCCATGTTAAGAACTAAGAAAATAATTACATTTATCTGTTAATATTTTCAATTAGTTTCAGCCAATGACTATAAAATGTGTTGATAACCGTGAAATGTGATCAGTTAAGAATTTGATCTATAATATTTTACACTAATACTATAAAAGCCAAAGGCTTTGCCATTCAACGTGGCAATGCAGCCAGTGTAGGGCACTTTTGCATTGACAGCGATGTTGATCTCCAATAAATCCTTTTTATATTCGCCTGTACAAATGTTATTCTTTAGAGCTAAGTAGGTAAATAAGTTCCATGAATACATTAAGATTTCATCTAGTAAATAAAATTGTTACATTATTATAAACGCGAAAGTTTAGATGTTTGGATGTTTGGTACTCATTCATGTCAAAATTGCTGAACGGATCCGGTAGAAATTTGGCTCAGGGATAGATTATTGTCTAAAATATCTCATAACTTACTTTTAGGTAAATTAATATCGTAATATCTCGAGCAATCGAATACGATAAAATATATAGCTACGAGGGGCGGCTGAAAAGTTTTGAGCCTAACATATTTATAATGCAGGTAAAAATGTAAAAAATAAATATTTTTTAATATAGTCTCTCTCTATTTCAATACACTTCTTACATTTATTATAAAGGGCTTTTAACCCGGTCAAAAAATATTCGCCGTTGTTGTCTTCGAAATGTTCATTTACGGCCATCTTCATTTCTTCATCACTGGAAAATATCCATCCGTTTTTCAAATTTGAAAAGAGAAAATAATTTCTAGGAGCCAGGTCTGGACTGTAGGGTGGGTGGTTAATTTCTTCAAATCCTGACTCAGCGAGGGCACGCCTTCCAACTCGAGCAAGGTGGACGGGCGCGTTGTCCTGCAAAAACAGGACTCCTTTCGCCAGTTTGTCTCTCCGTTTCTCAACAATCACTTAACGTACCTTTGTCAACAATGCTGCAAAGTAATCCCCGTTCATGGTAGTATTTTAAAAAAGTAATCAATGAACAAAATACCTTCACAATCCCAAAAAACAGTGGCCATGAGCTTGGACGCCGATCTATCCACTTTGAACTTACTTGGCGGCTTTTCTCCCTTTTCTACCCACTGCATTTACTCTTGTTTTGACTCCGAATCGTTCTGTTGAATCCAGGTTTCATCGACAGTAATAAAGCGAGACAAAACATCGTCAGATTATCGCGACAGATCTCCAAAAACTCCTGCGAAGTTGTGACTCGACGTTGCATGTCCAGTGTCGTTAGCATTTTCGCATCCATTGCACGAACATTTTTTTCATGTGCAGGTGATTATGCAAAATGTTTCCGATTCATACCTTGCTAATGCCTATGGCTTCAGCTATTTGCAACAACTTGATTCGCCGATCTTACAGAACAAGTTTTTTTACTTTTTCAACGTTTTCTTCGGTAACGGCGGTGTTTGGGCGTCCCGACCGGATCGGATCCAACGTTTAACGGTCGCAAATGAAGGTGTCGACTCATCATAAACTGCTGACATCTCTTCAAAATTTCCGTCGGCGTTTTGTTCATCTCTGTTAAGAATTTTATGACAGCTCTGTACTCAAATTTCGTGCAAAGTGCGGATGACTCGGACATGGTGATATTTATGGTTCAATTACTAAAAGCGTAATGATGCTAATGACATGAAACTTGACATATATATTTCTTAGGATACCTGCAATTAGTGGTATGATGCGCGAGTAATTAGTAATACTTAAAGGTACTTAGGCTCAAAACTTTTCAGCCGCCCTGGTACATATACTAGTTTTATTAATGCTTAAGTTTAGGTATTATGGTTTTATGTCACACAATGGACAAAATGGCGGATCTGACTGAAAATTGGCACAATTATAATCCATACTAATATTGTAAATACATAAATCTGTTTCTTTGTTTGTTTTTCTTTCGCGCCGAGACGGATCGACGTGATTCCTTGTGTGGAAATAGTTGAGAACCTGGCGATTGACATAGGCAAAATCTTTTTACAAACAAAAATCAAGTGAGCGACGCCGCGGGAAAAAAATAGTGTAATATACATAGATATTCGCTCTTGACTTAAAGACCCCCAGGTTATAGCTAACAGAAAATACAGACTCTGGCAGAGAATCAAACTCCTTTTTTATTATTTTAACTGTTACGTGTCCACTACCATGCATCAATTATCCAGAGGAAGACCCATTCCGTACTCCCAACTTTCTGATTACTAAATACATTGACAATAAGAATCTGATAGCATTATTTCTGAATATTTTTTGTGTTTACATTTTAAGACTATATTTTGTTAGGTATTTATTCATTCACGAAGACGAAGATTTTTATTTTTCCAGTTTCAATGTGCCTTGTATTCGAAATCTCGACGGTGACTAACCAAGTATACAACGTGTAATTTAAAGGGTATATACATACCAAGTGCGTGGCTTCTTTAGATGATAACAAACGATATGGCAAGGGTTTTGTAGTCCTAAGTCTACGTGTGTAGAACTTATTACAAATTCCAATACACAATACCAGAGACCGAATTTTTCAAATTAAGAACGAAAAGAATTATCGTGTTATTGGCAAGTGACGTGGAAAGTTATTGACCGTCGTAGTACTGTGACACGTTTGTTATGATTGGTATTCAAGAAATATAATTATGAAACAAATAATTTGGTATCAATTCTTTGAGTCAGTTATTTTGTGCTGAAACTGTGCATAGAGACTCCATACCAGATGTTGTCTTCAGCCCTTTTGGATAGATATGGGGTTTCCGTTACACGTTGTATAAATCTGCACAAGTGTATGGACCAACATAGGTGCACTCTCTGTTCCAATCTACAGTCCGATTTTTGAACGGCAAGCAGACACAAGCAGGGAAAGATTAGGCACACGACCAACAAAAGGAACACTTAATTAAGGGAATATTTTTCTTAATTTGCGCTACATTCTTTGCAGAGAAATCATGAGTGAAATTAAATGAAATATTTATGTTGTAAATTGGTTATAAATAACACTTTTACACGTCATGTTTTTTTCGTGTTAAGTTTAGTTTAGCTAGATGAGGCCGGTGTTTCCTAACTGACTACTATGAGAAGAAACACCGTGCTTCAGAGGTATTCCTCGAAGCGCTACCATTTTGAAGCGCACCTAATGAAGCGATCCTTTTTTATTCCTCGGAGCGCTCCTTTTAGTAACGCTCCCGATACCATGTTATACTAAAAGGAGCGCTCCGAGGAATAAAAAAGGAGCGCTTCATTAGGTGCGCTTCAAAATGGTACCGCTTCGAGGAATACCTCATGCTTCAAACATCAGTGCTTCACAATCCGACACCAATCTTCGCTCCCCTTATACTCTCGTGCTATGGATATCCTATCTTATCTCACTTCTCCTTACTAATATTATAAATGCGAAAGTTTTACTAAGATATGTGGACGTCTGTTACTCATTCACGCAAAAACTACTGAACGGATCTGGATGAAATTTGGTAAGTAGATAGTTAACAACCTGGAATAACGAATTGGTTACTTTTTATTCCGGAATTCCCAAGAATTGCGTTTGCGCAAGGGTTGCGAGCAGAAGCAGTTCTCTATAATACGCCTTAATTCAGTGTGTCTAGCCGTAGGCCTGTAGGTACTAGCTTTTGCCACTGATATCTGTCAAGACCCACCAATAAGGTAACTTACAATTTAAAATGCTAAGGTAAAACAATTATGAACAATGATTACAACATACTTAGTTTAAGCCTAACAGCATAAAGGTGACATATAGGCTTATATTATGACACTACGTATCATCATCTTAGTCTCACTAGAAAAAGTAAAATTTTATGTTATCGTCGCCTTAGAGTGAAAACCTCGGGAGTACATTTTTGTCCAAAAATTTTTTATTGCTTTTCCAGAAAGCAATCCTAGCAACGCACATCCTGATCTCACTAATATGTTCATTCAATACTCGAAACGCTATCTATGACAGTAAATGAGAACCTCGTAAACACTCGCATCGCGTCGTCAGTTAAGCGTAATCAGGCCATGGATTATGCATTTCTGAACTGTTCGATATTATGTATAATATTTTTCACATTATACATAATATCGAACAGTTCTTGATATAAAAACGGGTTAAATTACATATATATTAATTTAAAAAAAAAAACATAAAAGAAATCGTACAATAGCACGCAGATTTTTTTTCCTCCTGAAAAGTTACTCCTTTTTCAGTTACGAGGTTTTCACTCTAAGGCGTCGTTATGTTCCCTCCCATACATTTTAAAGGTCAGAAAAAAAGTCTGCCTGTCAGCTATTAGTGTGTATTTTACAATATCTATGTTATTTAAATAAATACATTGAAAGAATAAAGAATATCTAAGTACAAATTTTACTTCATATGCGTTTTAATCCTTAAAAAGATAATTACAAAAGTGATGTATCTGGAACTAATTTATGCTTAATTTATAAGCGTCAATGGCCCAATGGATAAGGTGTCGGACTTGTAATCGAGAGGTCGCAGGTTCGAACCCAACCCATTACACTATTGCCGTGAACCCACTGCAGACACAAGCATATTATATTATATCTATGACATCTTTGAATCTTTTTGTATGTAAGTTTCTCCCTTTGTATTTTAAATTAGGAAGCCGAGCAATTTTTTGAATTTTGATTTTATTTTATATGGGCCTTGGACCTGAACTAAATGAATTTTATTTATTTTTTATTTATATTTAGCTTAGTTGGAGGGGTTAACAAGTTTGCTAGTGATATGAATTCTACCTACTTTGCTAGTACTCTTTAAAAACACATTAATAATAAGAACAGTTTTTTCATAAAGGAAAGTCAATTAACTATTCAATCGCAACGTACGACGGCGCGTTCTACGGCGATACGTTACAGACTTTGGGCCTACAGTCGTCGACCAATCCGCCATGTTTGTGTATCATTGCGAATTATTATCAAATATTTGGATAATGAAAACTGAATGTTTTTTGTAAGCATTAATATTCAGTGTGAAGAAGAACGAATGAATAAATTACTGTTTGATTATCAAAAGTAACTGAAAGCAAAGTTTACAGATATGAAGAAAATGCGCCAGTTTCATGGTTTTAAGAAACAGTTTTAAGACGAAATCATCTACACATAATTATTATGTATGTATATGTGATTTGTGAATTCTGTTCTGTAAAAGGATCATTAATATTCATAGTTATTAGTTTCCGTGGGCGTATTAACGTGTTCCTTGTGTCGTGTTTTGATAGGCAGTTGACAGACACTTGTCAATACAAACATACACACTGCTTGATGATACGAGGTGTGAAATGTGTTTTGATTATCGCTACGTGATACGATGCAGAATAAACTGATAAGTGATAATAGTCATTTATTTATTATAAAGTTATGAGTAGACGGTCATATGGTATAGATTGGTTTCGCGTAGACGTATACAAAAGATTAGATCACCGTAATTGTCTATAAACGTTGTAAAAACTCCTTTACTGAAGATACAGCGGAGATTTAAGTTGATCCACTGTATGATGTATAAGACTTGTATATGAAAGTTTTGGTACACATTTTCAGGTATTGACTAAGAGCGGGCAACTCACCTTCATCTCCAGCTTGACAGCCAACACTTTGACCTTTATATCTGCTGCAGCTCACAAAACAACACAGCATGTGCACACCGGCATTGAACTGTCAGCACATGTCACACAGCGCACGTGAGCGGGTGCGCGCGCGCCCAGCCGTCGCGAGACTGCAGCACGACGCGCGCCCAGAGGGGAGGCGGGCGCGACGCGCAGCACGAGGGGGCGGAGCCGCACGACGCGCGCGCCTCTCTATTGGTCCGCACCAACTCACCGCACCCATCCAGCACGAAACCCACGCCCACCACGCCATGGCTCCCCCTTCTCCCCCATCGACTCACTATGTAAAGGTGTTCAATCGTTCTCTGTGAAAAAATGCTCCCCACAAAATTAATAGTAGGTACGCGTATACTGAGCAAAATAACGCTAACCGGCTCTGCGTGACGTATCGGATTTCAATTACGAGTTCCTGATTGAAAACCACGGCCATCAATATTTCCGAGTTTTTATTACTTTTTAAGTGAACTTAATAAGTACGGGGAATTTTGCAAATTGAACTTAATCGCTGATACATACCTATAGGTGAGGTCCTGCCGACGCCGCACGTGTGTAGGACGTGGTTATACGTTTATGGTTATGAATGTTACGGCGGCTGTATAAAAAGTACCGTCTGCATATCGAGGAAATTGTAAATTATACATGATTTATATTTTATTGTAAGAACGTTAAACCAGTCAATCAAATCTGAACGGGTAATATTTGGATACGTTTGAGAATAACAAAAGTAGCTCCTTCAAATATTTGTGAGGGTTCGAAATCACTGGAGTGGAAAATGCTCTCAATCAATTTGATTTGTCTTTGGAGTGGAGCTAAAAACACTATTGAAACAGTCTCTTTGTTTTAAAGTCTATTCGAAGAATAATAAGTTAGACCTACTAACGCACCATACACTTAGAAAACAAAATACCTACTAGTATCTTGAATATGAATTTAAAAAAAAATGTTGTTTCAGTTTCTACATTACCTTAGACATAAAACATCACTAAAATTACTAAAACATTAACTTCATTTATTTCGGAAGAACTTTTCTAACAACCTACGAGTAGATGTAAAAGATCTTCTATAATAGGTCTGCCGATAAAGATATCTACCCATTCGATACTAATTTATTCGATATTTTGGGTATCTACCTAGAGAAATTATAATTTCATATAATTAAACGCATAATTATTTTCTACTCATTTAGGTTCTTGACCCATCGAATTAAACGATACAATGTTCCGACATGTCGTCGTTGAGTGACGCTTAACTGTCAAAAGCCCTTGAATTTATGCTTCGCTACAAACTGGAGCACGCAACTACTCGCACGCAAGCCGCAAGGGCTGTAATACCACGACCTATGTTTTCTGACAACGATTGTATTGTATCCCTTATTGTAATTTTTAGTGCAATAAAAAATCCCAAATGAAATATGGAGTGTAAGTACCTACCTAGTGTGTATCGGGCCAGGATCTGTGTAGGGTTTCGTAGTTTTGAGTTCAATATCGAAGCCATTTTCGTAATGAGTGATCCCGAAAGTTATGAAAATGACATCTATTAGGATAAAAACAATACCTTCTGAAGTTCACAAAATACATATGAGCTCACCGGTCATTACTTTGACAAAAAGATTACTACCTAATGTAGGTATTCAGTGTTTTCAGATAGCTATAAACTGGAGGTCTTAATGTAGGTATTCTGTGTTTTCAGATAGCTATAAACTGAAGGTATTTTAATTTAAGAGTGAATAGGTTACTTCTAGGTAAGCGTGCTTCATCTTCGACCACATCATCGCTTACCATCAGGTGAGATGTCGGTCAAACACACGCGTATTACCAATTAAATAAAGTCACATCAGTGTACTCTGATGTACTATGAACATACGTATGTCTCGGTCAATTCTCCAATTGCTAGTAGGTAGCTATATCAATTCGTAGTTTTGTAGTAAGGTACAAAACTATAAATAAACGGTGTTTTTTCTTTTTTTCTTTAGTTGTCGTACCAAATTGCTACCTTAACAAAGATGATTCTAGATCAGCGAGAATCACGCTATCTATTTTGCGAAGTAACATAATATAATATGTAACAGTCATATAAATATCCATAATTCTTTATTTTCTTGATCTATTTGATATTCATGCCAAGTTCATACCATGTGATCCTCAGTAAATGTGTCATGACAAACTGACGGTCTACGACATGACCTTACAAGGTTCCGGTGTTTATTTCTTTTAAGGTACCTACGTAATTCTAAAAAGATTCCGAAGCAAACACCAAAACACTTTGTAAGCTAAAAGATAACAATCTTTTAACGTAACTCAACAAAAAAGAATTTACATAAACTGCTATCATTTTACTATATGTCGATTCTAAAGTATTCCAGTGACCGGCGTTCAGAGTTGCTCACTAATATAAACAAAAAACTACAAACCTCGATGTTTGGCTTCCATCATCTTATAACCATTCTATGAATACATTAACATGATAAACAAGTTGATAGATAAAAATCAATGACATAATCGCCCTTATCAGTTACACTGAGTCACCACCACTGACACTTAAAAGAGAAATCAGACCAAAGCTATCTAGATTTACTCCGATTTCTCTAGCTTCAATTAAGTTAGATCAAATTTACGCCCGTAATTAAACTTTAAATCCAATTAAAACCTAAACCCATTTTGTGTAATCATAAAAATATATAGCTTATTTTTTTTTTTTTTGGTTGGGAAAATCATCGAATGACTTCTTCCGCTCTGGGTCAAGCGGAAGGGTGTGTCAGATTTCTACTGACTAAAAACCCACCCTGTTCCTTCGGCTGCCCTAAATTTCCGGGGCCGCGGTAACTCGGTAGAACTTTCCCGCAAACCCCGGCAGGTAATGGCCCTATGAGGCCCCGTCACTGGTGTTGACAGCTCCTGGAGGCGCGCGTGGAACACGACGCGCCGCCGACCCGGGCCTGGTCCTTACCGGACGGTAAGCGACCCCTGCTCGCCGTCCGCAGGCCCGCGCCTACGGTGGCCGGAAATCGGCTCGTGATCCCCGACGCCCGGGGCGTCTCCCGCGGCGGCTGGGGCGCGAGGAAGAGAGTTGCCTCTCCCTCGCGCGTTCGGCCTCCTCCTTCGCTAGCATGACTGCTTCGCAGAAGGAGGCGACCGCATCCCATTCCCTCTCGCTCCGCACCATAGTCTGAACCAGAGCAGGGCGCGAGAGGTCGCTGCCGCCGACCGCCTCTACGAGGGCACGGCGGTGCTCCGCCCAAGCAGGGCACACCTCCACCGTATGCTCCACCGTGTCCTCCAGGCGGTCCTCACAATGACGACACCCGGGCGTGTCCTCCCGCTGAATCCGAAAGAGGTACCTCCCGAAACAGCCATGTCCGGTCAGCACCTGCGTCAGGCGGAAGGTGAGGACGCCGTGGCCTCTCTCCATCCAGCAAAAAAAAAATATAGCTAGAATAGTTCGTGGCTAAATAATGACAGTTACACGGCTCAATCTTCAAGGTTAAGCTACGCTTGCTGAGGTAAGTTTGTGGATGGGTGTCAACAACATTCTAGTTACACTGGCGGACAAAATAGATGGGCCATTTGTCAGGCACTGGGCTGGTAGGCATGTGCGCGCAGGCGTGCATGTCGCCAATTAAATTGATGTTATGTTTTAATTTATTTTACTAACAATAGGTTAAGTTTTTTACTAACACTCTATGGATCAATGGTCTGAGACAAATAAATAAATAAATTAACATAATAATATCGAGATGCCTCCGTACCACGGAAAGCAAGATAAGCTATAATTTATTTAATGATGTCAAGCAGTTTGAGTACTTGTGTGGCCTACCCAAATGTCCTTACTTTGCAGTGGCGAAGGCTCCATACAACTCGATTCCTACCGGCTTCCCTTTTGAAATATGGCAAATATTAGTCTTTTATTTTATATATGAATATATAAATAGTAATCTATTATTTTCAATTAAACAAATAATTATTTACGAAGTTACAAGATCGAAGTCAGCCACAGGGCCACAGTTACTGGAATTCACGCATCACACTTGAGCAAGGTAAGCATTTTTTGGTCCGGCTTCCCTTTTATGAAAATTCACCCTTCGCCACTGTTACTTTGGTATTGTTCGTCAGATCGTTGAGCTCCTTGAGTTCTAAGTTGAGCTACACGATAACTGACAAATGCTTGCACTATCTGGATAGGTCTGCTCAAATCTGTGTGATTATTTTCTCAAGAGCACCACAGACATTAACGTACATGTTTTTCATATGATTGGACCAACACAAATTATATGGACTTTAAAAGAGACGTTGACCTCTGAGTTTGTTTCGGTGTTTCTTCTCAGAGTAGTCAGGAAACACCGGCCTCATCTAGCTAAACTAAACTTAACACGCAAAAAACATGACGTGTAAAAGTGTTATTTACATATAACCAACTAGCTTTTGCCAGCAACTTCGTTTGCGTGGGAAGTTTTTCCCGCGTGAATCCCGATCCCGTGGGAATTTCGGGATAAAAATGTATACTATAATATTCCACAACTTTTCTTTTTTTTTTATTTTTTTTTTCACACAACGCCATCTAGTCCCAAACTAAGCAGAGCTTGTGGTATGGGTACTAGACAACTGATAAACATACATATATATTTCTAAATACATACATATTATAGATAAATTACACCCAGACAAAGAACAAATGACCGTGCTCATCACACAAACATTTGTCCTAGGTGGGAATCGAACCCACGACCTTGCGCATAGCAGTCAGGGCCACTGACCACTATACCAACGGGCCTGTCTATACTATGTCCGTCTCCTGGTTCTAAGCTACCTCCCTACCAATTTTCAGCCAAATCGGTTCAGCCGTTCCTGAGTTATAAATAGTGTAACTAACACGACTTTCTTTTTTATATATAGATTTACAAAATAAATATTTCACTTCATTTCAAGCCCTTACTCCGAGCTGTCCTTTTTTCATCTTTGACATTCGTTACAGGTAGTCAGACGCAAGGGCGGATCCAGCTTTAGTACCAGGGGGATCACATAATCGTGGTCAAGTCACAAGAAGTTATAATTTTTATTTCCCGAATCCGCTGCCACTTGGCCATCCACTGCCGATATTCGTTTACAACGACAAAAACTGGAACAATGTTTAAAAAATTTAATTAGTTGTCCACCTAGGTCCTGGACCCAGCCCAGGGGGTGGTCATGACCCCTTGCCCCCCCCTCCCCGGATCCGCTCTTGGTCAGACGCCAGAAAACCTGACATGGGTCTGGCCATGAAGTGTTGTGCTACTGAGCTACTGGCTTTAGAGGTCATGCGGTCAGTCACTCAACGTAAAGCACTAATACTCAGCAGCATCAGTTTAGACTAGATGCCACCCCAAAATAGTTGGTAAAAGGCTAACCGAATGATGATAAAATTAGCAAATCAATGCAATTTTTACGGTGCACCTCTATACAACATATATCGTAATTAACGCACACCCTCAAACACCCCAATTAGAAAATTATGCTATTATCATTATACATACTCTGAATTTTTAGTCTTACTTGTTTAAATAGTTTGTTTTTTAAGACTTTAACTTCCTTTAAGTGAGTGTCATTTTTCTGTAATGTTTACTGAATGACGGAATTTATATAAATCTGCATTTAAAAAGTTACTACTTTAATTTACGGTCCATAGTTAGTTTGTTTTTACTATACAGCGAAAGTGGAATTTGTAATTTACGTAGATTTAATTGCTTTGGGATAAAAATTTCGATATATCTTTTTATTAAAAATGATAAAAAGAGATTCAGTAAACGATTCTGAACAAACTAATTTCAGGATGTGCATTAATTATGTTACATGTTGTATATTTTCTTGAAGAGTAACTAGTCTAGAGGTTCGCTGCGGTTCTTCGTACATGATGAGGTAATGACGAAACATAATGATAGCTCCAAATTCAAAGAGAACAGTCATCGCCCTCACCGCCTCATCGAGTGTGCGTTAAGTTGATAATGTGTGGGATTAGTGCTTGGCGCGCAATCAGCGCTCTTGTGCCACGCGGGGACCGGGACCCCGCCCGAATGTGCAGAAGTGCCAGTGCTAAATGAACACATGGACTTATCGAGCTCAAGATTTCATTTGCCCGTTGCATTTTCATACGAAAAACTGAAGATATGGTGGCCTGATGCTGCACAATTGATCGCGTGTGACCCACAAACCTTCCATCATCCTTTGGATTTGAGCAAGACCACTGCACGCAGAATGTTGGATTCAGACGAAATCAGCTCTCCATTGGTGTAATTGCTTCAAAGCGTTCCAATGCGACGATAAATAAATAAATCTATACTTATAATAAATCTGTAGAGAGGTCAATTCTGTACATGAAATATATTTCCAAAATAACTATCAGGGGGTGATTAAGGATCGATACTCATGCCAAAAATGCAATCAGTTAAATTTTTGTCTGTCTGTCTGTCTGTCTGTCTGTCTGTTTGTCTGTCTGTCTGTCTGTATAACCGTTATAGAAACAAAAACTACTCGACGGATTTTAACGAAACTTGGTACAATTATTTTTCATACTCCTGAGCGGGTTATAGTATACTTTTCATCACGCTACAATCAATAGGAGCAGAGCAGTGAAGGGAAATGTTGGGAAAACGGGAGAAGTTACTCCATTTTTTAAGCTTCCGTCGCGTGTGCAACCTTAATGGTTAAAGCTACACAAATCATTTCATGACGGAAATGTTCTCCTTAAAATAATATAAAAAATATCCCACGACAGAATATGTCTAACTTTTATGGTTGACTCACAATAACACGTGTAACTCCCGATAGCTTAGCAGTTCGAAGCTTTCTGATTATAATATTTGTCTACTCTTACGTTTATAACACTCTCAGTCACCCCTAATTGAAAAAGTTAACATTATTAACTATTCCATAAAAAAATTGGCCAAGTGCGAGTCAGACTCGCCCATGAAGGGTTCCGTAGTAACTATAATATAATATGCAAATTTATTTGACGAAAAAAAAACCTTACAAATTTCTTAAAACTAGCTTATTTACATTTTTTACAACTGCGCCAAATAAATTTGTTTTGAAAAAAAAACCTTACAAATTTCTTAAAACTGGCTTTTTTACATTTTTTACAACTGCGCTGAATAAATTTGTTTTTCATAGTGTTTGTATGAATTTCAAAGTTATATTTGCGGTTTTAGAAAATATGCTGTATCTCAAAAACTGCTGAACTGATTTCGTTCAAACTAATTTTGGTTGAAAGTTTATATTAAGATCTACAGACACATATTTTTTTTAGATTTTTCACTCCATTATTATAGAAGTTAGAGGTTGTGTCCGCCACACACACATTTTACCACTTTGGAATCTTATATCTTTTAAACGATTGACTTTATGGAAAAGTGGTTTTAGAAACCCCGATGTCGTTTTTAAAGAACTGTCTATAGATACCACACATGCATCGATTTCATGAAAAAAAATATTTTCAGGTTTAGTTCCATGTATGGGGAGCCCCCCTTTATTTTAAATATTTTTTAATTTTTTTCTCAAAATCGGAAAGCGGTTCACAGAATACATCTACCTATCAAGTTTCACATGTATAGTCCTAATAGTTTCGGAATAAAATTGCTGTGACAGATGGACGGACGGAAAGACAGACAGACAGACAGACGGACAGACATGTCGAAACTATAAAGATTCCGTTTTTTGCCATTCGGCTACGAAACCGTAAAAAGAATCATATAAATCGGTATAGAAACACCAAAGTTATACATGAAATACGCTTATAATAATAAGCCATCGCGCGTGAATACTGAATCATGCTATAAGGATTATTTTTGAGAATCGGTCGCCGCGCTCGACGCGTCTCGCGGTCGAAGCGTTCTCTAGGTACTTAAGCCTCATGTGAATGTGATCTAAACAATATTACCAATACATTAACTTACGCTGACGGAGTCGCGGGCACAGCTATATTGTATCATTACGCTAAGGCCAATAGGAGCGGAGCGCCAATGAAGAATGCTTCAAAATCGGGGTTAAATTTAACGTTAGCCCAAAGTAACTATTCCACGCGGACGAAGTCGCGGGCAAAAGCTAGTAATAAATAAAATGGTAGACACCAGTGAGATGTAAACTTAGAAGCTTCAATAGTTGGGCTTATGATCAAGCAAGAGTAAACAGGCATATTCAGGCTTCATCTTGTACCATTGTAGACCTCATCTATAGGTTAAACTTGATTGTGATCGACTGGTCGCGGTTTGAACCCCATGTATTTACACTGTTGCCGTGAACTCACTCCAGACACAAGCATATTTAGCTTAGTTGGAGGGGTTAACAATAATGTGAAGTCTACCCGCATTGTTAGTTCTCTTAAAAAATCTTATCACCTTTCCAACGCGCCGTACTTAATCTTGATGTTACAATGACCAGGAAAGGGAGCTGGAAAACATTGTGATCAAAGCTTAATGTAATTGGAAAGTGAAGTGTCAAAAATGCGCTGAAAAATAAGGCGGTCCTAAGCATGCAGGTTTCTGGTGAAACCGTTAGCTTTAATACCAACTTGCTTCTTTGCTTAATAATAATTTGCCCTCAGAAACGTTGAGCACATAGTAGAATTATGATAGAAGACTCTGATACCCTAGGTATGTGCTGCTTAGGCTCTCACCTTCCAATTTAACCTGATGGAAACACCATGATGTTAAATTTTCTTCTGAACCCGTATCGCCTGCCAAAGATATACGGATGACAGTCGGGGACAATGGCATATCGCGCTTTCTGGGACACGCAGGTATATATTAAGGTCGTAACCCATCCACAAATTGACCTCAGTAAGTGTCGCTTAACCTTAAAAATTAACCCGAGTGACTGTTAATTAGCCATGAGCTCCTCAACCAATGTAACATTGTATACCCGGACTTTTAATTGGATGCAGTAGACTGACAGTTTCTGGGTTGTCAGATAATGACGGCTACCAAATTGTGATGTAACTAAATTAATCGATTCAGAAATAAAATCGAATAACAATGTAAACATTTTTTTTATAATATTGAAAATAAAATAAAAGTAAAATCTATACTTATCTATACTAATATTATAAAGCGGAAAAGTTTGTTAGTTTGTTTGTTTGTTTGTTTGCTTGAACGCGCTAATCTTCGAAACTACTGAGTGGATTTGGATGCAATTTGGTATGGAAGTAGCTTGAAGCTTGAGGAAGGTTATAGGCTACTTTTTACGCGACTGCAAAAAAGGAGAGTTATGTTTTTACCGTGATAGAATCCACGGGAGCGAAGCCCCGCGTGAGTACTAGTGTGATTATAAAAGGACGTGAAAAATAAAACGAACAGAACATGATTTTTTATTTTTTGCAATATGCCCCTGTACCTTGTAAATAGCAAAAGCAATGTTTGATTGTTAAATTAATAAATACATTTTATGAAGACTTTTCGAGGTTTAGTTATTCAAGATCGCATGCCAACGTTGTTCAGTTTTTCTTGTTCGTGTGCATTCGTTGTTAAGTGTTTCGAATAGGTGAGATTAGAGATTTAGTTATTCGAGATCCCATGGCTACGGCGTTAGGTTTTTCGTGGTAGCGTGCATTCGTTGCTAAGTGTTTCGTTTTCGTGAACTTACGGGAACGTGTTCTTCGGTGCTTCATTTTCGAAATCACGTATCACAAATGTCTGATTAGATAAGAATATTAAAAAAAAAACGTATAAATGTTATTACTTATTTATATTTCTAACGATTAAAAATCGCTCATTTATTATTAAATTGATTGAATCCATCACTATTAGGTTAAATGGGGTATCATTATTTTAGTAAGTGACATTAGTCAGCTTACTGCATCGAATTAAAAATCTGGCTATAGGAGAAATATGGTGCTTCTGCATTTCCTTGGTGCCATTCTCCGCATCGCCCTGAGTCCGTCATTAAACGATTATCGAGTCGGTGACGAGTGTGTCGAGTGACGAGTGAGGACTATCCTCCGGATGCGAGAGATGTCCCCTAGCGACTGATTTAATGCGAAAATTACTTAACAGAGCTCTCGATGTACCACTCATAATTACAGCACTGTTGCTAAGTGCTTGTAACTTATAAACAGGCAATCTTATTTGAGATTCGTTATTACCCGACTGCAAAGGAAGGGTTATGTTTTTCGCGCGTATCTTGTATGTATGTATGTATGCAATATTCCTTATTACCTCATATCTCCAGAACCGCTGAACGGATTCACACAATTGAATCGTTAGATTCGTCTTAGCAGCCCAAGTATTCGTAGATAAATAATCATATATGGCCGCTGTGCGAAGCCATAATACACAATGAAAAAAATTCGAATACTGCAATATGGGTATCAAATTAAAGGACTTAATCTTAATAATAAAATCAGTGTAATACTAGCAAAAATAATACAAAGAGAAGGTTTAAAAATATGGACTTAGTTCTTTCACTTTCTGAATCCGGCGGGGTGCCATTGTGACACGACCGGGAAAACTAAAAAAAAATGTTAATTAATATTTTAAGTACTTAAATAGTTGAAAAAAAAAGTTATTTAAAAAATCTAAAAAACACGACTGCTCTCTGCTAAAATAAAAATATGCTTTTTTCTTGCATTTCAGTTGACCAGTCGGGATTTTTTAAATAACTTTTTTTGAAATGCTATTCCTACTAGTTTCAAATTGGAATATTAATCTTATATTTTATTCTGTTATGGTGTATAAAGAGTCTATCTATCTATAATTTCATTTAAGCTCTTTGGCCATAATTACTATGACAATCAAATGTAGATAAGCTACAAGTTGGGTCACGCTAATTTTTCCGTGGTGCCTGGGTACTGAGTTTGCCCCTACTTAGTAAGTGGAAATTATGTCTTTCAGATTCCTCCGGCATTATTTTCATATTTAAAGTTTTATTAGAAAGTTACTCATAGACTTCAGCGCCTAGTATGGTAAAAGGCGACTTTTTACCCGAGTAGGTACCAAAAAAATCACAGCTATAACTTTAAACTGTGTTTGATGAATTTGGCATGAAGATAGTTGAAGACCCGTAATTAAACATAGGCAGGCTACTTTACATTCCGGACGTAGTCGTAGTCAAAAGCGAAATATTTTTTATAATATAGGGAATACCTTCATTGTGCGTACGGCTAAGGAGTGGAATTCCCTGCCGGAGTCTGTGTTTCCCGACAGCTACAACCTAGGTGTCTTTAAGTCAAGAGTGAATAGGTTACTTTTAGGTAAGCTTGCTCCATCTTCGATCACATCATCACTTACAAAAGGCCAAAGGCGAACCTAATTAAAAAAAAAACTTTTCGTTATATTATATTATTTCTTCGAAAGTGCCTGGGCCGCTCTTTCCATCGTAGATCTAATCGCTTATTTTCAGGCGTAATCAAGGTCTGAACTGGCTCATCAGTAATAATAAGAAAACCAAAAAATAAAACTGACTTCCCACAAAAACACTGCAAAATAAAAAAAAAAACTTCAATTTCGGTAGTCTGTGTCTTTGGTTCTGTATTTTCGTTTTTTGACACCGACTTCCGAAATTAAAGTTATAACTATAGACTATGCAGTGTTATTTTGAGAAGTCGGCTTATCTCACTTTTTAGCGGGTCGGTTTGTAATTTATCTAGTTACAAAAGCCTAAATATCAACTGCTTCGCCTTTCACAAAATATTGCTTTTCCCGATGCGGGCCGATAATTATTGAGGAGTTCTCCTGGTACTTCACCATATGAATTGTGACGAACATAAACACCATAACAAACTCCTCCTTTTTCGATGTCAGTTAAAAACAATGTATGCAGTGCAGATAAAATTTGTGGGTTTCCCTCCAATTTCCCGGGATCCCATCATCATAAAAATGGGTCCAAAATTGGCGGACAAATCAGTTAGCATACGTAAAACAAGAACATCAATACGCATTATTAAAGATAACTAAAAATCTGCTCATGGGATCTCGATCAAATTTAAATGGGACCACACAACAAGTACAAGATCTCGAATATAAAAGAATTACTAAAATCGGTATGTACACTCAATCAGAAGTTGAGGTAACACACATTAACAACAAAAATACAATCGAATTGAGAACTTCCTCATTTTTTTGAAGACTGTTAAAAATTTAAAAAAAAAATGGTTGTACTAAATTCTCTGGGTCAGTTAGTATATTACGAGTATGGTAGCTTCTACCCGCGCCTTAGTTTGAGTGGGAGGGTTATCCCGCGTAAATATCAAATACGCGGGAATTTCGGGATAAAAAATAGCCCATCTGTTGTTCCAGTTTATTGTGTAACAAGCCTGAATTATGGGCATCACTAGCGTGCGCCATTTATTCCCTTAGAGATATGTATATATATCAGGTACATAAAAGTACGCAATAGCTTGTACCTGTCTCTTAGTCTTAAGATACATAGATACCCCACCGGGGTTGCGGAAATGTACTAACATGATACCGCGGCCCCGGAACTTACAGGCAGCTGAAAGGACTTCTACTGACTAAAAACTCAGGGTGGGTTTTAAGTCAGTAGAAGTCTGACACTCCCTTCCGCTTAACCCAGAGCGGAAGAAGTTATTCGATGATTTTCCCACCCAGAATAAAAAACAAAAAAAGATATATAGATACACTCAAAATAACTGCTTTTTCTATTACAAATGTACGAGTAAACGGTAGGTTATTATTTCAGTTATTGCAAAAGTTGATATTTTCTAAATGCGTATTTATTAGGAACTCGTTTATTCAAAAAGGTGTAACAAATTGATAAATGCACTTCGTATAGAGCTCTTGGATAACGGAAACTTATGCAAAAATACGATTTTGTTTTAGCTAAAGTTACAGAATGTATCTGGTATTTTCTTTTTTAAAGATTACTAGAATTCACATATTGCTAGGCTGCCTGATGCATGAACCCTACACAAAGAACGCTCAAGGTAGGGTTGTCAGTTTCATCGCCCTGTAAAATTTCATAAGCATACTTTAAATTATTTCAGAAACATATTTTTTTTTTTATATTTTTTTATGATAATTATTATATAAATATAGAAAGCTGATAAAGATAAGCAAATCAAGTATCTTAACTTGGCACACGAGATTGTCGACATGTGGGATATGAACTCGGAAATCATTGTAACGATAGTCATCTCAGCCAATGGCTTAATAGCCAAGAGCCTCGACCAACACCTCAGGGGGCTCTCGTTAGGCAGTTGGATCAAGGGCTTGCTACAGAAAGCGGTACTCCTCGACACGGCGCGTATTGTCAGGAGGTTCCTCTATATGGAGCCGGTAGCTTGGACCCTGTTCCCGATACCGGTGGGCTACTGTTTATTATATTTTTAAATGTTTCTTTTAAAGAATATTTAAAAATGTAATTTGTATGTATATATTGGAAGTAAAGATAATATAAATAATAATAATAATGTACAATAAAAGCACCTAATTTTTGTCAAAAAAAAATTATATAATCATTCAGCCTTTTACGTTCGCACTGCTGGGTACCCACCCCGCGGGTCCAGTGCGTGGTGGTGGAAGTCGCATGTCTTCGTACTTTTGGTCCTACGACATACCGGTTCCCTCACGATGTTTCCCTTCACCGATTTAAGACCGGTGGTCCTGCCGGGGTTGCGGAATTGTTCGAAAGAGTTACCGCGGCCTCGGTACACGAAGGGCTTATGATGGAACACGGATGGGTTTTAGTCAGTAAAAGTCTGACACAGCCTCCCGCTTCGCCCAGACCGAGAGGCAGATATTGGGTGATTTCCCATCCCTAAAAAGCAGTGGTTATAAAATAAATTACACTAGTTATGTGCCTCACGGGGCTCGAATCCACGACCTGCACTACACAAGTCAGGCACGTAACTACTAGGCTACCACTATTCTTAAAAATAATAATAAATCTTCAGAAATATGGCGTGTTTTTTTTAAAATGATCGCGTTATCTACGCACAGTGACGCAAACTGTATTATTTACCAGACACGGCGCAGTGGACCGAAACGCAGACAAGCGTACGGAATACTAAGCAGAAATTATCGCAGTAAAATATTCTGTGAATTTGTTACAATTCCGTATTCCGCCCGGGACTGGACCGGCAATTATCCGGCTTTCAGCGTGATATCCGGTGGCCGCTTTCTGCGACCGGCGCACTTTTAATTTGGCACTTGCGTTTTTTTCGCGTCAACGGAAGGATCTGTTTCGATGTACTTCGGTGAACGTCGCTGAATATCAATATGATTGCAGCTATTATGAATCGAAATTTGAAATCTTTACTTGAAAAAATATAGGTGGCTATGGTATTGATAGTCTTATTTAATAAAAACCATTGCAAATTTGAATTTGCAATGGGTTTTATTAAATAAGACACAATTATGTGTATTTCTTGAACTGGTGTATTGAAGAACTAGCTCTGCCCCACGGTTTCACCCGCGTTTATCAACATCTCAACAAAACAAACTTGATGAACAAAAGGCTTGATGTTGAAAAACAAAGTAGCATACGTATGACCCTGGGTCTTCAACTATTCTTATTCCAAATTTCATACAAATCGGTGCAGTGGTTTAGCTGTGAAAATGAAACAGACAGACAGACAGACCCCGTATTCCTACAGTTGCCCTTATCCAGCAAGAATTGGTGTTTACTGCTCTGAGGCGTGCTTGGAACACAACGCGCCGTAGACTCGGCGCCCATTATTTAACCCTACGATCATTCATGATTAAAATATATAACATAATACACTAAGTAAAGGTAACAAGGCAAATAGAACTAATTGCCAGTTTAATAAGAATACCAGAATGAAATCCAGTAGCGTAGAGAAGGGAATTAATCTAATCAGTTTCCATTATAAAACTAACCACTATTGTTACGACGTCACAAGATATGATATGCGATACATCGGTGCTACCTGCGCCCGAGCGTTTTGTACAAATGTACAGTCAGATTGTATCAGAAGTAAAACTTCAACTGTAAAACTCGCCCTTACTGCTAAGAAATGGAGCTGCTAACTGGTTTAGTGTACGTATAGTTGGTTGTACTAGATCATAATCTACCACCTACCCTCTGCGACCCATGACGAACACAATTATAATCACGACAATTACTATAAATATTGTCGTTGAACTTTGCAGGTGGATCCAAGTAAAATATTGTGATAAGAATCTGCACATTGTTCTTATGGATGAGTAGATTTTATGTATAATTGAATTCAGTTAGTTCGATTATAATAATTACAATTTGTCTGGTCTTGAAAACTTCGCAGAGAAATATTTTATTACTAAACTTACTGTCCCAAAGCTCCCGCTCCACTAGGTATTTCCAAACTTTTGTAAAATTATTTTTACAGTGAACTAACATCTAGTTTGGTATAAAAACAATTTTACGAAATTCGGTGTGACTTAGTAAAGGAGTCCAGTTAGTAATTTCATAATTTTCGCGGAATAAAAAGTAGCTTATATGTTAATCCAATCTGTCTTATATCTTTTGGTCAAATTTCATCCCGATCCTTTCACTCTAACCGGATGCATTTGAATACTAGATATTGTTTTACAGGAAACGACTGCCTAATACTGGCCTTCAGGACCCAGCAACTGGGTGACACGATACCCCGTAGCTAGGTATAGCTGGTATCTGATGTTCTAGCGCAGGGCTTCCCAAACTTATTTTAACTGTGACGCCCTCGGCAAGTTGTCATATTTTTGCGACGCCTCTTGCCATACATTTGCCTACTAGTTGTAGTTCTAGTCTAATAAAAATTTGTCAGGATAACTCCAAATAGCATCTAAATTTTTTATTAGGAAATAAAGAGCAATACTTGAAAACAAAACATTGAGATCGCCTAGCCTGGGATAATACCGCGGCGCCTCAGGGCGTCGCGACGCACAGATTGGGTAGTGTTCTAGCGTATATTGATGTTAATATGGATATTCCACGGGATTCCGACTGATACTACGAGATTTTATTGAATTTAATTATTTTTGTCAATATGTATAAAAATGGTTTATGTAAGCCAATAAGCGCATGAGCGACATAAACTTTACAACTGTAAATGTTTTTGTACAACTTCAGAATAAAAATGTTTAAATTATTGTTGATTGAATAATAAATTGTTACGTAAAAAAAATATATGTAGTTTAATGAATCAAGTTTATCTATCTATTATACTATCCTTAATCCCGTCCTTCTTATATTTACCCGTCAGAAAGGAAGTATAATATTTCATTAGTCCCGAAGGCGAGAATAGTTTTTTTATGATTTTACTACTTAAAATCCAAATTCCGGGACTCGGGGAATATCCATATTATTCTAACTTAATGCAAGTACATAAAACAGCTCTACCTATTCCGATCTCTGATTATGATAGACACCCGTCCACGGACAGAACTGGGAAGCGTTTCTTCACCTTTAAGATCACCTCTTAAGCGTTACAGAATAACAAATATTTATTGCAATACGTATATTGAACATTACGTTTGACACGGTCTCAGTTCCATTCCCCAGTGAACTGGAGTATATTGATCCGTCGCAGTGCAAATAAACAAATCCTTTGCTTTTTAATTCGATGTGTAATTCAAAAGAAAGGGTCGGTTGCAATGTTTGCCAACAAGTGTTACAATGTAAACACAATAGTTTGCGACCGAGATTAGGTGCTCCCCGATTGGAGAGTGACGTCAAACCAAAAATTATAACTGAGTTGTAATATTCTTAGGAATAATGGCTGCTGCATTTTCTTGCATTAATAACGACTACCCGAGTTGATCTTCACACTTAACAAGCTCAGACCGTGGAGAGTACCTTTGATCATTGACCGCCCATCGACCCACTTTAATTATCTAACTTTTTTTATATTCTTTATCGGCTTGCGTTTAACCACCATCTCACCTGATGGTAAGCGATAATGTGGTCGAAGATGAAGCTTGCTTACCTAGAAGTACCTACTCCTGACTCATCACATATTACCACTCTTGACTCATTACTCATTTTTAAACTGCTGATAATAAATAATAATATAAGTTATTTCCTTTTTTTCTAATTATTTACTTACAAAATTATTTTTTTAGGGTTCCGTAGCCGAATGGCAAAAAACAGAACCCTTATAGTTTCGTCATGTCTGTCTGTCTGTCTGTCTGCCCGTCCGTCCGTATGTCACAGCCATTTTATTCCGAAACTATTAAGACTATACATGTGAAACTTAGTACGTAGAGTATTCTATGAACCGCTTTCCGATTTTAAGAAAAGACATTGAGGTTTCTCTACCATTTTTACATAAAGTCAATCGTTTGAAAGATATACGCTTCCAAAGTGGTAAAATATGTCCGTCCGTCCGTCCCCCCCCCCTTAACTTCCTAAATAATGGAGTGAAAACTCTAAACAAAATATATGTTGTAGATCGTAATGTAAACTTTCAACAAAAATTAGTTTGAACGAGATCGGGTCAGCAGTTTTTGAGATAAAGCATATTTTTAATTCATACTATGGAAAACAAAGTTATTTGGCGTAGTTACTACGGAACCCTTCATGGGCGAGTCTGACTCGCACTTGGCCAATTTTTAAATATTAAATTTTCTAGTCCACCAGTATCGGGAACAGAGTCTAACACACCGGTGAGGTCAGGGCTTATAATAAGTTATTATTATTATTTTGTTCTGTGCATAATATCATATCTACAAAAAGACCAACCAATATGTATACTAACATTATTGGTCAATAAATGACTTCTAATTCTGATTCACGGTCAAAACGACAAGCAGAATTGATTGGCACTTAAAAGTTCAGTTCCACTTGGTATGCTGACTGCTGAGCCAAGCTATATCACTTAAAGTAGTTCGGGTAGTGTAGCCGGCGTCCCGAACACGATATTAACGACGTTTAGTGGCACAGCGGGGGACAGCAGTCAGCTTAACAATGCACATCTCCCCATCCCCACATTTTATTCTATTACACTTTTGAATATCACCTATTTCGTGCTGACGTTCCCGAAAAATACATGATCCATGGATTTTTGCTAATTCCCGTGTAACTTATAATTTCTGCCAGTGGCGTAACCTTTGCGAAAGTCCGAGCAATCAGGAAATTATTCCAAGAGCACTCACTCTCCAAAATGCGTATTTTGAAGAGTGAGTGCATGCATGTCCAAATTTCATTCATCCATCATATTTTGATCCAGTATTTTTAGCGTAAAAGTAACAAACAGACATATACAACGTGTAATTTAAAGGGTATATACATACCGAGTGCACGGCTTCTTTGGATGATAACAAACGATATGGCAAGGGTTTTGTAATCCTATGTCTACATGTGTGGAACTTATTAGAAATTTCAATACATTGATACCAGAGACCGCATTTTTCAAATTAAGAAGAATGAAGAGAATTATCATTTTATTGGCAAGTGACGTGGAAAGAGATGACCCTCATAGTGCTGTGACATGTTTGTTATTACTGGTATTCAAGAAACATATGAAACCGATAATTTGGGGTCAATTCTGTGAGTCACTTATTTTGAGCTGAAACTTTGCATAGAGACTCCATACCAGATATTCTCTTCAGTCCCTTTGGATAGATATGGGGTTTCCATTACACGTTGTATAATAATACAACATGAATGGAATAGTACAGTCAACTTTTGCTTCACGTATTAATACAATTATATATTTAATAAATGTTGTAATGTTTAATTACTGCTAATAAGTGGAATATCCTGTCGAAGTGTCGAGCCGGTGTTTCCTGATTGCTGAAACTTGACAAAAGTGTATAGGTTACTTCTAGGCAAGCTCCATAGTCGGCTACATCATCGCATTCCATCACATGATTTTGAGGACAAACGTGAGCCAAGACACAGAGGAGACTTGCATTTGGTACCAGCACCCTGCCTAAGCTTGCATTTTTACGATATAAAACGCCAACAAAGCAAGGCCGGCCAAAGTTCTCCATCGGGTTTCTTTCCGCCTGCGACATTTGGCGCTTCAAATTGCACCGTTTGATCAGCCCTTTGTGAGCCTTAAGACTATTAGGACAACGAGATTACACGGGAGGCGCGCGCGCAGCCGACCGTAGCAATGCGATTACATCGACATACTCTCCCGCCCCGCGCCGCAGTTCCCGTCAGCCCCCAAACACGACAACCCCTATTTTTTGATCTGTAACTGGATTTCGTCCGCAGAACGTTTGAGGAGCGCTAAAATGTGTGCTCGCTTACCCGTTGATAAATTCAATAGTTTTCGGATTTCTTTGTAGGTTTTAGATACAAAATTCTTCAAAATTCGATATCTAAATTCTATAGTAAAGTGATTCAAAAACAGATTAAAATTACGTATCTGTTTCTGTGTTTCCTGATAGCTATCAGTGGCGAAGGCTCCATACAACTCGATTCCTACCGGCTTCCCTTTTGAAATATGGCAAATATTAGTCTATTATTTTATATATTAATATATAAACAGTAATCTATTATTTTCAATTAAACAAATAATTATTTACGAAGTTACAAGATTTCGAAGTCAGCCACAGGGCCACAATTACTGGAATTCACGCATCACACTTGAGCAAGGTAAGCATTTTTTGGTCCGACTTCCCTTTTATGAAAATTCACCCTTTGCCACTGATAGCTATATAACCTGGGAGTCTTTAAAACTAGAGTGAATATGTTACTTGTAGGTAAGCGTGCTTCATCTTTGACCCATGTGGTCGATCACTTACCATCAGCTGAGATGGTGGTAAAACGGAGATCAATAAAAACACAGTATCAGCGATGTCTATAAAACCTCAAAAAATCGTCGCCCTAGTATATCTGGCGGCATTTTAGCGCCCAGCAGCCGACTTTTAATTGTCCCTAAAATGAAAGCTGTATTCTTTATCGTTTCAACAATAGGGTCTATTTTCGCGTGCCACCCTAGGGGCCTGGGGTGTGAATGTGATAGTCCCAAAGGTCTTGTTAGTGTGTTGTAGCAGTTTGCGAGAATTGTTGTGTTATTGTTTCTAATGTGACATCCCACAGGAATGCTCCCCGCTCCGCCGGGGAGTTCTATCAATCACTATATATATATACTGTTTTTCCTAAAGCTGAAATTCGAATAAAGAACGAGATTGTTCGTTTTTTGAAACCGGATGATTTGTTTTTAAATGAAAATAAATCTAGAAATACAATCCTATTTTAAAATCATGTTTTTAGGGTTCCGTAGCCGAATGGCAAAACAGAACCCTTATAGTTTCGTCATGTCTGTCTGTCTATCCGTCCGTCCGTATGTCACAGCCATTTTATTCCGAAACTATTAGGTAAGGTAGATGTATTCTGTGAACCGCTTTTTGCTTTTAAGAAAAAAGTTAAAAAGTATTTAAAATAGAAGGGAGCTCCCCATACATGGAACTGAAACCTATATGAGTATGGTATTTATAGACAGGTCTTTAAAAATAGCATTGAAGTTTCTAAAACCACTTTTTCATAAAGTTAATCGTTTAAAAGATATTTTTGGAAGTGCCAAAGTGGCAAAATGTGTCTCCCCCTGTAACTGCTATAATAATGGAGTGAAAAATCTAAAAACATATATGCTGTAGATCTGAATGTAAACTTACAAGGGAAATTGATTTGAACGAGATCGGGTCAGCAGTTTTTGAGATACAGCATATTTTCTAAAACCGCAAATATAACTTTGTAATTCCTACAAATGCTATGAAAAACAATGTTATTTGGCGTAGTTACTACGGAACCCTTCATGGGTGAGTTTGACTCGCACTTGGCCTATTTTTTTATTTTCTTAAATTACTATAGGTACCTACCTAAGCGTATTCATGAAATCTTGGTAGGAACTAGCCAAATGCTTACTTTTAGCAGATGCTAAAATTAAGCATTGGCTAGTACTCTAGTTCTATAATAATAATAATAATATAATAATAAATCTTCTTGCTTCTTCCTACTACGGGATAATTTAAATGTAGCATTTACTAAAATGAAATAAAATAAGTAGTACACATTGTTATTTTTTTTATAAATTCTTAGCTTTTAACACAATCTTATACGAACACAGCTTACAAAATTAACTTAAGGTACCTATATCTAGGGTTGCCACCCGTACTTTATTATAAAGTATTGTACGTTATTTCAGGTAATTGTACTCTATACTTTATGAGAACAATAAAGTACACGAAAATACTTTATTTCGCATGATTAGATTTCTTTGGGATTTCGAATACTTTGGTCGTAATAAAAAAAGCGTCTCTGAATTTGATAAAAAATGAATTACACATTTACTTTAATTTAAATATAGAAGAATGTAAAGATGCTGTTCAATTGTTTAGTAGAGATACTAATTTGATACAAACTGCAAAAAGTAATAAAAAATATGTTTTTAAACATAACTAGGTGCCCACCCTGGCTTCGCCCAGGTGCAATTTTTCTTTCGGTATCATACAGTTTTCTTTCCAAACCCTATCCAGACAATTATTACGAACACAACAAAAAATAATTAGTCAAATAAATGCAGCCTTTCTGAACTAATGCGCTTACTAACGTACATATACATTGTTCCTTCAACGTACGTTACGTACATATAGGCTCAAGAAAATTGGGGGCTCATTTAGATGTATATACGCTTATAAACTTCCCAGTCATGTGCAAGAGCTAAGCCTCAATAAATTTAAAACATTTTTGAAGCAGAAACTTTGCCAAAAAGCTTTTTATTCTGTTAAAAACTATCTTGCGTACAAAAATGCTTGGGATTGAGGTGTTCCAATTACATCTGTTTTGTTTGATTTTTTACTCATTTCTTTTTTGTATTATAATGATTATTTCATATACATTTTGACATGACAATATTATTTACTTTTTCAAGTAATAGAATATACTTTTTTTTTACTTTACCATTTTTAATTTTGTTTGTACAAGATGACAATATTATTTTCTTTTCAAGTAATATATTTTATTTTTGTAAAATGTTGTGAATGTGAGAGCAATGTGGGATAACAACGAATATTATGAATAGATTACCGCAGTTTGAGTGCTTTATACGGCCTACCCAAATGTCCTTACTTTGGTATTGTTCGTCAAATCGTTGGTTCTAAGTTGAGCTACGCGATATTTGACAAATGCTTGCACTGTTTGGACGGGCCTGCTCAAATCTGTGTGATTCTGTCCTCTAAAGGGCGCCATAGACATAAACTTACGTGGCTCTCATATGATTTGACCACTACAGATTGTATGGACTTTAAAAGAGGCGTTGACCTCTGAGTTTCTGAGTTTGTTTCAGTGTTTCTTCTCAGAGTAGTCAGTTAGGAAACACTGGTCTCATCTAGTTTACATTTACGAAAAAAAAGACGTGTGAAATTGTTATTTATAACCTATTTGCAAAATAAACACCATTATTTCATTCGGCAATAATTTTTTAGTAAGCAACCCGCCCTGGCGTCGCACGTTTTCTTTACAGAAAATATAAAATAGCCTATGTTACTCTGAGGAGATGTAGCTTTCGGTAAAATTGGTTGAGTAGTTTTTGAGTTAAATCGTAACAAACAAAAAATCAATCATCTTTCCTCGTTATAGGTATATAATATTAATTTAGATGATAAGGATTAATACCGTATTTGTGTAAATACCTTTAACATTACCGCTTTATAATTGCCAATTAAAAAAAAAAAAGTAAAAGTATAGACATAGGTAGGATGTTATCTTTAACATATAGACATATCCCATCGCGGGCTTTTCTGTAGGCATATATGTATAAGATACACAATTCCACCATACATTGATATACTACATAAACTTTCGGACTCCCCTGGCTCGGAAGCGAGGCGCCCGGTCAAATCACGGCGACATGAAATTAATTTCGTTGCGCATTATTTTGATTTTGCTATATCTCCTAAGGTATTCATTTAATTTGCATGGAGTAAAGGGAAAAATTAATCTTCATGAAATGTTCAAGCCAACTAACGTTTTTAAAATTATAAGTATTAATACAGTATTTACTTTTTTGTAGACCTTTTTAAGATGTATAGTACTGTAGTACATTATTTTGATCTATGTCGTACGGTTCAACCAGCGTTTGCAATATAAGCGCAAAAAAAAAAATTGTTTATTAAGACATCACATTAGAAACCTCTAAAATTATCATTGTTTCTCTACTATATTGTGCATGTATTATACATATAAACCTTCCTCTTGAATCACTCTATCTATTAAAAAAAAAAGCACATCGAAATCCGTTGGGTAGTTTTAAAGATCTAAGCATACGCGGAAAGCGACTTCGAAAATAAATTGTACTTTATTTTGATGCTATGTACTTTTTTTTTCTTACCTATTTTAACCTATGTACTTTAACTGCACAAAAAAAAGGTGGCAACCCTACCTATATCAAACTTACAATGCTCTTGTCACACAAAGTCAGTCAATGAGATACGATATTTTTCTAATCACAAATCATTTGAAGCATCAAAGTCAAAAGCAAATCAATGTCCCCTCATCAGAAACTGACATAATAGTTACGTTTCCGAGCCACCAAACCGTCACTCATACATTACAATATTACTGGCACACGCCCGTAATTTGCGCATTACGTCACAAGGCTGCCCCCGCGCCGATGACTCGCGTGAGACCACACGCGTCAACCCTACACACTTCATTGACCACCAATGGATACCACATAATCCTCTCTAATACCGCCAAACTGGACGATATCAAACCTTATTTGTAGGACCATAGTGTAGCTACAGCTGTAGGACTTCAACTGGTTTGGTCTTCAATGTAAGTGTTAAGAAGAAATTAAGCTCACTGATACGTTGCAAATTCTGCGTGGGAATTAACTTTACTGTTATGACTATAGAATGATAGAAATATGATTTATATGGAGTATCTAGTAAGTGAGGAATTTAAAGTCATCATCAGTAAATGCAAGTGATTAACAGCTCTTTTGAACTTAATTCCATGTTCCTGTACTAAGAGTTAGGGCCATCAAACAAGATGATAAATGCATTTGATAATACGCAAGATATAAATTTCAATCACTGAAGTGGGATTGGTTTTTAAAAACGATTTCTAAAAAAACTTTTTACCAAAAAATTAGACCGACCTCCAAAAAATACTGCAAAGTGAAAAATAACTTTAATTTCGGTAGTCGGTGTCTTTAGTTTGGTATTTTCGTTTTTGGCACTGACTTCCGAAATTAAAGTTATTTTTCACTTTGCAGTGTTTTTTGCAAGTCGGTTTAATTTTTTGGTAAAAAGTTTTTATTTCACTCGTTTTAGTTGGTCGATTTATAATTTACCTAGTTACAAAAGCCTAAATCTCAGCTACTTATAACCTTTTACAATATATTGCATTTCCCAATGCTAGGCCGTTAATTGTTGAGGAGTTCTCCTGGTACTTCACCATCAGCTTCACTTCACCATATGCATTGTGACGAGCATATTGTGCTTAATAACCATATTCAAGTAGGTAATCGAAGCGGAACCCATGAAATACTTATTATTCCTACTTATACAACGTGTAATTTAAAGGGTATATACATACCAAGTTCACGGCTTATTTAGATGATAACAAACGATATGTCAAGGGTTTTGTAATCCTATGTCTACATGTGTGGAACTTATTACAAATTTCAATACATTGGTACCAGAGACCAAAATTTTCAAATAAAAAAGAACGAACAGAATTATCATGTTATTGGCATGTGACGTGAAAGTTATTGTGACCCTTGTAGTACTGTGACACGTTTGTTATGATTGGTATTCAAGAAACATATGATACCGATAATTTGGTATCATTTCTTTGAGTCACTTATTTTTAACTGAAACTGTGCATAGAGACTCCATACCAGATGTTGTCTTCAGCCCTTTCGGATAGATATGGGGTTTCCGTTATACGTTGTATATTGAGTAGTTCCAGTGGCCATCTGTGGTCTTCATCATCAGGTCCACTTCACAAATGGTGCTTTTCGAATGCAACTACACAAGTTACTACAAAAAATACTCAAATCACTATAGGTGTGCCTATAACATTTGAAGAGTTTTCTCAATTTCTCCAGGATCCCATCATCAGATCCTAACTTGGTGGCAATGGGACCAATTTTAAAGTATACCCTATCAAACAAAAAAAAAACCTAAATCGGTTCATCCGTCTTCGAGTAATCGGTGACCATACATAAAAAAATAATATACGTGTCGAATTGACAACCTCCTCCGTTTTTTTCGTCGGTTGAAAAAGTTTCGATCATTTTATAATTTGCTCAGTACCTTTAGAATATAATATAATAATATAATATTCCACAACTTTTCACACAACGCCATCTAGTCCCAAACTAAGCAGAGCTTGTGGTATGGGTACTCGACAACTGATAAACATACATATATATTTCTAAATACATACATATTATAGATAAATTACACCCAGACAAAGAACAAATGACCGTGCTCATCACACAAACATTTGTCCTAGGTGGGAATCGAACCCACGACCTTGCGCATAGCAGTTAGGGCCACTGACCACTTTACCAACGGGCCTGTCTTATATATATAAACAATTAAGTACTGAAATAATTATTAGTCATGATCATAGAACCATCGAAAACCAAAATGCAAGCCTGTCAGTCAGCCTTTAAAGTAAGAGTGAACAGCCATCATCTGGGCTCGCTCTCATCAATCGCGTACCATTAGGTGTGATCGAAATCAAGAGCGGGAATACTAAATTTAAATATTTTTTATTGATACAAAGTTGCATAAATTTATAATAATACATACATTAATACATTAACTTAATCTTCTCATCACATCTCATTTAGGTAATAAACAATAAATAAAACTCATAAATATATTTAATTATTTAGTTCACGCATCAAACGCGTGAGCATATGGACTGACGTCACCGACGGCTGAGGCGGCGGGCGCGGGGTGGAGCACCGGCGCGCAGCAGACGGCGAGCAGCGCCACTCACTCGATCAGACAGCTTCTAAGGCACACGCGTCCCTCTTTCGACCCCTCACTGTAACGCTACTTATTTTTGCTATTCAAATATATATTTTCATATTATACAGTCCACTTATTTCATTCATCACCCTGAGATCTTAAACATGGTCCTTCTACCGGGGAAAATCTAGGAGTAAAGATAAATAAGCAGTCTTCAAGTGAACCGTTGAAGTGGATTCAAACGCCAACTGTCATCGATCAGCAAAACTGCAAAATCACTGTTGCTGTTCGAAGAAGTCAATCGGAGTAACGGTTAAGGACCTCTGTGAGTTCGTTCCAATTATTACCTTTTCCTATTATCGGTTTAACAAGTCTGTTTTAAATTTAATTCTATTCCCGCCTATTTCGCTTCTAGACAAACAATTGGTTGCTAGCGTTCTATTCATTTCAAGCAGGGTTTAAATAATTTGCTATTGCTTAACGCCCGTATTCTATCTAGCTACTTTGTTATTTGTGTATCGCGATTAGTCAGCGCGCTTTTACCTGCCATTTGCCAACCGGTCAAACCAGTTTTTTTTTTCATACGGCGACGTACCTCCTTTGTTCTCGCATCAGCTGTGTTTGCTAACGATTTACTTAACTTTTTTATTTTATGCAACATAATTACTTAACTGTTTACTCGTCAGCTGGTTATTCTTTACAAACGATTTACTCGAGAATTGTTGCTTAATTTGATCGTTTTGCTATGAAATATACCGTTTTTTTTAAATCTATTTAGTTTTAAAGTCTTTCCATTTCACAAACCAAGGTTCAATATGGATACCGAGAAGCTAGTGAAACAGCGTAGTAGCATTAAAGCGAAGCTAACCAGCTTTGAAAAGTACTTAATGGTTCTTTCTTCGTCAAAGCTCATATCCGAACTACAACGGATAGATTTAGAAGGCCGTTTGAGCAAATTTGAAGCCTTGTACGACGTTTTCGATGCATTACAGATGGAGATCGAGCTAGCTTCGGAGACCCCCGAAGACGAGTACGTGGAACGAAATCAGATTGAAGAGTGGTACCATTCACTGATCACCAAGGCGCGCAGCCATCTCCAGACCAGCAGTGCTGAGCGTGAGGGTTCGAAGACGGGCACTACAATGGAGAAGTCAGGTACATCGTTTAAATATAACTTTGTTCGCTTACCAAAAATTGATCTACCGCAATTCGACGGAAGTTATCAGTGCTGGCTAGAATTTAGGGATACATTTCTTTCTTTGATACACAACAGCGAATGTATCGATAATATTAACAAGTTTCATTATCTCCGTGCATCCCTTAAGGGTCGCGCGTCAGAGGTAATTAAAAACATCGATTTTAAGTGTGACAATTATGAGATGGCTTGGGACTTGTTATGTGATCGCTATAATAATAATCGCATTTTAATAAATAATCATGTGCCGGCTCTGTTTGATGCAGAACCCATAGTAAGGGAATCATCAACTTCTTTGCGATGTCTCATCGACATCATAAATAAGAACATACGGGCCCTTACGACCTTAAAGGAGCCAACGGAGCACTGGGATACACCGATAATATTTATGACGTCGAGAAAATTAGATTTAAATACAAACCAAAAATGGGAAGAGTACCGTAATTCACTGTCAGAATCTCCAACATTATCAAAATTAATATCATTTATTAGTGGTAGGGCCGATTTATTAGAAACACTAGAGATCAACCAAAATAAATTAACCACAAGTGTGAATAATAACAAAAAAGTTTTATCATTTCAAACACAAAGGAAAAGCAAGAAACCCACTTAGAAAATAAAAAATCAGTAACTGAGAATTTACAGGAGAAATTAAAATGTCCGTTATGTTCAAACGATCATCTTTTATACACTTGTGACTTATTTAGAGGATTACCCACTGAGTCGCGAATTAAAAAGGCAAAGGATTTACAGGTCTACCTAAATTGTTTGCGCTCTAGTCATGTGACCAAGAAGTGTCGATTAGCTGGTTGCAAATATTGCAAATCCAGGCATAATACTCTCTTGCATGTTGAACCGACTGAGCAGCCTTATCAAGACCCCATGCCGTCAACGTCAAATAGCGTCGCCTTACCTTACCAATCGCTACTTCAAATAGTGTCGTCTTATCAGCAGATGCAAAACATCATACTAGTACACTCAATGTATTGCTGTCCACAGCTATCGTGAGGGTGGTGAGCAACAACGGTGAAAGAGTCAACGCTCGATTCCTGCTTGACAACGGTAGCACGGCCAACTTCATGACAGAGAGCCTCTGCACCAAACTGGATTTGTTACGACGTAAAACTACCTCCACTGTCACAGGTATCAACCAACAGTCTTCCTATAGTACTCAGTCTTGTAATCTAAACATTGAGTCTTCTAATGGTGACTATAGGATTAATTTGGACTGCCTAATTTTACCTGAGATTACGAAACTTCTGCCAACCTCTAATGTCGAGATGAAGAATATTCCTATTCCGTCAGGCCTTCGTTTAGCTGACCCCACATTTAATATTCCATCTGTCGTTGACATCTTAGTAGGCGCAGATATATTTTGGAGTGTTATAGGTAGAGGTACTGCTACTATTGATTTAGGCAAGTGGATGCCGAAGCTATGTGACACCAAATTTGGTTGGATAGTGTCTGGTCCAGTTTCTCAACTTCGTTCGTCTCGTACACAAAGCTCACACTATTGTAATTTTACCCACTCAATCGAACAACCAGATTTGACGAAATTTTGGGAGCTAGACTCCATTTCTCCTAAGCTCTCTTTGTCTCAAGAGGAACGGGACTGTGAATTAAGTTTTAAACAAAAAACCATTCGTAACGCTAACGGTAAATTTATAGTTACAATGCCCTTGAAAGCAGATCCAAGAGTATTAGGGAACTCGTACTATACGGCAAAACGCCGTTTTCTGTCGCTAGAGCGTCGCTTTCAACGGGACTCTGAATTCAAGGCCAAATACATCGAAGTCATGGATGAGTACGAACGCCTCAGTCATATGTGCCAAGTGGACAGCAAGTCAAACCCTCATTCAAACCAGTATGCCGAATACTTCATACCTCATCATGGAGTAATTCGCGAATCAAGTTTGACAACGAAGCTGAGAGCTGTATTTGACGCATCTGCCATTTCTTCCTCTGGAGTATCACTTAACGATATTCAAATGGTAGGGCCCAAGGTACAGGATGATTTGTTTTCAAAAATTGATTGTTAAGATTTCGCCAACACAAGTATGTTGTTTTCGGTGATGTCGAAAAAATGTATCGTTGCATAGAAGTGGCTGATTCACAGAGACCATTGCTGCAAATCATTTTTAGAAGGGATCCCAAAGAACCGTTAAAAACGTACAGACTAAACACAGTCACTTATGGAACATCATCTGCGCCTTACCTAGCAACGAAATGTCTGGTTAGTCTTGCAGACGACGCTCCCACAAACGGCGTGAGGTCTGCAATTTCACGAGATTTTTATGTGGACGATTATTTGGGCGGTAATTCGACAATTTCAAAAACGACAGATCAGGTGAAACAAATCAATTCTATTCTTTCATCTACCCACTTCTTCTTGCGAAAGTGGCAATCCAATAGTTCAGAAATCCTGGAAGCAATAGGTGGCTCAGAAAAATCCAGTTCATTAGACTTATCCAGTCACTCCCATTCATCTAAAACTTTAGGTTTGCACTGGCTGTGTAAGACTGACACTTTATCATTCTTAATTAATATTTCAGCAGTAAAGAAAATAACAAAGCGTCACATTCTTTCTGTGATCAGTCAGGTGTTTGATCCCCTAGGACTGGTTGGCCCTTGTATTGTTGAAGCAAAGTTAATAATGCAACGACTATGGGTTGAGCAGTCCGGATGGGATGATGAAGTCTCACCTGAAATAATAGAGATGTGGTCTACTTTTGTTCGTACACTTCCCAGTCTGAACAGGTTAAACGTTCCACGATGGGTCTGCTGCAACCTAGCAGTGGAACATGAATTGCATATTTTTTGTGATTCCTCAGAAAGGGCATATGGTGCATGCATATATGTTCGGTCAGTATGTAGTGATGGATCAGTATGTGTACAACTTTTAGTGTCCAAAAATCGCGTAGCGCCAATAAAGACTGTAACTATTCCGCGCCTTGAACTTTTTGCTGCGCTATTAGGTACAAGACTGTGTACTACCGTAATGGAATCTCTAACTATGCCTATAGTTAAGCGACTATTTTGGAGCGACTCGATGATCGTATTGGGGTGGCTTAACACATTACCAAATCAGCTAAAACCCTTTGTACGTAATCGAGTCGCTGAAATTCAGGAAAGCACTGCCGGTGACAGCTGGAGATATGTACCATCGAAGGACAATCCGGCGGACCTTGTTTCTCGCGGGACGAGGGCCGATTCTATCGGTGAATGCTCGTTATAGTGGTCGGGCCCTAGTTTTTTGTAAGTCTGTGAAAGTAGCTGGCCGTGTATGCCCTGTAATAGCGTGAAACACGATCTACCAGAAGTAGTGTGTAATTTCACTAATCAAAATAATACTAGTATTAATTCTAATCAATCACATAATAATTCAATAACTAATTTAATTCATAATCATTCCAATTTCAATCATCTTCTAAGAATCGTTGCCTACATCAATAGATTTATATTTAATTTAAGGAATAATCATTGCAAATTGGTTGGTTCGCTCTCTAGTGATGAATTAGATAAAGCCTTCACGTGTTTACTGTATAGTGCACAAGCGGAGATGTTCCCAAAAGAGTACAACGTTTTGAAGGCCGGAAAATCTCTGTTCACTGACACCATTTTTAGACCAAAAGGGAATTATGCGCGTAGGCGGCAGACTTGACAATTCGCCTTACGATTTTAATACGAAACATCCAGCTTTACTTTGCAGTAAACACCATCTGATAAATTCTGTTTCATATGCAACATAAAAATTGCTTCACGCGGGTCCGCAATTGTTGTTGGCAAACATGCGACTCAACTATTGGTTTTTAGGCGGCAGGAATCTTGCTAAGGCTGTCGTCAAACAATGTGTAAAATGCTTTAGATACAAGTGCCAAAACATACAACCAATTATGGGTCAACTTCCATGCTCTAGAACAATTATCAATTTTCCATTTTTTTACTGTAGCGTTGACTATGCTGGCCCAGTGCTGATAGCTGACCGGAAGGGTCGCGGTTGTAAGCTAACAAAGTCATATTTATGCATCTTCGTTTGCCATGCAACAAAGGCAATCCATTTGGAGCTCGTCACCGACCTTACAAAAGAAGGTGTCATTGCTGCACTGAATCATTTCACGTCTCGTCGGGGTAAACCTCACAGTATATTATCCGATAACGGAACGAACTTTGTTGAGGCTAATAATGAGTTATAAAGAATTATTAGTAACTCTGATGTTGCATCTGAAATGGCACAGCAAGGCATTAAATTTGTTTTCGCTCCTCCTCATTCCCTACACTGGCATGGCTGAAGCCGCCGCAAGGTCCACCAAGAACCATTTAAGAAAGTTGCTAAGTCTCACCAACTTCACTTACGAAGAACTGGCAACCTGTTTTTGTCAAATAGAAGACGTTCTAAATTCCCGTCCTCTAACTCCCTTGTCCTGTGATCCATCCGATTTGTCTGTCCTCACACCTTCCCACTTCTTAATTGGTCGAACACTCACGTCTGTACCGTCTTCACAGGTTCCTGACAAAAACATCAGCTGCTTAGACCGCTTCAAAAGGATTGAATACATCCGTCAACACTTCTGGCAGCGGTTTGCTAATGAATATGTTTCCTTACTTCAACAGAAGACTAAATGGCCAGTTGCTTCAGACAGGAAGCTCAAAGAAGGAACACTTGTGCTCATTCGAGACAAAGCACTTCCACCACTTGTTTGGTCACTGGGTCGTGTGGTACGGACATATGCAGGCGTAGCAGACGTGAAGACAAAAAGAGGAGTCATCACAAGAGGGTTCAATAATATTTGCCCTCTTCCCTTCGAAGACGTCAACAGGCGGGAGGATGTGCACGCATCAAACGCGTGAGCATATGGACTGACGTCACCGACGGCCGAGGCGGATAGGCGGGCGGAGGGCGCGGGGTGGAGCACCGGCGCGCAGCAGACGGCGAGCAGCGCCACTCACTCGATCAGACAGCTTCTAAGGCACACGCGTCCCTGTATCGACCCCTCACTGTAACGCTACTTATTTTTGCTATTCAAATATATTTTCATATTATACAGTCCACTTATTTCATTCATCTCGCTGAGATCTTAAACAATTTAGTTATTACTTTTTTTGAGTAAAGTCATCAAATCACTCCTTCCAATTTGAGTTTAGCGGAAGAGAGGGTCAGACTTCTACTGACTGTACGGCATCATTGTATGGGGTAATTCCTCTGAAGTCTCCAGAATTCTAATAGCTCAAAAAATGCATTCGCGCTATTTTTAACATGGACTGGACTGAATCATGTAATGTAAACCAGTGTTTAGTTCACACAAGCTTCTAACGGTTCCTTGCATATACATTTACGAAATCGAAAAATTTGTTAAAACTAATCATTCTCTTTTTGAAGCTAAAGACAACTTAAACAAGCGTAAAGTCACCCAATATTTATTAAAGATCCCTTATACCCAGAATAGAACTGTTCAGACGCAGCTGCGTATATATGGCACCACTTATATATAACTCATTACCGAATTGGATCACTGAATTTCCTTACAAAAAATTTTGCGTAGTCTTAAAAAAGTGGTTGATATCACATAGTTTCTATTCAATTACTGAATTTCTTGATAAAAAGTCATGTCCATCTTATCACTTCAGGAATGCATTATAATGACTATTGAGTTTTGTAAACCTTGTTAATTAATTTATGTTAAATTTTAGTTTAAAAGAAAATGTTATTTACCTACAATTAATTTTCGAGTGTTATTTTATAAGTCAGCACGTTTTACTTTCGATTGTTATTTATAAGTTTACACTAGTAGTATATAACCTTCTGTGTATATTACTGTAGCTGTATAGCTCTGTATATAAATATTTGCACGCCAATTCTAAATGGCAGAATGTATCATGCACTGAATTTTTTGTAACATCTCTACCTACCACATTTTATGCAATGAGTTTATTATATATCTTTGATTTTATGCAAATAAATATGATGATGATTATGACTAGAAACCCACTCCGTTCCTTCAGTTGCCCTTGCGTTCCGGGGCCGCGGTACCTCGTTAGAACCTTCCCGGACCCCGGCAGGAAACGTCCTGTCTGTAGGTACTACCTTAACATTTATAAACACTTCTGTTCGCAAGTTGAGGTCACGCTATATATTTGCCAAAATATTTACATTCGTGATAATACCTAATGCATATAATGTAACAATAATTACCGTCTATAGATTGTTTGCGGATATGCGGAACAGGGTGTAAAGTCCCCCATTCCCATTGAAAAGGGAGGATCCTCCGACCAGACAGGTGTTTTGTCTAGTGGGCAACTGCCCAATGTTTGTGATCGGGTGATTTGTATGTATGCTAGTTGAGCGGTAAACTCTGCTTGCGCGATACAGGATAGTTTGTATGTTGCGAGATAGATGTCGCTACAATTGCATTACTAATAACAAGTAAACAGGAGTTATCACTGATAGTAAAACCCTACACCTACCCTACCCCTACTTTTTAGGGTTCCGTAGCCGAATGGCAAAAAACGGAACCCTTATAGTTTCGACATGTCTGTCCGTCTGTCTGTCTGTCCGTCCGTCCGTATGTCACAGCCATTTTATTCCGAAACTATTAAGACTATACATGTAAAACTTGGTAGGTAGATGTATTTTGTGAACCGCTCTCCGATTTTAAGAGAAAATTTTAATTTTAATACATGGAACTGAAACTGAAAATATATTTTTTTCATGAAACCTATACGTGTGTGGTATCTATAGACAGGCCTTTAAAAATGACATTATGGTTTCTAAAATGACTTTTTCATAAAGTTAATTGTTTAAAAGATATACGCTTCCAAAGTGGTAAAATATGTGTCCCTCCCCCTCTAACTTCTATAATAATGAAGTGAAAAATCTAAAGAAACCATATGTTGTAGATCTTCATGTAAACTTTTAATCAAAATTGGTTTGAACGAGATCGAGTCAGCAGTTTTTGAGATACAGTATATTTTCGAAAACCGCAAATATAACTTTGTAATTCATACAAATACTATGAAAAACAAAGTTATTTGGCGTAGTTGTAAAAATTGTAAATAAGCTAGTTTTAAGAAATTTGTAAGGTTTTTTGTTTTTTTTTTTTCAAATAAATATATTAAGTATGTTATATTTATTATAGTTACTACGGAACCCTTCATGGGCGAGTCCGACTCGCACTTGGCCATTTTTTTATATTTTCACACCTTTTAAACCTTCCCTGTATGATAGGGAACACGATACAAAAAGAGTTAATGAAATCGGTCCACCCGTTCTCGAGTTTTAGCGAGACTAACGAACAGCAATTGCTTTTAGGGTTCCGAGCCGAATGGCAAAAAACGGAACCCTTATAGTTTCGACATGTCTGTCCGTCTGTCTGTCTGTCCATCCGTCCGTATGTCACTGCCATTTTATTCCGAAAGTATTAGGACTATACATGTAAAACTTGGTAGATGAGAGGTAGATGTATTCTGTGAACCCCTTTCCGATTAAGATAGAAAATTTAAAAAATATTTAAAATAAAGGGGGCTCCCCATACATGGAACTGAAACTGAAAATATTTTTTTCATGAAACCTATACGTGTGTGGTATTTATAGACAGGTCTACAAAAATGACATTATGGTTTCTAAAATGACTTTTTCATAAAGTTAATCGTTTAAAAGATATACGCTTCCAAAGTGGTAAAATGTGTCCCCCCCCTCTAACTTCTATAATAATGAAGTGAAAAATCTAAAAAACCATATGTTGTAGATCTTAATGTAAACTTTCAACCAAAATTGGTTTGAACGAGATCGAGTCAGCAGTTTTTGAGATACAGTATATTTTCGAAAACCGCAAATATAACTTTGTAATTCATACAAATACTATGAAAAACAAAGTTATTTGGCGTAGTTGTAAAAATTGTAAATAAGCTAGTTTTAAGAAATTTGTGGGGTTTTTGGTTTTTTTTTTTCAAATAAATATATCAAGTATGTTATATTTATTATAGTTATTACGGAACCCTTCATGGGCGAGTCCGACTCGCACTTGGCCAATCTTTTTGTTTATTTTTGAAAGACACTATTTGGCCTAAGTACCATGTACTCGTCGACATATTGCAATACATGCCTGTCTACTGAGACCCTAAGTTTCGTACTGCTGGTCATGATCTGGGTTTTTGATCTATTCATTGAAAATCCAGCCTCAAGACTTGCTTTGCTCAGATCTTGAAGCATTGCCTCCAGTTCTGAAGATGATGTGGAGAAAAGTATTATAAATATCGTCAGCAAAGCGGAGGTTTGTGAGTTGGTGACCACTAACATTCATGTCCCATGATTGCCATGAATCAGGCAGCTTGTTGAATGCTTCTGCAATGCTCTTGTGCATAGCTTAGGTGAGAGTGGATCGCCTTGTTCACCTTTGTGACACCTTTTTCGATATTTAAATTTGGTCCGGAAACATGCAACTTGATTTTCGCTAAGCTATTACTATAAATGACAATGAGGTCAATTTATGCAAATAATAGGTCTGAAAAATTTAAAGACATACACTAGTTCCGCGTGGTGATTACGGCCGATTCCCTCTCACAGACAAAAGGGTTGTGTCACAGCAAGGTATTATTCTGTAAATGATACCCTTGAATAAAATATTCATTTATGTTAAGCGATAAACAATAAAGAGAATTTTCATAATAGTCACAAAGGGAGATAATTAATACTAAAACAACATGACAAGTCACTTGCAAGTCACCAAGTCCAATGAAAATCCTGATCGCGTATTCGCGCGTTAGTCGCTGTTATTGGAACGATGTGCGACGCCTATTAGAATATGCATAAGTATAAAGACTATACTAGACTACTAGACTATATATACATAGGTACGTGAGTTTTAATTTATCTTTGATTGCTGATATTTTTTTCAGAGAGTGCACACGCATCTGATATTGTATGTGGCTGGTGGTCCGGTGCTTGTGGCTGAAATAGGGACTAAACCGGTCTTGTGAATAGATCAATTGACTCTGAGAGGTTAGTACTTACATACAAAAAAGCCACATTAGAATCAGTTGAGCCATTCCGGAGCTTCGCCCGAACAAACACAGTGACGGACATATTTTTAAAAGTTTTGTTTTGTTTTTAGTGTCATGTAAATAACTCCAAGCACTTGAGAAAATACAGTTAATTTGTAATCCTTATCACACACAGTGACTTCAATTTTGTTTATTATAGATAGAATTGATGTGTGCAAATACATACCACATCATGAGGCTTCTAGCGAAATGGAAAGAAAGGTATAAGTAGTGTTTCACATAGGCCACAAATATCAATCATTCAAGATTTCAAGGTTTTGCAAAAGTTGTAGACACTCATCGTTACCAAGGAAACGGTTATTGCATCTGTTCATAATATTTATGAGATCCAAAATGTGGGCGACCTTGAAGAACGGTACCCACTACGGCCAATCCACCCGCCAACAGCATTGCGCAGCCGTTTGTGTAGCTTGAGCACAGCATAACGCAATAGCTGCGTCAAAACGGATGATGGCCATATTAAGTGCGGGTCGGTTGCGTGAAGAAACTAATTTCTACCAAAATTTCTTGGCATAAATAAGATAATTAATGTCCTTGATGATTAAACTTTTTATTTGAATAAGAATCAATACTACGATACGAATGTAGGTACCTACCTAACTAACTTTTGTTTCTACCCGCGATCTAATTAGATTAAAGAAAAAAAATTGCTATTGTGACTTAACTATGATAGTTAGATAATTATATCCTGTCGCGGAGTTTTGTGTAGGTAATAATGAGAATTTTAATAACATCATTTTTATGTATCTTCAAAAACGTTCTCAGCGCACACTAAATAATGAAATTTTAGTCAAAATTTGGTTAAAGAGAGAGAAATATTGCAATTTTCACAAGGATCTCTAATGTTTTCGAAAATAAGTTATAGCCTATGTTTCATTCTGATATTTAGCTTTCTATTGATGAAAAATGGTTAAAATCGGTCCAGTCGATTTACACAAATAAACAAAAAAACTCTCTGTATAATATTAGTATTATAAATACTAAGCGAAGATTTAAATTATTCTTTAAATGCAAAATAACAAACTTACAGTCTTAATTGGTTGATTTCTAAGCAGTAACTATATTAGAAATAAATATAATTTCGAACTCACTAGCCATTAAGTACGATTTAAAACACTACAAAAGCGCTACTACGGTAGTAGCGCTTTTGCCTATGTCTAACCCTAGCCATTCAATTATTAAATCAGTCTTATGACTGATTCCAAAAAAAATTTAATGCAGCTAAAACCTAAATCTCGTATAAACGCTAGAAAATACAACTAATCATAAGTAAAGTCATGTCGACAGTCAGTCAACTGTTTAAAACTTAATACTACTTAACTTTATATTTACAACATATATACATATTTACAGTTGCAGTAATTTTTTTTTTTTTTTTTTTTTTTAGGTAGGGCCACTTGTAGATCAGCACACTAAGGCTGTGAGTCTACTTAACCGGACGTTGCAGTAATTTTTTTTTTTTTTTTTTTTTTAGGTAGGGCCACTTGTAGATCAGCACACTAAGGCTGTGAGTCTACTTAACCGGACTTTAAATTTAAAATTCTGAGGACTATATACTACACGGTGTAACAAAATGATAGCGCGATTCAGGAGACGACACAACCACCATCTATCGAGCTCTGTGAAAATAGCGGATCGTATGTTAGCTATGAGCTCTAAACGTCTTAATTTTGTAAAGATATAAATAAATGTACATTTTTTACACTGGGGATTTTATTAAATTTTATTGGAAAAAATATATATGTATCAATTACATTTTAGACAAGACACACTGCCAATTCACAATGAATATCAATTGTAGGGTTTCTTAAATTTCAACGACTGTTTTGCACCCAGAGCTTTATAAATCTTTCGCAATATAAAAATATTTCATCATCAACTATTTTATAAATTTTTACTGCTATTGGTAATCGTCTGTTTAGCCTTTAACTATTTTGGAGTCAACTTCCAGTCATATTCAAACTCAAACGCCAGAAGTTGTACACGGTTTGATATTGGTTCTTACTAGTTAATCACTACATAGTATAAAACAAAGTCGCTTTCTCTGTCCCTGCACATGTATGTTTAAAACTACGCAACGGATTTTGATTCAGTTTTTTTCAATAGAAGGAGTGATTCAATAGGAAGGTTTTTAAGTATATAACATGCATAGTATAGTAGAGGAACACTGATGATTTTTGAGGTTTCTAATGTGATGTCGCAAATAAACACATTTTTTGCGCTTTCATTACAAAGACTGGCTGAACCCTACGAGATAGATCAAACTAATGTACTACAGTATTGTACACCTTAAAAAGGTCAACAAAAAAGTCCGCGATGGTATATGTCTATCTCTTATAGGTAACCCACAGGAACCATTTTTATCCCTTACTTTTTACGAGAAATACGAGCATATTTTACGAAGCAAATTTAAGCAATACATCATTAATCCTTATCCAATTAAATAACATAAATACATTGTGCATTTATTATAGATTAATATTGCCCTTTACAGCATATAATTTAAATGAATAGTTTCGAAGATATTACAGATTTAAAATGCAAGGACGTAGCGGTTGCGGCGCGGTGCCGGCGAAATAGGGCGTCGCAGGCCGTGCTAGGAGTGATCCTAGACCAAAACAGAGAGCATATAAAGTCGGTTCGCTCGCGACGAGACGCTTTTGCTCTCGGTAGGTTACACAGCATGCTGAATGCACACAGCAAACTCTCCCTAAAATGCAAACTACGCATTTTTACCACGTGCATACGCCTTATTTTGACATACGCCTGTCCGGTGTTTACTCAATCCAGTTCGTCTCAGATCCGGATCCAGAACCGATTTCTCCGAAAGGCCACGGGCGCGCCCTGGTACTTGAGGAACGAGGATCTCCACTTGGACCTCAAAATCCCGACCATGAAGCAAGTGTTGAAACGCCATTCAGTGCGTTACTTCGCCTCTGCTAAAAACACACACAAACCCCCTGATTGTATCGGCCGCCCGATACACAGCCTCAAAAATTTCCCGGGTGGGTTTCGTTGTCTTCACGTGAGAACAGGCTTTTTCAGAGATGCTGCTAAAAGTTGGCAATGGAGAGTTAACACAAATTGAAAATAACAAGTAAACAGGAGAATAAAAAATATTATTTTTCATGCATAGGTTTCATGAAAAAAATATTATTTTTCATGAAACCTATGCATGTGTGGTATCTGTAGAAAGGTCTTTAAAAATGACTTTTAAAAACCACTTTTTCATAAAGTCAATCGTTCAAAAGATATACGCTTCCAAAGTGGTAAAATGTGTGTCCCCCCTCTAACTTCTATAATATTGGAGGGAAAAATCTAAAAAAAAAAATATGCTGTAGATCTTAATGTAAACTTTCTATAAAAATTGATTTGAACGAGATCGGGTTAGTAGTTTTTGAGATATAGCATATTTTCTAAAACCGCAAATATAACTTTGTAATTCATACAAATACTATTAAAAACAAAATTATTTGGCGTAGTTACTACGGAACCCTTCATGGGCGAGTCTGACTCGCCCTTGGCCAATTTTTATATACATATATGTATAGATTGCATAGCTTTTATCGCGGGCTTTGAGCGCGGCGACCGAATCAAGAAATTCCGTAACGAAAATAAAACCTAGGTAATACGGTCGAAAATGCTCAGTTATTTTAATTTGGGTTACTAACGTCCTAATAGGGTGTTTAGTAAAGGATCGGATTGGTAACCGTCAGTATTCTGGATCAAACCCAGGGTCCTCACATCTTTTGTTAGATATTTTTGTAAATATTTTGTTGAATAAAATAAGAAACATTTACATTTTTTTATAGGAGAAAGAAAGTCGAAAATGTCAACCGCGCCGCGAGAAATATATAAATATATAATAGCTTAAAACTAAAAATATTATAATTGCATAAGTTGATAAAAAATGCTATGCAATAGTAAATTTTTTTTGTTTTGTTACGTCCTTTATAATTATCTGTGTATGACTAATTGTTTCTTACTAACATAGTTATTAAGTAAATTGTTTGACTAACACTATGGGCCTTAGAAGCCTGAAAATAAAAGATTTTTATTTTATTTACTATTATAATAGCTTTACCGCGGCATGCAGTCCCCGAGTGCCACACGTGTTTTTTTTTTATTTATTTATTTAGAGTTACCAACATTTGATTATGAATGAACACAAGTGTAATAAACAATTATAGGTAACTAAAATAGTAACAAATACACACTTATTGTTAGAAACTGTTCTTAATTGCTATCGTATAAATGCTGGCCTTTTGAAGGATATCAAAACGTATAAAAAGCCCCCACACTAGTTATTCCGCCATTCCATGCGGTATCAATCTCCTCACTAAGTCTAAATTGAATTTGCAACATCCAAACCAAAGTCTTCCTGACAATACCATCCCGTGTATCGATCACCCGAACTTATTCTCGTCACGTCTCCACAGTCTGTGATACCGGCATAAACATTGGGAAAAACGCTACAGTTTCAGCGGCCAGGGAGGGGGACGAGGTAGGAGGAGGTGGGAGTGGGACGAAGGAGGCTCGAGATTAGATTACCTGCCCCCGTGGGCTGCAAACACTTCGTTACCGGCTCGGCGTAACGAACTCGCCACCAAGCGACTTGCACACCCGGCCAGAATTTATTATAGACTGGCTTGATTCTGGTTTGGTATTCTGCGACTGGGGACTGTCCACTGCCTGAAGTTTGTGGGAGTGTGACGTCTTGTCGTACTGCTTTGTCCAGACGTCTTGTGTAACTGAAGACGGTACTTCTCCGTCTCGATCAAGCTTGGTTCCGCAAAACATGCTTAACTATTTTGCTTGCTGTTCAGTGTTCATTGCAGTATCGTCCAAGAAAATAATAACATTAACACTCTTGTGAGATTGTCTCAACTACACAAAAGCTCAGCGATGTTGGTAAGACGTGTGAGTCTTCGCAGCCGAAGCAAAGTACAGAAAAGAGATGTGCCCACATGTATGAAACGACGTTTTTCAACACACTAAATAATTAAACATACCCAATATGTATGTATTTAGTAACAAATGACGAATGGCATATGGGTTTTTACATGCCCCCATTTGTTTTTCTAAGGAGACAGTGAGGTGGCGAACATCGTTGTAAGTCGGTATTATAATAAATTGAATAATACATAAGTATATAGCAATATTATAATAAGTCAATACTGTATATTTTATACAATTTATAATAAATAATAATTTTCGCAGGTATGTTATGTAAAACTGTAATTTACTTAAATGTTATTTTAATTTTATTGGATGAATTGAATTTAATGCATGCAACTAAAAGCCAAACATGACTACCTAACTAATTTGACTTCCTATACAAATCCTCACCTGATCCGACAATTTTGCACGGAAAGTTTAATTTTTTTTTAGAGATTTGTGTAAAACTTGTCATAGCCGGTGTTTTCAATTTAAATACGGACACAGAGCTACACTACTCAATCGTCACAAGAAGCTAGCACGATATAACTGGCGCTTAGCGCCATCTATCGACATTTCTATAGAGTTGTTCGAAATTTTCGAGTCAAATACAATTGGTCGACTATTACTCGTAAACTTGTAAAGCTCACTTATGTGTGATAGTTTTCCTTTAAATTTCGTTATATATAGGTACTACTGTCGTGACATTTGAATTTCTAACTATAACAGTTTAGTTGATAGAGGGGGGGGACACTTGACTCTAACGAAAATTGGTAATTTAAAGCTTGATAAGTCACGAACGGTTTACTTAATCAAATAAAACCGGTCAAGTGCGTGTCGGGCCACGCGCAGTGTAGGGTTCCGTAGTTTTTATAACAGCCAAGTGCGTGTCGTATTCACTGACTGATCGTTTCGTACCATACTCTAACTAATAGCCAAACATGACTACCCAATTAATTTGACTTCCTATACAAATCCTCACCTGATCCGACAATTTTGCACGGAGAGTTTTAATTTTTTTTAGAGATTTGTATAAAACTTGTCATAGCCGATGTTTTGAATTTAAATACGGACACAGAGCTACACTACTCAATCGTCACAAGAAGCTAGCACGATACAACTGGCGCTTAGCGCCATCTATCGACATTTCTATAGAGTTGTTCGAAATTTTCGAGTCAAATACAATTGGTCGATTATTACTCGTAAACTTGTAAAGCCCACTTATGTGTGATAGTTTTCCTTTAAATTTCGTTATATATAGGTACTACTGCCGTGACATTTGAATTTCTAACTATAACCGTTTAGTTGATAGAGGGGGCGGACACTTGACTCTAACGAAAATTGGTACTTTAAAGCTTGATAAGTCACGAACGGTTTACTTAATCAGAAAACGGTCTTACCAAACCCCTAATATTTTTGAAAGACCTATCCAACGATATCCCACACTATGGGAAGAACGACAAAAAAAAATATCATCCCACTTTACATGTATGGGAGGTACCCTAAATAATTGTTTTTTTCAAAATTTTATTTTACCACTTTTTCGGCGTCATTAACGTGTATACTCATGCCAAAGTACAACTTTCTAGTACCAATCGTTTTTGAGCTAAACCGCGGAAAGACGGACAGACAGACGGACAGACAGACGGACATGGCGAAACTATAAGGGTTCCTTGTTGACTACGGAACCCTAAAAACGGTCTTACTCAACCCCTAATATTTTTGAAAGACCTATCCAACGATATCCCACACTATGGGGAGAACGAAAAAAAAAATTATCATCCCACTTTACATGTATGGGAGGTACCCTAAATAATTGCTTTTTCTAAATTTTATTTTACCACTTTTTTGGCGTCATTAACGTGTATACTCATGCCAAAGTACAACTTTCTAGTACCAATAGTTTTTGAGCTAAACCGCGGACAGACGGACAGACAGACGGACATGGCGAAACTATAAGGGTTCCTTGTTGACTACGGAACCCTAAAAATGACGTATAAAAGTGTTATTTATAACCAATTTACAGAATAAATATTTCATTTTATTTCAATATTATAAACAGGAAAGATTTGTATTTATGAATATATGTAACGAAAAAATACAAAAGTAGAAATGATTAAAAAAAATTTCGCCATTAGAATGCTGTGTTATCGCAGCACAGTGACATAGGTTTTTACTAGATGCGACTGAAGTTGCGGACAAAAGCTGGTACCTACGTAATGTTATAATTAAGTAATGTAGTTAGAATGATCGTGATAGTTTATATTCTTATTTTATAGACAAACACTATCGATTTAATTCTATACTGCAATACAGTACTCGTATACTACATCCATATGCCCACTGTAACACACTTCGTAGTTGTAAGTCTTTATTTCATTCTGTTATGGTGTACAATAAAGAGTATATTATCTATCTATCTATGTTATATGCCTAAAAGCAGAAACCAATTTTCGAGTAAGTTTTGTGAGCTACGGGGCTAACAATAATTATTGGAATAAAATATGTTGTGCTGGTACTATACAACAGACTAGGTCTTGCTGGATGAACGGGAATGATATGGAATGCCACCTTCTGCGAAACAGTCATGTTAGCGCCTCCTTCGCTAACATGACTGCTTCGCAGAATTTCATTTCATCATTTCATTCGCAGGCTGAATGCGAGACAACTCTCTTCTTCACTCCCCAGCCGCGGGAGTAGCCCCGGGCGTCGGGGATCGCGAGCTGATCTTCGGCCACCGTAGGCGCGGGCTTGAGGACGGCCAGAAGGGGTAGCTCACTGTCCGGTAAAGACCAGGCCCGGTAGCGGCCAAGCCCCGTAAGGATCAGGCGCGTCTTGATCCAGGCGCGCCTCAAAGTCAGCAGTATTGACGGGGCCTTGTAGGGCCATTGCCTGCCGGGGTTGCAGGAATGGGCTCCGGAACCTAAGGACAAGTGAAGGAACAGGTTGAGTTTTTAGTCATTAAACGTCTGACTCTCCCTTTCGCTCCACTCAGAGCAGGAGGAGTCTGTAGATGATTTTCTCATGAATACAAAAAGGCTTGCAGTACAGTGTGTCTGGTTCTTAAGAATTGTCGGCTGTGCTCTCGTTTCTTAACACTATTTTGGAGTATCTATGCTTTATAGACAAAATACAACACCGGTGCAATTAAAAAGAAACGTATATCGACCTCTTTCCAGATTAAAAAAAAAAATATCCTAAAGCCTTATCGTAAAGAGCTTGCCAAATGCTCCTAAGTCAACAAACTTGAATTAATAATACTAACGAGAATGTTTATGTCATTGACCAAATAACCAGAGCAAAATAACCGTCATTGAGATGAATAGCCGATATTATCCATCAACTCGGGCTCTAATTCATATCGCAGATAGCTCCTTTATTGAGCCCATTAATTTCATACTGAGAGATTCAATAAAGTGTGAGGCTACATGCTGTAATGATGACAAATAAATGGACGTCGCCAGGAGCCGGAGCATGTACGTCTATGAGCTGCGTCAATAAATATATTGTAACAGTGTCCCCGCGCCCCCGTACCTCGGCCCCCGCCCTGCGAGCCGCCTAGCCCGGCTGAATACATTTGAATAACACAGCGCGTAATGAGGCGCCACCGCGCAACCGAGCGCTGATGAGCGGGAATCGAACCCCGGACCTAACTAAACAATTGTCATTCATTCAGCCGAGAGCCAATTCTGTAATCCTTTTGAATAATAATTCCTTTTGGTATTCCGTGCGCGCCAATCATGGGTCCGCGATCCCGGCGCGCCAGTAGCTACTAAACATTAACATAAATCCTTTAGCTTTCGTTACGTGAATCATTATTATTCGCTGATTGCGACTTGTGTTCGACTATCAATGAAACATTGTTACTTTTTAAGAGAACTATATTTAGAGTTGGTCATCACAAAGTAGTCATTAGTGATTCGCGGCTGGTGACTAAGGATCTAGTACTCTCTCTCCCAGTAATCGATTATAGTCCGCTAAGGTGAGTCGTCCAGCCTCCTATTGGCCATGATGAGAGTCACCAAGCTGTCGCCCCCTCCCTCCACTGAGGAGGGGGGAGTGTTTACACACGGCGCGATTTATTCGTGCGGCGTCGTAAATAACGCGGCCAGCGCCGACAGATATATGGAGCCTGGTATTTATTGCTATTTGTTCGCGGGTACGGTTCGCAGCAGCAAGATGAACGACCAGGGATAAAACTCAGCGATGAAGCCGTTTCTGGGGATTGCCTGCACGTGCGCGAGGAACCTTAAAGGTTCTTGTAGTAAGTATTGGAACTTCACCAACTGTTTTAGAAATCAATCAGTAATGGAAATCTGAGAGACGCGTGTAAGTTTCACCAGTTTTCTCCCATAAACTCGCAGCAAATTAAGTGTAGCATAAGCACCATTTATGTCACCTAGTTATGGCTTCTAACCATATCTTCTAGTGTGTGACAAGACTATATGACCCTCCCTACAACGGTCGAAGGCTGAGCTACTCCCGCGTACCCTGAAAGTTCTGTTTTCCCGACGGTACTGTACAGCCTACACACATCGTTTCTGAATGGAAGGTTTTTTCGCCGGCAGCCCGTACGACCGCATTAAACCACTTCATTGTAATACTTAGATATTTAGTAGTTGTATAGCGAATAAATTACTCTCATAATGAAAGCCAGTTTTTTCAACAACATCCGACAACATTTTAAGCTGTTATCAACGCCCGACCGGCTGAGTTACTGCCGCAGACGGACCGCAGCCGCTCCGTGCTTTTTGCAGTTTTCTCATAATCAAATTTTGATTTACGGCGGCTGAGTTATTAAAATCCTTTTAGTTCTGCCTGGGGTCGGACCGTCGGACGCGAGGACCTCGCTCGCCACTCGAAGCTCTCCACGCAGTGTCACAATGTAACGTAATTGAAAAACAGTCCGGGATACGCAGTCGCAGCGCTATCGAGATGTAAATCAAGGTGGGCTTACGTTTCTAAAATCGGTATGCGGTTGTAAATCGTGCGCGGGAGTGGCGAGGGGACGGCGTGTCAGATCGCGATCAGCTAAATCATGCTTATTGGTAACGAAGCGTAGCGGGCGCGTGCGAGTGTCGCCAACGTCACTCCACGCTGCGCTGGACCATGCCGGACCAGCACACAACATGCTGCACACACTAAATTGTCTCTTGTCACCAACGGCGAACTCTTTTTAGGGTTCCGTAGCTGAATGGCAAAAAACGGAACCCTTATAGTTTCGTCATCTCTGTCTGTCCGTCCGTCCGTATGTCACAGCCATTTTACTCCGAAACTATTAGGACTATACATGTGAAACTTGGTAGGTAGATGTACTCTGTGAACCGCTTTTCAATTTTAAGAAAAAAATAAAAAATATATTTAAAGTAAATGGGGACTCCGCATACATGGAACTGAAACAGATTTTTTTTTTCATGAAACCTATACGTGTGTTGTATTTATAGACAGGTCTTTAAAAATGACATTGAGGTTTCAAAAACCACTTTTTCATAAAGTAATCGTTTAAAAGATATACGCTTCCAAAGTGGTAAAATGTGAATGTGTGATTTAATTCATACAAACACTATAAAAAACTAAGTTATTTGGCGTAGTTACTACTGAACCCTTCATGGGCGAGTCTGATTCGCACTTGACAATTTTTAACGCTCGCATCGCTCATGACTAATCTTTAACTTTATAATCAACTCTTTGACACTGCTAAGGAATTCTATATCATACCTACTGTTAAAAGCAATAATCAGGGCAAGCGGCTGTCAGACGCAGTGCCCTGGCCATTGTGCGCTGATTGTCAGCCGCCATAGCAGGGAGCGAATAGCGATAGTCACTTAGTCAGCGATAGTGTTCACAATGAGCCACGATCCACGGGAACATTCCAGTACACTCCCGGCAATATCGCCGTAATGCGGTCATAACAATAAATACCATCGAGAACTTTGTGTAAGTTAACTATACAAACATAACTAATGTTACTATTATGTAGTTGAAAGTTAATCGAGCATTCTATAATATCCAAAACTATTGATTAAAATTTACTAAAGTTGGCACCAAATGAATTTGCAAAAGTAATCATCGACCCACTCACATTTTTTGCATACAAATAAATAAATTGACCTGAACCAACATCTGTCTTCATCCCGTTTAGGGTTGAAAATCACAAGTAAAATACATGTATTTTTCAATCGGACTTTGTATTTTTCAATAAAATACAGAAACTTTAAAAGAGTTCTTACGATGTATCTTTCGCAAGTTTCCGTTTTTTACATGTATTTTACATTGTATTTTTCGCTGTTTTTTAGGACAGCAATCATTGTACCGATAGTCGTCACAGCCGATGGTATAATAGCCAAGAGCCTCGACCTACATCTAAGGAGGCTCTCGTTGGGCAGCTGGATCAAGGGCTTGATCCAGAAAGCAGTACTTCTGGAAACGGCGCGTATTGTTTGGAGGTTCCTCTCTCAAGAGCCCTGACCACCGGTAGCTTGGACCCTGTTCCCGATACCGGTGGGCTACCATTTTTTATATTTTTAAATGTTTATATTCTGTTTTATTAATATTTAAAAATGTAATTAATACGTTAATAGATTGAATAAATGAAATAAAGTAAATAATTATAATAAACAGTGCCATTATCATTGTTTTCATTTTCATTCATTGTACCTAATTTATGAAAAGCACATTGATTAATACACGTATTATACATGTAAAAATGTATTTTTCAAATAGCCCTAAATTTGTATTATTCCAAAGTTACATGTATTTCACTGGAAAGATTCAAAGTTGCGAAAAAAACAAATGAGTATCTTTCGCCATTTTCATCCCTTTATTTCCGTTCCAATAATGAAAAGAGATCTTAGGGAAGGTCACAGTACTTTATTGACCCTATCAAAGGTCATTAAACATAAGTCATAGGGTAAGTCTGTGGTACTGGTGTCATAAGGTACTACTTACATATGTTTTGTAAGTTCATGTTGCGACACACCTCGTCATTACATAGATCTATCTCACACTATCTCTTCACCGCTCATGGTTGACTGGTTGAGAATGCCTACAGCATTCAGTCCGCCTTTATACCTCTACGCATGATGTATAAATAAATAAATATTACCAGTCACGTAGTGGTATAATATACACTTAACATACTCATAGACTACTACAGGACAGGACTATTATAAAACTCAAGTCAAAACGCGATGGCGGGGCACTGTAGACGCCCTCTGCCCCAACTAGGGACTTAGGACAGTCACTTGACAGTCAAATAAGTTGATTTAAACAGTCTCTTAGTGATATTGAGAGTCTTAGAATACTTCTATCACATTGCTAGGAAAGACGGTGGCAACCTTGAAAAGCTCATCGTGTCAAAGTAGACGGGAAAAGGCCTCGTGAGTTCAACTACGTTGGTCTGACCAGACCCGCACCGCTTTCGACTACGATTCACAACGCCTTTCACCTGCCAGAGACAGAAATATCTGGAGGAAGATAATACGGGAGAAAGGGATGCAGATGCGATGCAAGGAGGAGTGATATTGAAGATTCCAAGTAGTCTTGAAACATTGCAAAGCAGTTTTGTAGTAATTCCGTAGCGTTCTCGTCAAGGAGTCTTAGCATTCTCGTAGAACTCCCGCAAGAGTCTCGAACAGGTGTTGTGAAGAACTATTAACAGTTACGTTGACGAATTGTGGCAGTCTTGTGGGCCTGCTATAATAGTCTTAGCGATAATAGGTAGCAGTCGAAAATATGGCTTATGCGTATAGCAGAGGTTTTTTGAATATGGTCTTAGTGAAAGTTCTTGTTGGGATGTTGAAATGAGGCTTAAAGAGCCTCATTTCAACTTTTGTTGTTTAGACGTTAACAGGCAACAAGACCCATAGTTATCTCCTGTAGTACACTTGTCTTGTAGTATACTTCAGAAAAACTGGAATTAATACTAGATATTATAATAATGTATTGCTATAGATTTCTGTAAAGTAACATAACATCTGATTTCATTCTGTATACTCCTGTAGTAGTTAAAGTTTGTGTAATAACTTTTTTCAAGTCGCCTATCTCCCATAACTTTGGTGTTCCCACAATAACAAGGTGCATTTGAAAACAAACGTCGCAATCAAGTAATAAATTGCGTTAGTAGTAGTCGTCCGAGCGCAGGGCGGGCGCTAGGGCTGCGTGAGGGGACCAAGGAGGCCTATTTATCGAATTAGGACTGTGTAATCACCGCTCATAGTACTACGCAGCAATTGTGACCAACTGCGACCAAACTATTTGATACTTGACAATAGCGTAGGTATAGTTATCGACGGTGTATCGACTTTTGAACGACGTATGGGTGTTATTTTTATTAAATTTGTTTTATTTGGTCTGCCCAGAATTTTTACACCAATTTCTACAACAAGACACATACCTTTTTACTGAATACAGTGCAACAATCATTTATATTTCGGTGTGGACATGCGCAGCGAAATTTTTTAGTGTTCTTTTTTATGTTTCTAATTTTCTATTGTATGTTATTGTGTGTGTTTATCACCAAATAAATGGTTTTCAATTTCAATTTATATGTTAAAACTGTTGGTACTACTGAGAAATCATTATGTATATCAGCAATTTTTTTTTTTTTTGGAATGATGAACGACAAGGATGGATTATTTTGTCAATCAACGTTTTTCTCATTTATAAATTCGACAGAAGCAGAATAGCAAAGAAAGCATTAATTTAGCATTGTTAGTCACAAATTTTAGAGATCTCAAAACAACTGCGATCGTTATTACAAAACTTTAGCTTTCCGCACTCCTTCTCCACAGAAACTGTAACTGTATCAAATCTCATACTCCTAGATCCCCGTTAATTTCACAATAAAAAATTGGCCAAGTGCGAGTCGGACTCGCCCATGAAGGGTTCCGTAGTAACTATAATAAATATAACATACTTCATATATTTATTTGAAAAAAAAAACAAAAAACCTTAGAAATTTCTTAAAACTAGCTTATTTACAATTTTTACAACTACGCCAAATAACTTTGTTTTTCATAGTATTTGTATGAATTACAAAGTTATATTTGCGTTTTGAAAATATGCTGTATCTCAAAAACTGCTGACTCGATCTCGTTCAAACCAATTTTGGTTGAAAGTTTACATTAAGATCTACAACATATGTTTTTTGTAAATTTTTCACTTCATTATTATAGAAGTTAGAGGGGGGGGGCACATTTTACCACTTTGGAAGCGTATATCTTTTAAACGATTAACTTTATGAAAAAGTCATTTTAGAAACCATAATGTAATTTTTAAAGACCTGTCTATAAATACCACACACGTATAGGTTTCATGAAAAAAAATATTTATTTATTTATTTATTTTATTTTCGGAAGGCTTACAGACTAATAACATTATAACAATAATATATAAAAACTAAGTTGCTAATTACAAGCCCTCACAGATAAATAAAGTTATGTAAAAAAAAAGACTATGTTCAAACTGAACTAGCCTAATACAAAATAGACTGATGTGTTATATTCGACTACACAAGTTAACTAAAACAATAAATTTATGTTCAGGTGTGCAGTTCAATTCAAATGCAAATATTTTCAGTTTCAGTTCCATGTATGGGGAGCCCCCTTTATTTTAAATATTTTTTTAAATTTTCTCTTAAAATCGGAAAGCGGTTCACAGAATACATCTATCTACCAAGTTTTACATGTATAGTCCTAATAGTTTTGGAATAAAATGGCTGTGACATACGGACGGACAGACAGACAGACAGACGGACAGACATGTCGAAACTATAAGGGTTCCGTTTTTGCCATTCGGCTATGGAACCCTAAAAAGGCGTACATAGGTTTTGACTCACGTATAATTAATATATAAATTAAAACGAAACTATCAAGACTACCTCCCCCGCGTTGCAATCGCAAGGGGTGAACATAATAGAGTGCAGTGACGCGTGCCACATGTAATAACAAGTGCACAGAGAACCGAGAGGCAGCCCTGAGCTCCTGACTTGGTGTGGGCACCCGAGACACAGCTCTGACTTGCAGTGTTGCCAATTTAGTGGATTTTCCACTAAAACTGGTGGTTTTAATCCTCCATGTAGTGGTCAAACATTGCTTTTAGTCGTTGGTGGGTTTTTCTAGCGGTTTAACAATTTGCTAAAATGCCGATAATCATCCACTAAGCCACGTCACGTCAATAAATACATATTTGTATAATTATCCTTCTTCGTACTACTTTTTTATATTAAATGGTATTAACGTTTATTGTATCAGCGGCATCAAGTTCATTTAATGTAATTTTGTTAGTGGTTTTCGAAGTTGAATCTAGTGGAGAGCTAGTTTAACTGTTGGCAACACTGCTGAATTGTCATAATGATTTCCCGCGACATACACCGGTAGATGCTGAATCTATCACACACCATGATTCTTCTTCTTCTTCCACGCCTGCTCCCTTCACTTGGGGTCGGCGCTCCTCGTTTTAAGGTGCCAGGACACTTTTCTAGGTTGTCTGTGCTTTCAGCTGAGCTAGCTTTATATCTTTGGTAGCGGTTGTTCACCACGTGGCCGGCGGCCGTCGTCTGCCCTTTCTCGTCTCTGGTATAGCCAGTGCCTTATTTACTGCATGCTTCTTCTCGCATCATGAAATGAAATGAAATGAAATATTTATTCTGTAAATTGGTTATAAATAACACTTTTACACGTCATGTTTTTTTGCGTGTTAAGTTTAGTTTAGCTAGATGAGGCCGGTATTTTCTAACTGACTACTCTGAGAAGAAACACCGAAACAAACTCAGAGGTCAAAGTCTCTTTTAAAGTCCAGACAATTTGTATTTGTATATCGACGCTTGAAAGGCAATCATGACTAAGCGACATTGAGTAAACTTTACAGGAGAGCGATTTAAAGTTCAAATATTTACAAAAAAAATCATAAAAATTTTCCTAATTGTTCGATTAAAATGATGTTAACAGTCCTAGAAATCATTTTTTTATAGCTATCCAAATTGTCAAAATAAGACACCTGACACTTTTAAAAACACCGGTTTGTGTCGGTTAGATAAAATTTACCTGATTTGATAAACAGGTAAAATTATCTAAATCATCATTGTAGTGTGTGCAGTAACATGTAAAAATAGGTAAACTTACTTAGTTTAGAATTTTGAAACATAAAGATTGATCTAAAAAGATCTGACAGTTTAAAATAAAATAAGTAAATTTACCTAAGCATTCTTTAATGGTTTTTGTGATTTTGGAAATTGTATCTTAGTTATTAAAATTACCCCCAACCTCCCTTCATAACCGACATTTAACCAAGAACTGTATAGGTAATTATTATCATGCACAAAAATAAATTAAATCAATTATTATTGAATAAAAGTCATTATTGAAAATTAAACAAATACGCTATGTAGTGCCGACCAGGAAACTAATTATGACATAACATTCAGTCTGAGATTAATATATTTTTAATTGAACAATTATTATTGCTGTCGCAATTATAAATTACCTAGCATCTTCATCACTCAGTTTCTAAAAAAAATTATATCTCACAATTGCTTTTGATATGGGAAGCTGCGATCGATAACAACGTAAAAGAGATACCTTGGTTTTAGACTGAATATCAACTTTTTTTTTTGATAATAGGCTCGCGTTTGACCACCATCTCACCTGATGGTAAGTGATGATGTGGTCGAAGATGGAGCACGCTTACCTAACAGTAACAGTAACACAGAATCCGTCAGGGAATTCCACTCCTTAGCCGTACACACAATGAAGGTATTCCCAAAACGTTTAGTGCGTATAGGTGGGATATCCACCATGTAACGATGGCGCATCGTCGTTTGTCTTGTAGTCCGATGATGGGACGGGCTTGGCGGAATTAGATTGTGTAATTCCATCTTACACTCTCCGAAATGTAACCGATAGAAAACCGATAGACTAGCAACTCGTCGTCGATGTTCAAGGCTCTGGAGCTTTGATTCGACCAGTATATCGTTGCCAATGAGTCTTTTGGCCCGTTTCTCAATAGACTCAAGCGCATCCAGCTGGTACTTGGCAGATCCATCCCAAAGATGAGAGCAGTACTCCATACACGACCGAACCTGGGCTTGATAGAGATTGAGCAGCTGTTCGGGTGTGAAGTACCGTCTCACCTTTGCTAGGATTCCCAACTTTTTTTATGCTAATTGTGCCTTATCCTCGATATACGGGCCAAAATTGAGGGTAGAAGTTAGTGTTACCCCAGAAGCTCGATACGATCGGTTATTGGCACGGTTACATCTCGGAAAGTAGGAGCCGGTTATAATTGACTCCTTTTTGCAGAGAAGAGACACTCCTGGGTCTTAGCTGCATTAAACTTGACCAAGTTGGCATCGCCCCATTCGGAGACAGCCTTCAAGGACAAGTTCAAGCGCCCAACCATGTCCTCACGGAGAGACTGGATCTCTGGATCTGGAAAAACTGTAAACCATGGTGATGGTGCGTAAACAGTTGTATTCTTCAATCTATTTTCAATAATAGCATGCACTGTATCTACACATAAAATCAATATATTTAATATCTTTCTTGGATTTTCTTTTACCAACTTAACTTTTAATTGGATTTGATACGGTAGATTCTTTACTTTCATGCCGATGTAGACGGTACATCATGATCGGACGTAAGTGATGTATATTGTGTGTTTTCCTCAACCTGGTGATCATTCAAAGTCGGTTTTTCATTGTCTAGTTCAGCAGTTAAAGTCATATTAAATGCGTGATCAACCGATATACGTGGAGCAGTAATCGATGCAGTTGTTTCAGTGTGATCTGTTGTGGTGCATAAACTATCAGCAAGAACCGGAAAAGCTAAATCTTTCGAAGTGTCAATGCTGATAGAAGCTGACTCTAATGTTTTGTTAAATAAACTGTTTGTGACTGACGCAGACTGCAAAAAAAATCAATTCGATGATGTCAGATTTATACCGTGTGTGAAACCTAAGTGAAACTACAAGATAAATAACTACTGTTTATTTGTCTTGTAGGTACTCAAACAAATTATAAAAAAGCAACTAATTTTTAACTGCAAAGATAATAAAATTGATTTAAAATGAGTACATTGTTCCATCTAAAACATAATAGGGTTTAAAAATAATCCGAAACAAAATGCAGTTTTGAAATAGGTACTAGGTACCTTTGCATAATTTGATTGAATACTTACCATGTCTTCATAGAATATGCGCCAAAATGTGAAGTACGTCCTCCCTAAAGCCCGATTTACACTTCAACAAGTACAGTAGCGAGTTAACTTGCGTCATCGGCGAGTTAAGTTGTTATTGTAGTTTGAACGGCAAAAGCGAGTTAAGTAGTAGTACATTAACAACTTAACCGCCAATGACGCAAGTTAACTCGCTACTGTACTTGTTGAAGTGTAAATCGGGCTTAAGCGACGGCGGGTGCCTGAATTAGAACCTGTATAGACGTGTCACGACGCGTGTCGCGCATACCTACACGACGTTTTTTAAACTCGTGCGGTTCTTTAGCGACGAGAAAATATAATTTTGCGTACGGGTAAATTTATCTACGCGCCATTGTTAGCCATTTAGCAAATCAAGTAAGACTATCTAACCGACATCATTAGTATTAAGCGTTGTCAAATAAAAATATCTAAGAATAAAAAATAAATATTATGATATACAAGTAAACATATCTAAACTCTAATATTCTTCCACTTTATTTCAGGCTAACTTATACAAATGACACTGTCACAAAATATATTATCGAGTTAAAATATATAACCACATAAATTACAATTGCTTTATGTAGGTAAAATCTACTAAGTAATTTCAAAGGAAAAATTCTTAACAAGTAAAAATACGTCAATACAAATAAATGAAAAAGTCAATACATGAAAAACCGACTAAGTTCATATTCCTAATTGTTAGAACGTCATAACTGCTAGATATTCAAAAAATCACAATTTTTTGGTCGTTTAGTAAGCACAAAATGTAGATTTTACCGAAATCACGCAATATCTAAGCGACAATAAAACTCGTCGTAGAACTATGAGACCTAGACCAAACGACGCAGAAAAATCTGCCGGTTCGAATGGTATATATAACTCATTTTACGGATTTATGTCGCTTAGTTAGGATTGCCTTTCAAGCGTCGATATGAGAAGCATGTAGGTTCATGTCTGTGGTATTCTTTTGAGGAAATAACCACGCAAATTTGAGACATTCATGACATGGCTTTGGCCTTCTTAACCGGGTTTCGACTATCTTTTACCATAATTAACGGCCAAAAAAGAAACTAGGTACCTACAAAAGTAATGCGCCGACTAATCGTTTAACTGTCGAATTTCATCGTTAAAAATAAATTAATAAGTAGTTAAAAGAACTAAAAACGAATGTAAAGAGCACAAACTCGATATGTTTACTAGTAGGTAGTTCTAGGTTCCATCAGCCATTTTCCAATTCCATCATCAAACAAGCTCGATGTTACCATAATATTGTATTGTCATCTAATCAATATATAATTGCCAAGTTTCATGATGATACAAGTATTAGAAGTGCGTGTAATTCAGATTTTTAGATTTTATTACATAGTTTGTTACAGCTCGACCCAATAAAAGCATGTTAAAAATATCATTGATTACTTTAAAAAAAATCATATTCTGAATTAAGGAATTTTTAGTTAAGAACCCGTAAATTGATTGGCCATTTAACGTTTTGGGTTTTCGCTACTCAAATTCGAATTAAAAATCTGCTAATTAGTATTGAAAACTTATTGTCCCAGCGAACTTCGTAGGTACTGCCATATTTTTGTTTTCCATATTTAGTCACCTTTTAAACTTTCCCTGAGCTATGTAAGTACCACAAATCTTTTAAATCCATCATTAATCTGTCCATCCTTTTTCGAGTTTTAGCGAGACTAACAGACAACAATTGATTATTATACGTCAAGTAATCGCAGGGTTAGATTATTATAAATACGTATTACTGAAAATTATTAAACCGCAGCAATGATAACTGTTCAAACGAGCTTAATAAGCCCGACCAAAAGGGTTAATAGGAAAATTATTACTCTCTAATATACACTTTCACAATAAAAAATATAATGCGACCATAAACCTCGGTTACAGGTCAATCAACGCTCTTCCAATGCGCCGAACATCATAAAAACCTATAAACCACTGATTAACATATTGATTGTTACAAAATGTACCATCAAAACAGAAAATAAAACATCACAAAACTTTAAATCTGTAGTAATGGACCGAGAACAGGTAAACATACCTTTTTGGAAGAACATTTTGGACAAGGAATTGTTAATGTGTGTTACAAATAGATGTGTGTTGATGTCTGTTTCCCGTGAGGACAATAGGCGGATAATTCGCGGCGTGAGGGGGCTCCCGAGGGCTCGGGGCTCATGGCCTCATAGCATTTGTAACTGTAAACATTGACATGCGGGCTCCGGCAGACGCGGATAAAAACACTAAACCCTCCGCCCTCCGGATTGCAACACGCTTTGAACTTACGACGCATATTTTATGCTAATCTTGTGTTTTGTGAACGAGCGAAGGTGTTTGCTTACTTCATTCACACTTCGTCCAACTTTTAGATGGCGAGGATTTTCTTTGAGACGTGGCTAAATAAGCTGTGCAACAGATAGACATCTTTGATCTTGTAGAAGCTGTTAAATTATGTGCTTGTTAGTTTGGGTTTTATTTTATCCGTAACGTTTTTCCACGTTTTATAGACTGTAGAAGTTCACATCATAGATACTAACATTTTTCAATGATACCGTTCAACAAATTCGATCATAGGCTTTAAATAATAACAGATTTATCATATCATTGTGATGCTCAAACACACACGGGATGAGCTTGCAACTTGTAAATAAAACGGTGAAACGAGTGATGCAACAATGACTGTTCAACATACCATCGGAAAACAAAGGCTTCGTCAATATAAAAACTTTTATAGACTCACGAACACATCTGTCTGTGACGATAAAAAGTACGCGACATACATATAAAAGAACCCTACAGAAGTCATAAGCTCATTATCAATTGCTGATCAAGTGCACAATGAAATTGTAACAGCTCCCTTTGATTGAGTATAGCCCTATAGCCCCAATGATTGTCACAACATTGGTCTTCAAAGCACTGCTGGGCGTAGCAATAATTGTGTTAAAAAGGTAGGCGTGTGTTCAGGAAGGAAGCGGTCACAGCGCGCGCGTGCCGCCTATTGTCTCGCCACACGTAGCGCGTCACGCGTCGCACGTGCCACGCGGCCCTAATCACGCTCGCTCAAAGCCCCTGCACCCTAATTGATAACCAATCAACTTATGCTCTCTGTGGGCGCTGCTTCTGTTTCAGAAATCGTTACAAGTTTCTATGGTCGTACTGTTTCCTGAAATTTTAACAACAAGTCAACAACATTCTCCTTATAATAACTAACCCAACAAAGATAGAATCAATGAAATCGGACAAGCCGTGTGATGCCGTGTCTCTAAGGAAAATAGGGATTAAAGTTTTATACATAGATGTGCCCAGCAGTGCACCCCAAGGAAGTTCTTAGTAGTTCATACCGATTTTTTTCTTCCACGCCGTCTTAAACCAGTCCATCTTAAGTCTGCACTAAATAACATTCACTATCCGTATTAGTACTTCGCGCTTTCTATCAGTACTACGAAAACAATCTTGTGTATCGTGTAACAGCATTATTGTCACCGTCATTACGATTTTCATTTTCAACTGAAGTCGATGACGACTGGAAACTTCTTTAATCTAGTTAAAACTTTCCTTTTGTATACTTTTGTCTATCTTAAAAGGTGAACATCAAAGTCAAAATCTTGAGCATACGAGTCTTCACAATGACTGCATTGTGTCCTTAACGTCTGTAATTGGTGAAGAGGCAGGTTTCTGAGTTGAAGCCTCCCAGCCGTGGAATGCCGACCTCTGCCCTGCCAGAGACCAGTACCAGGGCCTCACTACCCAAACTTGGATGAGGTATCTCAATATTTTTAATTATTGGTTATATAACTTTTATATTTTAGGATAGGTAACTAAATAATTATATATCAACACACTAGGTCTATCTAATATGAGATAGGGAGTTTATCATTGAGAGATCATTTAAAAAAAAAATGATATTTAATGTTCTTCAAAAGAACAATTTCCTCACACCGCAGTATATTTACGTACTTGCATTATGAACCTACAGTTTCTCCTGTAAAACACATACCATATCTACGATCAAACATGCCCGTCTCGATAGATTACGAGGCAGTTTGCCTTATCCAAACAGTTGGGTTGGCCGGTGCACGCCGGTGTCCACTCGACCCACTAACAGATATTGACGGGCATCAAAGCAACGCGTCACAGCCTCTCCATATATCATTCTCGGTTGCGGCGATACCAGCCTTTTCATGTCGCCAGGCACAACGATACTACACAGAGTAGGCTACGACAGAGGTGGTGCATTGACGCCATGCGTTCTTTATAGCCAACATAATCCTTCTTTGTGTGGCGAGCAGGCTCAACTGTGTGTTCGTGAATCGCTGCTGCAAGCTCTCTTCGTCAGTATTGAGCTTGTAGCTTCTATTCACGAACCAACCTTATAAGTTAGGTTAAGTACTAAAATTAGATTAAGAAAGATTGTTACTAACCAATTGTGTTTTGTTACTTGTATTAATAAAATTAATTGAATTGAATAGCTTGGATGACGTTATGGCTTTAGATGATTACTATATCATAGATGTCAGTTTAAAATAGGATCTCAATATGGTATAATAAATCTATATTATATAAAAGCGAAATACTACTCACTGATTAATCACGAAATCTCAGAAACTATAAATAGTAGGGCTCTCAAATTTTGCATGAGGGTTCCTTTTAGTTCGTAGATGCTCGTTAAGACGAGATTTTGCGAAATTCCCACGGGATCGGGATTTACACGGGAAAAACTTCCCATGCAAACGAAGTAGCGAGCAACTACTATTTAATATATTTCTTAGATATTTTGCTAACTATGACTGTTTATACCTAAATGACAGACCGCTCATATGGTTAAGGTTAAGGCCCGAAACTTTAGACGGTTACCCGTCGCGGGTTTAACGCAGTTTCAGCCCTAAAGGGGTGAAAATTCTCGTATGATATTTTTTATATCTGACAAACAAAAACAAAAACTGATTGGTTTACTTACGCCTAGGCAGGTAAAGAAGGATATCAAATAAGCGAAACTCATCCGACGTAACGAATATTAAAACTATAAAAAGATTAGTTATATTATCGTCATTTAATATCGATTCTACTTTATTAAACTAAAAGTTTAAATAAAAATAAAAATCTTTATTTTCTTTCTTATTATTCCCAATGCTCTTAAGTATGTAAAATGTGCTCATAGTGTAATTGCTGCCTCTAAAACAATCACTAATCTACACATCTGATCGGAGCTAGTGGTCGCCGATTGTTATGAGGACCACCGCGCCTCTGCAAGTCACTCCGGCTCGAGCCGTCAGTCTCACACTATTGCCACACTTATTACTTACCTGTTAACGTCTAGATTGCAGTGTACTGCTGCTGTGATTGTGTACAACGCAGGTTTCAACAAAACAACAAGTCAGTATCGATATCTGTCGATTTTGATTTCGGTAATCGAGCCACGCAGAGGTGCGCTGTGTGAGCATGCTATCTGCGGATCTACTGATACGTGAATTGATTTTGTGAATAATATCAATTTATCTGTGTTCTGTCTACTTACATATCGCTGGTTTGCGAGAATATCGACATAACTCGAAATGCTGTCCAATTTAACTAGATACTTGTGTGAAATAATCATGTATAACATCGTGAACTGAGACACAATGCCAATTTTGCGCCGACGTTCATCAGAAAGAAAGTGTTATTATTTGAGACAAAACACTATATTTTATTTGCATAAAACATAGAATATACATGTTATTATAAATATGGAATCCAACATGATTTGCTTAAAACTTAAGCATGCAAAGCTCCTCTGTGAGAGAGACTAGGCCTGGGTTTGACTCAAACCCAGGCCCAGTCTCTGATGAACGTCGGTGCAAAATTAGCATTGTGTCTCAGTTCACGATGTTATACTTAAATTTATGATTATTTCACACAAGTATCTAGTTAAATTGGACAGTATTTCGAGTTATGTCAATATTCTCGCAAACAGGCGATATGCGGTAATAGATAAGTTCTTTCAAAAATAGGTCAAAACCTACATTTCAGCCAAACATGACATCCACTTCTGTACATTGTCCATCCCTTTTCTTTCGATGGAAAACTCTCCACTCTTGGTGGAGCGGAAGGGAGTGTCAGACTTCTACTGACTTAAAACACACCCTGTACCTTCAATAGCCCTAACGTTCCGGAGCTGCGGTATCGTTAGAACATTCCCACTACCCCGGCAGAATAGTCCACCCCTTAGCATCAACTTACCTACTGGTCCTGTGCTTCTTTGTATCCAGGGGACTCACGTAGCCCGCAATCGGTCATCAGTCCTTTCAGGTAGGTTCGCTGTGATCATGCGGAAGCGATGTGCTTCCATGATGGCACGCTTGCGCTCCTCCTCCAATGGAATCATGAATGTGTTTGCAGATCGGTGGGACTCTCCCCTTTTACGACTAGTGTACCATTGAGCGTACCACTCAATGGTTCATTATTTGATTATAATTATAAATTTAATTTAATACTAACATTAGGCTAAGTTTTATTACTACTGACATAATATGGATTTTTTATCTGAATTATAAAATATTTGAATTTGAAAATTTGAATTTAGAAATTTCAGCCGCATTAAACACGATCAATTTAAGTTTTCACGTTTTATTTTTTCGGTAGTTTGGGTATATGTCGACAAGAAACATAGCATACCAATTATTTATTTGTAGTACTTAGTATCTTATGAATTACCATAACCGGTATTTGACCTTGTAGGCACTTTAGACATTTTATTCCTAGGTACGTACCTATACCTACATACCGTGTGCCCAGTCCTTACTAACTAAACGCTTTAGGAAACATTCCATTATTCGTGAAGCTAAGGAGTGGAATTCCTTGACTGAGTCTTCAGGCAAGGAATTCCACTACAGCTCTCTGGTTCGGCCACTTGATCGCTTACCATATACCATCAGATGATGGTGTCCATTGTGAAACGCGCGCACACAATAAAAATAAAAAATTGGCCAAGTGCGAGTCAGACTCGCCCATGAAGGGTTCCGTAGTAACTATAATAATATAATATAATATAATATGTATATTTATTTGACACAAAAACCTTACAAATTTCTTAAGACCAGCTTATTTACATTTTTTACAACTATGCCAAATAACTTTTTTTTTTCATAGTTTTTGTATGAGTTACAACGTTATATTTGCGGTTTTAGAAAATATGCTGTATCTCAAACTGCTGATCCGATCTCGTTCAAACTTTTTTTTGGTTGAAAGTTTACATTAAGATCTGCAGACATATATTTTTTAGGACGGACGGACAGACAGACATGACGAAACTATAAGGGTTCCGTTTTTTACCATTCAGCTACGGAACCCTAAAAAACTAAACAACAGAGGACAATTGTGTAAATGTACTAATTTTTCCAAATATAAACATGGTAAAAATGGCAGTGGTCTTACTTAATGGAAATCATCGCCAAGTATACGTTCCTCAACAGTCAAAACAAATACCGCAAATACAATAATTTGCAAACGAATTAATTAATTGATTTGTCGAGTGGCTCTGACGTTATAAATTATTACATATGCATATATCTAGTTACGGATTCAAAAGAGATTTAAGCTGATTTATAATGAATTTCATTATTCTGAGCGCATTTATTACATCACAGGAGATTACTAATGAGATCTGTATCATTTCATTAGGCACTATATAAAGAACTAGCTTTTTCCCGCGACTTCGTTCGCGCGGGAGGGTTTTCCCGCGCAATTCCCGATCCCGTGGGAATTCCGGGATAAAAATGATCCTATGTCCTTCCCAGGGTCCTAAACTATTCCCATGCCAAATTTCATCTAAATCGGTTTAGCGGTTTAGGCGTGAAAAGGTAACATACAGACAGACAGAGTTACTTTCGCATTTACAATATTAGTATGGATAATAATAGACTGGATTTTTGAATCAGGTTCGAAAATTTATTTAGTAATAACTCTTATAAACCAGCTGTGGCGGATATTCGTCAGCAAGGAATTAGGTATATATTTTCTAATTACCCATAGAAATCTAAATCTCGTAACGACAAAAGAATTTTCATTGATACGAGTAGGTATATATTTTTCATATGAGAGCAGAGTACAATAATTATTGGAAGCGAAATATTTGCAAGCAAAAATCTGTTAATGGCCATATGGTAATTTATTATAAATGTAGGTATATTAACAACATTAAACAACATTTTATATGATTTTTTGGATGTTTGTACATAATAAATATGTTTTGAATGGGGAATAAGATGTGTAAGGATAAGGTTAAGTGGCAATCTATTCTCTCTGCAATTTGATAGATCTATCAAATAGCAGAGAGAATAGGAAAGTTATCTATAACTTTTGTGTAGCAAGAAAAACACTTTATTATTACGGTGAAAGACTTTTCTCATTTACTGTATTAAGTGAAAAAGCACAAAAAAAGAAAGATATTGAATTAATCGAATCGGGGGCGGTGGCCACAGGTGCCTCGACCACTGGGGGCCTTTAAGCCACGGACCCTAACTTTCTTCGATGTCCCATTTTCTTCTGTGTTCCCTGCCACTTATGACCTTTAACCTTTAAAGCAAGAGCAAGTAAATCTTCTGGGCTCGCTCGTTCCATCGTAGACCTCATCTATCGCTTACCATCAAGTGAGATCGACGTCAAGAGTGAGCTCATTCTGAATAAAAAAAAAATTATCGACTTTCTTGATTAAGGCAAGTGAGTTATCTTACTTGCGTTGATCAAAATCTTAAAATATACACCTGTATACGGAAGCCTAAACGAGTAGGTTTATTTTTGACATTTACTGGACTTGTATATGTGGAAAATGTATCATATCCTACTAATCCTACTTCCTACTAATATCCTACTAATATTATAAATGCGAAAGTTTGTGAGGATATATGTATGTTTGTTGCTCTTACACGCAAAAACTACTGAACTGATCTGAATGAAATTTGGTAAGTGGATAGTTGACGTCCTGGAATAACACATAGGCTACTTTTTATCCCGTGTTTCTCACGTGATTTACGCGGGAAAAACGTCCCACGCGAAAGAAGTCGCGATCAAAAGCTGGTATACTCGTATATATTATGTATGAAAAAATATTAACACATTATTTATTAATTATTTATGAAATGTATATATACCTAAATACACACATCAAAAGTGTCTAGGGATCAACATATATTTTTGCAATAACTTTTCTCCTGATTGATATTAATTAAAATTTTCTTTAAGGATTCATCAAATAAAGTGTTTTCGTTTGTCACAGTAACGATAAACCAAGTCACCTTTGCATTAATAAAGAAATTTGCCATTTTCCTAATAAAGGGATTTTTGACATTTGAACCACTAACATTAAAGTTCGAAAAAAAGACTGAAATAACAGTTTTCTTTAAAATTTTATTGGGTAACTTAAACAATTAATAATCCGTGTTTCTACCGCGAACACTAACAACACAAGAACATCGGTTTGGCATACTCAAAATGAGTTCATCCAAATCACGCTGTGGAATGGCCGCCCATGTTCGTTGCAACAACAAAAAAAGGTCTTCTTGCGACTGGATACCCTCCATATTCGGCAGAGCTCTTCTCTGTAGCATATCCCATGCATGCTCAATCGGGTTCAAGTCTGGCGACTGAGCAGGCCAGAGCAGGACATTGATGTTAGCTGCGGCGAGAGTCTGTCTTACAACTCTTGCGGTGTGCGGTCGTGCATTATCATGCATTAACTGAAATAAGGGACCGATTTGCACTTGTAGAGGAACGATGACGTCAAATACAATCGTCTCAGCATAAATTTGAGCGTTGAGGTTGCCTCTGATCCAAATCTACTCAGTTCTTCCGCCGATCCAAATACCCGCCCATACCATGATGGTTCCACCACTATAAGGATGGACTTCCTGGCTGGATTTTAATCGCTGTTGGCGTCCAGGGGTTCTCCAGTGTCGTATACGTCTTGTATCCGGTCTTATACCAAAACGAGACTCATCAGAAAAGCACACGAAACGCCATTGTTCTTCTGCCCAATTTCTGTGTTCAAGAGCCCATTGATATCGAATCCTACGATTGTGCATTGCTATAGGTGGTACCCGTAGCGGTCTTCGGGAATGAAGGTTCACTTCATGCAAGCGGTTTCTGACTGTTTGGTCGCTAATTAAGTTCCCTGAAGAGTGATGAAGCCTCACGGCTAACATCATGGCGGTTATTGTTGGAGCTCTTCGAGTTAAGATTTGAATGTATCGGTCTTGTCTCCGTGTGGTGCAGCGATACCGTCCTCCGTGGCGCTCAGCCACGGTACCAGTGCTTCGGTAACGTGTCCAAAGTCGACTGATAACACTCTGACTTGTATTCAGAGCTAAAGCCACAGTACGTTGCCGGGAACCAGCTTCTATCATTCCCACGGCTCTGAGCATTTCTTCCCTGCTTAAATGACGTCGCCGCTCCATAATAACGTTGGTTTTAATCAGTAGTAGGGAAACAGTAGCACTAATAATGTCTTCAATGCGTTGTATGTTTTTATAGGGAAAATATTGACAGCTGATTTTCATCTTTTACTCGAATTTGATTAACAGTTCCTGTTTCAAATTATGAAATGCACCAAAAAGGATCCATATAAATTTATAAAATCATAAATTTATTACAAAGCCACATCTCAATCTCAAGAAATCCGCATAAAAATGCTTGATCCCTAGACACTTTTGATGTGTGTATATATAATTACATCGAACTTGAGTCTGCTCTTATAGGCACGCATCTTTTGAGTTAAGATCTGTATTAGATGTGAGTTTGTTGTGCTATAAATCCCAACTAATTTTATGAATACGAAAGTTATACTCTATGTGTCTGTTACGCTTTCACCACAAAACCACTTACCTGATTTTGATAAAATTTGGCACAGAAATTGATTAGAAGGACATAAATATTTTTTTTGCTGAAAATATAAATAAAATAAAATAAGTTTTTATATGTATATATGTAGGCTTGCGTTTGAACACTATCTCACCTGATACTGAGCGATGTTGTGGCCGATTCACCTGTGCTCGCTGGTAATGTATACCAGATACTAGCAGTACTGATATGTTGTATGGCAATGCTTAGCCTCTGGTCAAAGTAAAAGCTAACCATTGGTCACGGGAAGTGTCTAACAGCCTTTTTTAACCGACTTCTGAAAAAGGAGGAGGTTCTCAATTCGGATGTTTGTTTGTTTTTTTTTTTTATGTTTGTTCGGGCATAGCTCCGTCGCTTGCCAACTGATTTGAAAAATTCTTTTTTTGTTGGAAAGGGTATACTTTCCAAATGGTCCCATGAAAATTTTATTGAAATCGGACAAGCCGTTTCTGAAAAATCAACAAAAGTCAAAAAAAAATATTTACATTGATGATCTTTTCGTTTACTCTGCATTGTGTTTTTTGTTCGCGCGTTTTTATTTTTTTGTAGTTGACATTTTGGCTTTTATAACTAGATTAATTACAAATAGACCCACTAAAAAGCGCGAAAATAAAAACTTTTTTGCAAAAAAATAAAACCGACTTCCATATCAAAACACTACAAAGCCAAAAATAATTTTAATTTCGGAAGGCGGTGTGAAAAATAAGAAAATACTAAACCAATAACACCGACTACCGAAATTAAAAAACTTTTTAGCAAAAAATAGAACCGACTTCCATATAAAAACACTACAAAGGCAAAAATAACTTTAATTTTGGAAGGCGGTGTCAAAAACGAAAATATCTACAAAATAAAGACACCGCCTTCCGAAATTAAAGTTATTTTTGCTTTTGTAGTGTTTTTATATGGAAGTCGGTTCTATTTTTTGCTAAAAAGTTTTTTTTCACACTTTTTAGTGGGTCGGTTTGTAATTTATCTAGTTACAAAAGCCAAAATGTCAACTACTTATCACCTTTTACAAAATATTGCTTTTCTCGGTGCAGAGCCGTTAATTTTTGAGGAGTTCTCCTGGTACTTGACCATCAGCTCTACATCACCATATGTATTGTGACGAGCATAAAGTGTTTAACATCCATATTCAAGTAATGTAATCGCAATCAACGAAATACTTATTATTGAGTAGTTTCGGTGGCCTTCTGTGGTCTTCATCATCAGTTCCACTTCCTCAAATGGTGCTTTTCGAGAGCAACTGCACAAGGTACTAAAAATGGGACCAACTAGAAACTTTACCCATTCAAACGCAAAAAGAATTTTTCAAATCTGTCCAGCCGTCTCCGAGTTATGAGGTAACATACATAAAAAAAAAAAGTTCAAGACGAATTGTAAACCTCCTTTTTTTGAAGTCGGTTAAAAATTATTTTTGGCTTTGTAGTGTTTTGATATAGAAGTCGGTTTTATTTTTTTGCAAAAAAGTTTTTATTAAATTTCATTAAACAGGCCGTCAGCGCAAAGGCCCCATGATCCGAAAGTTTGCAGTTTAGGGTTGATCAATTCGGGTCGGTTTGGCCGTGATCTGCTCACGCCGCACGTAGGTCCTTTTTGGCAATCTACGCGCGCAAAAAGTTTAAATTTTAGTTGATGCGATCTATTTACAGTATTTTTTTCCAAACACCCAGATAGTCAGGCAACTCACAACACGCCATGTTTTGACATTTCGCGCGCTACTGAACGAAAGAACAAATAAGTCGCGACATGTTTACGCGCACACAGCGCTACGCTGCGTCGTCGGTCAGTCGGTCCACTTGTTTCGAGGCGACCAAACGGTTTTTTCCAATGTGAAGTGATCAACTGGTGCCATGGAACAAACGTGTAAAGGTATGTGCATCAACAGTATTTAACTTTTAATTCGATTTTTGCGTTTAAAGTTATATAAAGGAACCATAGAACCAACTAGTAATTTAGGAAAAAAAAAGTTATCATTTCATGATTATTGGACCGCAACTATTTTTGTTGGTAGTTGTTGGTCTTGAAATTATTATGTATGTGTAGTGTAACTAAGTGAAATTCTGGCAAATTACGTTTTGGCTGCAGCAACTTGCAGTAACTATTTTTATGTGTCTTTTTAGACCTGGCGGAAGGAGTAAAGCGGAGTGAGCTGTTCGACATCTGGCGAAATGAACCTGTTTCTTCTTTAAAATTTGAAGCTGTATTGAAATATTTGACGCTACCTTAATAATGGAAAAAGCGATAATGCCGATAGGTTCGCTATCCGAAGAAGCCCAAGAGGCTCGAAACAAAGATGTAAGATTTTATCGCGAATTTCACTCGCGCAAGTTTTCAAGGAGACAAAATGTGGAAGATATTCTGCACATGCTGCTTATATCATCGGACCCTCTAATAGCGAGTTTACGAAGAGCTAGATTTAAACGCACTGGCTGCATACCTCAATCAGTTCTGGATTTGCTGGATGTGCCTGAGATAAATGCAGACTAAATAATTGCATTCTATACACCTATTTCGTCATAAAAATAATTGTTAAAAATATACTGCTTACTTGTTCGCTACAATTTGTTTTATTTACCTATAAATGGACACATCTTAGGAAAATTAGAATTTTTAGATGGAAAATACAGAAGACGGAACCCCCACGTGCATGTCTAAACTTTCATTTGGCTTAAATTATATTGCTGATACTATAACGTTTCTTAAATACAACAATGGAATGCTTTTTGTGCGAAAAATCATGTAAAATAATATTGAGCGCATAAATTGATGAAAAGGACCTACGTGCGCCGTCAGCAGCATTGACGGGGCTCGATGGGCCATTGCCTGCCATGATTGCAGAAATATTCTAACGGAATACCGCGTCCCCGAACGGTATCTGAAGGAGCAGGCTGGGTTTGATTTTTCTACTCAGAAAAAAAATAGGGTCGATCAATTAGACAGTATTTATTTTTCATGCGTATTTTATTAGTCAATCTTTTAGTTAAGGGAACTAAAGACTGGTGTTCCATAGGTTACTGCCCTTAAAACAGAAGCAAAGCCAGTTTCCAGAAAGCGTATCTAAAGCTTCACTGTTTTTAAGCTTAAAAACACAGCTCCTTAGGGAAAGCTAACTAAAATAATACAGCAAGCGTGTATTATAAAGGGTCCTCTCAGTACTGTCCTAAGTCCTTATTGTTTGCGTATCGATGGCAAAAACGTTTTAAATAAGTTTGGCCCAAAACTCAGCTAAGCGAAGTCCGCTCCCTAATGCAAGATAATCAAGAGTGCAGGTGACAGGGCATGCGGAGCAAGATAGAAGGTGACCCATTATCCGAGGGGTCACGCCACATATTCGTTTGAGATCTGAGCCATCTGTAAATCCCCATCTACAACGTGTAACATAAAGGGTATATACATAACAATCGCACGCCTTCTTTGGACGATAGCAAATAATATGGCAAGGTTTTTGTAATCCTATGTCTACATGTGTGGAACTTATTAGAAATTTCAATAGATTAATACCAGAGGCCGATTTTTTCAAATGAAGAAGAACGAAGAAAATTATCGTGTTATTGGCAAGTGACGGGGAAAGTTATTGACCCTCGTAGTGCTGTGACACGTTTGTTATGTATGGTATTCAAGAAACATGTGAAACCGATAATTTGGTATCAATTCTTTTAATCACTCATTTTAACCTAAAACCGTGCATAGAGACTCCATAGTATGGAGTCTGATGAACTGAAGACAACATCTGGTATGGAGTCCATACCAGATGTTGTCTTCAGTCCTTTTGGATAGATAGATTGGATAGATCTTTGCTTCGGCCGACTTGGGTTCGCTTGGTTGTTTGTCCTATAATGAAAGTGTGAATAATATTTCAATTTACATACCAGTGCATAGTGACCAGATAGACCCATCTCTTTGCTTCCGATACCCCTCACTATTACGCTATGTTGGGACTTTCCAAAGACTATAAAAATAGAAGAGGTTAATAGCAATAGGTTGTGTATGATTTACAGGTATTCGCCAAAGTGAGATAGTGCAAAACTTGGAATTTCAGAGAGTGGATTCATTCTAACTAGAATATTCAGAAGAAAGATTTTGTATTTTTGTTACTGAAATATGATTGCTGTTATTTTTATCATAAACTGAATACTCTAGTTAATTTAACTATATGAACTAGCAATGTGGGTAGAATTCACATTACTTGCAATCTCGTTAACCCTTCCAACTAAGCTAAATATGCTTGTGTCTGGAGTGGGTTCACGGAAATAGTGTAATGGGTGGGGTTCGAACCCGCGATCTCTCGATCACAAGTCCGACACCTTAACCTAGTGGTTTAAAATCGTTAATAGCCTAGTGTCTATTAACGCTTCTAAACGATATAATATATCTGTGATGTCTTGACAGTAATAAATATTATAAATATGAAAGTCTGTCTCTATGTCTGTTCGTGCTTTCACGGCTATACCACAGCACCCATTTAAATGAAATTTTAAATAAAAATAGGAGGAGACAAAGGGTCATATATAGACTATTTTTTTTAAATCAACCCTTAATGGTTTGAAGGAGAATGAAAGTCTGTATGAAAAATCTAAACCGCTAAACATATTGAAATGAATTTCGTTTTTTTTTCGTCAAACTAACGCGGGTAAAAATGCAGGGCACAGCTAGTATGTATATAAATAAGACCACTAATTAGTCTATGAATGCAGAAGCAGTTTTAAATATCGAGTGTGCACGGAAAGAGCAAGCTTCAGAGAGTCTCCAAGAGTTTCCATTGCAGCCAGTGAAACGGTGATCATTGGCAAGGGGCGTGGCTACCGATCAGATTGCCCCCGCGTCCTGGCCCGCTATTTGCATAGTTAACGAGCACCCCCACGCCCCCGCAACCCTGCGAGAGCTGCTAGCCTCGGGTGTCGGGTGCCTAGCCACCTACCGCCATGTATATTGAAATATTTACGTTCAGCAGTGAACAGAATTGAAATACGCAATGTTTACTGTACATATTTTTTATATCTCGTATCGAATATTTTAAATTTTGAATGTAATAGTCGCCAATATATATATAAAATCACAATAATATCAACGTAGGTAAATAAGATTTATGCATAGTCGTAACAGATACTCGTCAGAATGTTTCATCGATCCCTTTATCCATCTACATAAAATATATTTAGTCTACTTGCGTAAACTGTTTTGTATTAGTCTTAAAGCCTAGCCTTTACAAGAATTGCCAACTCCGCCCCTAAGACGACCCACTGACTGGAACACACTAAGTGTACAGTTACTTAAATCTTCCATTTTTTCTCAATACAACTTCAAAAACATGATATGTGAAGATTTTTATTATTACTAAATAATTATGAAAATGTTCACATGTCATATTTTTCAAGTCAAGGTTCAAAAAATAAAGTAACATTTTGATGATTATCAACCAATTGATAATCATCAAAATGACGATGATAATAATTGAAATCGTTACCTATACTTACACTTTGAGCTATCAGCGATTTATGACCATCCTGTTGGTCTAGTGGTGCTATGCACAAGGTCATGGGTTCAATTTCCACCCAGGACAAATGTTTGTGTCATGAGCACGATCATTTGTTCTTTGTCGGGGTGTAATTTATCTATAATAGGTATGTATTTAGAAATATGTATGTATGTTTATCAGTTGTCTAGTACTCATAGCACAAGCTCTGCTTAGTTTGGGACTAGATGGCGTTGTGTGAAAGTTGTGGAGTATTATTATTATTTTATTATTATTATCCTGACTGCGGAATTCTTCAAACGGCTTATCCTTTATCAATTGAACATTATCCCGTAATGTGGTCAAATAATCATCTGGTTTACCAAGTAAATCACGCAATGGATTCGATAGCTTGGCCAAAATGAATGCTTATAATGTCTACTGATGTCATTAATTTCCTTGCAAAACTTGACTAAAAGAAATTGAAATTTTTTGATTTTTTCATACTTTTTCTTTTTATTTAGTACATCTGGGGGTCTTTATATCAAGAGTGAATAGGTTACTTCATTTTCTACCACATCATCGCTTGCCATCAGATGAGATAGTGGTCAAACGCGAGCTTATCATGAATAAAAAAAAGAAAATGAATCCTTTTATCAAAACCTATCTAAACTAATATTCTAAAGAAAAGTATGTTTGTTTGAACGCGCTAATCTTGCAAAGTACTGGGTGGATTGGGATGCAATTTGGTATGGAACCGACTGAAAAAAAAAGAGCTTATGTTTTTATCGTGATAAAATCCACGGAAGCGAAGTGGAATTCCCTACCGGAGTCTGTGTTTCCCGATAGCTATAACCTAGGGGTCTTTAAGTCAAGAGTGAATAGGTTACTTTTAGGTAAGCGTGCTCCATCTTCGACCACATCATCACTTACCATCAGGTGAGATAGTGGTCAAACGCGAACCTATTGAATGTGCCATAGATCGTGTGTTATGGTTGTTGATTACATGAGTCAGTTTATGCTCTTGGGTACCATGATGGTTCACTGCTAAAATATACTTTTGTTTATAACTAATAGGTAAAATTTTCCATATTTTAAATAGTTTTCTATAATCTCCTTTACAATTATTTTTAGTTTTTTGAGTATTAACAAGTAATTTAAGAATCGAATTTGAAGGGCTTCTACTTTATCCAAATTACTTTTGAATGTTAATCCATAGCTGTCAACAGGGGCGGATCCAGCCCTCAAAAAAGGTTGTGGGCACAACCACCCGAAAATCGGCCAAGTGCGAGTTGGAGTACAAACTCGCTCGAATGAACTTTTGAATTGGTTTATTTCCTTTTTTACGCGCATCAGGACTTTGGTCATAGGAATGGAAATAATCATTGGAGGAAGTCAGACTCGATTACGTCCAATTAAATAGTCAAACCGTTTCAATTTGGAACTAATTTTAATCAATAAATTATTGCTTTTTCTTCCTAACGAAATGGAAAAGCTAAAAGTCGAAACATCTATGGAATATACACAGGTTATCTACTACGGCACAGACAATAAAAGAAAAGGGTGGCAATACTCTTAGACAACAGCTTTAAGTCTCGCATCAGTCGCATCATAATTAATATCACACGGAAAAGCGACCGTTTAATTTTCGTTAAACATGGTCTGGATGATCTACCATTAACCACCTCAAACAGGATGCACAAAAATAGAAAAGGCACAATTCTGGGAAGACATGGACGACCTCATCCAGAGCATTCCAGCAAACGAATACCAGGTTACAGAGGGGGACAATGTACATATGGGGATACAAGGGATATCCAGGGGAGGGGAGACACTAATGAGCGTGATAAAAGGTTATCTGGAGACCGATTTGGAAGTAAGTTATGACAACGCAAAATATATCTGGTCTAAGTTTGAAACCTAGCGTCAGCGGCGTGTCGTGTTCCACGCGCGCCTCGAAGAGCTGTCAACACCAGTGACGGGGCCTCATAGGGCCATTGCCTGCCGGGGTTTGCGGGAAAGTTCTATTGAGATACCGCGGCCTCAGAAATTTAGGGCAGCCGAAGGAACAGGGTGGGTTTTTAGTCAGTAGAAATCTGACACACCCTTCCGCTTGACCCAGAGCGGAAGAAGTCATACGATGATTTTCCCACTCCAAAAAAAAAAGTTTGAAACCTGGTAGAGGACAAAAGCGGCAGGGATCCTAGGAGTTTTCAAATGTTAGAATCAAAGAGACCCTTTTTTTATCGTGGTAAAATTATCAAATAAGTCCTCCCACCCCGGGCAGGGTGGGAGGGACTGTCAGACTTTTACTGACTAAAATCCACGGTGTCCCTTCAATAACCCTTTACGTACCGGGGTCACGGTAACGGGATGAGTCCCACGACCCCGGCAGGCTTCGGCCCTCTACGGGGGAGCCTCGTCATATTGCTGACGCTCTTTGAGGCGCGCGTGGAACACGACGCGCCGTCGACCCGGGCATGGTCCATGGTCGGACAGCGAGTTGCCCTTTACTCGCTGTCCGCATCCCCGCGCCTACGGTGGCCGGAGATTGTCGGCCGACGTCCGACGCCGTGGGCGTCTACCACTGCGGCTGGGCTGGAGGGAGGACGCCATCCTCTCCCTCACGCGGCCCGCCTCCTCCTTCGGAAGCATGACTGCTTCGCAGAAGGAGGCTCCTTTCCCATCAGACACAGGTACCTCCCGAAACTTTCGCGTCCGGTGAGGACCTGCGTCATGCGGTAGGTCAGGACGCCGTGACGCCGATCTAGCCACTCCTCAAAGAGGGGTCTTACCGCCGCAATTGCGGCGTGCCCGATCAAAGAGACCCTAGCGAATAAAAAGATAGATAAGGACCGATAGTGGTGAAGCAGGATGCTAAAACATTTATAGCACAAGAGGCCACCAAATGCAATCAAACGATCTATGAAAGTGGAGAGTGCTAAAAATGCGGACGAAGTACTGAAATTAGCAAAACGCCAATATAGAGCATTCATGAACATGAACAAAAGTAAATAAATAAATGAAATTTAAGGAGCAAAAAAAATGCTAACAAACAACACAGAAAATAACGAGGGATGGTTCGAATACTATAGTAAGCTATTGAAGGAAGAATTTGCAAACGAAGATCCATCGCCCTGGTACCCACACATGGTCCAAAACCAACTATAAATGAGGATGAGGTGAGAAACACATTAACTAAAATGAAAAGCCGTAAAGCCATAGGTCCAGACGAAGTCACCGCACATGGAAAAGACTAGACCCAGTAACTAAAGCTTGGTTAGCAAAGCTATACAATATCGTCATGATTACAAATTGTGTTTTAGAATCTTGGCGCCCGAGCTATCTATTGCCGTTCTACAAAAACAGGGGCGATGCTGCGCAGTGCGAAAACTATAGAAGTATAAAATGGAGCGCTTATACACTCAAAATATGGGAACGAATTATCAACAACCGTCTCAACAAAATGTCTTCAAACCAGTTTGACTTCACAGGACCCAAGTCAACCACGGATGCTATACAGGTTAGAATCATGACGGAAAATATAGAATTAACCACGAAGACCTAGATCTGCGAAAAACACGACTAAACATACGGAAGCAAGCCCTGGAAAAGTACGGCCTGAGAGTTAGCAGAAATAAAACGGAGTATCTAAAATATCCTTTCAGCGGAAACACTACTCCAGAGACTAATCACATTGGTACGACACCCATACCCACAGTAAACCAATTTAAATGTTTAGGCTCTATGTTAACGAGAGATGCAAACGTGGACGCTGACGTCACTCACAGAGTCAGCGCCGCATGGCTGAAGTTGTCTTCACTAACCACACGCTGGTTGCACTTTGTGATCCCCGTATCTTAATAAAAACCAAGGGGAAAGTATACATAGCGGCAGTGCGCCCGGTGTTACGGTACGATACGGTACCGAGTGCTGGCCAGTCAAAAAGACACATAAATAAAAAGTACATACCAACGAAATAAAGATGCTTAGGTGGGTGGGAAGTGTGACTAGATACGATAAAATACGAAACGAGAATATACGAGGCAGTTTCAAAGTCGCACCAATCGCTGACAAAATTACCGAGAATCGCCTACATTGGTATGGTAAATTTTGCCCTAAAACTCCCGGAACAAAAACGTGGCAGGGTGGGCCGCCCGCCATTGACCTGGTGGTTACAGATAAAGAAAGACCTCGAGAAAGCCCAATTGCCTGAAACGACAACCTAAGACAGACTGTCCTGGCGCAGGAAAGTGAGGAGACCCGACCCCAAATGAATTGGGAATAGGGACGAATATAGATATTGTTTTTTCTTCTTTTCTAGTAGCCAGTAAGCCAATATAGGCACACTAGACTAGTAAATAGATACCTATCTTGACGCTGTCTCAGGAGTCGTAAGTAACTATGACAAGCAAGTTAGAAGCACCAGGCGAGACTTAATTCGCTAATAGACTCACACTTGGCGTTGTAGTAAACTACGGAACCTTACACTGCGCGTGAGCCAATACGCGCATGGCCGGTTTTTTTTTTAAGGTTTATCATCAGCCTATCGATCTCAATAGACCGTAAAAGTGTGACGTCACAAATCTATTAGGGTTGTGGGCATGCCCATCATGCCCACAACGGTGGATCCGCCCTTGGCTGTCAAGAGCATAACTCATAATTGAATCTACTAATGACATGTATATACATCTTAATATGTTTATAGGATCATTAAAGCTTAGGTGGTACATTTTACTTAATAATATTCTTAATTTACTACAAACATAGTTTACATGTTGGGACCAGGAAAAGTTCTCATCTATTTTCATGTCAAGGTAAGTTACACGGTTAACTTTTTCAATAGCATTTATAGTCCAGTAAGTTATTATGGTGGCAAATATAATCATGTGTAAATAAAGGTGGAGTCGCACTATGAGGTCGCAAATATGGCGAATGAATTAGCATAGATTTGGTTTTGTCAGCGTTTAATATAATACCATTGTCATGCGACCACTTAACCACATTGTCTATATCTTGCTGAACGCGCTGACAGGTATCGTCTATGTTAGTACCGGAGCGAAGTATGCACAAGTCATATGCAAACATATACGCTGAACAATGCTGAACCACCCGGCACAAGCTGTTAACATGCATAAGATAGCAAATAGGTCCACATCCCGAGCCCTGTGCCACGCCACTCCGCACCTCGACTCTGTCACTAAGCGTGTCCTCCACCCTCACACGGTAAGAGCGCGCTGCGAGGTAATCACGGAACCATGGATTCAGTGGTTCTCTCACCCCGCACTCCCCCATTACATTGAGGATGGTATCAAATTGCAAAGTGTCGAATGCTTTTTTGTAATCGAAAAATATTGCAATAACAAATTGTTTATTATCTAAGTAACTATTAATTTCGTCTGTGAATTTTGCTAGTAATGTATTTGTAATTTCCCTTTTAAAAAACCTTGTTGACACCAGTTGACACTCGTTAATTATGTTACTTTTTTGTAGATAATTACTTAATTGGTTGACTATACAATTTTCTATTTTTTTTTTATACTAGATAAAATTGATATAGATCTAAAGTTTGATAAATTTTTGTGATCACCCTTTTTGTGGATTGGGCGGGCTGTTGTTTCTTTAAGTTTATTTGGAAATTTGTAGCTCTTGACAGTTAAGTTTATTAGTTTAGCTAACACGGGGCTCACTTTATCCATAATTATTTTAAGGTCGGACATTCGCACAAAGTCGCTACCTGGTGATTTATTTGTATTCATGTTTTTTATTATGTTTTTGACATATTTTGAGCTTACTGGTTGCCAGCTCATAGATAGGTCCGTGGCTTTTACATAGGTCTGTCTGTCCAACCAAGTCTGACGACATGTATGTTTTATATCTTCTATTTCTTTATCGAAAGTTAACGCAAATTTATTACTTATACAGGGTGGGCCATGAATTAATTAACATTTGAAAAAATCGTATAAAAAACACCATTTAACATATTTTAGAAATCGTTTATTTACGAGAAAGCTAATTAGTTGTAATTTTTTTTTTTAATTATTTCGTCTATATGACCACCGTTTCGGTTTTTGCACTCATCTAAGCGAGTCCTAAAGTTTTCGAATACTCTTCTGCAAAGAGACCGCGAGATCGCCGACATCTCTTCGATGATTTTTTCTTTAAGTTGACGCAGTGTATTCGGTTTATCAATGTAGACACGACTCTTTAAATAACCCCATAAAAAGAAGTCTGCTGGTGATAGATCTGGACTTCTGGGTGGCCATGGGATGTCACCCCGTCTGGATATCAGCTTTTCCGGAAACATGTCTTTGACCACCGGCAAGGACTCGTTCGATGTGTGACACGTGGCTCCATCTTGTTGAAACCATGTGTTACGATTATAGCCAGCAAATTCCAGTAGCATCGGTGCTAAGAACTCCCGTAACATTTTCACATACTCGGCAGAATTAACAGTAACTGAACGGCCTCGAGAATCTTCAAAAAAGTAAGGTCCGATGATTCCTTTTGCTGAAATTGCAGCCCATATAGTTACCTTAGGAGAGTGAAGTGGCCTCTCATGTTTAGCTTTAGGATTTTCGCTGCTCCAATACCTGCAATTCTGTTTGTTTACATGTCCATTTAGGTGGAAATGGGCTTCGTCAGAGAATAAGATGTTGTGAAAATTACTGAATCGAGTTAACATTGTTTCGGCATATGACTTACGCAAATTTAAATCATTAGGGTTTAGTTCTTGCACTAGCTGGATCTTATATGGATGTATTTTCAAATCTAATTTCAAAATACGGCGTAATGATGTGCGGGATAATCCTAATTCAGCCGAACGTTTGCGTGTCGATAAATCTGGATCACGTCGAACAGAAGCGGAAACTTGCTGCACGTTCTCTTCGCTCCGAGAAGTCCGCGGGCCGCCGGTTTGTTTCACATTTAGTGTAGATCCCGTCTCTTCGAACTTCTTCACCCATTTCTTTATTAAAGGAGCACTTGGACACTGACTTAAGTCGTGTAAACCATATTCAACGCGAAATAAGCGTCTCACAGTAATGAGCGAAAAGTTGTTTAAATAAAACTGTTTCACGCAGTAAGCGCGTTGCGGCCCCGTGAAGCGATCCATTGCGACTAAATTTCCAAGAAGCGAGCTAGTGCCCCCGCCCGCGCCCGCGCCCCACGCGGCAATAGTTTGAGCGGTAAGTTACATTTAAATGTTAACTAATTCATGGCCCACCCTGTATCTATAATACTTCCATGTCCGTCCATGTTAGCTAGAATTAATTCACCTACCGATTGTTTATTATTTCCCATCATAGTATTCATCCTTTCCCATATTATTTAAATGTTTTTATTACATTCTAATATACTATTTTTGTTATAAATATTTTTACTTTTAATAATAGCTTTTTGACATTTATTCCTAAAAGTATAATTAAGTCTCTTTAGCATATTCTTTGGCTCATTGCTCCATACCTCAAAAAATCTGTCCTTTTCTTTTATGATAGACTTTAACTTATTATCAACCCATTTTTTGTTGTTCCTGTTACTGGTAAAAATGCGTTTATTGACGTAGCAGTCACAATAAATATCAACGAATATTTGTTTAAATTCATTATATAATTGAAGAGGACATTCTAATGACATAAGATGGTCAAAATCCGTGCTTAATAATTTTTCTCGGACTTTGTTGTTGTCGAGTACACGCTTAGTGTTCTCGACTCGGAACGAAGACAGTTGAGTATCGCGCGGAATAAGAGTTTGCGACGACTGCGACTGTCTCAACGGTGCGCGTCTCCACAGGACATTGGCAGAAACAAAATAATGATCTGATATTTTTTGTTTTATTACAGCTGCATGCATGATGGCATCATTTGCTCGAATATAAATATGATCGAGACAAGATTGAACTACTTTTCCTTTAATTTCCATTAAACAACTATTCAGTTCCCTGTAATCGGCGGCAATTTTTTTTTTTTCACAGCTTGGAGGCGCATGTTTATAAGGCCTTATATTTAATGAAAATTAAAATTGTGTTTATGAACAGAATATCAGAAATAAACAATATTATTTGTAAAATAATTTTGCTTTTATCAACAAATTAACATTTATTAGTGTTTTAAATTTCTTAAAAAATATTTTAATATCAGGCTGTTTTGCGGCTTCATATCTTTGCTTCTCTTTGAACCCGCGAAGGTAAAGCGCGGGGAAAAAGTAAATGAAATCTTATTAATTTCTGTATTTTGCGTGAGTATGTCGAATTTAAGTTTTGATGAGAACAATTTAGATGCTACGCCGCTAGATATTGTGATTGAGGCTCAAAATGCTTGCGATAACCTGTTGCCATCTAAATCGAAGCTAAAATATATGGCAACTTTGCATAATTTTCTTCAATGGAAAACAAATAAAAATGCGTCGTCATTTTCGTAGCAAGTATTTTTCTTCGAAAGTGTATTGAAAACGTCGTTTGATACACGTGGACATTTGTTACTGCAGTACTCGGCTCGGGCGTAACTCCGCCTCGGCCGCAATAACAAACTTTCTCCACTTGTATCAAAATGTACTATATTCAGTCCCTACTTAAGGGACCTTCTGCAGGGCCTGATTAACCATTAGGCAGAGTAGGCAACTGCCTAGGGGCCCCGCATCCACTAGGGGCCCAGTGCAAGCGACAAGATTTTTTTTTATCGATCGACAATTATAATGTGCCTGTGAATCTAAATATTTTTATTTAGTAGTAGAATTAAAAAAAATATAACAATTCTGGGAATTTCTAAACAAATATATTAAAAACTACAGCCCTTAATGTGCGGTCCTCTCCCGGTAACTTTAGGGGTTAACGGGGGACCGTACTTAAGTGCTATAGTTTACAATTACGTACCTATGCAGTCTCGCTTTATTTTTTTTTATAATAGGCTCGTTTAATCACTGAAATAAGTTGCGCTCAATATTTGTGAATAAATATTTTAATAAATGCTTGTTTTGTTCACTCTACCCCACTAGATCAATTTAATAGCTCTGACGACACAATATGTCGCTAAGTAGTTTATTATATATCTTTGTCGCTAAGTCGATCCTGTTCTTAGTTGATACGCATCATAGTTATATTGAATGTTAAAAAAGTTTCTGTAATTGCGATTTATGAGATTTAAGATCGGAAATGTAACCAAAAAACGTTGTGCTTTCTGTTTAAAAATTTACAAACTTGGAGTAAAATACTCGATTGTTTGTATAAGCACTGCCTTGAAAAAATCGGCGAGAAAACGAGGCAAGATTAATGATTGTTTTCGAGATATTAGTTTACCTACTTAATGGATTTTTGTGCCGTTTTCACTAACAGGTGGTGTAAAACAGCAGAGATACAATAAAGTAATATACTAGAGAATTGTAGATCTACATTTATAATGCTACAAAAAGTCCACAATAGTATATCTCTCTCCTACGGTTGAATCACAATAACTACTTTTATGGCCAAATATTGATTAAAATATTACGTTATTTTCGAAGCTGTTTTCTATATTTATTTCTTAATTCGGATGTAAATAAATACGTTCATAAGCTTCGGCATTTAATACAGATTAAAATTTTCCCATACACTAAATGAACCAAATAAATACTTTCGAAGATAATATGATAGATTCAAAATTTTATGTCAATAAAAATTATTAAGTTGGGAAGAGCGACTATGGCAACCGAGGGCTGAGCACACAGCAATCGCGGCGATAAGTCCCCTCTTTGAGGAGTGGTTTGAGAGACGCCACGGGGTTCTCACCTTCTGCCTGATGCAGGTGCTTACCGGACACGGGTGTGTTGGGAGGTACATGTTTCGGATACAGCGGGTGGATACGCCCGGGTGTCATCATTGTGAGGATCATTCAGCAGACACGGTGGAGCATACGGTGGAAGTGTGCCTACTTGGTCAGAGTACCACCGTGTCCTCGTGGAGGCGATCGGCGGCGGCAACCTCTCGCGCCCGTCCCTGGTTGAAACCGTGGTGCGGGATGAACGGGAATGAGATACGGTCGCCTCCTTCTGCGAAGCTGTCCTACTAGTGAAGGAGGAGGCTAAACGCGTGAGTGACCTCGCCGCCCGATAAGGACCAGGCCCGGGTAAACAGCGCGTCATGTTCCACGCGCGCCTCAAAGAGCAGTAAGCAGCACTGACAGGGCCCAATAGGGTTTTGCCTGCTGGGGCAGCGGAAATGTTCTAACGAAATACCATGATCCCGGACCACAAGGGCAACTGAAAGAACAGGGTGGGATTTTAATATGTGTAAAAGTCTGATACTCGCTTCCGTTCTAACCAAATCAGGAAAATGGGTGGAAAAATCATCAAATGCCTCCTCATTTGATGATTTTCCCACCCAGAAAAAAAGTGTATACGTATAACTTCGAAACGGTTGCACCTATTTCAATAATTATTTTTGTTATGTTTATAATTGTCAGGAGTTGGTTACTATATAAGAAAATGTTTGAATAAAAAAACTACCTGAAACAGAAATGTGAAAGTAGGCGTGCGAGGTAAACATATGACCGAAAAAAATAAGAACTAGGGCGAAACAAAGGTCATAGGAGTGCTAGTAATTTAAAAATATAGTAAATTTACGTATTTTATTAATAGAAAAACTTTTTAACAAAAAACAAAACCAACTTCCAAAAAATACTGCAAAAAGAAAAATAACTTTAATTTTGGTAGTCTTTGGTTTTGTATTTTTGTAATCTGACACCCATACGCACCAAACGTTTTGGGAATACCTTCATTGTGCGTACGGCTAAGGAGTGGAATTCCCTGCCGGAGTCTGTGTTTCCCGATAGCTATAACCTAGGAGTCTTTAAGTCAAGAGTGAATAGGTTACTTTTAGGTAAGCGTGCTCCATCTTCGACCACATCATCACTTACCATCAGGTGAGATGGTGGGCAAACGCGAACCTATTCTAAATAAAATAAATAAAATACACCACCCCTCGAAATTAAAGTTTTTTTCACATTTGCAGTATTGTTTTGGGAGTCGGTTTTGTTTTTTGTTAAAAAGTTTTTTGTCGCGTTTTAGTGGGTCGATTTATAGTTTATCTAGTTACAAAAGCCTCAATGTCAACTACTTATCACCTTTTACAAAATATTTACTGTCCCGATACAAGGCCGTCAATTGTTGAAGGGTTCTCCTGGTACTTCACCATCAGCTCCAATTCACCATAGTCTATATGCATTGTGACGAGCATAAAGTGCAACAACCATATTCAATTAATCGAATCGCAACCTATGAATGAATATACTTATTATTGAGTAGTTCCGGTGGCTATCTGTGGTCTTCATCATCAGTTCTACTTCACCAAATTATGCTTTTCGAGTGCAACTGCACAAGTTACTATAAAAAATACCCAAATCAGATCAGATCCTAATTATAGTATACTCATTCAAAAAAATAAAGAAGTTTAAGTTTCCAAATCGGTTCAACTGTCTTTGAGTAATTGGGGAACATACAAAGAGTTTTCGGCGAACTAAGTCGCTTAAAATCACCCAGACTTAAGACAACAGCATAGTCGAGAATTGTACCCAGGACCACGAGGTGACACGTGACATCGATTTTAGCGACACACAATTCGGTCAAAGTAAGAAAGGGGGCCCGAGTATTCCATTGCCTAGGGGCTCCTGACTGACAGGGTTAATCCGGCTCTGACCTTCTGTCTTAAGTTGTTACGTAATTATCTAACCTAACAACATCTTAAAGTGACCATATCAATATTAAAAATCTTTAACGTTTTAAATAGATTGAGTTGGCAATCGCACTAAACAATCTAATTTATATATGTATTACTTGTGAGATATATTGTGTTTTCATGCGATGGCCAAGTCAATCTATTTATTTAAAACGTTAAAGATTTTTAATATTGATATGGTCACTATAGAGGAGAATATATAAGATGTTGTTAGGTAATAATAATTATCATGTTCATCCACTCATGTCTTCATTGTCTTCAGCTAGTGTATTAAATTCTCTTTGGTTCATTGTAAGGAATGCACCATGGCGTCGAATATACCATCTAGTGGCGCGAATCCGAAACTTTTACCAAGACCCAAGGATCTTTTACCTACTAACCAAGACCATAGGTACTTGACACTGACAGTGGCACTTCAGTGCTGCCACCTGTACTAAAGTTCATGCACGCTCCAAAAACGTAATAACGGCTGGGTGCAGAATGAACTCGCCCACAAATGGTTCAGAACAATTATATATTCATATAATTTGTTACATTTAAATTAAAGACTTCTTTTTTTTTCGTAATCCAACGTGTATAGAAATATAAATCTTACAACTATAACTGTATCAGAATAACATGACGCAATATACTTTGTACTGTCTTACTTCTTACTCTTTTGTTTTATAATCTGAGCTTCTTACTAATATTATAAACGTGAAAGTTTGTGAGGATGCATGGATGGATGGATGTCTGTTTGTTAGTCTTTCACGCAAAAACTGCAGCACAGATCTGGATGAAATTTAGCAAGTAGATTGTTTACATCCTGGAATAACACATAGGCTACTTTTTATACCGAAATTCCGACGGAATCGGGATTTTACGTAGGAAAACCCTAAGAAGCGCGCAAAGTCGCGGGCAGAAGCTAGTATTATATACAAACACAAATTTTACAAAAATACTACTTGAATGAACCAATAATCATGCTATTGCACATGATTTCGGTAGTTTTTAGTAATGCAAGCAGTGGCAATTTAATTCTTGCCACTTATCATAAAAACATATATATATATACACCATCACAAACTAAGTTAAAATAGGATGATGCATTCTTCTTTATTTAAGCCGCTAAGTGTAATTAATAAAATAATACTCATGTGGACTGGACTCTATGGGAAGAAATCAGTTACTCATTCAGTTGCTCGTTCGTTACCTTGTTTCATGGTTTCATTGCGTTCTTATGGTTCAATTTAAAAAAAAAAATATAGCTGACCCATAGATTCCTAGATCCGATTGAGAGGTGTGCCCACTAGGGATAAACAAAAATCGATTTAACTCGAGTTGAAATTCACGTAACTCGTGTTGATTAATTTAATGAGTTTTCCAATTCAATGACTACGTTTTGTAAAAATATAAATAAAATTGGAACCGGCATACATATTGGTATAATTATAATGAATTAAAGTATGTATAATTTAAATAAAATATAAATAAATTGTTGTATGTCACATGTATTGCCGTATGCTTGATATTAAATCTCTGTAATATAATGTGAGTACTAATCTATCTTTATTCAACGACCTATATAGAATAAACGCAATTCCTAAAAGTCGGTGGTTCAGAATCGGCTTCTGAATCGATTTCCGTTATAAAAATAGGCGTTAAATTTTGACGGAAAAATCTTTCATTTAACTTAAAATGGAAACACAGTATCATGAAAAATTAAAACAATCCTTAATTCAAGGAAATTCAAACCTTAACTAAGAAATAGAGCCTACTTAAACGCACGACATAATTTGTAGTTCACTCATAGCTCGTAATACACATTATACACGCGTAAACAATAGCAATGCATTTAACATTAGGTAGGTGCGTCAAATCATAATTACGTAATTAAAAGGAATTCCGACCTTATCTACAATGAGTAAGGCTTATTCAAGACTGCGAAACTTAGTTCGGTAATCAAAGTTTCCCTACATACATAAACAAGTTTAGGCGTTTTTACGAAATAAACTGATTTAATTTAAAGAAATTTAGTCCTTATCTCAAAGAAATAAAGCATTTATCGGCTACTTCTTTGATGTTTATGCGACATGCCGACACACGGCCGCCCGACCAACATTAGTACCTAACGGCTACAAATGTTATATTAGGGTCAAATCTTGATATTCATAATATTGAATATATTAGTAATTCATATTAGGATACCATACCTATTACTGAATATTAGTCAAATATTAGTTTAGCCAATTCATATTCTTATCAATATTCATACATATTAAACGTTCGCTCGTACATATGTATCGGTACCACACCTATTACTGGATGGCCACTTATGACCTTTCAGCCTTTAAAGGACGAGTAAATATGCATCTTCTGGGCTCGCTCTGCCCATCTTAGACCTCATCTATCGCTTACCATCAGGCGAGATCGAGGTCAAGAGTGGGCCCATCAGCAATAAAAAAAAGATATTAGTCAAGTATTAGTTTAGCCAATATTAGCATTCATTCATATTAAGCGTGTTCTCGTGATTATAAATGAATACTTTTATTTGTTTCTGGGTGGGAAAATAATCAATCCCACTGTGGGTGGAGCGGAAGGGAGTGTCAGACTTCTACTGACTAAAAACCCAACGTGCTACTTCAGTTGCTCTGGCGTTCTGGGGCCACGGTATCTCGTTAGAATATTACCGCAACCTCTATTGGGCCCCGTCAATGCTACTGACTGCTCCTTGAGGCGTGCGTGGAACATGGCGTGCCGCCGACCTTGTACTGGTCCTTACCGGATGGTGAGCTACCCCTGCTCATCGTCCGCAGGCCCACAACGATAAATACGTCGGCGTATTTAAAAAGTTCATCACTTAATCACAACTATTATTTTTTTTAATTAAAATTATATTAATAATTCACATCAAGAAACATTCACTATTTTATTTTTTCTGCGTATGTTCACACATAATAACATGTTATTGCAACGAGTCGCAATATTATAATCTGCCAAGAATCTTGCCATAATTGCGCCATTTCGCTCATACGATCGTATCGGCACCGTATTACCAAGCCGCGTCCATGCAGCTTACTATTCTGATATTCTCATCGTATTAGCCATATTAATGAATATGTCTATATTACCTAATATCGACATATTAGTGTATTATACTAATATGGCTATATTACCTAATATCGAGTATAAGTGAGTGATTGCTAATACTCGCTATATTAGGTAATATACTAATATTGCTACTTTGCCTAATATCCAGGGAGCCTAATGTATGATATTCGCATATCCTAATATGAATATGAGGGCTTGTATTACAATATGTATACCTATTATGAATATATTCGTTAGCCGTTTGTAACGGGAACGACTAACATCAAGACAGTTATCCGCCAGGAGCGATCTAGTGAAGTTCTGTTATTTACTTCCGTGACATTTTTGTTTCCACACGCGGTGGCTTTTCGGTGTACCGACATCCAATACACGGAGATGGTGAGGACCCTGGCTCCTGTCTTGATAATGTCGCGTTAGCTTGTCGGGAGGTCAATGACCATTTTGGCTGCAGTGAGAGTGCTATTAGATGACGTGCCTGCCGGTCTTTTACGTGACTTGTTTTACCAGCAAGACGGTACTCCCACGCATTTCATGTGGACGTACGACGGCATCTGGATGCAGAGTATGGCAGTCGCTGGATAGCCTAGATTGCCTTACGTAACACCATTAGACTTACATTTGTAGGGTCGCATAAAATCGCTACGTACGTCAGTCAATCACAAGTGTTGAGGAACTCAAAACTATAATTTAACAAGTATTTGTGACAGTGAAAAGTGATACTGAAGTGCTTACAAAATTGAAATAAAATTTAAGAAAGCGTGCAATAAGTGCATAGACCAAGGCGGTGGTCATTTTGAAGCTTTGTTAAAAGTGTCAAAATCTTTAAACACGCCGTCTTTGAATATTTTTGTAGTACAAACAATAAACTGTACCTTCTTAAACACAACTTATCAAAGGTATCACGGGGGTGAAGTAGTAAGCCTGTGAAAGTGTGAATTTTACACGGTGATATCACTTATCAATATCACATCAAGCTAAAGTAATGTCCAGTCATTGAATTATCGTTCGCTCGGTCATAAGTACAATACCTAATGCAGTAATGCCTACAGGTAGATAGGTACAGCTGGCGAATCATAATTTCACTTTCTAGAAAACTATCAATAATTACACGGTAAATTCAATTATCAAAAGTTATTCTTATCAGTCTGTGATATTTTAGGTACCCACGTTAAATTCGTTCATTGAACCGCACAGCTATAGTCAGCTGGGCGCTCGTATAGTCGTGTGCGTGTCGACCGCTAATGGTGAACGCAGACCTAGCCGCACCGCACGCGCCGCAGTCTTTGCATTCGAATTCTTTATATGAAGTTCTATGCAACCTCGCACACCTACCCGCGCCGCAGTCGCCGCAGTCCCTGAAACGACCGAACTCCCCTAGCCGCAGCTGATGACGTCACCCGCACGCAGCGCTGATGACGTCATTCGCATCCACGGCGCGCAGTGTTGCCAGAGTTATAAAGTAGACAGAGAATCGCTGTCAACGGTTTATAATAAAATTACTTATTCTCGTATAAATAATTACTTGCTTATTCCCTATTATAGCACGTACATATAAAATTACACAAAAGAGCAAAATACCAATACCAAATACAGATTTTATACAGATTTTTTAAATCTTCGGATAGATAATGCTTTCAAAAATCTGGCAACACTGACGGGAACGACTGCAGCGACTGCGGCGCGGATAGATGTGCGAGGCCATTAACAAAAAGCGATGACTGCGGGGACTGTAGAAACTGCGGTGCGGCTAGGTCTGCGTTCACCATAACATTGCATGAGTGTATGCGTCTGCGTAAGGATATTGTATGACGCACATACGTTTTGCGTTTAGTAAGGATAACTATTTTATAAAAATGTCTGGGTTTGCTTTCAATTTATTTAGTTACGGATGTTGTTTTAGACTTATAATTTAATATTCTAATTGGTATGTCTGAGGTATTGCGCTTAAGCTGTTACACGTTGTATATATATAAAAAACAATTGTTATGCGTAAGTCTCGCCAAAACCCAAGAATAGCTAAACCGATTTGGCTAATTATGGTTTTGAAATATTTTTAGAAGTCTAGGGAAAATTTAAACAAAATATGCCATCATAATGAATATAAAAAAAAATCCGTACGACGTTCTCTGGGTCGGATAGTCTATATTAGTTATTAAGAGGAATTTGGTTCGAATACCGGAATAGGTTCCGAAACTACTAAACCGATTTTAATATTTTTTCATATAATAGAAAACTGCGTTATCAAAATACATTGGCTATTATTATTAAAATATATAAATAGATCCTAAAGAAGATTGCGATAATGTAAGCCGAAGTACAAAAATGTTGCCCTCAAAGATCCTATTTGGAGGAAAAATATATACGGAAAGTACTCATACCCATACATTAAAAAGTTCACAAGGACTACCATAGTTAAGGAAAAATAACAGCTAATATATTATAAAAGTTGGTTAGAAATCGTAGTAATAATTCTTATTCGAATACATAGTTTTGTCATCTTCTGTAGCAGTAAAATACTTTTCCATTCATTCAAATCATAAATTTAATTTCGAATTTATCAAGAGTATGTAAATGCAATACACGAATCGTATTTGATAAACTTCAAAACAACTGGGACGATATCAAAAATTCTTTAATTAAACAGACAGTAGTTTTCATTTTTCTTTTTTCGCAGCGAAATGATTACTTCTCGGCATTTCAAAAGATTTGATATGTTATATTATAAGATATGTTATAAGATAAATAAGCACAAGAAATTTAAAAATGGCATATCAACACTTTCTAAATATTTTTTCAATTACTTTAAATCAAAAGCAGAATTAAGGTGAACGCAGACCTAGCCGCACCGCAGTCTCTACGGTCCCCGCAGTCATCGCTTTTTGTTAATGGCCTCCAACATCTATCCGCGCCGCAGTCGCTGCAGTCGTTCCCGTCAGTGTTGCCAGATTTTTGAAAGCATTATCTATCCGAAGATTTAAAAAATCTGTATAAAATATGTATTTGGTATTGGTATTTTGCTCTTTTGTGTAATTTTATCTGTAGGTGCTATAATAGGGAATAAGCAAGTAATTATTTATACGAGAACAAGTAATTTTATTATAAACCGTTGACAGAGATTTTCTGTCTACTTTATAACTCTGGCAACACTGCGCTCCGTGGATGCGAATGACGTCATCCGCGCTGCGTGCGGGTGACGTCATCAGCTGCGGCTAGGGGAGTTCGGTCGTTTCAGGGACTGCGGCGACTGCGGCGCGGGTAGGTGTGCGAGGTTGCATAGAACTTCATATAAAGAATTCGAATGCAAAGACTGCGGCGCGTGCGGTGCTGCTAGGTCTGCGTTCACCATTAATGACAGCAATGCATAATCATTTTATATTGGTACGATACAGCTTGGCAAAAAATACGTGAACATAATGGTGGCGTGGCGCCACACGGTGGGCTGAAAAACGGCTTTCATAGACTTAGGCATTTTATTTTGCAAGTGCCAGTTTTTGTGCCGGATATCACTTCTATTTGTTATAACAATATACAAAAATGACACCAGAATTGATTCTGCACAAAAACGAAGGAATTATAATTTTTTTACGAAAATTTTGTATGGAGCTAGTATGAAAAATCGAAATATCTCTGAAACGGCAGCGATAACCGTAATATCCTTATAGGAGGTTTTAGTACTAATTATTTATGATTTTTTGGCATACGTTACATAATGGTTGTAGATGCCTTTTTTTTTTTTAAATCGTCAAAATATTTTTATTTATTTTTACATATTAAACGTTCCTTTTAGTGTTTAAGTTGAAGAATTCAGAGCTTTAACAACTCTTAACATAAAATAGCATCACCCCTATAGACCTGAAGGACTAGACAGAGGTGTGTAGTATCTTGTTGATCTTGTAAGATTTCCAACAATACCAAATAGTTGAATATCAGTGTCAAAGTGCCCATGCTGTCGCTTCTTTTAGAAAGATAGGGGAATGAAATTGTTAATTGATCATACCCTAAAAGTATGATTACAACATAACCGGACACATAATAATATCGACACAAAAGGAATTTTAAAACCTTGCATACGTTCAAAATACAAAATAACATATTGTGTAGTCATCTAATGAGTCTGATGACAAGTAATTAAGTAATTAGAATGATGGTTGTAGTCTTCTGATTCTAATGAGCCTATTAAGTGATTAAATGATTTGAAATATCTCGCAACAATACCAACTAAGAACTGCATTCACCTTTTTATAATTAGTGAGCTAATGTGATTTGCTAATGTTGATTAGTTCTACTATGAGTTCTACGAAATGTTTTTGACGATTATAAATTTTTATTATCATATCTTTTATAACTTTAATGAGGGTAGTTAACTAATTATTGACTTTATACAATAAAAGGGCTATAATTTTGTTCCATAATTTAGATTGTTCACAACCGTGTAACTGCTAACACTAAAACTATTTGCTTTGCGACTACAAAATCTTAGAATGGAAAGTTTAATCACCAACTTACATTTGTTTGTTCTTCTAAAAAGTGAGTGTCCTTCATTTAATCATGAAGTATTGTTTAGTGCAATTGTGTCCCGCATAGGCGATTGCCTTTCTGCCGAAGATCAAGTAACTCTCAAAGAATTTTGCCGGAGATTCACGCGAGCTGCTTTAAACAGGTGGCAGAAATCTAAACGATTCTTTGATAAGTTTAGAAATACGTACGGAGAGTGGTTGCAAGCAAATATTGATTGGCCGAGTTGCGTGCAAACTTTAATAAATCAAGAACCAACTGTTGATGAGATACCAAGAGCACGCTCAGTCTCTCCAGAACCTTCGACATCATCGACTGTTGGAACAATGACAAAAAGGTCCCGAAAACCATTCAAAGATCTGGGAAGCAAACAGAAAAAGAGAAGATCTAGTGAGCACATAGGCGAGGATTCCTGTGAATTGGCATATGCAGCTGCAGCACGTTTAAAAGAAGAAGGTTATGAAGATATCGCATCTGTAATCAATTATATGATCAAAAATCCAGAAGCTGCCGTTAAAATCAAGGAAAGCATTAAGAAAACAGTAATATTTACACCAGAGAAAGCACTTGGATTGCTTCTTTCACTTAAGCTTTCAAAGTGGCAATATATTACGTTGCGAGAGACTGCCATTCGGGAAGGTGCTAAGGATATTTACCCATCCTACTATAAACTGCAACAAACTAAGCTTGCATGCTACCCTCCTAATCAATCAGTATCAGTTACGGATTCATCAGCTAGAATTACACTTCAAGCTTTACTTGACATCACGGTGAAGCGGATTCTTCAAAGTCTTTCTGATAATGTGGAAAATAAGCAGTTAAAGCTGATATCGAAGTGGGGATTTGATGGTGCTTCCAATCAAAGCCGATACAAGCAGAAAATGGACGGCGAACATGATGATTCAAGCATTTTCATGACCTCCTTGGTGCCACTGAAACTGACAGATGGAGATAATACTATATGGACAAACCCGAAACCATGCTCAACTTTTTATTGTCGTCCGGTTCAGTTCACTTTTGTAAAAGAAAGCCATGCAGTTGTCATTGATAACAAAAGAAAAATGGATGAGGAAATTGAGGCCCTTAACCCCACAGAGTGCATTAATAGTAACATCATAAACTAATGATGACAATGATCGACGCAAAAGTCTGCACGTACCTTTCTGAAGCTAGATCAAATGCATCATGCTACCTGTGCTTAGCAAAACCAACAGAAATGAACCACTTAGATGCTGTAACATCAAAAACTGTGTGTTCTGACATATATGAATTTGGCCTATCATCCCTACATGCCCGTATAAATTGCATGGAATGTCTGTTACACATTGCGTACAGACTTGACTTCAAACAGTGGGCAGCAAGAAGTAATGAGCATAAAGATATGTTACAAAACAGAAAAAAAAACATTCAAAATAAATTTAAAGAGGAGCTCAATCTGTTAATTGATATAGTAAAACAAGGCTCGGGAACTACCAATGACGGGAATACCGCAAGGAAGTTTTTCGAGTTTCCCAATAAAACTGCAGCTATTACTGGGTTGGATCAAAACCTGATAAAAAGATTCGCTGTTATTTTGCAAGCAATAACATCTGGTGAGAAGATCGATGTCATCAAATTTAAAGATTTTGCTCGCAAAACAGCAGAAAAGTACGTGGAATTATACGACTGGTACTACATGTCATCAACCGTACATAAACTATTAATACACGGAGCTGACATAATCGAAAAAAATGATATTGTCCCGATTGGGACTCTCTCGGAAGAAGCCTCAGAGTCTCGAAACAAAGATTTTAGGAGGTTCCGGGAACATCATTCGCGGAAAAGAAGCAGGCAAGATTCTAATCAAGATATCCTAAATATGCTTGTTGTTTCTTCGGATCCTTTTCTAAGTGCACAAAGGCCGAAGTTAGATGCCAAAAGGAAGACAACCTTTTTTGCTGAAACTCTCGACCTAATACAGTTTCCGGAAACTGAGTTCGAGTTTGTAGGTATATCCGATCTGGATTCTGACTCGGAATTGGAGTCCGACAACGAAAGTTGTAAAGAAAAATTGTAAAATTTAATTATTTTTCTTTATGTTCTTTTGTTATTTATGTTAGTTTATTGTACCAATATGTTTAGTTAATAATTTCATAAATTATAGTTTCAAATATGTATTTTGTATAATTGAATTTATTAGATATTATTTTTGTTACTTCTGTTTTATTTAAATTACCTATCAATAAAAAGTTTATATACAGTCTTTTTTTTTCACATATTCTTAATATTTGGGGAAAAAGCATGCTTCCTAACGATGTTCTTAACTTTGACACAGTGCATGGATCGTTTTGAACAGTTTCATATGTTAAAATAAATAATGTTAGTACTATAATCCCCTATAAGGATATTATTATTATTATGTGTCCGGTTATGTTGTAATCATACTTTTAGGGTATGATCAATTAACAATTTCATTCCCCTATCTTTCAAAAAGAAGCGACAGCATGGGCACTTTGACACTGATATTCAACTATTTGGTATTGTTGGAAATCTTACAAGATCAACAAGACACTACACACCTCTGTCTAGTCCTTCAGGTCTATAGGGGTGATGCTATTTTATGATAAGAGTTGTTAAAGCTCTGAATTCTTCAACTTAAACACTAAAAGGAACGTTTAAATATGTAAAAATAAATAAAAATATTTTGACGATTTAAAAAAAAAAAGGCATCTACAACCATTATGTAACGTATGTCAAAAAATCATAAATAATTAGTACTATAACCCCCTATAAGGATATTACGGTTATCGCTGCCGTTTTAGAGATATTTCGATTTTTCATACTAGCTCCATACAAAATTTTCGTAAAAAAATTATAATTCCTTCGTTTCTGTGCAGAATCAATTCTGGTGTCATTTTTGTATATTGTTATAACTAATAGAAGTGATATCCGGCAAAAAAACTCGCACTTGCAAAATAAAATGCCTAAGTCTATGAAAGCCGATTTTCAGCCCACCGTGCGCCACTATCGTGCATGTTTTTTAACCCTATAAAGTTTAAAAAGTAAAAACTGCTTTCCTTGTTTTTACTTTTTAAACTTAGTTTTTATTGGTGGGATTTATAAAAAAAAATGAAATGCTTGTTCGGCAACAGCTTAGGAAGATAACATTTTGTAATTAGATTTGTCAACTGATCCCACATTATGTGAGACAGTTTTATATTTTACAAGACCGCAGACTTATTCAGTAGGGCATAGTAGATCACAGTCATAAGTCGGAAGCCTGTCTGCCAAAAATCTAAATCTCCTCTAACCACAGGCAAAACGTTCCGTAGTTGGTGCTTCAAAATAAAATTGACAGTAAAAGACTCGCAGTATTCTTCAGCCACTACCTAGAACAATAAAATAAAAATAAATAAACATTTGCAATAACTTATTATAAAGAAAAATAAAATAATCATTACAAAATATATGGATCCTAAAAATACTATAGCTATTTTTGTTCTGTGATTTATGCATAATTCTATAAATGTGCTGTATTTCGAATGTGTTTTGTAAACATGACCCAAAATTATGAATGAAATTTTCAATAATTGTATGACAGATTAATAAATAGATAGATAGAATATACTTTATAGTACACCAAAATTTATACTAAATATTGCACCTCGAAATACAAACATCACATCTGATTACACGTTTAAAATATCATTTTACCCGTCATTTCAGCGGTTCTTTTATACATAACGTTGATATCTGATAAACTTTGTCCGGCCTCGAGTTCCGTCAAACATCACATGTATACTTTATAAATTATCGCTCTTGCAGAGCCACAGATAAGAGATCTGTTCATTATGAACACAATGGATCACCAGAGTATCACCACAAAAACGCAAATAAATAAAAACACCAAAAACAATCACTGATGACCAAAATGACAGAAAATGTACCTAAGTACCTTTCTCGACAAGGCAAAGTGAGTGTTGCCAATGATGAAATATTTTAATTAAAGTTGTAACTTTACGATTTATTCATATAGAATTAATCGAGTTAGGCCCAATTCGATTTAACATGAGTTGACACAACACTAATCTGGTCCAATCCTTGTAGTATTATAGTACTCTATGAATCCTTGCCGATGTACTGTGCAACGAGTGTTCACGCCAGTTCACGCCCAGCGAAGTTAAAATAACGAAGTAAATAAAAACAATAACTATGAGAATATTCTGATAGTGTGCTGACATTTTTATTTAGCTTTATCTTTTCGTTGTTAATCAAACGCGGAGGATGTCTGTGAGTGCTAGCGCCGAGAACCTTTCAACTGACGCACAGGTAAGTTTAGCTTATTGTGTTACTTTGAAATAGTTAATTTTTATCATTTGAATATCTTAAATGAAGCTGGGTTAGTGTAAATCGTCATAACTGAACGCCACTTTAAAAACGGCTTGTTTTCCCGTTAATGTAATTTAGCTGTGAGTCATTATGAAGGGGAGCCTAATACGGAAATTGTGTCCTATATGTGTGGACATCCGCATGCGACGTAGTTCGTCTGCCCGAAGCCGAGAGAGCGTTGAGCGATCGCTATTCACCAATGCAAAGTACTCGCTATTAAGATAAAGATAGTTTAATACTTTAAAATAAACAGATTTTGTGCTCAACACAAAGGAAGACATGTTTGCATGTTTTAAACTGTTTTTTTTTTTAATAAACAATCTTATTTGGTATAACTTCCGTAACTTAAATTTGGTATTCATGTCATATAAATGTTTCTTGTCATCATTTTAGTCAGCAATTCTGCAATCCAAAAGACAGGCCAAAAGTTATCAGTGACTAGAATTATTTTAATTTAAGTTATCAGCTAATGCACTGAAGTAAGTATGTTGATCATATTCAATATCACAAGAAATTATTTATTCAACTCAAGGGTACTCTCTCAAGGGATCTTAATCTAGGTCCTAAAACAGAAAAAAAATAAGGAAAAAAGGTTTTATTGCCATAGAAAACGACTATGCAAAATAAGAACTTGGTTGTGGAGTTGCAGATACCTGCCGATATATGTACATACACAGAAAACGACAAGTATACACAATTAAGAACTTATTAAAGTTCTGACAGAGAGCTGAACAACCAAGCTCTAATGATTGAGTAAAGTAGCCATGATACAGTTGCCATAGCAGAAATCGGCTAGGATAAATATCATCATCATAGTTCCTTAATATGTTGACAGACAGTATTACCCCACTTACACAATTGTGCTGTGACTCTACATTTAAGTAGGCATGGCATCTTTTTACGAGTGCATAGTACTTAAGTGCATTACTTTTTCCTTATATGACAGTAAAAGTTAAAAATTTCATCTGCCTTTACAGTGTAAAATGTTTCTTGTGTTAGTATAGGCAATGAAATGCCATGAGATGTCTTGCTTTTATGGGGTGTATTACTAACATCATAAACAACAACTTTTGTTCTATGACTTTTGAAAACACCATATATTTACCAAAAACAAACCATCAAGATCCCCTCTGCTACCTTTTGTACTATCAGTTTACCTACTTTACTAGCACTCTGCTGCCTTTTGTACTATCAGTTTGCCTACTTTACTAGTGCTCTGCTGCCTTTTGTACTATCAGTTTGCCTACTTTACTAGTGCTCTGCTGCCTTTTGTACTATCAGTTTACCTACTTTACTAGCGCTCTGCTGCCTTTTATACTATCAGTTTACCTACTTTACTAGTGCTCTGCTGCCTTTTGTACTATCAGTTTGCCTACTTTACTAGGGCTCTGCTGCCTTTTGTACTATCAGTTTACCTACTTTACTAGTGCTCTGCTGCCTTTCGTACTATCAGTTTATCTACATTACTAGCACTTTCTTTTGCTTCGCATAATGTATAATATTAAGAGTGTTCAATTGAAATATTTTTACTTTGTAGTATAAAATGCCCATGAACTAAATTATGAAATTATTAAGTCATAGAACAAAAGTTGTTATTGATGATGTTACTAACATAGTCCTGTCAATAATCTTGTAGTTATATGATTAACTAATAAATCTAATGTCGACAGACATACCGTTGTTATATTTTATAAAAAAAAGAAGTAAGTCGCATCTACAGGACAGCAGGTATGCAGATTTTTTGTCCTCCTCGATGCATGCTCTACAGAGCGGGATGTCTGTGACTCCTATTACATACAGGTGTTTATTAAAGGACCCCAGGCCAGTAAAAGTGGCTGTGACATGACCAACTGTAGTATTTGTAATAGGTACTTAAATTATGTTAAAAAAGATTACTGAGGCCATTCTATTCTTTTTTAAATTTACCAGAATTGCTGGCCCCAGACAAAGACTTCATAAACCCCGGACATTTGGGTAAAATCGCAATTTTTCACCAGACACTAGAAAAATATATTTTATTTACTGGTAACATTGTAGACAGTTAGAAGTTTATTAATAATAGGCTTTCTTTTTAATTAATCAACGTAACAAAACAATAAGATGAAATACAGAGACCGTGCTTTTTGGTGCTCATAAGACCAATGTATGTCCGGGTTTTACCCGGACGCTTATAAGGAAAATCCCCTGGATGCTGTCCAAACTAGGACAAATCCGGGGAAACCCGGACGGATGGCAACCCTAATTAAAGTAAATCTTGCTTATCTTACTAATATTATAAATGCGAATGTTTGTGAGGATGAATGGATAGATGTCTGTTACTCTTTCATGCCAAAAACTACTGAACGGATCTGAATGAAATTTGGTGAGTAGATGGTTGACATCCTGATCGGGAATTATGCGGGAAAACCCTTCCACGCGAACAAAGTCGTGGCAGAAGCTTGTATAATCTAAAAGAAAGTTATTTTAAATGATGAATATATCAAAAGGCTTCATCAGTTTTATTAAAAGAATAAAATTCTGTATGTTTCGCCATATTAGTTATTAATTCAATCATATCTAGGCTGCCTTTGTCTCATTAAGCGAGGGTGCATCTTGATTATATGATAATTATTGAAGAAGTGTTGGTCAAAATTTTTAATATCTACAGAAATAAAAGTTATACTCTTATAGAAAATAAAAAAAAAAAACAAAATAAAATCTTATCTTTGTAGAAAACTTCATAATATTTACATAAGTAGTTATTTTATGTAAGAAATGGTCTAAGAATGTTTACAATTTATATTATTTATACAAAAGTAGTAGCCAAAAAAAAAGTAGTAACTGTGTTGCCAACCCATCCGTGTTGTATTTTCAACCCTTTTTGTATCTGGGTCTTAAAATATTTAATGATGAGCCTTAATCTCCTATATCATCTTCCAGCCTTTACTTGGGATACCTGTAAAATAACACTACATTTAATAGCGAGATCTTTTTAATTTGTAATTAATTATCTGTTTTCCATTTTAGTAGAATAGGCTAATTTTAATCTTTTGCAAACTATTGTTATACTCTCATTAGGAGTAAACCAGGAAACAGATAACTCTGCACAATAGTCTCTTATTTTATTTATTACGAGTAGTCACACAGGGCTTCGTTTCCGTGGAATTGTATCACGATAAAAAGATAACCTCCTTATTTTGCAGTCGGTTAGTCTAAAAAACTTTTTTGCAAAAAATAAAACCGACTTCCATATCAAAACACTACAAAGCCAAAAATAATTTTAATTTCGGTAGTCGGTGTTATTGGTTTTGTATTCTTTTTTCACACCGCCTTCCGAAATTAAAATTATTTTTGGCTTTGTAGTGTTTTGATATGGAAGTCGGTTTTATTTTTTGCAAAAAAGTTTTTATTTTCGTGCTTTTTAGTGGGTCAGTGAATTTTCCAAATCGGTTCGTAAATGACGGAGTTATGCGCGATCAAAAAACGCAATGCAGAGTAAACGAAAAGATCATCAACGTAAAAATTTTTTTTAGACTTTTGTTGATTTTTCAGAAACGGCTTGTCCGATTTCGATAAAATTTTCATGGGAGCATTTGGAAAGTATACCCTTTCTAACAAGATAAGAATTTTTCAAATCGGTTGGCAAGCGACGGAGTTATACGTGGACAAACATAAAAAAAAAAATACAATTATCCGAATTGAGAACCTCCTCCTTTTTTAGAAGTCGGTTAATAACCTTCCTCAAGCTCCAAGCTATCCCATCAAATTTCATCCAAATCCACCCAGCACTTTCGAAGATTGGCACGTTCAAACAAACAAACTTTTTCGCTTTATAATATTAGTATAGATGGGACTCTAATAGTCAAGTACTTATTGTTAAGTAATCAGTAATAGCAGTGTTACTGATTACTTTATTGATTATTTACTTAAGATATATATAGGTAAATTTAGTACTATTAATCTGATAGGTTTTCTGTAGAGCCACAGGAAAGCTTGGTGTATTATATTTGGCACCTCATCCTGCTGGGTATGCTGGATCCAATAACCTGCCAGCTTCTGTATTTCCTGCCACATAGGTATGGCCTTTAAAGCAGCAGTGAACAGGCATCTTCTTGGCTCGCTCATTCTATTGTAGACCTCATCTTACGCTTACCATCATGTGTGATCGACGTCAAGAGTGGGTTCATTCGTAAAAAGAAGGATTTACCCTCACATAAATTATCATATCTGTCTGTCTGGCTGTACTTGGTAAACTCATTAACTTGAGACAGATTTTCATCTGGTTTTCACCAGTGGTTAAAATGATATAAAGGTATGTTTTAGTTAACTAGCAAAATAACCTCACATAAAGTTGGACTGGGTAGCTAGATATGTAAAAATAACTTATCTCCATTCCACTATGCAGATTCCACCATTATGTAAATGATAAAAGAATGTAGAATTTGCATAATGCAATAAAAAGTAACTCACTGCAATAGCCAATGAGTCTAATCAGAGAGCGAGCTTGTTAATTCACTTAGGCTTATGAGTCATACTGGATTCAATAACGTAAACTTCTATGTCACAACAAGAATTCATCATAATGTTTAATGAATCACAAAACCAATTCATCATTGTTTACATGGTGTTATGTATTTATTTAGATAATAATTATTTGTTGAGCCTGTATTGTTTGAGAGTGACACATTTCATCATTTATTTATTTAAATAGAATGGCTGAAACCAATTACACTATTTAATATAATTCATTAACCACAACCGTCCCTGTGTTGCTATAATAACTAACCTATAACTCTCCTAATTCTGTGACATGGCATACTCTCTAATAGAGACAATGGGCCGTTCATCCACCATGCGGTTGGTGAATGTCGCGTGTCTTCGGATTTTTCGAACCAAGGACATGCTTTTCTCACGATTCTTCACCGTTTTACAAGCAGTGGTGATTTTGAAAATTGCACAAAATAATGTGAATTTTTCAACATCTCCATTCGGGCTCGAAGTCACGATATACAACTCGTAAGTCGTATCTGTAACCACTAGGTCACCACTCCTTGTGTATTGCTATTATGATAAAAATTCAAACATTCAATAAATAAGCTCAATCATCAATGATCAACTCAAAATCGAGAGGACATCTTAAATAAAGAAACTGCACTGGTTATTGACAACTCACTGTATTGGTATCTGCCACTAAAGTGAGGATAAAATTAAAGAGATCAAATTTCATGTCAAGTCTAGTCACCTCGCTACCTACACTCATTGACCGTATTAACATTGTGATATTTGTTTGTAGAGTTGCGATGGCGGGTCTATGTGCCTGGAGCTTGCGCTGGAGGGCGAACGCCTATGCAAGGCCGGGGACTGCCGCGCTGGAGTGGCCTTCTTCCAGGCCGCTATCCAGGCCGGGACTGATGACCTCAGGACACTCAGCGCGATATACAGCCAGCTAGGAAATGCATACTTTTATCTCGGAGACTACAATATGGCTATGCAGTATCATAAACATGACTTAACTTTAGCTAGGTAAGTGGAACATAGTTGTATTAAACTTTTTTTGTTGTTAAGCTCGTTTTTGACCACTACCTCGCTATAGCGTTGATGTGGTTGAAGAGAAAGTATACACTTACCTAGAAGTAACCTATTCACTCTTAACCTAAAAACCCCTAGGTATAGGTATCAAAAAATATAGATTCTGGAAGTGAATTCTACTACTTAGCTGTTACACACAGTAATAGTATTACCAAAACATTTTGTGTACATGGCTGAGATGTTCACCATGTATCTATTTAAAATCAAATTAAACTTAGATAGTACTTAGTTTTCATTAGCATTTTAAATGGACTCAAATGACAAGTTTAGACTAAATAGTTTAACTGTATTTTCAGGACAATGAATGACAAATTAGGTGAGGCTAAGGCTTCAGGAAACTTAGGCAACACATTGAAAGTGATGGGCAAGTTTGCGGAGGCTATACAATGCTGCAAGCGACACCTAGAGATCTCTCGGGCGCTGGGAGACAAGCTGAGTGAGGGACGAGCGCTCTACAACCTGGGAAACGTGTACCACGCACAGGGAAAGCAGTTGGGCCGAGTGGGACAAAACGACCCGGGCCACTTTCCGCAAGAAGTGCGCGAGTGTCTCATGCAAGCAGTGGCTTACTATGAGTAAGTACCTGTTCTGTTACTTTTATTTCTACCACTGTGCACTGCGATTGATAAAAATTAGGTAGGCTGTACCAGTGTCGTAGCTGAAGTGGACTATAAAAAACTTTTTAGCAAAAAATACACTTCTGGACACATCTATTGGCCCACCTTAGAGTTTAGGTTTCGATGGCCCCTACCAAAATATGATTGCTAGATTGAACAAAAACTGTTGATGCAGTTTTAAACCTGATACATTTTACCATCTTTTTCGATCGTATAGTTTTAAATTTGAATTCAGAATACCATACGACATGGACCTACGCCTAACAAGTCGGATATGCGCCTTGTTAAAGGCAATTAATTTTTGAATAAAAAACATGTTTTATCAAATAAAGGTTTAATTTAATAACGCGTGTTGCCTCCATGGGCATCTACCACAGCTCTCATACGATTAGGCATAGAGTTTATCAACCGCTCTATGAAATTTTGAGGGATCATCTCCCATTCCTCTTCTATGGCAGTTTTCAACTCCTGCATCGTCTGGGCAACTGGCTGACGAGCCCTAACACGCCTTTTTAGCTCGTCCCACATGTGCTCAATGGGGTTCATGTCTGGGCTTCTGGCTGGCCAGTCCATAACTGTGATGTTCACATCCCGAAGATATTCCCTGACGATGCCGGCCGCATGGGCTCTTGCATTATCATGCATAAAAAGGAAATTTGGGCCCACATAGTCCGCGTATGGTATCACGTGAGGTTCTAAGCACTCACGAATGTATCTTTCAGCATTTAATGTTGGCAGCCGTGGTCCTGTAACAACCTCAAGTTGAGTTTTGCCGCTCGCGGATATACCGCCCCAGACAGTCCATGAGCCACCGCCATAAGCAACCCTCTCTTCAAAGCAGCATTGTGCGAAACGCTCTCCCTTACGCCGGTAGACCTTCTTCCTTCCATCATTGCCATGTAACACAATTTTAGACTCATCAGAAAAGAGTACACGGCCCCAATCTTGCTGTGTCCAATTTAAATGACTGCGTGCGAAATGAAGGCGCGCTGTTCGGTGGGCTCGCTTTAGTTTGGGCCCATTAGCTGGCTTGTGTGGTACCATATCGCGTTCTTTTAACCTTCTCCGAACAGTTCGAGCGCTCACAGATACTCCGTGGAAGTCGCGAAGTTGGTTTTGTATCTCAATGGAGGTAAGGTGACGATTTCTCAAGCTGGTCGTCACGATGAATCGATCCTGCCTTTCAGTTGTGACCCGAGATCGTGGCCTTCCTTGGCGACGAACAAAGCCGCCAGTCTCTAGGTACCTCCGATAAACATTTCGGACCGCAGATCGACTTAAATTAAGTTGAGCACTCACGTTTCTTTGGCTGTGTCCGGCCTGAATAAGTGCCACAGCTTGGGTGGCGACTTCAGGTGAAGTATCCATAGATTATTGATAGGACCTCACCTTAATGTTAAGAATAAGTAATGTTTGTTGCAAAAGCAAAGATATCAATCACTTTTTCAAGAATTAAATCCAAGTAAACCAATAAAACCAAGTTTTCTTAGTATTCGATTGTTTGATATCAACAAACAGGCTCCAAATTGTCTTTTGTTTCTTTAAATTCTGTGTTCGAAATTCATAAAAAGACTATTGAATGAAATTGTGAATGTGCCAGGTTCAAAACTGCATAAAAACTTTTTGCTCGACCTAATATAAAATTTTAGCTAGGACCAAACGAAACTGAAAATACAAGGTGGGCCAATAGATGTGTCCAGAAGTGTAGAACCGACTTCCATATAAAAACACTACAAAGGCAAAAATAACTTTAATTTCGCAAGGCGGTGTCAAAAACGAAAATATATACAAAACTAAAGACACCGCCTTCCGAAATTAAAGTTATTTTTGCCTTTGTAGTGTTTTTATATGGAAGTCGGTTCTATTTTTTGCTAAAAAGTTTTTTTTCACGCTTTTTAGTGGGTCGGTTTGTAATTTATCTAGTTACAAAAGCCAAAATGTCAACTACTTATCACCTTTTACAAAATATTGCTTTTCCCGGTGCAGAGCCGTTAATTTTTGAGGAGTTCTCCTGGTACATCACCATCAGCTCTACTTCACCATATGCATTGTGACGAGCATAAAGTGCTTAACATCCATATTCAAGTAATCTAATCGCAATCAACGAAATACTTATTATTGAGTAGTTTCGGTGGCCATCTGGGGTCTTCATCATCAGTTCCACTTCCTCAAATGGTGCTTTTCGAGAGCAACTGCACAAGCTACTATAAGAAATACCCAAAACGCTATAGGTGTGCCTATAATATTTGAAGAGTTCCCTCGATTTCTCCAGGAACCCATCATCAGATCATGATTTCGTAACAATGGGACCAACTAGAAACTATACCCATTTAAATGCAAAAATAATTTTTCAAATCGGTCCAGCCGTCTCCGAGATATGAGGTAACATACATAAAAAAAAAAACAATAAAAAAAGTTCAAGACGAATTGTAAACCTCCTTTTTTTGAAGTCGGTTAAAAAGAAATATTCGGATATAGACACACGTAATAAAATACAATACAAAATAATAAAAAATATTAAAATTGCTGAGCATATAGGTACTCCGAAAATGAAAGAGTACGTGAAACGTTTCGTGCAGATAGTACTGTTCAGTATGTATTTCTTTCACTGCAAGTTAAAAATATCTAAATGAAGATACATAAGTATTTTATTGCTATTCTATATGCAGCTGAGTACTAGTAAAGTTTGTATGTAAACGGTAATCTCCGGAACTTCCCAACTATTTTGTAAAGTTTGTATGTAAACAGTAATCTCCGGAACTTCCCAACTATTTTGTAAAGTTTGTATGTAAACGGTAATCTCCGGGACTTCCCAACTATTTTGTAAAGTTTGTATGTCAACGGTAATCTCCGGAACTTCCCAACTATTTTGTAAAGTTTTTATGTAAACGGTAATCTCCGGAACCACCCAACTATTTTGTAAAGTTTGTATGTAAACGGTAATCTCCGGAACTTCCGAACTATTTTGTAAAGTTTGTATGTAAACGGTAATCTCCGGAACTTCCCAACTATTTTGTAAAGTTTGTATGTAAACGGTAATCTCCGGAACTTCCCAACTATTTTGTAAAGTTTGTATGTAAACGGTAATCTCCGCACCTTCCCAACTATTTTGTAAAGTTTGTATGTCAACGGTAATCTCCGGAACTTCCCAACTATTTTGTAAAGTTTGTATTTAAACGGTAGTCTCCGGAAGTTCTCAACTATTTTGGGGTCGGCTTCCAGTTTAACCGTGTTTTACATGGAGCGACTGCTGATCTGACGACAACCCAGTTACTGGGTAATACGATACCCATTGGCAAGGCCGTCTCTAGTCCGTCATCGACTGTCAAAGATGTACAAATGTCTGCCTGGACTAACGATTTAAAGTGCGTACGGATTCACGGAGGAATTTTGCTATGTCAAAAAGTTCATACATCAAATTTTGATCATCAACCCGTGTGGTTACACATCTTATGTTATGTTATACACACGTTATGTTATAATACCTTCCATATCTCCAAAATAACTATTTATAAGTTATTCCGCTGTATTGTGCCACGCTACAACAGCAAAATACATATTGTGGGTATTGTGGCCAATGCATTAATAAGATACCTACGTACATATAGTAGACATGAAGCACTTAAATTATTTAATATGTTCGATTTGTGATCGCTATTATTAGGTTATTGATCATCGTACTGGCATGGCCATCTCATAATATATTAACCACGTCATACAGAGCGGGCAGTGAGCAGTGACTATAATATTTGTAACAGACGAAATAAAATTATTTTTAAAGTCGATAAAATACACCCAGTTGTCGAAATGCGACCATAATTTAAATTATTTCTAATGCATTTATCATATAAAAAAAAAACTATCGACCCAGTCCGGCTTCACGATCTCAATCTGCTAATTAAACAATACCTTAATAAATTATACACTAAAACCTGTCCTCATGAATCACACTATACATTGGTGAAAACAGTATGGAAATTGTTCAGTGGTTTTTGAGTTTATCACAAACACAAAGACAGACAGACGTGGAGGCAGACTTGGTTTTATAAAATGTAAGTATGAACTTCCTGTACTCCTTCAACAACTATATCTGTGCCGAGCCATTCGCGTAATTTTTGTAAAAAGAGGTACAAAGATTGTGCTTCACGTTTTAATATTTTAATATGTATATAAAATTAAAATTCATTTAATTTAGGTCTGTGATCCATATAAAATAAGAAACTAACACATGTGCCATTGGACGGATTACACAACAATACACATAATAGAAACCACTCCGAAACTAATTAAAATATTCATAAATTGTAATAATTACATGTAATATAAATTCTCATATCTTCGACAACATCGATACGCTTTCATGGTTTGCCATAGAGGACCAGTCAGTTTGTCTCTATATCTTATCTTCATGATTAACTGAACAATTATTCACTATCTACCTTATCTACCACGTAGGTTTGCAACAAATAATTAATTAATATGCACGCTGCCAATCAGTTTGATAAGTAGACAATATAGTCCAATTATACGAGAAAATCGATGCCCACGCACTTCCCACGCCTACACGGACGCTGTATGCTTTTAACTACTTGCTAATTCATACAATCAACTTGGAGTTGTGAATATGCATTTCTACATAGAAGTCTGAGTAAACTGTATTGGTTAATACAGATCTGCGTTTTACGATAACTTAAATGAAAACGAAGTATATTCAACATCAATAAATATTCAGGTGTAAATTTATAACAACAAACTGGCTATTAAAATTAGACTACAAACTAAAAAGTTGTTCGTCATAAAAATTTAAACGAACATAATTAAATAAGTTTCGAGCTCCTTATGATAAGTGATAGTGATAAGTTGAGCGATGCGTTAACTGACAAATGCTTGCACTGTTTGGACGGGCCTGCTCAAATCTGTTAGGAAACACTGGCCTCATCTAGTTCACATTTACGAAAAAAAATGATGACGTGTGGAAGTGTTATTTATAACCTATTTGCAAAATAAACATCATTATTAAGTTAACCCTACCTCCTCAAACAACGTCTTCACAAACACACACACACAAACACACACACACACACACACACACGCACCCTCACACGCACTTACGTACACACACACATACCCAAACTTGCACTTCACATTCTATTTTCTTCCGGATATTGCATAAAATAATATTATACATATACATGTATTTAAAGCTAGTAAGTAATTTCAGCATTTAAGTAGAATGTTACCTTCGTTCCTATAGTAGGTAGCCCTGGTGTTCTATCAGGTCTCGGCTTAGTTGAAGCACCAGTCTCCCACAAATAATAAAATTATAATTATACTAATATCATTGTTTAAGAATAGTCTATAAGATTTTATTTGTGGAAGAAAATAAATTATTTTCTTACTACTACCTTTCTACTTTATTCTTTTTCAATCATTTATTCACTCTTTTACTGGCAGTCACGCGGCCCTTCGCTTCCGTAGTCTTTATCACGATAAAAATATAACTCTCCTTTTTTGCATTCAGTTGAAAGACTACCTTCCTCAAGCTTCATCTGAATCCACCTAGCACTTTCGAAGATTACCACGTTCAAACAAACCGACTTTTCCGCTTCATAATATGTATTAGTATACTTATTCTTGTTCACCGTTACTTTACAGGGAAAATCTGGAGCTAATGCGCAGTCTTGGCGACCGACAAGCGATGGGGCGCGCCTGTGGGAACCTCGGCAACACTTGCTACCTTCTGGGCGACTTTGCACGAGCCATTCGCTTCCACACAGAGAGGCTGCAGATCGCCCGAGAATTTGGCGACAAAGCTGCCGAAAGACGTGCCAACAGCAACCTTGGAAACTCACACATATTTCTCGGACAGTTCGAAAATGCTGCTGAACATTACAAGTAAGTACTAGTACAACTCTATAAGCAACATAATTATCTAGATGTTTGTGCTTTTCACAGTATTCTAGCTTCACCAAGTTCGGATGCAGCTAGAATGACATATTTCATTAAGTTTATTTAAAGTGTTAATTGTAATTAATTAGGATAAGACATTAGTATAAGGTACGATGGGATTGTCATTGTCATTTTTATGTACAAAAATCCCTTACAACCAATAAATACCAATAAGGAGTGAACCATAAAACTTCTTAGCTTTTCTGTTGGCTATAAGAATGGTTCCAAATTATATAACTACCTGCCGGGGTTGAGGGAATGTTTTAACGAGATACCGCGACCCCGGGACTTAAAGGCAGCTGAAGGAAAACCCCACCCGGTTTTAGTCAGTGTAAGATTGACACTCTCATCCGCTCCACCCAGAGTTGGAGAAGTCTGATGATTATCACACTCGAAAAAAAAAATGATTATACCTATAACTGACATGGAAATTGTAGTCATGACTAAGTTAACAGCTCAGATTCTGCACGATCTTCGGCAAATGCGACTATAATAGAGTTTGAAGCATGCTGGGAATGCACACAGCATACTGTTTTCGCAAGAGAGAGCGTTTCGTAGTTGTTTAGAGAATAATTTGTTTATTACAGTATGACGTAAGAGAGTTGTATTTTTTACTATGTAACGTGTTCTTTGTAATGCACATTATGCATGAGAATGCTGCTTGGCGAGGTGGGTCTGCTACTGCGCGCCGCTCATACCCACCGCAATAATTGAACTGAATTCATAAATTGCATAGTTATTTTTTAATTGCGAATGGTTTTATTGTTCCTTCTGTTTGTATGATTTTTATAAATTCCGATAGAAATCCAAAAAAGCAGTAAAATGTATTAACCATATCATCTTATAGACTTCAATAACATTTTATTGTGCTTATAGTTACATGATACTAAAACACTTTCAAACATTTTTAGAGTTTTGTTTGTTTGTACGGGCTAAACTTTGGAACGGCTGAACTGGTTCCAATGAGAATTTCACCATAAGATAGAAGAAGTTATAGGGAAGTATATAGGCTGTAAACCTGACTTCCTACGGAATAGGGATTTCCGTGAGATAAACCCTAGCGGGTGAAGCCGCGGTTACATACTTGAATACTTTTATAAAGTAATAATTCAATTAAATAAATAAAGATTGTCGAAGTATAAAATGAAATATTCTGGAATCTACACAAACGGAATCGCGGGCAAACCGCTACTTGTAACTAAATATTAATTAGCAATACTGTGCTTTGGTTTGGCTATTATTGTTATGCATTACTGCGATTTGCATTGTAAATGCTGCTTGCTCAAATCATTATGCAGTACAGTTTATGTGAAGAATGCTAGCCTGTTTTTAAGAGGATATTATAATATGGAATTTTAATGCAAAATGTCGTTTTTAAACTTATTAATAGAGAAATAAGAAGACGATAGGTAGCTACCTAAAGTTTGTGCCATTTTTAGACTTTCAAGAATATTTTAAAATTGTAATCGTCATCTGCTTCCCAACAGACAAAGTTGGGAAAGAGTCGGCTTCCACTTTAACAGAAGGCTGCTTAGTAGGTACTAGTGTTTAACATGGCGCGACTGTTTATCTAAAGTCCTTGTGAAAGTCCCCCATTGGCAAGATTGGTGTCACATTTTTTGGCTTCTGACTCAAATGTTAGAATTTGTGAAAATACGTGATAATGGTCGCTAATCAACGGCCCGGCTCTTTTATAGAACACTAGCTGACCCGCTACGACTTAGTTCGCGTGGTATCCTACCCTTACCCAACCGATACCACTACCCCTATCCTACAGATTCCCTACCCATATCTTACTCTACCCCTACCACCCTACCCAAACCCTACCCTACCAATACCCTACCCCTATCTTGCCCTACCGTACCGTACCCTACCTCTACCCCTACCCTCGAGACCGTTCCTACTTTTTTTTTTCATAAGAACCTTCTCCTGACAAAACCAAACACAACCAAAAAAAAAGGAATCAGCCAAATTTGTCCAGCCGTTTTCGTGTTTTGCGCTTAGCAACACATTTAGCGATTCATTTTTATTATATAGATATACATATTTATGTCAAGCTAAGTTTCTGTTATCAAGAGCATTTGCTCTTGATAACAGAAACTTAGCTTGTATTAGTTATCTTCACTGCCTCGCGACCTATCCGATGCTCGTCAATGTAGATTCTGGCATTTTGTACTTGTATTGATTTAGTATTTCCTGGTCTTAAAGAACTATAATTAAAGCCAGCTTAAACACTAGATTTCAGAATATTTTTCTGGTCGCAAGGCATAGCCGATCGCTCTTAACTTTACCACGCTGCGCGTCCCGCTGTTTGCGTTAAACAATTTAGTCTGCATATACTTTTTCATTCTTAATGTTTTTCATACTTCATGCATGCATAAAAAACAGCTTAAATTCAAGATATTAAATCGGTAGGTACTATTTAATATAATATTGTAGTTAGTTAATTAAGCGTGATGCTCTTGCAACTGTATAACTTTGCACTGCTATGTTGGATGTTTTTATAATTTCAAAGCAAAGCGCGATATGATTGTGTATATAAGATCATGTTACTGAACATCGCATTTCACGCATGAACTGTTTATATTGTCAATTTATATTATACTCGATTTGCCGACTAGACACGCTTATTCACTGCTCCAATTCTCAAATTAATAGGTATGTTTATAAGCCACATGAACGTTTTTTTTTCTAAAGTAAGACTTCTTAGACTCTTTGAAACTATATAACTCTTCCTAAAAAGGTAAACACACAAATCAGCCATGTAGACTAACGCAGGTCGCGTCGTTTAGTCTTTGATTGTATGTATATAGAAAGCTGAAAAAAGCTGGTGTAGAAGGACGAGCATCCTAAGAATTACTTTCTTAATTCAACCAGCCTAAGTCTTTGATTGTATGTATATAGAAAGCTGAAAAAAGCTGGTGTAGAAGGACGAGCATCCTAAGAATTACTTTCTTAATTCAACCAGCCTATAAGTTTCAACCAGCCTATAAGGTTCAACCAGCCTATAAGGTTCAACCAGCCTATAAGGTTCAACCAGCCTATAAGGTTCAACCAGCCTATAAGGTTCAACTAGCCAATAAGTTTCAACCAGCCTATAAGGTTCAACCAGCCTGTAAGGTTCAACCAGCCTATAAGGTTCAACCAGCCTATAAGGGCCACAATCCACAACAGCCCAGGTCGGGTTGGCGAATGTAGCATATTATCTTCGGATTGTTCGGTCCTAGAACATACTAGTCTCCTCACGTTATCTTTCACCGTTTTGAGAGCTCTGATGATGCTAAAAAATACACCAAGTAATGTGCCTGCCTGGGTTTGAATCCACGACGTATAACTTGAAGAATCAAATCCTAAGAAGAATTATTTTTCGTATTCAATTTCTCTTGTGACATGATTGAACGGCAATGCGACGCCAAAGTGACTGAATTGTGTGTAGATTGGCTGTCCCATTTCGAAACCTAATAAGTATCTATCAAATACTAAAATTTCCAGCACTTAAAAGCTTCGAAACGTGGCAAGTCACTCCCTCGTGATCACTTTGAATCCTAGCAAGTCACTTTCACCAATTCTTTATCTCAAAAATATCCAATAACTATATTGTCGTTTATGTGTGTGGGTGGCCGAGGTATCTTAAGTTGTCACGGCCAAATACAGCAGCTGTGTGATGTTGATACTTACAGGCGCACGTTGTCATTGGCTGAGGAGCTTGGCGATGCTGCGGTTGAGGCTCAGGCGTGTTACTCCCTTGGCAACACGTACACTCTTCTGCGGGAGTACCGCGCGGCCGAGCAGTACCACGCGCGCCATCTGGCGGCCGCAAGGCGCCTCCACGACCGCGTGGGCGAAGGCCGAGCAGCCTGGTCGCTTGGCAACGCTCATGCCGCGCTTGGCAACCACGAGAAGGCACTCTACTTCGCCAACGAACACTACAACATATCCAAAGAAGTAAGTTTTGACTGATGTAACCAGGTTGTGGTGTTGATGTGTGTCTACTTTATTTATTTATTTATTATATACTTTATTGTACACCTTACAATATTTCTATGGATACAAAAAAATTAAACTAGTGTACAATGGGCGGTCTTATCGCACAGAGCAATCTCTTACAGACAGCCTTTGGATGGACAAACTTAAAGGAGACAGATTAAGGGCTGTCAGTGTACAAACATCATAATATTAATTGAACATAATAATATAAAATACATACAATACCAAAATCATATACTAATAAATATTACATGTATAATTGAGAAAGAAGAGGTAAAATTATAGTGAGAGGTAATGCTCCTTCACCATTCTTTTGAACGCTGATAGCGTTCGAGCACGCCTCACTTCTATGGGTAATGCATTCCACAAACGAGCTGCTTGTATAGTAAAAGATTTGTCAAAGAAAGAAGTGGAATGCATACGAATACTTAACTCTACATTTTCCCGTGGTCTCAAGGATTTAGACTTTGTACGTTATGTGCGATGACAATGTTAGTTAAACACGTGTCGCCAGTAAATAGCCCAATGTGTGAACCCTCTACAGGCACAAGCATATTTAGCTTAGTTGGAGTGGTTAACAAAATTGCTAGTAATGTAACAACCAGATCGCGCTCTGGAAAAAAAATTAGGTTCAGGTTGGTTTAGGTTCTATAGGTTCTATATATTAATACGCAAAGGAAAGATTTTGTATCCCTTTTCACGAAAATTCGGGGGAGTATGAAAATTGGCGCAGTTACATTTTATATGGAGCTGAAAGCTCATATTTTTGTAATGGTCCTATTTCGACAACTGGGCGACCACTAGTGTAGGTAAATCGAATTTTCCAAATTGATTGATATAAAACTCTAGACTTCCTTGTGTATGCTGTATGGCACATATTCTCACATATTCACGGCGCGTTTTAATACCACTCAACTTGCATATGAAGTTAACACTGACTTCTGATGTATTGACTGCTATTTTACCGATTTGACCTTCTAGGAGACACTGCGAATCGTTTGATCATGTTCTTAATACCGACGGGCTCTCCCATTATTCGTAAACTCTTAAACAGAGCACGGTTTTGGTTGCTGCGGTAGCTTAAATTGAAGGTACAGTATATAACATGGAAGTCGTCGCCATTAATCTTCTTGTCCTGAAATCATTATTTCTTTATTTATTATTAGGGATAACAACAGCATACAATTCTTAAATGGATCTATAATTACATGAGTAGCCAACATATCAGTTATCCACAAAAGATATTTAAGGTGGATCAGTCTTAATATTCATGAAGGATACAATATATACAAATAATTACAAATAATATATGCAAATTTATATACATGAAGAAAAAAAAAATATGCATATATAGAAATGAAAATATATACTAACTAGATACCCAGCCATTTAGTATAATGTTTGAGATTTTAGATAGCCTATTATGATAACAATTCAAACAAAATTTGTTTTTTGAAATCGTTCTTGGATCTAATGAATAAGTCCAGTGCCATAAGTCCAATAAGTGCAAAATAATGTAGTGTGTCTAGTGCGTTTCCTTGGAAAATTAAACTTATCTTATTTAAAAATAAAATAATGATGTGTATTTTGCAAATACATTATAAATAACACTTTCACACTTCATTTTTTTTTGTAAATGTAAACTAGATGAGGCCAGACTAACGAATAACTGGACGGTAGAAATTGAGAGATTCCCTGGCAACCTCCATTTCTGCCAGTACTCTGTTTTGAGCGCATCCTGCCATGTAGGTTACTTGGTATTGACGGAGCCTGATCGGGCCCTTGCCTGGTGGAATGTTCCGCAACCCTGGACCACAAGAGCAATCGAAGTAACAGGATGGCTTTTTAGTCAATAGAAATCTGACACGTTTCCCACCAAGAGTATGAGAGTATGAAGTTTGTTCACCAGGTAGGTGATCAGCCGGATCAATTGTCTTCTATGTGTTTCTACACCAGCGGTCTTTCGATCGAATGCTCGTTCCTGGATATGTACTCAAATAATTTTAGCTTTCGCAATTGCATAGTTACCCAAAGCCAGTCTTTGACCTTGAGCTCTTCTACAGACCTTTCAGGACCACACCACAGCTCCTGTAACTGCAGGGACCTATTTTCATTCATATGAAATTTCGGATACGGATTGGATACGGATATGAAATTATTTCGGATTATCCGTTAGTTTCGGATAATTTCGGTTACGAATATTAGATTTTTAAGGAATTTGAAAAGTAAAATACAAATAGATACATCATACCATAACGCGCTATCTCATCTCACGTAATGACGTATTACATTTTATAACGCGAGAATTTCATTACAATAACCATCGTGTGGCGCTTCATTACGCGTCATGTTTGGAGTCATGGTGTAATGCAACATTCCCCGGTACTAAATGTAATGGCATATAACATCACTTTCTAATGCACTGTTTTGTGCATGTCTACTTGTGTGTTTCGCCGCCGCCCGGCCGATCAAATAGTACATTGTTCACCGAGAGGAGAAAGTGACCGATTACCGTCGAGGGTGTCGTTTGAAGCCCGAGCCGTAGGCGAGGGCATTAAAACACCCGAGACCGGGAATCGCACTTTCTCTCGAGTGATACATAGTGCTTTATACTACACCTACGAGGAAAATAAATAGTACTTTTCAACATTGAGTACATAGACCATAACGTACTTGGTTTGTATTTTTGCGCTTTTTCACTGAAATAAGCTTGCAAAACAGTTTCAGAAAAAGATGTCGCATTTTTTTCACTTTTCCATTGCAAAAAAGTTTTATTATATTTTTTAATTGATTTCTGTGGTAAAAGGTTATCAATCATTTTTGCTGTTTCCTTCAACTGCGGCGGAGTTAAAAAATCTTCATCATCACTATCACTACTTATCATTTTAATAGTTTTATTTTACTTTCTACGAAAACTGAATCCTCAAACAACACACAAATTGAAAATGGCGCCAATGGCGTCTGCAATTTTCACATGTTCTTTTTTCAAATAGTTTATCCTGCCGCCGCAGGGTCGCACTGCCAGCCCGACACCATCCAACACACAGCTAGTAGCCAGTGTCATTTTGCGAACTTGGAGATAAAAACTCACTGTAAAAACTTTTTGGCTTTTGATATTTAGGTTACCGGCGCATAGTCTAACCCAAAATTAAAAAAGAAAAACCACGTAAGAAATGGATTTTCATACACTCTTCTCTCCCGCTCAGATGCGTTTTCTCCCCGCATATTTGTTCGATATGCAATGACGTACTTTCTACCGTAAATTTGATAAAGTATCAAGGTACTTTCCAAGCAGGTGTAGTATAAACAACTTGTCTTAACGTGTCTCAATTAGGCTCCGCCCCTATCCGATATTATCCGAAACTTTTATTTCGGATTCGGTTACGGTTACGGAGCTCCCTAACATCCCTAACTGGAATCAAGGGGAAGACAATAATGCCTATACAACGTGTAATTTAAAGGGTATATACATACTTAGTGCACGGCTTCTTTGGATGATAACAAACGATATAAGTAGCAAGGGTTTTGTAATCCTATGTCTACATGTGTTGAGCTTATTAGAAATTTCAATACACTGATACCAGAGACCGAATTTTTCAAATTAAGAAGAACGATGACAATAATCATTTTATTGGCAAGTGACGTGGAAAGTTACTGCGCGGGGCTTCGCCCCTGTTTACTTGATCAAGATGAAATCATAAACTCCTGTTGCATTCAACTGTATTTCTATTATATCGTAATCATTACTCTTCATTTTAATTAGAAGGCATAAAATTATAGTTCCTTATTCAGTTTTGAATAAAAAGCTTTTAGCATAACATAATTACAACATCTCAATTAAAGTAATGTCATATTACGAAGGGGGATAATATTATTAATCCTCTATTAATAACTAAATAAAGTTGAGAAGGAAAGAGATTGCAATATTATCATAAAGGAGGTCCAGCAGGAATAAGTGCCCCTAGATGAACTAATCAGGTGGACCACGACCGAACCTCGCAAACCCTTTTTATCCTTTATCATTTTCACAAATAAACATACTCAAATTGAAGTGGTTCAAAAATTACCAATGACCGTTATGCAATTTACTTCCAGTACTTAGCAAACAAATTAAAACCCTACTTCGGTACATTCCGTTGACCAAGAATACTGAAGTTAAGCAAGAAGCAAGGTCTCACAGCACAAGTGCAGTAAAAGGTCTAAAAACGTTTAGTTTGCGATTTGAACATTTTCTTTGAGATTTCTTAATTTTATTTTTATTAAGAGAAATGACCATGAAAGCTGACGATGCATCGGTATACATTTTATTCAGTTACAAAGTTAGATTTGTCAGTCATTCTTACTTATCGTCCTAGTAATAAATTCAGAGCTTATATTCTTTACCAGCATTTCACCCAAGACTTCGACCACGTAGATTTCGAAATAATTTATTGCCTATAGCACTCACAAATAATGCACCTTCATTTACTTTATTACCCGACTGTAGCGAAGCAAGGAGGAGGGTTATGTTTTTACCGCGTATGTATGTATGTATGTCCGTACCACATAACCACCGAACGGATTTTGATACATGATACGTCGTTGGATTTGTCTTGATGGCACGATTGTTACTGGATACATTCAAATAAAAACAAATCACTACAACGACAACCACACGCCATATTGTCAAAAATAAAAAATATAAAATCGACAAACTATGTCAAGTGAGTAAGTATCATTAAATAGATCTCTAAAATAATTTTGACGTTTCTTTAAGCATTTTTCATTTTACGCAACCGTTTGGGAAATATAACGTGTTAAAACGGAATTAAATCGTATAAAAAAACTGAAAAATTGTTAATTAATATTTAAACTAAAAAGGTTGAAAATAAAAAAAGTTATTAAAAAAAAACTAAAACACCCGACTGCTCAAGTGAAACGCAAGAAACAAGTACATTTTCATTTTAAAAAGTGACAAGCAGGCGGGACCCTAAAATGTGCTTGTTACTTGCGTTTCAGTTGAGCAGTCGAGTGTATTAGTTTTTTTTAATAACATTTTTTTATCATTTATTAGTTTCAAAGATTACCCTCTACATACAAACTTACAAACAAATTTTGCCGCTTTATAATATCAGTATAGATGATTGATGAAAGAAGGCAGGACACTCGCTTAACTGGTTTTTTTTTCATATTTGTAGATATCACTTCACTTTCAAACAAACGCTTACGCTTTACTTGAAAAACATGGACTAAATAAAATATAAAAATGGAAAAACTCACGATCAAAAGAAAAACTTTTCGGGACCGTTGCCAAAAACTCTGACATGTCACATATGTTTAGTAAACTGAACTCCATATAGACTTAACTGTGCCAAATTTCATGGGATCCTGCCGTTTTGCCGAAACGATTTTGACAAAATTTCATTACCCAAACAAATTTTAGCAACCTTTTTTATACCATTGCAATATTTCGAATGATTTTAGTACGCATATTTTTATTTGGTCAAATTTTTACTTGGAAAAATAATACCAAGTATAATGTCATTATGGCATTTGGTCTTTAATCAAATGATTTATTACAGCAAACAATCTTCAGACAATAAACGTTTGGTGAAATCGACTCGGAGTACCCCGACTCGGATAGCTTAGGTTAGAAAAAAAATAACCACGAAGGCTAAGGCGGGAGCTCCGCTCTGCTTCGCTCCCGCCTTAGCCTTCGTGGTTATTTTATTTTAAACCACCCAGAAATACGTCCCTATCTTAGCACAGGTGGTAATCAGTTACTAGTTATGTTTAATATCTACTTAGGTTACTATTACCTATAACTACGATAGAACTTACAAGATTTTGCGTAAAAGCTGTTATTCCAACTGAAATATTTGACTAAATAAAAAATGTTAAAAGTACTAGTTGGTAAACAAGTTTTTTTTTTTTTTTTTTTTTTATTTAGAATAGGTTCGCGTTTGACCACCATCTCACCTGATGGTAAGTGATGATGTGGTCGAAGATGGAGCACGCTTACCTAAAAGTAACCTATTCACTCTTGACTTAAAGACTCCTAGGTTATAGCTATCGGGAAACACAGACTCCGGCAGGGAATTCCACTCCTTAGCCGTACGCACAATGAAGGTATTCCCAAAACGTTTGGTGCGTATGGGTGGGATGTCCACCATGTAACGATGGCGCTTCGCCGTTTGTCTCGTAGTCCGATGATGGAACGGGCTTGTTGGAATTAAATTGTGTAATTCCATCGCACACTCCCCGAAATGTAACCGATAAAAAACCGATAGACTTGCAACTCGTCGTCGATGTTCAAGGCTCTGGAGCTTTGATTCGACCAGTGCATCGTTGCCAATGAGTCTTTTGGCCCGCTTCTCGATAGACTCAAGCGCGTCCAGTTGGTATTTAGCAGATCCATCCCAAAGATGAGAGCAGTACTCCATACACGACCGAACCTGGGCTTGATAGAGATTGAGCAACTGTTCGGGTGTGAAGTACCGTCTCACCTTTGCTAGGATTCCCAACTTTTTTGATGCTAGTTGAGCCTTAGCCTCGATAAACGGGCCAAGTTATAGGTAGTTTAAAGTAAACGTTCATTTCCCAAACAGTAGGTTTGCGTTACAATTTTTTTGTGAATAGATTTTTGCTAAGTAATAATTTGGCAAATGAAATTATGCGAAAATTTTTTTGAGAGGTGGAAATAAGTCAAATTCCTTTAGGTCAAACAAGGGAGACCCAAATTTCATACTCATCCGTCCTAATTTTCAGGCGAAAGGAGAACAAAGTTTTTGCTCGTTAAAACTTATACATATTCTTTGGAAACTGCTGTAACCTTTATCCAAGACTACAAAACTTCTTTCTTTTCTATCAAGAACGCATTTGCGTGATCTTCCATCATGGAAAATGTAAATTCATGGAAAATACATTTTTGAACTTGAAACTAAAAACAACGATGTCTAATTATGGTTTTTATTTACTGAAAAAGTGATAAAATTGTAGAGCTTTAGAACTTTTTAATAGCAGTCTCTTCCTTTTCATTTAATCAACGTAACAAACAATGAGACTAATATAATGTAAATAAATATAATAAATAATAGAGAGAATGAGAATAATAGAAATCGTGCTTTTTGGTACTCGTAAGACCAATGTGTGTCCGGGTTTTACCTGGACGCTTATTGGGAAAATCCCCCCGGACGCCCCCGGACGCTCTGCAAACTAGGACAAATCCGAGGAAACCCGGACGGATGGCAACCCTATACACATAGTTAGCATGCCACTTCTTCAACAAAACTATAAACTTGTAGCAATACATTTAATATGGCTTTAAAACAACTGTATTGAATGAATAGCCTGTGCCCTGTGTCATAACCTCGGACACAGCTATGAGGCGAGGCATAAAGAATTTATGAAAGAAGAATTTATAAAAGATTTACCATCGAACTGCCGAAATTCTAGAAACTGTTGAAGGCAAGCTTGTTTCACGTGGTTCAATGACCTTCTTTTTCTGAGAATGGGAATCTTCGAATGACTTCTCCCGCTGTGGGTGGAGCGGAAGGGAGTGTCAGACTTGTACTGCCTATAACCCATAGCTTAATGACCTAAGCGCGGTTCTGTTGAAACTGGCAGCACATGGCACTCGATGCAACACAATAACAAGCTTATCTATTGGCCGATATCTGCCGATGTCGCCCGACGTCACACGAAGCCTTCCCGCCAAAAGCTAAAAGGCCTGGTTGGCCAGTTAAACGTATGCATGCGCTCTACTGCAACCGCAAAACTATTAGCTACAAGTAGACACTCAACCGTCATTTCCCGGTATCCCTAGTACCACGAACATTTCGCGGCTATAGTCTAATTTCTAACAACCCATATATGATTCGTTGAATAAATATAATTACAATAGCATATCATATGAAATAGTTGACCAAACACAGTGAGAACTTGGTACGGTGTCTGGGGTCCAGTTCTGCGATTGGTGCATCTCCTTAAATTGCATCTAAATTGGCTGCTAACTGAGAGCTCTCGCCATTGCCGTAATTGAATCTTATCTTCGCATAATCAAACTTAGTACGTCACTACCATCTCCCGCGTTATGCACTTACTTCAAACGTAGATAAATGTAAGCGTGCATAAGTGAAGTAAAGTTTTACACATTTAGTGATATTTGCGGGGTCGTAGCAAACAATATATCAGAGGTCGGTTACCATCAATAAATATCTATATTTTTTAGCTAATATAACGAATTTGAAGTCTTACTGGAATTAAAACCCTAGGATAAAATAAGTGCGGTCTATTGTCGCGATCTGAACAAATTGATATGGCGGGAGTTATACTTAGAGTTGTTGATCGATAGTTCATCTTTATTACGATGATCCCATTACACAATGACGCTTGATACGGTTGTATAATCATCGCTCTTAATATCAAGTGTTAGATGATTTATTGTGAGTGGTTTTTTTTGGATGGTGTGTGTTTTGTTTGCTGTTGGTGTGGGTAACTGATTGGTGGGTAAGTAAATAGACATCCACCAACTAGTGGTTGCGGTTAACCAGTAGCGCATTCATTACCTGTGGCCCAAACTTTGGTTGCCGTTCGTTGATTTTAGGTATACTAGTTCGGTTTCGACACTTATTATTCGTGATGGCTGCATAAGAAGATGTGTGTTGTCTCGAACCTAGGCTGGTTCGGGCAATGCGGGCGCGTCCGTGAAGTCTAAGTCGAGTCGCGTATTATGTAGTCACAGTTGCAGTAAATCGAATTTAACCTCGATCTACTTGATGGTTATGTCCTGCAAATTAGTTTTAATTTACGAGCGATAACTTCTCATACTGTTTCAGAGAAAATAGCAAGAGATTTTCCTTGGAAATAATCGTTTTCAATGAAACTTGGGTACGCAATATATCTAGACCAAAATGGTTAGTAAAGATTTTACCAAGAAGTGAGACAAGATATTTTGTTTTTCTTAGTTTTATTGTGCGAACATTTTTGAAAAAGAGCTCAGAAGGAAAGCTAAGCTTACTTTCCTAAAAAAAAATTGCAACTATCAAGACCCATCTTGTGTATCTCGCCTTGAATGACAACACTACTGTTCATTTCATCATCACGAAATTCGATGTTTTATCTCGTTAAAGAGAAACAGTTTTGTAAAAAAAATATTAACTTTTATCAACAAGCTAACTAAATACTTATTGTTGTTCTAGTAGAATAGAATAGAATTTATTGAGACCATTGTTAGATTTTTATACAAACTAGGCTACGCCTGTGTCTTGGGTTAGGTCCCCATTCAAAAATATATTTGTTTTTTTTTTTACTGTCCATTGCCATTGCTATTGCCCGCTTTTATATTTTCAAAACATTATTATCGCAACAACGATATTTTTTTATTCGAGGAATCGTGTTGAAAATCTTAATTTGGTCATTCGTTATTGAGAGTGTTCTACCTGGACTGCAATATTTTCTAGTTTGCCAACTCGAATGAAATAGTGTTACTAGTGTATAAAACAATATAATATATAAGGTAAATTTTGTTTGTAAGTTTGTATGTAAAGGGGAACTTCCCAACTGGGCTAGCTTCCAGTCTAATTAAGTGTTTTACATGAAGCGACTGTCTACCTGAACTCCTCAACCCAGAAGGTGAGCTACACGATATCCATTGGCTAAACCAGTATCAGATTTTTATTTATTTTTATTTATTTATTTATTTATAACAAAATCCACAGCTCTTAAAACAATGGTTTATAGTAACTTAAATCTAATCTTACAGCCAATTACGGATTTACAATTTATTCACTAGTAACAAACATGTAGGAAATATTTTTTTTATAAGATTAACATTATTATACAGTATTAAGAAGTGTGCATGGGGAGTATTAAATGACTGTGTCTTGGTGCGTGCGCGTGTGTGTGTGTGTATGTGTGTGTGTGTGTGTGTGCGTAGGTATATGGTGTATGATGAATGCCTGTAGTGTACCATACTTAATCTCGTACTATTTTACTTCTGTTAGGATCTGATTTGGTAAATCGACATGTACAGAGGATAAAAGTTGCTTCCTAAACATACCTTTTTTGGAGTTAAATATATCCAGATGGGAGAAGTTTTTGTTAAAAGTCCTTAGTATTCTACTAATAACTAAATTCTGAGCGTAGTTTGTACTGGCATGTGGTACATCGAAAAGCTGAGTGTGCCTAGTCCGTCGTGACGGTGTGCTCAATCTCAAAACTAAGTTACTTAGATCAGCGCAGTCTATATTTCCACTACAAATATTATAAAGAAACAGCATGTCCAAAATCGTACGTCTGTCCTGCAAAGGAAGAATGTTATGATGTTTACATGATAGAAGATAATCTTTTTGTTTAAAGCCAGTGCGGTAGTTAATATACTTTACAAATTTAGATTGTATAGATTCAATCTGCTGCATATAAACCAAGTAATGTGGATTCCAGATGCAGCTGCAGTATTCTAAAATACTGCGTATGAATGCAAAATATAGTATTTTAATGCAATCTATATCGGTAAATAATTTACATATTCGCTTAATAAATCCCAGACTTTTGTATGCCTTACCGACGATATGAGACACATGCTCCGAAAACAACAGTTTTGAATCCAGGACGACACCAAGATCCCTAACAACATCACAACGTACAATGTTGCCACCATTAAGATTATAACTGTATTTAGTGAAGTTTCGCTTTCTAGTAAATGTTACGATCTGACATTTGTTAACGTTAACATTTATTCTATTGATATTATAGTATTCAGATAGTCTATTTAAGTCTTGCTGTAGCTTCTCACAGTCATCCTTATTTTTAATGGTCATAAAAATCTTGGTGTCGTCAGCATACATTAGAAACCGTGCGTTAAGGACATGCCCCCCTATATCGTATAGGTAGGCAGAGTACAACAGAGGGGCCAAAGTTGAGCCCTGGGGCACACCAGATGGTACGGTTACGCAGTCAGACCTTACTCCACCTATTATAACAATTTGAGATCGATTCCTAAGGTACGACTCAAACCATCTAAGCAAGTTACCCCGAATCCCAAGCTCTTGCAGCTTGCGCAGAAGGATGAAATGATCCACACGGTCGAACGCTTTCTCGAAATCCGTGTAGATTTTCAGATTTTCTAGTTCTGACTACCCTTAACGCTAGGTCACGTAAGCCACGCTAGCCAGTCAGCTCAGCAACAAAAAATCCAAATCACGTTAGAAAGTGTATGATGAGTATGTCCCTTTATGTTTTGAGGGTTTCCCTCGATATCTCAGGGATCCCACCATCAGATTTTTACAAGGGTAGTCCCTTGTAGAATTTTGAAAGTATGTCCACAATTGGCGGAGAAATCGGTGAATATACATAAAAAAAATACATAAGTACAGCCGAACATAGTACCTCCTACTATTTGAAGTCGATAAAAATTGGCAGAAACGCACCATCGTAGCCGAATAGCACTACTTCTTCAAAGATTTGTTGCGATTCATACCTACAGTATCTGTAGTAAACAGCTCTAGATAGGAAGATGAGTAAGACATAACGTATTAACCGACTACTGTGTTTGTCCTCAGCTCGGAGACGTGCTGGGCATGGCGACTGCCCAGATGAACATCAGTGACCTTCGCAAGGTACTAGGACTGCCTGTGGAAGCCGATTCTCCACCCGCCCCGCCTTCTGATGATGACTCCGCGCCACGGACGCCCTTCAACGCTCTGAGGGTCCGCAGGCAAAGCATGGAACAGCTATCATTGATTCAGGTGCTATATATTTACATATCACTTTCCTTCTTCTTCTTCTTTGGTTTGGTTTCCGCACTTAGTCTCTGCACGAGACCATTGTGCGTGAGCCGTGTCGGCCGTCATTCCATCCAGCCAACCTCTCTCCAGAAGCAGATCAGGTCTCTCGGTCTATTCAGGATGTCTGTAAGGGAATTCAATGACTCGAGGGTTTGTTTCCGTATGTCGGTGATTTCCTTGCACTCTAGGAGAAAGTGTGCCACCGTTTCCTCCGTCCCCATGCATGCCCTGCACAGGGGACTGTCCGTTACACCTATTGTGTGGTAGTGTTTGTTCAGTGAGCAGTGCCCGGTGATGGTTGCCGCCACCATTCGCAGGCTTCTTCTGTCCATGTGTAGGAGGCGCCTGCTTAGTCTAAGCTTGGCATCGCCTCCTTGGACTGCCTGCAGCCTGGTGCCGAGGACCATTTCTGGGCTTGATCGTGTGTGTGTTCTTTTAGCTGAGTGGAGATATCACTTTCCTACTTATAGTCCCGTATTACAGAACGAAACTCGAGCACTGATCTCTGTTTGAGTTTTAAACAGAGTTTTGAGTCGAGATTTAGATTTAGAATGTTTCTCAAGTATAGATTCATAGTTCAGCTGAGTACAGCATTAATCCGATCGTTACTCAGTTAGAGATTCAACTTTAAGTAGATTTTTGACAAGAATTTCCTGCAGGAATTCCACTCCTTAGCCAATTTATTACATTTATCAACAATTGATTCTACTTGAGACATGTTCTTAAAGCACAAAAATTAAAAAATTGGCCAAGTGCGAGTCAGACTCGCCCATGAAGGATTCCGTAGTAACTATAATAATATAATATAATATGTATATTTATTTGATAAAAAAAACCTTACAAATTTCTTAAAACTAGCTTATTTACATTTTGTACAACTACGCCAAATAACTTTGTTTTTCGTAGTGTTTGTATGAATTACAAAGTTATATTTGCGGTTTTAGAAAATATGCTGTATCGCAAAAACTGCTGACCCGATCTCGCTCAAACCAATTTTGGTTGAAAGTTTACATTAATATCTACAGACATATATTTTTTTAGAGTTTTCACTCCATTATTATAGAAGTTAGAGTTAAATGTGTCTGTCCCCGGACACACATTTTACCATTTTGGAAGCGTATATCTTTTAAACGATTAACTTTATGAAAAAGTGGTTTTAGAAACCCCAATGTCATTTTTAAAGACTTGTCTATAAATAGAATAAATACACACACGCATAGGTTTCATGAAAAAATAATATTTTCAGTTTTAGTTCCATGTATGGGGAGCCCCCCTTTATATTAAATATTTTTCAATTTTTTTCTTAAAATTGGAAAGCGGTTCACAGAATACGTCTACCTACCAAGTTTCACATGTATAGTCCTAATAGTTTCGGAATAAAATGGCTGTGACATACGGATGGACGGACGGACAGACAGACAGACAGACGGACACACATGACGAAACTATAAGTGTTCCGTTTTTTGCCATTCGGCTACGGAACCCTAAAAAAAGGTAACAGTATAACCATCACTTATATGTAAACTTAGCATGTGCGATTACAAAGTACAAAGAATATTACTTTGAGCTCATAATAATATTAATATTAATTTGAAAAGTATAGATTGTATGAACTTTAAAAGAAACGGACCCCTGAGTTTGTTTCGGTGTTTCTTCTCAGGGTAGTCAGGAAACACCGGCCTCATCTAGTTAACATTTACGAAAAAAGAGACATGTGAAAGTGTTATTTAATAACCAATTTGCATAATAAATATTATTTATAATTTCAGTACATGCCTCTTTAACGCCATCTCAGTTACAGTAGCAAAGTTGCAGCTCACAACGCACAATAGTTTGCGAAAACAACACGGGATGGCGCTACAAGTTTGAAAAATTTAAACCTCTCAAGGATTAATTGATTTAATAGGAAATAAAAAGATTTGCTTAAAATTTACATTTATTAGTCGACACGTTTGCCCATAATTTTGTAAGGAGCTCATTTTAATACTAGTCTTTTCACATACACTTATACGTACACTTGCTCGCTAGTAGCAGACGTTTTCACAACCATATTATTAGATGACTTAATAATAATGTGTATAAATTAATAAAAGTGTGATTAAATTAATAATAATGTAATGAAATTTATAATTTAAAATTGATAATAATAATTTAATATTTGCATGCTGAATGGCGAAATATGGCTGAGCTGATGTATAAACTTTCAACTTGTATATGTAGAATAGAATAAAATTCTATTCTATTCTATGAGTTTTGACGAAATGACCGAAAACATTCGCGTATATTACTTAGGTGCCCATTCATTTTACCAATCTGTTGCGCGTATCTATCTTTGACGGACCGCAGGCCCCTTAGGAAATCTAAAATAAGAACCTTCATCTAGGTTTTTAAGTAATGCCCATTACTAAAACACATCATGAGTCCCGGACGTCGGGTAATTTCAAGGCTGGTATCCCTAAGACGTATAAATCAACTAAATTGAAAATGTATTAGAAAACAGGAGGCAATATGTTAATCGATTCCTTCTATGTTTGGTTGGTTAATAACGTATAACAAGTTAAAAGTCTGTGCTAATCATATTTTACTGATATTAAAATTATTCAGAACGATTATGTATGAAATTATGAATAATATCAATAAGAATATTATATATCAATGAAACATTGAACGAACTTTACGAATGTAAGGTTGTTTTATATTTCTGTTAATTACGGTGTTTTTCTTGTCCTTTTATCTGTTACAAGAACAAGAAACACTTTAAAAAATTTACAAAATTTTCTAAATCGCTGGGTCAATGTTGTTGTGACATATATATAAGCTGTGCCCATCAACAAAAACCGATACGCTGAAAACACAAAAGAATTACTTTTTTATCTCATTCACTGTTTGTCGTTTGCTTATGATGTTATCTAGCTCTTTCGCGGTACGTCAATTACGTGTTAACTCAAGGCTATATATAGTATACTTTGTCTAAGATATTTGCGAATGCAGTTTCCAAATAAACCAATATTAAAAAGCGGGAAATTTTTGTTTGTTTGTTTGAACGCTCTAAACTTCCACAATACTGGGTGGATTTGGATGAAATTTTGTATGGAAGTAGCTAAGCTTGAGGGAGTTTATTGGTTACTTTTTACCCGACTTCAAAAGGGAGAGAGGTTATGTTTTCATCATAATAAAATCCACGGGAGCGAAGACCCGCTGCTAGTGACAAAATATGAAGGATTATTCTCGTAACATTTAGATAGCGTTAGACAATCCCATTAGTTTTCGAGGTTTTGACCGTCACCTTAGCCGCGCTGCCTTTATGAATGTGCCGTTATGTAATGTGAGTGCATTTTTACCTTTTTTGTATGCCATACAAACATTTGTTTCGGTCGCTCCATGTAAAATACATTCACTCAGCTGGATTCGGGTAGACTGGAAGCCGACAACATAGGAAAAGATGATTGATTGATTGAAGAGATTGAGAAAAGGCACAGCAAATGATGACAAACATTTGTTTCGGTCGCTCCATGTAAAGTACTAATACTCAGCTGGATCCGGGTAGACTGGAAGCCGACAACATAGGAAAAGATGATTGAGTGATTGAAGAGATTGAGAAAAGGCACAGCAAATGATGACAAACATTTGTTTCGGTCGCTCCATGTAAAGTACTAATACTCAGCTGGATCCGGGTAGACTGGAAGCCGACAACATAGGAAAAGATGATTGATTGATTGAAGAGATTGAGAAAAGGCACAGCAAATGATGACAAACATTTGTTTCGGTCGCTCCATGTAAAGTACTAATACTCAGCTGGATCCGGGTAGACTGGAAGCCGACAACATAGGAAAAGATGATTGATTGATTGAAGAGATTGAGAAAAGGCACAGCAAATGATGACAAACATTTGTTTCGGTCGCTCCATGTAAAGTACTAATACTCAGCTGGATCCGGGTAGACTGGAAGCCGACAACATAGGAAAAGATGATTGATTGATTGAAGAGATTGAGAAAAGGCACAGCAAATGATGACAAACATTTGTTTCGGTGTGGGAATAGAAGCGCATCAGTCAATCACTCAACTACTGATCCAATCGTGTCGTCAAAGTATCTGAGATTAAGAGGAGGCTCCCTAATTAATATTCTGAAACAATCACGCATACAATCAAAATGGAACTTTAGTATATGATTTATTGGATCTTTTTCTTTACATGTCTAGACGAGTTTCGTAATTGGAACATTTTCGCTCGATTCATTTTTTAATCGAAAATCATGTCTTTTTTAAAGATTATTCAAAATTTAATCAAGATTACTCGGCTTTTATGTCTAAAATTAGTATTGACAGTAAGAAAATATGGTTTATTATCCAAATATAGGACTTTTTTTCTCTAGAGCAATTATTACTTAAGTTATAAGCGAAATAAGAAATGAGACTTACGACATTTAGTTTCGAACCCGAATATGGTAAAAGAGCGCACGCGATATTCAACTTTATTACTGCTGCGTTAGCGTTTAGTATACAACGGCATAACCGGGCTGCATGGGGCGGAGTTTGCGTGAAAATTATTTTGGACTGCCGGGTCTTCATACTATCTAGTACGGCAGTGCCCCGGCCAAGACGGCTCGTCTAAGCGAAGCTCAAAAAAAGGCAGTAACTGCCGCATCTCAAAGCGCTTCGTCATTTTAAAAAATGGTTTTTTTCAAAAGGGTTCCTTACACTTTCAACTCTTTTGAAAACGATAACAGCGTAACATTCCAACTCGGAGCAATGTAATATGATATCTCGATGGTAGGCATACACTGCAAAATGGCATAGCACGCGTTAAGCGTCAGCGGTGGTGGAGCTCCTTTGGGGTTACTTACCGAGAGCCTTGCAAACAGGGATCTATGATCATTATTGCATGTAGTATAGTTCTTTTTAGGTTTGCTAACCGGATATCGAAATGACTTATTATTATGATTTTTTCATGTCTGTACTTGTTTACTACTTTATTGTCATTTTTGTTGTTTGAGTTTGTGAAGCCGGACATCTTTTGCGATATTATTTTTATTATTTTGAACAATTCATATTGAAAAAATGCTAAAAACGCAACGAGACGCTGTATATCGCTATTATTTATATGATGCATCAAATAATACAAGTAAAGGTACTTTATGTGGAAATTTCTTAAAGGTAAGGTTATATTCTAATATTTAGTTATCCTGACAACTTACTTATTTAAATGTAAAACCTTACAATAGGTAGGTAGGTACTTATGTTACGTAATTCATCAATCTAAATTGAAAAGAGCAATTTATGGTAGACTTATCAATAAGAAAGGCAATATAATGTAGCTATAAACTCGAAATTCGAATCGAACATTCAGGTAATGGTTTTTAGTAGGTAGTAGTAGAACCGACTCCCAAAAACACTGCAAAGTAAAAAATAACTTTAATTTCGGTAGTTTGTGTCTTTAGTCTTGTATTTTCGTTTTTGGCACCGACTTCCGAAATTAAAGTTATTTTTTACTTTGTAGTGTTTTTTGGGAGTCGGTTTAATTTTTTGGTAAAAAGTTTTTATTTAACACTTTTTAGTTGGTCTATTTTTAATTTACCTAGTTACAAGAGCTTAAATGTCAACTACTTATATTCATTTACAAAATTTTGCTTTTCCCAATGTTGGGCCGTTAATATTGTTGAGGAGTTCTCCTGGTGCTTCACCATCAGCTTCACTTTACCATATGCATTGTGACGAGCATATTGTGCTTAATAACCACATTCAAGTAATCGAAGCGGAACACATGAAATACTTATTATTCCTACTTATATATTGAGTAGGTAGTTCCAGTGGCCAGCTGTGGTCTTCATTATTAAGTCCACTTCACAAATGGTGCTTTTCGAATGCAACTACACAAGTTACTATAAAAAATACTCAAATCACTATAGGTGTGCCTATAATATTTGAAGAGTTCCCTCGATTTCTCCAGGATCCCACCATCAGATCCTGACTTGGTGACAATGGGACTAATTTCGAAGTATACCTTTTGAAACAAAAAAAGAATTTTCCAAATCGGTTCAGCCGTCTTCGAGTAATCGGTGATCATTATAAATATATATATATCTATAGATAACCTCTTCCTTTTTTGTCGTCGGTTGAAAAGGCCCTTTATATTCAAACTAATGTCTCAAATTGATGTTATTTTAAGTTACACAAATATCAACTTTATTTTAATGGTGATTATGTTGATTTTAGAGTGACTAGCACTATTCAAAAAGTTATAGAAATGTCTTACGTTGTAGCGTATATTGAACTTTATTATGTAGGAATTAAAGTTATTTTTCTATAAACTCTTCTTTGTTTAAATTTTTGGCAAATAAATCGCGAATGTATATGCATGTATTCTCTTTGTTATTGTTGTCATTATGAAAGCAATTTTATATTTAGTTTCCGTAATTTTAGTCGTCTAGTTATCTTTTAACGTAGTTATCGTTTTTTAGTTTTTTTTTTTTTGTTAATTTTTTACTCGAATGTTTACTGTACCTACGTATTTACAACGCGTCAAGAACATTATTTGCGTTACTTTAGAGGATATCAGTCTACATCTATATGTAATTGTTGTCTTGTATGACTCATACAAGACAACTCTTGTCGCAAATGCGGGAGTTCAGGACACACACCTTAATATGAGAGTATATAAAAATCTAAATATTATAGGTAACACGTATTTCGTCTACATGTCTGCAATGTCTAGTGTAATAAAGTCAATGCGCTAGCGATGGTGCGTGTGGTGCTCCATCCAGCACCTACTTAGCACAAGTCTATTGAATAACCATAATAATATGGTAACCCGAAGAAAACCCTTACCTATACTTTATAGGTTATCTTAATGTAGGGTTTTAGGTATAGAACCCATTCAATGGGTTATCATAATGTTGGTGTAACCCTTTCACTGGGGTTCTTGTATAGAACCCATTCAATGGGTTATCCATATTGAAGAGATAACCCTTTTAATGGGTTCAAGCCTAAAACCCATTCATTGAGTTACATCATGATAAAGGTAACCTTATAAATGGCTTACCCTTTCAAAGACTTAACTCTTAATCGGGGTTGTACGGTCCCTGCTCAAAAGTGTATTAAACACTCACACTCAAAAATAGTTGAGCTCCTTAGTAGTCCTTAGTTGAGCTACACGATTGCTCACAAAAGCCTACACTGACTGGACAGGTCTACTCAAATCTGTGTGGTTCTTTTTTCAAAAGACCATTTCAGACACAATTTGCATGGATCTCAAATGCTAGATTGTGAATGTGAGAGCAATGTGGGAAAATAACGAATATTATGAATAGATAATCATGCTATCTGGCAGTTTGAGTACTGAATAGACCATATTCAGTGTTGAGCCAAATGTCCGAACTTTGTTATTGTTCGCTAAATCGTTCGATCTCCTTAAAGTTCTAAGTTGAGCTACGCGATAACTGCCAAATGCTTGCACTGTTTGGACATGCCTGAAATCTGTGTATTTCTATCTCAAAAGAGTACCAAAGTCATAAACCTAAATGGTTCTCATATGATTTCATCAGTACCGATTGTATGGAATTCAAAACGGATGTTGACTTCTGAGTTTGTTTTGGTGTTTCTTAGGGAAGTCATCTAGGAAACACCAATCTCACCTATTTTAAATACACGAAATAAAAAACGTATAAAAGTCTTATTTATTCAATTTAATAAACGTTTATTTCAGACAGAGTCCATAGTGTTGGTAACAATATTACTTATAATCTAGTGTTAGTTAATACAGACAAACATTACAACTCGTTGTGGTATGCTGCATCCACTTCTGCAGCATAGAGCAACCCCACCGATCGGCAAATACACTGAGTATAGTGTTGGTACTGCCGCGGACTTTTTTTTTATTGATAATAGGTTCGCGTTTGACCACCACCTCACCTGATGGTAAGTGATGATGAGGTCGAAGATGGAGCACGCTTACCTAAAAGTAACCTATTCACTCTTGACTTAAAGACCCCTAGGTTAGAGCTATCGGGAAGCACAGACTGCGGCAGGGAATTCCACTCCTTAGCTGTACGCACAATGAAGGTATTCCCAAAACGTTTACTGCGTATAGGTGGGATGACCACCATGTAACGATGACGCATCGCCGTTTGTCTTGTAGTCCGATGATGGAACGGGCTTGGCGGAATAAGATTGTGTAATTCCATCGCACACTCCACGAAATGTAACCGATAGAAAACCGATAGACTAGCAACTCGTCGTCGATGTTCAAGGCTCTGGAGCTTTGATTCGACCAGTGCATCGTTGCCAATGAGTCTTTTGGCCCGTTTCTCAATAGACTCAAGCGCGTCCAGTTGTTACTTGGCAGATCCATCCCAAAGATGACTGCATATCTTTTGCGGAAGATGACAGCGAAGCTATTTTTATTTACATCTGCAAACATCACAGACTATAACCTATTCCAGATCCATCGCAGATTTATAACCAATTTGCAAAATAAATATCAATTACAATTTATCAGTAATATTAACAGTAGGTGATGACTGGCTCATAAATATATATTAAGAGTTAATGGCATGCTTAGCTGGTTTGGCCACATTGAGACCTTTTTCAAAAGAGTTGAACGATCGTTCTAGATTCTAGGAGGATCTTAGTTACCCTTAATTCAGAAATATGTAGAGTTTGAAATTTGAACCTTACTTCGGTGCAACAAAGGTGACGTTATCAGGGCATGACCTCATTTAACACAGGTTGGCAGCGGTGAGCGCTATAGGGGATGTGATGTACGGGGGGGTACACTACTAGGACTAGGCTTACATATACGCCCCGATCCAGCATAAGGTCCGGGATCGCCGGTCGGAGCGGTAGTCTCAACGTGTGTCTGAATATAATCTGCTACATAACTGAAGCCCCCTACCATTTCAATTATAGGCTGCATCTTCACTAAGTTATTCAAACAGGCACAATGAAAAATGTGACAAAACTTGCCTATATATTTATACTAGCTGTGCCCCGCGGTTTCACCCTTCTAATTTTTTATAAATTGTAGCCTATGTGTTATTCCCATGTATAAGCTACTATAAGGTTTCATTTAAATCGGTTCAGTCGTTTTTCCGTGAAAATGTAGGAAACACACAACCTCACAAACTTCCACATTTATTACTAGGAGTCACGCGGGGCTTTGCTCCCGTGGGGTTTATCATGATAAAAACATAATCTCCATCTGTTGCAGTCTAATAAAAATGAACCTATAACCTTCTTGAAGCTTCAAGCTAATTCCACACCACATCCAAATCCATCTAGTAATTTCTCGGGCTTGTGGACGGCGAGCAGGGGTAGCTCACCGTCCGGTAAGGACCAGACCCGGGTCGGTGGCGCGTCGTGTTCCACGCGCGCCTCAAAGAGCTCTCAACACCAGTGACGGGGCCCTATAGGGCCATTGCCTGCCGGGGTTGCGAGAATGTTTTAACGAGATACCGCGGCCCCGGAACTTAAGAGCAGCTGAAGGAACAGGGTGGGTTTTAGTCAGTAGAAGTTTGACACATCCTTCCGCTTAACTCAGAACGGGAGAAGTTATTCGATGATTTTCCCACCTGACAAAAAAAAATCTAGTAATTTCTAAAATTAGCGCGTTCAAACAAACTTTTCCGATTTATAATATTAGTAAAAATAGTAAGAAGATTTTGATGATCATTTCTGTCCACAGATTACACCGGACCCTAAGAAAACCGAAGAAGATATGACGGTCGAGACGAAGAAAAAGTTGGAGCATGCTGAGTCTGAAGACAACCCAGAATCGTTCTTCGATCTCCTTCTGCGCTGCCAGTCCACTCGCATGGATGAACAGCGAGCAACGCTTAATAGCAATAAAGAAAATCAGCCCAAGCCACCTACCAACAAAGCGCCCACCAAAGGGTAAGTAAAGAACGAAAGAAAGAAGAAAGAAAACACGTCTGTTGACACATGCTTGCACGATGTATATGTGCAACAAGTACAGACGCCAGCACATCAAGCTACAACAATCTGTCAAATTTCTTTAATAGATTTTCAACTTTATTGTTAAAGAAATTAGGTTCAAGGTTGATTGGGAAAAATTGACAGTTACAGTTAGTTACATACATCAATTTTTAATTACTGTGTATCAGTCTGGGCAGTGGCAAGTAAAACCATCTTGCTTGGGCTGAAACGCGTTCATGGAATGAGCTATTTCAAACATAGCGTAAAATAAGCCCTGGCGATATTCTACTGATACACTGTACTCAGAATGTAGTGTTCTCCGTGTGAGGCAGCTATTCGTTCGTTCGACACTACTACAATTCCATAGACATACTCTGAACACTTGCCCGATATTCGTATAAAACGACAAAATGGGATCGGCCAAGAATAAAATCAATATTGATAACTTTCACAGTTGTAAAGAATATTATATTTAAATGGCTATATTCAACAACCAACAAACAGACGAAAGCCATATTAAACATAGTAGCATAAACCATGAAACCAAGCATATAAGGACCCACTACACACTCACCCGTACACACCCCACACTGCACACATACACAAGCCAATACTCACCAAAAGGAACTTTTAGTTTAGTTCAAACAAGAATACTGTAATGTTTGGGAAGAGACTGAATGCCTAGAGAATGAATTCCTTATTGTGAACCACTTGCCTAAACTGAATAAAATTCTCTTTTAAGTTAAAATATAAAAAAAAGGCCAGGTGCGAGTCAGACTCGCCCATGAAAGGTTCCGTAGTAACTAGAATAATTTAATATAATATGTATATTTATTTGACAAAAAAAACCTTACAATTTCTTAAAACTACCTCATTTACATTTTTTACAAATACGCCAAATAACTTTGTTTTTAACAAAAATTATATTTGCGGTTTTAGAAAATATGCTGCATCTCAAAAACTGCTGAACTGATTTCGTTCAAACCAATTTTGGTTGAAAGTTTACATTAAGATCTACAGAAATATTTTTTTTAGATTTTTCACCCCATTATTATAGAAGTTAGAGGGGGGGACATTTTACCACTTTGGAAGCGCATATCTTTTAAACGATTAACCTTATGAAAAAGTGGCTTTAGAAACCTCAATGTCAAAGTTTCACATGTATAGTCCTAATAGTTTCGGAATAAAATAGCTGTGACATACGGACGGACGGACAGACAGACAGACGGACAGACATGTCGAAACTAATAGGGGTCCGTTTTTTGCCATTCGGCTACCGAACCCTAAAAAGTGATTCAATGATAATAATTTTTCTAACATATTTGCACGCCCTGAGAAATTTATTTATTTATTTATTTAGGGACAAATAACAGTTACATAATAAAAACATATTAACTAAAATTCGTATAACTAATTAAACAATTATGCAACCCACACCATTGTCCACAGGTTAACTATGAAATGGCAGACATTGCGTGTACCACTCTTGTTTAAGATCTTGCATGCATGTGAATAGGTTACTTCTAGGAGAATTTATGAAATACATTTATTTATTTAATAAAATAAATGTATTTTATTAATTCTTTTTATTGGCAAGAATAGTCCTATCAGTGATGATAGACCGATCCCAGTACAACATGACAATGGTCATTTTCGAAAACTGGGTCAGGCGACATACCTGTAATACGGAACCTCAGAATCGACAAGTTAGTATTTAAAAGCAACTTGTTGGTGGATAGTCCTGGCTATTTGGTTGTATGTATGCAAGTACTTCCGGTTAGACTTTCAAGAACAACCGGAGATAATATGTCTGATGGACTCACCAGGACGGTGGCATATCCGACACACGTCAACCGTCCCGTCCTCCAACCATTATAAGTCCATAATCGCACAGACAAAACCTTCAGTTTCCCCGAAATGACCCCGATACGAACGAAAACTGCTGACTATCTCTTTCAAAACAATTTTCATTGAAAGTATTCATTAAGATCTACAGCATTTATTTTTTATTTTTCACTGTTTTATTTTAAAACGTAGTGTGACATACGGACGGGCAGACAGACATGACGAATCTATAAGGACTCCGTTTTTGCCACTCGGCTACGAAACCCTAAAAAAGTTTTATTTAGTAGTATATAGGCCAACAGTGCCGGTTCCGCGAATTAATTTGTTCCTCCACTATGAATAACAAAAAAATCCCCGACTAATACTGGTTCAAAAAGCATTCGACCATTATTAAGGCAGTCCTGCAACGCAGAGCCTAAGTGGCCTCGCCGCAATCCTGACTGATTTAATTATCTGGCATACACGAACGGACACTCGGCTCTTATCTCGTTACGATCTCCATATCTATTCCAAACACCAGTAACTTATCTCATGTTTCCAACAGTGCGTCTCACGCGACGCGCGCCTCAAGTGACGACACAGTGTTTAGCGTGTTTCCCATTTCGATACAATATCTTAAAACAAAAACCAATTTTTCAACTTTTTGTGTCATTATTATAGCGCTCGCGTTGAAGTCTTTACGGAAAATATTTAATAGTTTAATTTCCTACCGTTAAGTTATGAAGGCGTATGATGAAGATTTCAAGGGGTTAGTACTTATTACAGAATCCAGACAAATTTTAATATCAATTAAGAATTTTACGAATGATTAATTAATTTCAGTTTTCATTCGAATATCGCTTTGAGATTAATAACGTATTTTTTGCTGAAATGTTAAAGGTAGTATGTTTTTTGTAATGTAATTTGCAAATCCGATGGTGTTACATAGTAACATAGTGCCACATAGATTGAGATGTTTTATTAACACTTACTGACGGATACATCACAAGCGGCGCTAATTATTCTCACACGTATTTACTTAAGTGTGAATGTAGTTTCATATTATATCATATTGGTATTCTTTCGTAGTGCGGTAAAGAAAGAAAAACAAAATGGAATAAGACCTATCTTAGAAGAAGAGAAGTATCTAACCTAACGACATCTTATAGTGACCAAATCAATATTAAAAATCTTTACCGTTTTAAATAAATAGATTGACAAGGCCATCGCTTGAAAACACAATATATCTCACGAGTAATACATATATAAATTAAATTGTTTATTGCGATTGCCAAGTCAATCTATTTATTTAAAACGGTAAAGATTTTTAATATTGATATGGTCACTATAAGATGTCGTTAGGTTAGATAATTACGTAACAACTTAAGACAGAAGGTCCCTTAAGTAGGGACTGCATAAATTAATAACCGACTTGGTATTACATGGATCTCACAACTTGTTACGGTAGAACAACTAAGTTGCGAGACTTGGGTTTTTGACAAGTATTGTTTTTTATGGGATCTCATTGCTTTTTGTAGAAAGTCCTACTTTTTTCCTTTCCGGTACCTTCTACTTCTTGTATACCAACAACGAGTTTTCTTAAAGCCCTCTCTCTGTCTTATGAGCTTTTCTTATTTTTGTAGGTAGCCTTCCTTTTTTTATTTTCCGGTACTACTTCTTGAACTTCAGCTAAAGTTTTTTTCAAAGCCCACTCCCTGTCTCTATGGGTTTTTTTCGGATGCTTTGATATGCACATATGAATACGCACGTACGTCTTTTGCATTAGTTAGTAATAATTAATGCCGCACTCGTCAAACGTCTCGGTTAAAGTTAATCCATAAGTAAGTAATTATGCAATTTCGGGCAATTTACTCTACTTAATACTCCCCAAAACTCTTAATACTTCTTGCTTTTTTATTCCGTTGACCATTTAACAAGTTACCTTTGAGCATAATTATTATATCTAGGTACCTATCTACACTGGAAGACACAGTGGAGCATATGGTCGAGGTGTGCCCTGCATGGGTGGAGCACCGTCGTATCCTCATAGAGGCGATCGGCGGCGGCGACTTCTCGCGCCCTGCTCTGGTTTAGACCATGGTGCGAAGCGAGAGGGAATGGGATGCAGTCACCTCCTGCTGCGAAGCAGTCATGCTAGCGAAGGAGGAGGCCTAACGTGCGAGGGAGAGGCAACTCTCTTCCTCGCGCCCCAGCCGCCGGGGGAGACGCCCCGGGCGTCGTGGATCGCTAGTCGATTTCGGGCCACCGTAGGCGCGGGCCTGCGGATGGCGAGCAGGGGTCGCTCACCGTCCGGTAAGGACCAGGCCCGGGTCGGCGGCGCGTTGTGTTCCACGCGCGCCTCAAAAAGCTGTTAATATCAGTGATGGGGCCTCATAGGGCCATTGCCTGTCGGGGTTTGCGGGAAAGTTCCATCGAGATACCGCGGCCCCGGAACTTTAGGGCTTCCGAAGGAACAGGGTGGGTTTTTAGTCAGTAGAATTCTGATACACCCGAGCGGAAGAAGTCATTCGATGATATTTTTCACCAAGAAAAAAAAAAAGTACCCATCTACATCTATTATTTCATTATATTATACAGGTACACTGATTAATTAACTGCAAATGTAACTTTGTAATCCTATATATTTATATGGGATTACAAAGTTATTTATGCAGTTGATGTATCTAGAAAACTGGAACGAAATTGAAAAATATTATAGTTTTTCCTTGATTCATATACTAAACACTAATTGTATTCTAAATTTGAAGCTTCTATGTCTGCTAGAAGTGCTTTAGACTTTTGATGATCGGTCAGTCAGTGAGTGACAAAATTAACAAAATTAAGGTACTTTGACTCGTTATAATTCTTAAACTACTGGTTCAAATTGAATGAAATTTGAAATATACCGTGTTTATACAATGCCTGTTTGGTTACTGAAAATTCAGGCTTCTAGTTTTATCCACAACGAAGTAATAGGGGGTCGAAAATGGCCTGAACTGCTTCGAGAAAAGAATGGTACGGCCGTGCCGCTTTTTTGCTCGACTTGGCGGGGGCACTACCGTGCCCCCAGATTTAGACCAAGCTAAGCTGTGAATATTTTTCTGTATAATTATTTTATATCTTCTATGTATACTGATTACATACTATAAATGCAATCGTCCTTAATAGGATATCAGCATAACAATGACGGACTTGAAAGTGTCGATCAATGGTATAGGTTAGCTCTTGAAACCTAGTCATGCCTATGCATGCATAACCTGGACCTGTACAGAACCTTGAATGATGGTGATTAGTAATCGTTCGACTGTATTGCAATAGCACTGTGCGTGTTTGTATTGGTGAATTTTTATTTTACAGTTAACCCTTCCGTAACGTGAGAACAGTTTTTACATTGAACAGCGTTTAAGTTATAATTGTGAGTGAAACTCAGGATATTAAAATAGCGTTTAAATTATAATTGTGAGCGAAACTCTGGATATTAAATCAGCGTTTCACCTTAATAGGGTAGGGACTTAGATATTAGAACAGCATTTACATTACAATTGAAAGTGGACTCTTAGAAATTAAAATAGTGTTTCATCTATACTTGGGCGTAGACTTCAGGATATTGAAACCGCTTACAAATTGGGTGTGGACTTCTGGACATTGACACAGTGTTTACAATATATGGACTTCCGGCTACTAATGCAGCGTTATAATCAACGGTTATAATATAATTGGGAGTGGACTTCAAGATATTAAGACAGCATTTACATCATAATTGTGGATGGACTTCTCGATATTCAAACAGCGTTTGCAATATAGTTGGGAGTAGATATCCGGATATTGAAACGGCCTTTACATTAATTGGGGTAGGACTTCCGAATATTAAAACAGCGTTGACATTATATTTAAGATTGTGCTGTTGGATATTTAAAAGCCAAGCGAGAGCATCGCCATTTCCACTAATCATACGTACTACGTGTTTTCAAGTTCCTATTTATCAGTGACAAGTGTTCTTATCTTTAATATTACGCTGTCAATATAATGTCAGATAAAGTGATTGACGGGTGAGTTTTGTTTGTTTCAGGTCCAGTGACACGATGTTAGAAATGATTAACAGCCTTCAGTCGGAGCGCATTGACTCGCAGCGCGCTGAACTGCGTCCTGTACAGAAGGCAGCTAACAAGGAACCCGCGCCTGGGACCTCCCTGCCGGGGCTTCGCCCTCAACACACCACCCGCACGAAGCCAGAAGACGACTTCCTCGAGATGATTGCGCGCGTACAGGTAAGAAAGAAGAAGTATTCATTGCCAACAGACAACCGACATGCTAACAATATTAAAAAAGTATTTTAGTTCCTTAAGAATAGAGTTAGTAATTGGTACTTATAATTGTGTTAGTAGGTAAGGACAAAGATTTAAATATATATAGGTACAACACTACTTCCTGGTCGTTATCTTCATTCATGAATATAATTTAGCTTTTTCCAGCGGCTGCGTCGGCAGTATATTCGTAAACTATCCCACGGGAAACTCATATCGGGATAAAAACTATCCTATATCCTTCCCAGGGTCCTAAACTATTCCCATGCCAAATTTTATCTTAATCGGTTCAGCGGTTTAGGCGTGAAAAGGTAACAGACAGACGGACAGAGTTACTTCCGCATCTATAATATTAGTATGTTTCATCTAAATCGGTTCAGCGGGTTAGGCGTGGAAAGGTAACAGACAGACAGACGGACAGAGTTAATTTCGCATTTATAGTATTGTTACGAGCTGGGGTTCGGGATAGAAATAATTAACGCCAATTAAACCAAACTTAATACTTTCATTAATTAAACACAAATAAAATTTAACACAATTATTCGCACCACAACACTTGTCACTTAACACTTTGATCGCACTGAAATTCACTAGTAAAGCTTCGATTATATCGCGTATTCGCCTCGTAATAAGACTGACTTCTGCGTTCCTCTGCGATCTATTTATACCCCGGTCTATGAGTTCTAGAACATTCTTATAAAATCAACTCACCGCCTACACTTCTCAGAATATTCTCGAAGCTACTCGAGATACTCTGTACTGCTACTCGCCGCTAGATGGCGTTAGTGTCTCGAACATTCTAGATTTATGTCGATGTTTCTCGACGTACTTCACTAAGCCATTGGCGTAACAATATTAGTATGTTTCATCTAAATCGGTTCAGCGGTTTAGGCGTGGAAAGGTAACAGACAGACTGACTGACAAACAGACAGAGTTACTTTCGCATTTATAATATTAGTATGGATCATTTTACAGGGTTCCCGATTGGAGGACCAGCGCACTGAACTACCTCGTGCTCGCGCCGAGCAGCCAAAGCCGAGGGCGCAACAACAGACGCAACAACAAGCGCAACAACAGACGCGGGCGCGCAACGAGCAACTGCAACAAGTGCGCCCTCGTAACGAACCACAGCAACCGACCCGTACTACCGTCCCCGACGATGACTTCTTCCTCTATCTCATACGCGCTCAAGGAACGCGTATGGACGAGCAGAGAGCTTCGGTAAATACAACACTCCTTTACATCTCAAGACAGTATTTTTTTAAAGGGAACTAATTTTTTGAGCTGTTATTTAAATATTCGAGATGTTATTATGATCAGTTGAAAAACATATTGAGCAGTTATTTAATTTAATGGCGGTTGATTAATTATTGCAACAGTAAAACATGGACAGTAATAAAAAGTCAATTAGTCGGTTATTTTATCATACAGTGGCAATTCTAAAAATAATTGAGCAGTCCAATAACTGAGTGAGCGGTAAAAATTATGGCCTCGTATATACCTGCGTCAGATCCCTTCTATTGTTGGTGAATCATTTCGGTTAGATGAGGTTAGAATGAGATTTCTTACGGACAAATTCCGATTTATTACTGCCTACACATTACCGCTCGTTCAATAATTTTTACTGCCCATTTAATTATTTTTCATCCCCCCATCTCGGAAAGAGTATTTTTGCTGTTCGATATCTGAGTGCAAAAGCCGTTTTTATCAGCTAGAGGATAAAGTAAATTGAATTTAGAGCATCTTGTGTACCAAATTTGTGAATTAAAAACATCATTAAACCTATTTACTTCTACCTCCATGGCGCCGAATTTATCATACAACTTTTTTAATTTGTTAAAAACTCAGACTCGGAACCTTCTTGGTGTACTTACTTTTTTTTTATTTGCTTTACGCGCCATTTTTTTTTGCGTTTAGTCATTTCCTCGCTGAGGTGGGATGAAAAGTTACGTGTTGCACTCGAGTGCAAAGATTTTTCACCACGTGCTCTTTTGATTCCCTCCTCAGGATTCTAATGTTTGAATCACTCGCTGCACTCGTGATTCAATTTTAGAATCCTTCGCTTGCTCGGTCATCAAAATTGAGCACGCGGTTAAAAAGCAACTTTGCACTCTTGTATAACAAATAACTATTCCTGCTCAATTATATATTCACTGATCCATTTCATTATTTTTTATTACTGATTTTTGTTTACTTTACTGCTTAGTTTTAACTGCTGAACTAGTTATTAAACGTGCCATTTATAATTTTTAACTTACCAAAACCGCTATTTATAACTGCCTCTTTAAATCAGTGCCTTTTCAACCGACGACAAAAAGAGGAGGTTATCAATTCGACGCGTATATATATATATATATATTTTTTTTTATGTATGATCATCGAGTACTCGAAGACGGCTGAACCGATTTGGAAAATTCTTTTTTTGTTCGAATGGGTATACTTCGAAATTGGTACCATTATCACCAAAGTCAGGATCTGATGATGGGATCCTGGAGAAATCGAGGGAACTCTTCAATTATTATAGGCACACCTATGGCGTTTTGGGTATTTCTTATAGTAAATTGTGCAGTTGCTCTCAAAAAGTACCATTTGGGGAAGTGGAACTGATGATGAAGACCACAGATGGCCGCCGAAACTACTCAATAATAAGTATTGAGTGGATTGCGATTCGATTACTTGAATATGGATGTTAAGCACTTTATGCTCGTCACAATGCATATGGTGATGTAGAGCTGATGGTGAAGTACCAGGAGAACTCCTCAACAATTAACGGCCCAGCATTGGGAAAAGCAATATTTTGTAAAAGGTTATAAGTAGTTGACATTTAGGCTCTTGTAACTAGGTAAATTAAAAATCATCCAACTAAAAAGAGTGAACTAAAAACTTCTTACCCAAAAATTAAACCGACTCCCAAAAAACACTACAAAGTGAAAAATAACTTTAATTTCGGAAGTCGGTGCCAAAAACGAAAAAACAAAACTAAAGACACCGACTACCGAAATTAAAGTTATTTTTCACTTTGTAGTGTTTTTTGGGAGTCGGTTTAATTTTTTGGTAAAAAGTTTTTATTTATTACGGATGAGCCCGCTCTTGACCTCGGTCTTGCCTGATAGTAAGCTATACATGAGGTCTACGATGTGACGAGCGAGCCCAGAAGATGCCTATTTACTCGTGCTTTAAAGGCTGAAAGGTCATAAGTGGCAGGGAACACAAAAACCGACAGAGAATTCCACAACTTGGCCGTGCGCACAATAAATAAATCAATCAAGCAATAACTTTATTCAAACACAGTATAAAACCTTAGGATAAGTGACAAATACAATTATATACAAAAACAGTGCAAATGGTTTTACAGTGACAGTACAGATCGCAACTGGCATCTTAGTTAGATTACTAAGTAACTTATGTTAAAGATACCAGTCCCTTTCCCCGAAATATGGAGGAGAAGCGCTTGGTACGACAAGACGGTATATCAACCAAGTGTGGGTGGTACCCAGCCGTGTGTCTGGTAGACCGGTAGTGAAAGGGAGATGGAGGAATCAGGTCATGGAGCTCCTGCGCACTCTCCCCGAAGTACAATCTGTAGAAAACCGACAGGCAAGCAACGGTTCGCGATGAGCCAGGCTATGAAGCTTGTCCACCAGCACCTCGTCGCCTATAAGCCTTTTAGCTCTGCGCTCGATCGAGTCCAGTAATACCTACAATGCACTTTATACTAGCGAAGGCGTTACAGATTCTCCGGGGTTGTTCTAACGAGGTACCGCGACCCCGAACACTGACACTCTCTTCCGCTCGACACGGAGAAGTCATTCGATGATTTTCCCACCCAGAAAAAGTTGTTACAGATTCTGATATTATTATGTAAAAATCTTATCGTCAATAGATAAATTTAATTATTATTAAAATGGGAAAAATATTCTATACTGTTATTACTAGCAGTCCGTGCGGGGCTTCGTTCTCGTGAAATGAAATATTTATTTTGTAAATTGGTTATAAATAATACTTTTACACGTCATGTTTTTTTGCGTGTTAAGTTTAGTTTAGCTAGATGAGGTCGGTATTTCCTAACTGACTACTCTGAGAAGAAACACCGAAACAAACTCAGAGGTCAAAGTCTCTTTTAAAGTCCAGACAATTTGTATTTGTATATGAGAAGCATGTAGGTTCACGTCTGTGGTATTCTTTTGAGGAAATAACCACGCAAATTTGAGCCGACCTGTGCAGACAGTGCAAGCATTTGTCAGTTATCGTGTAGCTCAACTTAGAACTTAAGGAGCTCAACAATTTGACAAAAAATACCAAAGGACATTTGGGTAGGCCACACAAGTACTCAAACTGCTTGACATCATTAAATAAATTATAGTGAAAGTAAAAACAACGAAGAAAGAATAACCTACATTGTCCTCACATTTACAATAATGAAATAATAATATATATATATATAAAAAAACAAAAACAAAATAAATAGGTATATACAATACTAACAAAACAAATATTTTAATCAATAAAAAATAAATCAACCATCAAAATTTAAAAAATAAAAAAGGCTCACGTATATCATAAAAAAGGCTCGTAATACGTGGAGAGGGAGCGTTTTCCCGCGTAAACCCCGATCCCGTGGGAATTCTGGGATAAAAAGTAACCTGTGTTATTCCAGGATGTCAGCTATCTACATACCAAATTTCACTTAGATCCGTTCAGTAGTTTTTGCGTGAAAGAATAACAAACATACAGCCATCAATCCTCAAACTTTCGCATTTATAATATTAGTTAGATTCCCGCCCGGATTGCGGGATTGTTCTGGGCAACGAAGGAGCAGGGTGGGTTCTTAGTCAGTCTTCTCCCGCTCCACCCACGGCGGTAGGAGTCATTGATGATTTTTCCACCCAGAAAAAGAAATGGGCCAATTCTCACTGAAAGAAGAGCGGCCGGCAGCGGCGTTTTGATGCAAATTTTTACAAATAATTTTGAATCTTATTTACGTGATTAAAAAGTTCATAGCCATTTGAAGGCAAAGGAGTCTCTAGTCTCCCATATACGCATAAACCTTTTTGTGAATACAAATGCGTTTATTTACTCAATCTCTATCAAGCCCAGGTTCGGTCGTATATGGAGTACTGCTCTCATTTTTGGGATGGATCTGCTAAATACCAACTAGACGCGCAACGAGTCTATCGAGAAGCGGGCCAAGAGACTTATTGGCAACGATGCACTGGTCCAGTCAAAGCTCCAGAGCCTTGAACATCGACGACGAGTTGCAAGTCTATCGGTTACATTTTGGGGAGTGTGCGATGGAATTACACAGTCTAATTCCGCCAAGCCCGTTCCATCATCGGACTACGAGACAAACGGCGAAGGGCCATCGTTACATGGTGGACATCCTTCTCCATCCTTCATTGTGCGTACGGCTAAAGAGTGGAATTCCCTGCCGGAGTCTGTGTTTCCCGATAGCTATAACCTAGGAGTCTTTAAGAGGGTGCCGAGCCTACGAGACGCGCGGAAAATAGGTATTTACTGCAGCGGGCTAGTCGTGTGCGTTGTCATACACACAATGACAAGTTCGATCGAGGCCCGCTTGCCGTTGCACGACAAAGTTTGCTAACTTTGCATTTTTAAAATTTTTGTCGTTATGTTGAATAAACTTGAAAAACGAATATTAATTATTTAGATGGTTTTATTTATCACACTAATATTATAAAGGCGAAAGTTTGTGAATGAATGTGTCTGTTTGCATGTTTGTTACTTCTTCACGCTCAAACGGCTGGATGGATCTAAATGAAGCAAGTAGGTACATAAATCACAAAAATAAATATACCTATTATATAAAAATTAACGTTTGTTTTTACTGTAGTAATACATTATTCGTTCCCTCACTATTCATCCTATTGCAATAAAACTTTGATTTTATATATTAAACTCCTCATATTTTTTTTAATTATTACTAGCAATGTGGGTACATTTCACATTACTAGCAATCTTGTTAACCCCTCCAACAAAGCTAAATATGCTTGTGTCTGGAGTGGGTTCACGTCAATAGTGTAATGGGTGGGGTTCGAACCCGTGACCTCTCGATCACAAGTCCGACACCTTATCCATTAGGCTATTGACGCTTCGAAACTGGGTAAGTAGGAAGTTAGGGTAGATGGGTATGCAGTATTTATTTGAATAATAAAACCAGTATGAAATAAAAAAAAATATATAATTATGTAATGTCATAATAAAACCAGACTGAAATAAGTTTTGTTTATTAAAATTTCGTTTAGTGCTCGTTTAAATTCTGATGTACTGTCATATTTTTAATAACATTCGGTACTTTAGTACGTGGGGCCATACCAAAAAAAACATTTTTTCATTAATGCTGTCTAGCGAACTTACTTTGCAGAAAATATAAGCGTAATTTACTTCATAACAATATATGTATCAAGTGTAACTTAATTTACAAGAAAAAAAAAATAAAAGAAATCTATAAATCTAATGTTATATTGCTTATTATAACATTTTACAAAAATTGGACAAGTGCGAGTCAGACTCGCCCATGAAGGGTTCCGTAGTAACTATAATAATATAATATAATATGTATATTTATGTGACGAAAAAAAGGCCTTACAAATTTCTTAAAACTAGCTTATTTACATTTTTTACAACTACGCTAGATAACTTTGTTTTTCATAGTGTTTGTATGAATTACAAAGTTATATTTGCGGTTTTAGAAAATATGCCGTATCTCAAAAACTGCTGACCCGATATCATTCAAACCAATTTTGGTTAAAAGTTTACATTAAGATCTACAGATATATATATTTTTTAGATTTTTCACTCCACTATTATAGAAGTTAGAGACTTGACATTTGACCACTTTGGAAGCTTATATCTTTTAAACGATTGACTTTATGAAAAAGTGGTTTCAGAAACCCCTTTGTCATTTTTAAAGACCTGTCTATAAATACCACACACGCATAGGTTTCATGAAAAAAAATATTTTCAGTTTTAGTTCCATGTATGGGGAGCCCCCCTTTATTTTAAATGATTTTTAATTCTTTTCTTAATATCGGAAAGCGATCATAGAATACATCTACCTACCAAGTTTAACATGTATAGTCTTAATAGTTTTGGAATAAAATAGCTGTGACATACGGACGGACGGACAGACAGACAGACAGACAGACAGACAGACGGACAGACATGACGAAACTATAAGGGTCCCGTTTTTTGCCATTTGGCAACGGAACCCTAAAAAACGAGTAATTTCTTAAAATATATATTTTTAATTTTGATACACTATACAAATCACAGTATAGTAAGAAAAAAGAAGACAAAAAGATACTATACTTTGTAAGAAATAAAAAGACAATAAAACTTATTTCGAATTTTGAAAATACAATCGTAGAAATATTAATGCATCCAAGGTTTGACTTCCAAGCCTGCTTCGTAGTTTATTACCAACATAAGCAGCAGCTGAAAACGCTCGCTTAGGTTTTACACTGGTTGGAGGAATAGACAATAGATACTTATATGCTGTTTCTAAGTGATATCCACTAATTCCTCTATTTTCAAACAGGCTTATTTCACGTCTAATGCTATATTTTGCCAACCCCGATTAATTTTGTATTTGTAGTTCACGATCTGGGGATTTCATACTCTTATCAATTTCCAGCTGTAACTTTTCCTTTAGTGTTTTTGGGGTTGGGGTTGGGAGGTTTGTGGCCTTAACTCGTCATCTGTTTGTGATCCTGATCTTCTTTCTTCTTCTTCCGTGTCATCTCGACTTTTAAGTTTTTTAACAATACACTTTATTTGCTTCCTGACTAAAGCCTGTGTAGGAACTGGAAATAAGTCATGCCATTCCAAATCCGATAATAACTGATTTTCATTTTTTCATGGATTTTGTAATAATTCAACACACCAGTCAAATCATCACTTCGTCGTTGCTTCATACGTTCCACTAAGGATGTTTTCATTTTTTGGCAAGTGCTGAGTTTATGCGAGATAGCTGTTTTATAAGAAATTTCAAAGCGGAATCAGCTGTGCATAAAGTAGCATCTCGCCGACAGATTGCTTCTACTGTCAATTTAATTGGGGTCAGCACATTGACAATTTTATTTACCAATTCAAAATCAACTTCTTCCAAACGAATTGGATGATTGAGATCTATAGGAGCTTTTTGAATGCAGATTTTTAAAAGATAAAATCGCTCCATCATTGTTAAAAGACTATTCCACCTGGTTTTACAGTCCAAAAGAAGTGGCAACTCTTTTCCATGTTCAATTTTCACATATTTTTGAAGTACTGTTTCATTTTTCAATGGTGATCTTTTGAAATACACTCTACAACTTAGCGGATTTTCTTTATCGGCTCATTAATGTTTTCATCTTGTGTTAACTCTGGTATGTGTTATAGCGCAAGGTCATTTTGTGACATTAAGATTAAGTCTGATTCTGGACTGTCTAAGTCTTCTAAATGTTCATCATCATGGCTGTCGTCCATATGATCAGCAGCCACAGATGGTTCATTTATAGTATCATCTGAGGTAGAGCTGTCTTGCAAATAATTATGTTTTTCATAAAGTCATTATCCAGGGAAATATCTAATTTACTTAGACGCTCTTTCAATATACGAAGACAATTTTCAGCAATACTTTCATACTTCCATAAATAGGAACAAGTCCTAAGTTCCAAATTTTTTTTATATGAATGAACGTTGACAGCCATGTATGGTTTATTGGATGTTGAAGTCCACTTGTCGAAAGAAAGACTAAATCTTTCACCTGCATTTTTCAAATGTTTCAATTTTGCAGTTACTTGCTTTCTGATTTTTTCACTGTAATTCATGACACGTTTTTGAATGGTGACGGCTGACTTTGGTAAATCCGTGTATTTTGCAAAGACAAATTTTCTCGAATCATCTGAAGTTATGAATATACTGAATAGAAATCCATCTAATGCAATAATTCTTGCCAAAACATCATCGAGGCTATCGTCGGCACTTTTAGTAAAATAATCATTTAACTTTCGCTTGGCTGGCGGCGGTGCTGTGTTTAGATTATCAGAATCTAGACTTGTTGACGCCGATATAAGCTTGATGTTATGTTTTGATGACGGTTCCCGTTAGTATATGCTTAAACTAGACTTATGGTCTCATGGTGCGTGGTGCGCTGGTTGCACGCTACTGGCATGATTGCTCTATGTTATCTCTTAAAAAATAGTAGTAGAGATACCTGCTACTGTTTCTTGTGATTTTTTTTTATTGATAATAGGCTCGCGTTTGAATTTTAAGAAAAAATGAATTCAAACTCAAAATGTTTTATTTCACATAGGCCTACATGGGCACTTATAAAACGTCAGCAGTTTGGCGCAGGGCACGGTTCGAAATTGGTCGTTTTCTATGGAGAAGAACCGGCAAGAAACTCCACAGTTACTCTTTTAAAATATCATTCTTACAATGTATCTATAATACAGGTTAATTAGGTATGAGAGGACAGTATAGACCAATTAATACAGCACAACGGAGTTACAAAATAAAAAATTGTGAAACAAATCTAAGAGTCTACAGTGTTCTCCCATTCACAAAAAAGCTTTATATTATACTAAGCTAGTATAATATTGCCCGCGACTGCGCTCGCGTGTGAGGTTTTTCCAGCGTTATTCTCGATCCTGTGGGAATTCCGAGATAAAAACTATCCTATGTCCTTTCCAAGATCCTAAACTATTCCCATGCCAAATTTCATCTAAATCGGATTAGCGGTTTAGGCGTGAAAAGGTAGCATACAGACAGACAGAGTTACTTTCGCATTTATAATATTAGTATGGATAAAAATAAACTTAAGAAGTATAAATTAATAATAAAAATGAAACAGAAAGAAAATCTGTCATCTGATTAACGTAGGGAAAAAAAATAATAAAAACTTTTTACCACAAAATTAAACCGACTCCCAAAAACACTGCAAAGTGAAAAATAACTTTAATTTCGGTAGTCGGTGTCTTTTTGTATTTTTGTTTTTGGCACCGACTTTCGAAATTAAAGTAATTTTTCACTTTGCAGTGTTTTTGGGAGTCGGTTTAATTTTTTGGTAAAAAGTTTTTATTTCATACTTTTTAGTTGGTCGATTTTTAATTTACCTAGTTAAAAGAGCATAAATGTCAACTACTTATAACCTTTTATAAAATATTGCTTTTCCCAATGCTGGGCCGTTAATTTTTGAGGAGTTCTCCTGATACTTCACCATCAGCTCTACATCACCATATGCATTGTGACGAACATAAAGTGCTTAACATCCATATTCAAGTAGGTATTCGAATCGCAATCCACGAAATACTTATTATTGAGTAGGTTCGGCGGCCATCTGTGGTCTTCATCATCAGTTCCACTTCCCCAAATGGTATTTTTTGAGAGCAACTGCACAAGTTACTATAAGAAATACCCAAAACGCTATAGGTGTGCCTATAATATTTGAAGAGTTCCCTCGATTTCTCCAGGATCCCATCATCAGATCCTGACCTGGTGACAATGGGACCAATTTCAAAGTATACCCTTTCAAACAAAAAAAGAATTTTCCAAATCGGTTCAGCCGTCTTCGAGTAATCGGTGACCAAAAATTAAAAAAAAAAAAAAAAAACCAATATACGCGTCGAATTGATAACCTCCTCTTTTGGTCGTCGGTTGAAAAGACACACTCACGAAAGTGAAGTTGTTAATATACTAGTCGATAACGCAATTACAATAAGCCAGGGAAGCCACATGTGCAGAACGAAGGAATCATCGCCAAGCAGTCATGTCTTCAACGTAGTCCCGAATCTTATAATACGCTTTTTTGATAAGAACACGTTTGACGTGGGTTTTAAATTTTCCCTCGCGAAGTTCTGTAACAGACTTTGGCAACTTGTTATAAAAGTGTATGCTATTTATGAGGAATGACTTGCTTGTCTTGGCTAATCTTCATTTAGGTATAACAATTTCATGTTTGTTGCGTGTATTTATTGTGTGAATATGGCTTCTAATTTTATAAAGTCCTAAGTTTTTGCGTACATATAATATGCTTTCTAATATATAAATTGAAGGCATCGACCTCTTTAAAAACATTTCGAAGGGACTCGCGAGGACCTATTTTATATATTGCCCGGATTGCCCTCTTTTGCAGTATAAAAAGCATCCAAATCTCCCGGGTTCATTATGCGTCTATCCAAGTGCTTCACGCAAGCGAAAACTCTAAAAATCTTATACTGTACCTTTGTTAGAAGCCACTTGGAATACGCATCCGAGATATGGAATCCATGCTATCATAAATATATTGACCGCATTGAGAGCATCCAAAAAAGGTTCGTTAAATATCTCTGCTTCCATCAAAGAATACCATATAGATCCGTAAATTACCTTGATCTCTGTAAGAAATTTCATTTACTACCGCTAAATATTCGGCGTGACGTTTCTGACTGCGTTTTTTTATTGAAGACTTTTAACAATTCAATTAACAGCCCTGATTTATTATCAAAATTTTATTTTAATGTTCCTTGCAAGTCTAAACGGTTCTATCCACCGCTAAAAATGCCACTCGCTACCTCTAAATATAGACAGAATTCGTATGTGTTGCGTGCAAGCAGGAGCTTTAATGAGGTGTGCAGGCAGCATGACATTGATCCATTTAGAACAAGTGTGTCATCAGCGAGAAGGTGCTTAAGCCTTAAATTTTTTAAGGAATAATTAGTTTTAAGTAATCATGTAATTTTATTTAGTTGTTTAGGTTTTTACATATTATTATGTTATTAAGTTTGCCGTTTTCCTGCTGATAGTACTATGTCGTTCACAGTGTTCCTTAATTTAACATGTAACTATACGTGGAGACCTGTAATTGGCTGTCAAATTTTCACACTGTTTCTTGATTGATTTAAGTAGCTGTTGGTCTCCCATGTAAATAAATAAATAAAAATTGAATCTATGTCAGCTGCGGATCCCCACAGTAATATACCATAAGACATGATACTGTGGAAATAAGCAAAATAAAATAACCGAGCTGTCGCTACATCAGTTAATTTGCCTAAAATTGCCTATTTTTTCTTACTGCAGCCGAGCTTAATCTACTAGAAAGAGTCCTAATATGATCGCTCCACTGTAACTTTGAATCCATAGTTATACCTAAAAATACAGTTTCCGTAATAACATCGAGTATTTTGCCATCAAGGATTAAATTGACACTAGCTTGTGGTACATTAAGCAATGAAAACTTCAGACACTTCGGTTTGTTCGCATTAAGTGCGAGATTATTAGCAGCGAACCATTTCGCAAGAACTACCAGACCTTCATTTACATGTAAGGCATCCGCATCTTTTCTATCTATTTTAAAAATGAGAGAAGTGTCTTCAGCGATTAGAATTATATCCGATAAGTTGGTCATCATGTAAGGTAGGTCATTGTCATCATGACATCACTAGAAAAAGGAAAGGGCCAAGAATTGAACTTGCGGAACGCTCATCTTTGCTAGGGATCGTGCAGATGTCACTCCATTAACAATAACTTTTTGATGCCTGTTTGATAAATAGGAAAGAACAAGGTCAGCAGAACACGAATCCACGAATTCCGTAATGGTGTAATTTACAGATCAGTGTTTTGTGGTCAACGCAATCAAAAGCTTTGGAGAGGTCACAAAATATGCCAATTGCATCCTGAGATTTCTCCCAAGATTCCAGAATGTGACGGATGAGCGCTACTCCTGCGTCTGTTGTTGACCTACCTTTCGTGAAACCAAACTGCCGACTATGCAGAATCCCATTTGAGTTATCATATATAGCATCTGGTCCAGCATGATTTTTTCATATATTTTGCTTAATGCTGGAAGCACATATATTGGTCTATAGTTAGAGGGATCACTCTTACAACCGACTTAAAAATTAGTACTACTTTACTATGTTTCATTAAATCGGGAAAAGTACCGCTGTCTATACATTAATTAAATATGCCTGTTAGGATAGCAGCAATTGAGTCAATAATATTACCAAGAAACCTAACAGATACACCCCATAAGTCACCAATGTTTGTTATGTTAAGACTTTGGAATGTTTTTTAATTACATCAATAGAAATGGGCTTAAATGAAAATGTTGTTGTATCCTTATTGAAGTTTTCCTTTAAAAAGATTCTGCTAATGATGGAGAAGAATGTAGAGATTTAGTAACCTCTACTGGAATATTGGTAAAGTAATTTTCCAACTTCTCAGCCACTTTTGACTTATCTGAGATGACCTGATCATCGATGTTTTAAGTCAAATCATTCTAACCCTGTTGGTTTGTGTTTCCAGTTTCTTTGTTTATCACCTTCAACACAGTTTTTATTTGATTGTTAGAAATGCTAATTTTATTACTTACTGATTTAGATTTAGCTTAGGCGCATACTCTTTTAAATATCTTTGAGTAGTTTCTTACATAATTATGGAAGGCTTCATCGGAAGTCAACGATTTTTCAGGGTATAAGTTGTATAAATTGTCTCTGCTTATTCTTATTCCAGCAGTGGCCTATTCATTAAATTTAGATTTATTACTCATTTGAAATTTTTTAACTGGACATGCCTTACTAAATTCGTGGCATAGTGAAGAAAATAATATCCTGTTATTTTCATTGGGGTCATGGGAGTCAAAATTGGCTATTGAAAGATTACTTAACATGTTATCATTAAAAACATTAATTTATTTTTAGATAGTGGCCTAAACTTAATAGTCTTATTTAATTGCCGCTTTTTAACCAACTCAAAAGATACAAGTTGACCTGTATGGTCAGACCTAACTCCACTAATTTGAGACGAGTATTTTATAGCACAATTGGTATAAATATTATCTATGCATGAAGCTGATGTTGGTGTTATTCTTGTTGCTTCCTTGAATGTGCATTTTAAGTTAAATGAACCAAACAATGAAGTAAGCTTGCAGTGTTCAGGTGAATTTACTAACAAATCAATATTTAGGTGACCACAAACGAAAACTAATTTATTATCTCTTATAAGCTTAGGTACTTAAAATTTCTCCCATTATCATTAAGAATGATGACAAGTTTGATGCTGGTGGTCTATAAACCCATAAAAAAGTTTGGCCCTCAACTTCTGTACATGTTACCTCAGACAAGCAATCAACAGAGCAAGCGGTGATATATTTTTGTTCCTTATATCAAAGAGAATTACTACATAATATTAAAGTACCACCTCCTACTGAGGACCTGTTGTATGCACTAGTAACTGAAAAAATATTAATTTTAAACAACATTCTATCTGGTTTTAGCCAGTTTTCACAAAAACATAAGATATTTATATCATATTTATCTATTAACATTTCCTCATCTAATATTTTGCCGGAGAAACGATTTATATTCTGATGATATAGTAAAATTGTGTTATTATACCTCTCCTTTGTCACATCTAAGGGTTTAAACAATTAATTACAGTATTATTAGATACCCTAGATAATACTGAATAGTCACTTAACCTAGGATCAGTTAAATTATCAATAACCGAGTGTAAATTGTAAGCTAACAAAGTAGCCAATGAACTTTCATCGTAAATTCTAAAATGAATGTCAGGATTGCAATCGGTACGCCCAAAAACCTATTACACGATACCCATATCGAATGTTTGAGAAAAAGTTGCATCCGCCATCTTGGATTTTAAAATGAATGCCAGATTTGCAATCACCACCCCCAAAAACCCATTACACGATACCCATATGGAATGTTTGAGAAAAAGTTGTATCTGCCATCTTGGATTTTAAAATTAATGCCAGATTTGCAATCACCACCCCCAAAAACCCATTACACGGTACCCATATCGAATGTGTGAGAAAAAGTTGCATCCACCATCTTGGATTTAAAAATAAATGCCAGATTTGCAATCACCACCCCCAAAAACCCATTACACGATACCCATATCGAATGTTTGAAAAAAAGTTGCATCCGCCATCTTGGATTTAAAAATGAATGCCAGATTTGCAATCACCACCCCCAAAAACCCATTACACGATACCCATATCAAATGTTTGAGAAAAAGTTGCATCCGCCATCTTGGATTTTAAAATTAATGCCAGATTTGCAATCACCACCCCCAAAAACCCATTACACGGTACCCATATCGAATGTGTAAGAAAAAGTTGCATCCGCCATCTTGGATTTTAAAATGAATGCCAGATTTGCAATCACCACCCCCAAAAACCCATTACACGGTACCCATATCGAATGTGTGAGAAAAAGTTGCATCCACCATCTTGGATTTAAAAATAAATGCCAGATTTGCAATCACCACCCCCAAAAACCCATTACACGATACCCATATCGAATGTTTGAAAAAAAATTGCATCCGCCATCTTGGATTTAAAAATGAATGCCAGATTTGCAATCACCACCCCCAAAAACCCATTAAACGATACCCATATCAAATGTTTGAGAAAAAGTTGCATCCGCCATCTTGGATTTTAAAATGAATGCCCGATTTGCAATCACCACCCTCAAAAACCCATTATACGATACGCATATCGAATGTTTGAGAAAATGTTGCAGCCGCCATCTTGGATTTTAAAATAAATTAATGTTATGAGAGAATTAAAAAAAAAACTATACTTACACCGTTATTTATCTAGTTACAAAAGCCAAAATGTGAACTACTTATCACCTTGTACAAAATATTGCTTTTCCCGATGCATAGCCGTTAACTTTTGAGGAGTTCTCCTGATACTTCACCATCAGCTCAACATCACCATATGCATTGTGACGAGTATATAGTGCATATCCAAGTAATCGAATCGCAATCCACGAAGTACTTATTATTGAGTAGTTTCGGTGGCCATCTGTGGTCTTCATCATCACTTTCACTTCCTCAAATGGTGCTTTTCGGGAGCAACTGCACAAGGTACTATTAGAAATACCCAAAACGCTATAGGTGTGCCTATAATATTTAAAGAGTTCCCTCGCTTTCTCCAGGATCCCATCATCAGATCCTGATTTCATAACATTGGAACCAACTAGAAAGTATACCCTTTCAAACGAAAAAAAAAAATCAAATCGGTCCTGCCGTCTTCGAGTTATGAGGTAACATACATAAAAAAAGTATAAGACGAACTGAGAACCGTCTCCTTTTTTTGAAGTCGGTTAAAAAGCAATAGGTAATAACATTACAAAATAGAAACTTACTTTTTATGAGAATGGCTTTTTTTCGAAAATTTGAGCCAACTTTCTTCTAATAATATTTTAGTTACATTTTCCCATAATAAAACAAATATTGAAAAAAAAAATGTTAAAGAAATATATATTGAACAATAAAAAGTAATTGTTGGGTATGCATAATAAATCGTACTCAAAAAAACAAAAAATATGACTTATGTTATTCAACGGATTGCTGCAATACATACGTACACAATAGATCGCGAATTATCGTTACCCGCGAAACGCTCCACGATGAGACGTGACCACTCTTTGAGCTCCCGTGGACGACTGAATTTTCGACCGGTGTACGTTGCGTATGGTTCAAAATAGCGCGCAAATTAGAAGAAAAAATTAAAATTAAAACAACCAAGCGACATTTTGGAAATGTTAAAGTCGTAAATTATAGTATGATAATTAGAGAATAATATGAATTGAAGTTTATGAAAAAATTCAACAGTTAACTATCAAAATTCAGCGAAGCACGAGCATGTTTTGTAAGGACTTTTGTCCAACTTTATGTATTTTTGTTTAATCAACTATAAAATATTTTTAAATTTGGCCACATACATTTGCTAACACATTTATTCTAGTCTTCATTACATATTTTTGTATGGTAATTAACGTACTATTATAGGTTATATTCCTTTAATAGTGAAGACCGTTTTGAGTTATTTTCCTCGGCGCAGGCTTAAGTCAAGAGTGAATATGTTACTTTTAGGTAAGCGTGCTCCATCTTCGACCACATCATCACTTACCATCAGGTGAGATGTAGGTCAAACGCGAACCTATTTTCAACCGACGACAAAAAAAGGAGGAGGTTATCAATTCGACACGTATATTTTTTTTTTTTAATGTATGATCACCGAGTACTCGAAGACGGCTGAACCGATTTGGAAAATTCTTTTTTTGTTTGATAGGGTATACTTGGAAATTGGTACCATATGTCACCAAGTCAGGATCTGATGATGAGATCCTGGAGAAATCGAGGGAACTCTTCAAATATTATAGGCACACCTATGGTGTTTTGGGTATTTCTTATAGTAACTTGTGCAGTTGCTCTCAAAAAGTGCCATTTCGGGAAGTGGAACTGATGATGAAGACCACAGATGGTCGCCGAAACTACTCAATAATAAGTATTTCGTGGATTGCAATTCGATTACTTGATATTAAGCACTTTATGCTCGTCACAATGCATATGGTGATGTATAGCTGATGGTGAAGTACCAGGAGAACTCCTCAAAAATTAACGGCCCAGCATTGGGAAAAGCAATATTTTGTAAAATGTTATAAATAGTTGACATTTAGGCTCTTGTGACTAGTTAAATTAAAAATCAACCAACTAAAAAGAGTGAAATAAAAACTTTTTACCAAAAAATTAAACCGACTCCCAAAAAACACTGCAAAGTGAAAAATAACTTTAATTTCGGAAGTCGGTGCCAAAAACGAAAATACAAAACTAAAGACACCGACTACCGAAATTAAAGTTATTTTTCACTTTGCAGTGTTTTTTGGGAGTTGGTTTAATTTTTTGGTAAAAAGTTTTTATTTAATTAAATAAAACCAAAGATAATACAGGGTAAAATACTCTGTCACCTAAAATAGGATTCCCTTTGCCTGTGTCCCCGGCTAGCCTATAGTAGTACACAATTACTGTAGAATCTCACTAATCCGGCACTTCTCTGGTCAGATACCTCCAATAATCTGGCATTCGTCTGCTCACGCCTCTTGTTATAAAAAAAAAACATCATTCATCAATATACAACCCTTTACGAAATCCTTTATTTATTACGAACTTATCAATACTTTCCAGTAATCCGAATTCCAATAATTCGCCACCCTCCAGTTTTTAATAGTGATACTGAATAGGACTATTGAAATTCTACTGTATTGGTTATCATTAGATTTCTGGTGTGCTAAATAGAAGTACAAAACAACTTGAATACAAAAATGATATCAATGTAATAATTGAATGAAACTAAATACCATTTAAATTGATGATGAGACTAACACTATAGCGTTTTCATAGCCGAAATAAATGTATACTTAAAATTATAAAGAGGTGAAATTGGTTTGTTAGTTTGTATTTATGGGTGGAGTAATCTACGGAACTAAACAACCAAATCTAAAAGAAATTTCATTGGTAGTAAGGTGCATTATTTGTGAGTACTATAGGCTAGTGTTTCCCTAACTGTGCGTCGCAACGTTCTGGTTCTCCGCGGTATTATTCCAGGGGCGTCGTGAGGCGATCTAAATGTTTTGTTTTTATTTTTTGTTCTTTATTTCCTAATCAAAAAATTAGATGCTATTTGGAGTTTTTCTGAGAAATTGTTGTTAAGCTAGAACTGCAACTAGTAGATAAATGTATGGCAAGAAAGCCAGGGCGTCGCAAAAATGTGGCAAATTCCCGCGTCACAGTTAAAATAAGTTTGGGAAGCCCTGATACAGGCTATAAATTATTTCGTCTTCCTCGCGTATGGTGTCGCGGGCGCAGTTCTAGTGGTAAATAAATTGATAATTCTCGTTGTTTCAGATCCCGACCAAAGGAAACGTCAGGAAATAAGTTCTCTGATTCTGCAATGGATGTTTAAGTGTTGTGTCGCTCGCCTTCTGTCTACGCTAACCAGTAACGATACGATGTCATCTTAACATTATTACTGATAAGTTATCGCTTTTTGTACATACTATTTGCTAAGTGGTAGGTTTATTGTGTTGTTTGCGGTCTAAGCTGGACCTCAAATGACGAATATTACCTGTAAATTGCACTACGATGTAACTTACTTGTAATATAAAAATGTAACACAATATCATATTTAACTTTATAAGATACGAATAGATACGGTCTAATATCTTTCTTGGAATCCGGCCTCTTTTGTTGAAATTTAAACTTGTAAAAATAGTCGAATTAAAATATATATATTTATAAATTGATGACTACTCTTGTATTACCGTATTATGACTAATCAGTGATGCACTAATGAGGGTACGTTAATGACATTCGTCCGTTGCTTCAAGTGCCTGATATATATTTGTTATTTTTAATCTAGGCTTACTTTTTATTATTATCTGATTTACTCATGAATTTTATTAATTATTTTAGTTTTAGTGAATAAATTTTTAAGCTACGATTTCTAATTTATTTTACTATTTACACTGGAAATCCATAAGCTTTAATATTTACCGCTTTGCTCTAGGTTTGGCAATAATTTTATTTTAACATTAACAAAAAGGATTGTTTTAGTTTATTATTTTAGCTGATGAATTACTTTAGTTTGTACGAAAGTATCCGTTTACTATGTGTATGTATCGTCCGTTTAATAATACGTCAGTATGTCACTGCACATTGTATCGTAGTTCGACCCCGTTTCGCATTTCATTGTGGTCCTGCCACACTCAACCTTACACCGTTATCTGATTATTTTTATCGTGATTATATTATTTCAATTTTGACTACAAATAATATGAAATTTATTATTAAAATTTTTTCGACATCTATCTTTTTTGACATTAATTTATTAAATATTCTTATTATACATTAACCAAAAAATAATGAATTTTTAATTAGCTTTATGTTATTTTTTATTCATTCCAAATGCATTTATTGTGTTCAATATGTGTAAAGTATACTTTTTTCGAATAATGTGTATGTTATAATGATATGAACTTTGACTATGATATTCATATAATTATTAAAAAAAAAACTATAAATTAATAGTGATAGATATGGTTTATCAATCCAGGATGATGGCATATTGTTTGATTTTTAGTTAATTATACCACATGTTCCACAGTAATGTAAATCTAAATGTTTTCCTTAATGCATATTCAAATAGTTGTATTGTATCCAGACAACAGGTTTTCGATGTTATTTGAGTGATCTCTGTGTGCACAAGTGTTCCCACCACAATAGCGTCTCGAATAGTAAATTGTTTTATCCCCAAATTATATAACTATTATCAGCTGACGAATTTGGAAATATAGGATCTCCAAATTATTATTTGTATGTACAACGGACCGTTTGTAAAATAAAAAAAATAAAAAATTAAGTAAATGAAATATTGTGATCGAATGGCCAATAAATGCTACACATTGAACTGAAGATTCTTGTTTTGTTTTTGTCTTTGTGATTTTAAGAAGTATAGGAGTGGATTATCCTCACCCGATCTTGTACCTCGACAAACAGACTTCATCCAGTTTGTGTAGTGTATATGAAAAAGCTTTTGAGAATTACAAATAACTCCCTCACCGCCTCGGAATTTTTGGATACTTTTAAGAGAACTTACAGTAATAAAACCTTTACACAGTATAAAACAAAGTTGCTCCCGCTGTTTGTACGCTTTAAATTAGATTCTTGGATCTTCTAAACAGTAAACTACGCAACGGATTGGAATGCAGTTTTCAGCAATAGCTAGAGTGATTCAACAAATTCAGGTAGGTATTATTAGTACATTTCCCTCGTGCGAAGCCGTATTTATTATATGTATAATCTATGGCCGGGGCGGATCGCTATTTTGTTAGTAATTGACAAAAAGTATGTAGAAGATCAATTACACGTGTATTATTATTGATTCGGCGGATACATCTCATGGATTTTGATCTTAATAGTAAAATCATGGACTAAATCAAGAAAATATATAGATATATTTACAACGTGTAATTTAAAGGGTATATGCATACCAAGTGTTACGTAGTAACTATTAAGTAATCTGTGGCATGGCTTCTTTGGATGATAACAAACGATATGGCAAGGGTTTTGTAATCCTAAGTCTACGTGTGTAGAACTTATTACAAATTCCAATACACTGATATAGATGACGCCAAATAACTTGGCAAGGTTTTGGCGTAGTGGGGGGAAGTTCGCGCATCGTGCCCTTAGTGGAAGAAAAAAGTGGTAACTTTTACTGCTTGTCATTATTCTATGGTTATTGTCATAATTTATTTTTAATCATATCTGTTCAGAAGAATGTTAAAGAAAGAAGACGAATTCATTCGTTAATTCGGTATTATAAATAAAATAGATGTAATACATAAATACATTTAAAAGTGAACAAAATGTATAAAAAAAAAAAAACTTTGAAAATAATATGTTCTCGTCGTCACAATTAGTTAATAAAACTGCTACCCCTTTTATTCTTCTTTTTTCCCCGGTGTCCTAAAGAGAGTGACGAATTCGGAATTTCAACCTTCCTTAACTAACTGTTCTTTCTGACGTTTTAATAGTCTGCGTATTTGGTCCTGGCATTGTAATCAAGGTAACAAAAAATAAATTTAATACAACAACTCGTAACAAAAACAAAGGGTACAACTTTCGTGTACGCAAGTGTATTCGGGAGCAAATTGAACGAGAACTACTGACGCACCGCACGCGCGCTCGTAGCGGCGCTACGTCATACCCCGCGTCCCGCTGACAACCGCTGACACCTAAAAATCGACTGCGCATTGAACGACTCTTGCCAATTTATTTGGCGTTACCTATACCAGAGACCGAATTATTCAAATTAAGAAGAACGATAAGAATTATTGTGTTATTGGCAAGTGACGTGGAAAGTCATTGACCCTCGTAGTGCTGTGACACGTTTGTTATAAAACATAGTGTATTACATACTCTTTGGTTTGTTATGATTGGTATTCAAGAAATATATGAAACCAATAATTTGGTATCAATTTTTTGAGTCAGTTATTTTGTGCTGAAACTGTGCATAAAGACTCCATACCAGATGTTGCCTTCAGCCCTTTTGGATAGATATGGGGTTTCCGTTACACGTTGTATATAAGTAATTGTTTTTTATTAATTATGGTGAGTTTTTTACGTTTTTTTGGGATTATCACTTTTTACTTACGTATTGCACTTTGCACGCTATCTCTTCACCACTCATACATAGTTGACTAGTAGAGAACACCTAAGGCATTGAGTCCACCTTTGTACTCATGTGCATGAAGTGTAAATAGATATAGTTTCATGCATAGCCGCATTATCCGAGCGAGCAAAATGGACTCTTCGCTATACTACTTAGATGAAGTTTTCTAACCTTTCTTACAGAAGTATTACATTAAATATAAATGGGACTGGGCATGCCGAAAAAGCTGTGGTCTCATAAGGCACAGGATTGGTGGCCTGAGACCGCAACACGTGGCCGCGACAGATCACGAAGGAGATGTTGCATGTCGGGACGACCTGGAAGGCTTCATTAACCTGTGGTATGCCGCAACGGGCACAGTTACGGTAGGTACCGTTGTATGTCGCGAAAATATGGAGATATCTCGCGGCCGTGTGACATTAAGTTTGACTTCAAATATCATTAAAGTTAGAAAACGTATCTTCTACCTGATTTTTTATTATAAAAAATAATTAATCCAAGTTTTATAGTAGAATAATTTAGTTAGAACAGCATGAGTGGTGGACCCAAATTAACAGCCTTCGCTCATCCAAGGGCGGATCCAGCTTTGGTGCCAGGGGGGTCACATAATCGTGGTCAAGTCACAAGAAGTTATAATTTGTATTTCCTGATTCCGCTGCCACTTGGCCATCCACTGCCGATATTCGTTTACAACGACAAACTGGAGTATTATCTAGTAACAATGTTTAAACATTTTAATTAGTAGTTTGCCAAGGTCCTGGACCCAGCCCAGGGGGGGTCACCCCATGACACCCTCCCCCCCCCTGGATCCGCCCTTGCGCTCATCTCATCTTTGGAAATACCCCGAACTTTTGGAAAAAGTTGACCAAATTATAAGAAACACACTTTCTTCCATTTTAAACGTGGGCTTGGATGACTGAGCGTGGCAGCAAACCACCTTTCCCATTCGCATGGATGGTCTCGGCGTCCGCAAAATTTCAAGTATCAGTTTACCAGCCTTTCTCTCCTCGGTCCACGGTACGGTTTCTTAGACCAGGAATATTTTATCTCACTCACTTGTCAATTTCGATGTAGGTACCGTGTTTGTTCGATGCTTTGAACGCTTGGAAGATGATTTGTCCCAACACGGATTTGCCCGACAATCTGCCTTCCCAAATACTATGGGACGCGCCGCTCTGCAGTATTTTATGGAATAACTTAATTAATACGTCTTCGGATACTGCGGAGCGAGCTCGTCTGTTGGCTGTGGGAGAATGAGAGTCGGGTCTATGGCTCCAAGCACTCCCGTCATCCACCATTGGCACAATGATGGATGACGCATCGTTTAGGGTCGCTACTTGTTTACGCTTAGGCGTATCTTGTGTTGCTCCACATCGGTGCCACTGCGGTACAGCTGTTGACAGCCTCGGGCACCATGGTCTGTCCTGTCCTGTTGCAAGAGTGCAGGGCGCATAGCTCGGCACGCCAGCATCAATGACATTATTCGTCGAGCTCTTGCCACCGCCAGTACACCTGCGATATTAGAACCAAGTGGCTTAGTATGTGACGATGGGAAGAGACCAGATGGTATGACTTTGCCTTGGAAGATGGTTAGGCCTCTAGTGTTATTTTTTTTTTATATTTTTTTATTTCACACACTTAGGTACAAACATCAGTGTTGCCTTGGCTCTTGTACTGGGACAACCTGTATCACAAGAGCTAGACCTCTCGAGATACATAGTAAAGGTGAATGACAGACAAAACAATGAGCAGTAAACCATTAAATACATCAATAAATAAATAAATTTCTGCATGCCAAAGATGAAATTAAAATCTGAACATAATTTAAAAAAAAGGTAGGAAATGAAAATAAGAAAAAAAAAACGTTAAACTAGAGTGTACCACTCCCCGTAAGTGTGTGAGTGTGTGTGCGGTGTGGATGTGAGGAGTGAGTGAGTGAGAGTGTGGGACGCAACTTGTGTCGACACTCTTGCGCCATCTCATACGAGTATTCCAAGTACGGCGAGCTGTGCTGGTGCAGCAGCCGCGACTGCAAAGGCCCTCAAACGGCGCAAATACCTTTCTAGTAATTACAGTTTTGTGCCGTTTGGGGTCGAAACGCTTGGGTCATGGGGCCCGAGTGCGCGTCTCCTTTATAAGGAATTATCTCGCCGGCTGATCGATGCCTTGCGTGACCGGAGGGCTGGCTCGTTCTTTGCCTAAAGAATAAGCATTCCCATACAACGTGGCAATGCTGCCAGTCTTATGGGTACGTTTTCGGACGACAGCGACGTGGAGGAGTACTTTGACGCCTAAGATTGTTTTTTTATTTTAAGTTTTTATGTACATAGATAGGTTTAGCAATGTTTTTTTTTAAAATTCAATGTTATATTTCAGTAACAAATTTTACTATTAAATAAAATTTAATTTGAAAAAAAGAATATTATAGTTACTACGGATCCCTTCATGGGCGAGTCTGACTCGGCCAATATTTTTCGTTAATATAAGTAATTAAGTAATTAATGACATTTGGTTTTATCAATAATTAAAATAAATACAGATACTGATACTTTTGTCTCATCTGCATTAAATAAGTCAATATTGTTGTTTCACAGTTTTCATTGGATTTTATTACAAAACGTATTTATTTATTTTCTGTTGTGTCGTATTATTTGTACGATATCGACTTATACGCATTACGAACAATAACATAAACATACATTGTACATAATATCGATTAAAAGAAAAAGAGTACATCCCTAGTTTTGACCATCGCGGCACTTTGATAGTGTGTGGCTTTGTCTCAGTATATAAAATGTACTCTGTGGCTTTGTTGTCGGCAACATCAAAATGTTACCGACAACAAAGTCGGGTCGGTTACTATAACCTGTCAAAGAAAGTTCGCATCTATTTGGAAGTACAAGGTGCACATACATACGCGTGCACACGCAGGCGGCTTCTATTTGTATCTAATACTATCGCCGTCCTGTGCTCCCATATGAGAAATATTGTAAATACTTGTGTGTAAAAATTGTCTACAATACTAATCAAATGAGTGACGTCACCTCGCGCATTTTGTGCTTTAAAAAACTTTTTGCAAAAAATAAAACCGACTTCCATATCAAAACACTACAAAGCCAAAAATAATTTTAATTTCGGTAGTCGGTGTTATTGGTTTTGTATTTTCTTTTTTTTTCACACCGCCTTCCGAAATTAAAATTATTTTTGACTTTATAGTGTTTTGATATGGAAGTCGGTTTTATTTTTTGCAAAAAAGTTTTTATTTTCGAGCTTTTTAGTGGGTCAGTTTGTAATTAATCTAGTTACAAAAGCCAAAATGCCAACTACTTATCATCTTCACCAGCAGAGTAAACGAAAAGGTCGTCAATGTAAATATTTTTTTCAGACTTTTGTCTATTTTTCAGAAACGGCTTGTCCGATTTCGATAAAATTTTCATGGGACCATTTGGAAAGTATACCCTTTCCAACAAAAAATAATTTTTCAAATCGGTTCGAAAGCGACGGAGCTATGCCCGAACAAACATAAAAAAAAACTAACATCCGAATTGAGAACCTCCTCCTTTTTTAGAAGTAGGTTAAAAATCACACACATCTAAAAATTGAGATTAGCACTGCGTCGTTGCGCTTGCAAAAGGCGCTATGTGGTAAATAGTCATTTTCGTTCTTTTATGCGGTTTCAATCGTTATTTTAATACACACATGCTGTAAAACAGCTATCTAATAAACAAAATATTTAAAGAGTTACCTTTCAATATTGCGTTTATCAGATAGCTATTTTTACAGCATGTGTGTATTAAAATAACGATTGGAACTTCATAAAAGAACGAAAATGACTATTTACCACATAGCGACTTTTGCAAGCGCAACGACGACTGTCGGTTTATCAACTTCTATCGTACGAGTACTCTAAAGTCTAGTATTTATTAAGTACCTACATAAATACAGTAGGTAGCGTGCCTAGGCAAATTTAATTAATTAATCTAGATTAATTGCATCAAAAGAAGAACATAATACACAGAATATTATTTACATAATATCTACTTTTTATTGGTACGTAGACACACTATAACTATCTAGTAACGCATCTGTTTTATTAATCATCCAAAGAATCATTACTTTTATCAAAGAATGCCGTCCTTTATCGGTATTTCGGCGTATGCTTATAAATAGGAGTATTTATTTCAATTGTAGTATTTCCAAATTGAGCTTCGCTTCGAGTTTAATATAATAATTGAGCTTCACTTCGAGTTTAATATAATAATTGTTTTTTACTCTAATCCTTGTTGTTCTCGGACTGATAAGTTTAAAATTTGACATGAGTGACGAATATTCAAATACAGTCAATTTAATGTCATTAATTTGTTTTTTATATGTTTTAGTTTTAGCACATGTAAGCTTATTAAAAAATGGGACTGGCGACGCGCTCGTGTGTAATTTACACCGTCACCAATACAATTTTGGTACTATTAAAGCCCCCTAGCTTGTAAATAATTTAAAACTATTAATTTAGCTCAAGAGGTTAAAAAACCGTCATTTTTATGATCTACTCACTTATACCTGTATACAAACCTAACCCACGTCTCGATGACTTAGAAGCTTGATATTTGGTACCAAGGTCTATTTTTATGCATATACAAAGGAAAAATCAGAAGACTGCAAATTATTGATAACTAGCTTCTGCCCGCGACTTCGTTCCGCGTGGGAGGTTCGCGTAAATCCCGATCCCGTGGGAATTGCGGGATAAAAAGTAGTCCATGTGTTATTCCAGGATGTCACCTATCTACTTACCAAATTTCATTCAGATCCGTTCTCTAGTTTTTGCGTGAAAGAGTAACAAACATCCATCCATCCTCACAAACTTTCGCATTTATAATATTAGTAGGAAGGATAGGATAGGATAGTAGGATTAGTAGGATAGGATAGGATTAGTAGGATAGGATTAGTAGGATTAGTATCAAGTTATCAACACAGTAATAATAACTTCAAGTGTGTCATGTAATACAGCGTAAACGTAGAGAAAATCATTTTAATTTTTACATTTACGCTGTATTAACTTTATTTATTAATGAGAACGTATAAATGATTTTTTTTTATTGATAGTAGGCTCGCGTTTGACCACCATCTCACCTGATGGTAAGTGATGATGTGGTCGAAGATGGAGCACGCTTACCTAAAAGTAACCTATTCACTCTTGATTTAAAGACCCCTAAGTTATAGCTATCGGGAAACACAGACTCCGGCAGGGAATTCCACTCCTTAGTCGTACGCATAATGAAGGTATTCCCAAAACGTTTTGTGCGTATGGGTGGGATGTCCACCATGTAACGATGGCGCATCGCCGTTTGTCTTGTGGTCCGATGATGGAACGATGAAATAGTAATAACTCCTTAACAAAAAGTAAAGATATTCAATAAAAAAAATAAAAAGTCTGTACCTACGTAAGAAATAGCCGAGTCAAATCTTGAGCTTGAATTAAATCCCGAGTGAACACAGAACTTGGCACCCATATACCTTTTTTTCTGAGTGGGAAAATCTTTGAATAACTTCTCCCGCTTTGGTTTAAGCGGAAGGGAGTGTCAGACTAAAAACCCACCCTGTTCTTTAAGATACCCTTAAGTCCCGGGGCAGCGGTATCTCGTAAAAACATTTCCGCAATCCCGGCGGGCAAAGGCCTAATGAGGCCCCATCATTGGTGCTGACAGCTATTTGAGGCGCGCGTGGAACATGATGCGCGGTCGACCCGGGCCTGGCCCTTACCAAACGGTGAGCTACCCCTGCTCGCCGTCCGCAAGCCCGCGCCTACGGTGGCCGCAGATCGGCTTGCGATCCCCGATGACTGAACCAGGGCCGGGTGCGAGAGATCGCCGCCACCGATCGCCTCAACAAGGACACGGCGAAGCTCTGCCCAAGCAGGGCACACCCCCAGCGTATGCTCCACCGTGTCCTCCGGGAAATCCACACAATGACGACACCCGGGCGTGTCCTCCCGCTGTATCTGAAACAGGTACCTCCCGAAACAGCCGTGTCCGGTAAGCACCTGCGTCAGGTGAAAGATGAGGACGCCGTGGCGTCTCTCCAGCCACTCCTCAAAGAGGGGACTTATCGCCGCGATTGCGGCGTGCCCAGCCTTCGGTTACAACAGCTGCTCTTTCCATGCTGGTTGCCGTAAGATCACGCCGGAGCTCTGTGCGCTGGCGTGGCGGAGCGGAGTTTCACCCCGGCTTAGCACCTCTACGCGCCAATTGTGCACGCGCATTAGGGTTACCGCCTCCAGATCCCACGGCAGCAACCCGGCAAGGAGGTTCGCCGCCTGCCCCGAGATCGTGCGGTATCTCCGCATAGAGCCTCCGGCAGGAGGCGTTTGGCCCCCTAGATATGCACCCATATACCTAGATCTCAATAACGTTTGCCTGTGAAGTCGAGAACGACGTATTATTCAACTGAACTTGGATATCATTGCACATTTATGTTTTTTTGGGGATATGTAAGTACTGGATTTCACTTACTGACATGTATAATAATAAAGCCAAATATCTTATTTTCTTTAAATTTAGAATATAACTAGTATTTGCGTGTTGCGCGAGGTGCAAGCACCTCGCGTGCTTGTGAAAAAAAAATGGGGGGGTGATGGGGGGAGATAGGGGGGGTTTAGTATTTGCGTGTTGCGCGAGGTGCAAGCACCTTGCGTGCTTGTGAAAAAAACAAAAAAAAAAAAGTGGGGTGGGGTGATGGGGTGAGATGGGGGGGGTTTAGTATTTGCGTGTTGCGCGAGGTGCAAGCACCTCGCGTGCTTGTGAAAAAAAGAAAGGGGGGGGGGTGATGGGGGGGGGGTTGCAGTAGTATTTTGACTAAAGCATTGCCCCTCTAAATGTTTACTAGTTTTGTGTACTAGCTTTTGCCCGCGACTTCGTTCGCGTGGGAGGTTTTTCCCGCGTAAATCCCGATCCCGTGGGAATTCCGGGATAAAAAGTAGCCTATGTGTTATTCCAGGATGCCTACTATCTACTCACCAAATTTCATTGAGATCCGTTCAGTAGTTTTTACGTGAAAGAGTAACAAACATCCATCCATCCTCACAAACTTTCACATCTATACTAATATTATAAAGCGGAAAAGTTTGTTAGTTTGTTTGTTTGTTTGTTTGTTTGCTTGAACGCGCTAATCTTTGAAAGTACTGGGTGGATTTGGATGAAATTTGGTATGGAAGTAGCTTGAAGCTTGAGGAAGGTTATAGGCTACTTTTTACCCGACTGCAAAAAAGGAGAGTTATGTTTTTACCGTGATAGAATCCACGGGAGCAAAGCCCCGCGAGAGTACTAGTTTATAATATTAGTAGGAATTAGTAGGATAATATAATAATTAAGTTCAAGGGCATATATTCAGTTTTACACATCTTTGATTAGTTACATTCATTTTATCTTTGTTCCTAAATGTGGTATAAGTACCTATAAAAATAACTAGAAATTCGCATCCACGAATGTGAATTTTTATAAATAATGACACATAAATGTATGTATGTATTAAGTGTGAAATATCTAGTTATAGGCGAGGCTTAGCAGTAAAATCAACTCGTACCTATGCCGTGACGGCAAACGGCATGATAATCATGCCATGCGATAATGCCTTATTATAAGTATAAGAAAAATAAATTGAGTTTATTAATGAAAAATCATTTTTCTTTATTTCCCTATATTTTTAATATCATTTATAAATTCAAATATTACTAAAGATGCTTCACATTTACGGTTTACCGAGCGTGATTTTTTAAATATTATTTTATTAAAAAATGCATTGTGGCTTTCTTTGCCTAATTCTTGGCGAGTTATACCTACATTAGACCTTCTTTACGAATTAATTATTCAACGGGTAGGCTGGTCGGTCATCTGTTCCGTCTCCCTATTGGGCAATAAGCAAATACTACAATATAATATAGGGTGCAATAAGCGAATGAAAGAGCAAATGGCAACACAGGCGTGTGATTTAAATTGTCGCGTCGTGATAAAAGTCACCAGTGAAACATTCGAATTCTATAGTGCGTATGCGGAAGTCTAAATTTAAGCGGATTTGTTATTTATTAATGCTCGCGGCTCGCGTTTGATTACCATCTCACCTGATGGTAAGTGGTGATGTGGTCGAAGATGGAGCACGCTTACCTAGAATAGAAGTAACCTATTCACTCTTGATTTAAAGACCCCCAGTTTATAGCTATCGAGAAACATAGATCCCGGCAGGGAATTCCACTCCTTAGCCTTAGTTCGCACTATAAAGTATTCCCAAAACGTTTTGTGCGTATGGGTGGGATGCCCACCATGTAACGATGGCGCATCGCCGTTTGTCTTGTAATCCGATGATGGAACGGGCTTGGCGGAATTAGATTGAGTAATTTCATCGGACACTCCCCGAAACGTAACCGATACACTTGCAACTCGTAGTTGATGTTCAAAGCTCTAGAGATTTGACTCGACCAGTACATCGTTGCCGGGATTTTCGTTGTTATATTCACAACAACCCTGACATTTACTTTTGAGATGTACATGAGTAGGATTAAGCTACCTAGTTGATGTTATTCATAAGCAGATTATGCATCGAAGGGATGAAGCAGGCTCTTATATCACTGGTGGCATATTGAATCCGAAGTGTATAGATGGGTTCCTGAATTAAGTCACGAAGAAAGAGAGGTCATAACTCCTTCGATTTTTTCGACTTTAATAATTCTTTGCTGTAATTTAGAATATACCGAGCAAGGTTTCATTTGTAGCGACATCTATCTCGCAACATACAAACTAAAGATTGAAACTCTGTATCGCGCAAGCAGAATTTACCGCACAACTGGCCTGCATACAAATCACCCGATCACAAACTTCGGGCAGTTGCCCACCAGACAAAAACACCTGTCTGGCGGAGGATCCTCCCTTTTCAATAGGATTGCGGGACTTACACCCTGTTCCGCATATCCCCAAACGCCGTAATACACTACGCGGCACCTGTGTGAGTTGCTGGATGTCACATGACTTCGAATTTTTTCGTAGGACATGCCGGCTTCCTCACGAATATACATTATCTGCTCTCAAAACGGTACAGGACAACCCTTACCTTATTGAGAGCAGATAATGTAAATTACCAAAAAAAATGTGCCGAGCGGGTTTAGAAGCCACGACTTGCAACTCGCAAGTCGGGCCGGTAACCACTGGGCTATCCCCACTCGTCATCAGAAACGAAACCTATTAAAAAAAGGCTTTTATTCTTAATCACATATGGATCGTCGACCACATCATTGCTTACCATGGTAACTGGTCACTCACCGATGGTAAGCGAAGATGTGGTCGACAATGCTCCATGCTTGGCTAGAAGAACCTATTCCTACGAGCCATCATGAGTAAGTAGGTACCTTACCATACCTTGCGGCGACCTTTTAGATTTTTGAATAATTTCTCTACTTACTCTAAAACGAACGCTTAAGCCCGATTTACACTTCAACAAGTACAGTAGCCAGTTAAGAACTCAGACAGTTAAGTAATAAGTAGTAAGTTGTAAGTAGCGTCCAAACGTAGGCGAGTGAGTAGTCATAAGTTGCCCGAGAAGAAAAAAAGAAAATAAAAAAAACTTGAGAGGTGTCAAGGGACACCCGGATGGAACGAAGTTCCTTTCGATTAATTAGTGAAGGAATTGTAAAAAAAATATGTGTGCAATTCACACGTGGTAGAAGTGAAACCTACAAACGAAATTTCAAAGGTATACCGTTGCCCTCTCTCTCTCTCTTTACCTCAACTCCCCACGAGACGCCCCTCAACTCATGCCTCAACTCATCCCGTAACTCGACCCACAACTCGACCCGTAACTCGACCCGCAACTCGACCCGCAACTGGACCCGTAACTGGACCCGCAACTCGACCCGCAACTCGACCCGCAACTTGACCCGCAACTCGACCCGCAACTCCCCCCTCAACTCCCCCCTCAACCTACCTGTAACCTACAAATTTATGGACTGTACTAAACTCGCCCGTCTACATGCCAGCCAGTTAAGTTGGAGGGGTGCGGGAGACGCGAGAGAGGGGGCTACTTCGCACTGGACTCGCCGAAAAATAGGATCGCGATCTATTTAACTCAACTTAATCAACAACTTACTACTTAACTCGCTTTTGCCGTTCAAACTACAATAACAACTTAACTCGCCGATGACGCAAGTTAACTCGTTACTGTACTTGTTGAAGTGTAAATCGGGCTTTAGTTGAAGCTCAGTTCAAGCACACTATTGTCCGCCGGGTAATAATGAAATTCAGCACAGTAGGTATCTATTATTGGCCGGCTGTAGACCCCGCCCAAACCCGATCTATAGTATAGTAATAGTGGCTTAGCACTTTAGCTTAGGTAGGTTTGAATGACGCATAGTTTGGCTTTTTCAAACAGGCCTAGGCGGTGGGTCATTCGCATTGCTGTGTTTTGGTATAATAATAAAATCGAAAGCGAATTTTTCAACTCTAAAGCACCTTTTGTTTGTAAATAGCATAATTGTTATGAAATTGGGCATCTTCGTAAATAAGGGTTGACAAGACGAGCGATTACGAGCAGTAGGTACTGAGATACATATTTTGCAGAGCTGGTGTCAAAAATCTGCTGGGACGCAGGCACAATATTATATCTACTAACACAAATTAAATAAATTTAAATAATCAATGGAGAAGTTTTCTTTCATGCTAAAATTCAAGTACTTAGCCCATGGGGGTGCCTTTTAATGATTTGAGATTGTTAACCATAGAAAGTGTGCGTCGTATCCTAGTTAACAGACTCATTATTCTCTTGAGTACCTACATCAACAACAGTAATGTATATAATAAATGGCCACGCATGACGGCGTAAAGCCCGTGTCAAAAGATAGCCTAATGTAATTAGGCAATACTTTCGTCATTGTTGCCTTTTTCTTGTTTTGGAGTGGCATACAATATAATTTACTAATGATATGCACTGCTATCTGTTATGACCTTTTTTAGGGTTCCGTTATCAACAAGGAACCCTTATAGTTTCGCCATGTCCGTCTGTCTGTCCGTCTGTCCGCGGTTTAGCTCAAAAACTATTGGTACTAGAAAGTTGTACTTTGGCAAGAGTATACACGTTAATGACGCCGAAAAAGTGGTAAAATAAAATTTTGAAAAAAGCAATTATTTAGGGTACCTCCCATACATGTAAAGTGGGATGATATTTTTTTTTTTGTTTTTCCCATAGTGTGGGATATCGATGGATAGGTCTTTCAAACATATTAGGGGTTTGGTAAGATCGTTTTTTGATTAAGTAAACCGTTCGTGACTTATCAAGCTTTAAAGTACCAATTTTCGTTAGAGTCAAGTGTCCGCCCCCTCTATCAACTAAACGGTTGTAGTTAGAAATTCAAATGTCACAGCAGTCAGTAGTACCTATATATAACGAAATTTAAAGGAAAACTATCAAACATAAGTGGGCTTTACAAGTTTACGAGTAATAGTCGACCAATTGTATTTGACTCGAAAATTTCGAACAACTCTATAGACATGTCGATAGATGGCGCTAAGCGCCAGTTGTATCGTGCTAGTTTCTTGTGACGATTGAGTAGTGTAGCTATGTGTCCGTATTTAAATTCAAAACACCGGCTATGAAAAGTTTTATACAATTCTCTAAAAAAATTGAAACTTTCCGTGCAAAATTGTCGGATCAGGTGAGGATTTGTATAGGAAGTCAAATTAGTTAGGTAGTCATGTTTGGCTTTTAGTTAGAGCATGGTACAAAACGATCAGTCAGCGAATACAACACGCACTTGGCTGTTATAAAACTACGGAACCCTACACTGCGCGTGGCCCGACACGCACTTGACCGGCTTTTTATTGATACTACTGATACTAGGTGTTTGACCATCATCTCACCTGATGGTAGGTAAGTGATGATGTGGTCGAAGATGTAGCACGGTTACCTAAAAGTAACCTATTCACTCTTGACTTACAGACCCCCAGGTTATACCTAGCTATTAGGAAACGCAAACTCCGGCAGGGAATTCTAGTTGTTCGAAGGCAAAGTCAAAGTTCCATACACCGGAGTTCAAATAAACGTGCTAGATAGGTAACCGTCACTTTGCATTTACTTATTTGCATCGCGGACGCGCGACGTCCAGTCTACGAAAGAAAAAGAAACAATGACATGCAGTAACACACCAAAAATCAGGGTTCAAAACCTACAATAGGTGGGCAGGTACTTACCTATTTTATATTCCTACTATGACTAACTCATAATTATGAGCACTCAATATCATCACATTCTTAAACAAATAATGATGTATAGGTAGTGCTAATTAAGTTAATTCAGCACACGTGCACACACACAATTACCTACAGAATTCGTTTCTGTATTTAGGTACCTACTTAAGTATAATCTGTATTTGTCTTGCATAATTAGAGCAAAACGTGACGAAGGAGACTGGACCTCACAACACAGGGTATCCTAATGTGGGGTTCAGTGCATAATTTTGATTTATGTAAATCTTTTTTGTAGTAAGATAAATCTATACTTATAATAAATCTGTGGAGAGGTCAATTCTGTACAAGAAATATATTTACAAAATAACTATCAGGGGGTGATTAGGGATCGATACTGATGCCAAAAATGCAATCAGTAAAATTTTTGTCCGTCTGTCTGTCTGTCTGTCTGTCTGTCTGTGTAACCGTAATAGAAACAAAAACTACTTGACGGATTTTAACGAAACTTGGTACTTTTATTTTTCATACTCCTGAGCTGGTTATAGCAAAGTAACAGTATTTTGTACTAGTACACAGGCGGGGCTTCGCTCCCGTGGATTCTATCATGGTAAAAATATAACTCTCCTTTTTTGCAGTCGCGTAAAAAGTAGCCTATAACCTTCCTCAAGCTTCAAGCTACTTCCATACCAAATTGCATTCAAATCCACCCAGTACTTTCGAAGATTAGCGCGTTCAAGCAAACAAACAAACTTTTCCGCTTTATAATATTAGTATAGATAAAGCTACAGCCTGTCTGACCTCCCCGACCCAGTAGCTGGATAACACAATACCCCTCGGCAAGACCAATATCAGTTTTTCTGGCACCTGACCAAAAAAAGCTGGGGGGGTTCAGTGCATAATTTTGATTTATGTAAATCTTTTTTGTAGTAAGATAAATCTTCTATCTATACTTATAATAAATATGTAGAGAGGTCAATTCTGTACATGAAATATATTTACAAAATAACTATCAGGGGGTGATTAGGGATCGATACTGATGCCAAAAATGCAATCAGTAAAATTTTTGTCTGTCTGTCTGTCTGTCTGTCTGTCTGTCTGTCTGTATAACCGTTATAGAAAGAAAAACTACTTGACGGATTTTAACGAAACTTGGTACAATTATTTTTCATACTCCTGCGCTGGTTATAGTATACTTTTCATCACGCTACAATCAATAGGAGCAGAGCAGTGAAGGGAAATGTTGGGAAAACGGGAGAAGTTACTCCATTTTTTAAGCTTCCGTCGCGTGTGCAACCTTAATGGTTAAAGCTACACAGAAATCACTTTTGACGGAAATGTTCTCCTTAAAATTATATAAAAAATATCCCACGACAGCATATGTCTATCTTTTATGGTTGACTCACAATAACACGTGTAACTCCCGATAGCTTAGCAGTTCGAAGCTTTCTGAATTATTATTCTGCTCCGAAATTAAAAACCACCACAACTTTGCAATGGATCTCGGCTAAAAGTAACCCAGTTGCAACAAAATATAATCGAGGCTCAAATTTTAACAGGTTGCGGTGCAGGAGAAACCGTCTTTATTCCAAGAATTCCCATAATACCAAATAATTTTCCATTCCAATTTAAAAGAACACAATTACCAGTATCGGTGCGTTATGCAATGACAATTAATAAGGCTCAAGGGCAGACTTTTCGTGTGACTGGAGTAGATCTCGGTGTCAGTTGTTTCTCGCATGGTCAGTTGTACGTCGCTCTTTCCCGGGTTAGCAGTTCTAGAAATCTTTATGTTCACGTGCCGGACGGGTCAACTTTCAACATAGTTTACCCGGAAACTTTGCGCTGAAGTATTTTCGTTCCATAGGTACTTAAGCGTCATGTAAACGTGATCTAAACAATATTACCAATAAATTAACTTAATAACACACAAGGAGTTACACGCTGACGGAGTCGCGGGCACAGATATTAACAATAATATTGTGCGGTTCGGTATTGCGATATTTTTCAACAGTTTTATAGATTATTAGACATATTATATTTCCCTACTAAATTACGAAAGTTAATCTGTCTGTTACATCAAAATCACTGAAACGTGAGGAAGGACATAGACTACTTTTTTTTTACGAAAAACGACGGAAACGTGGACGAAGTCGCGGGCAACAGCTATCTATACTAATAATATAAGGCTGAAGAGTTTGTTTGTTTGTTTGAACGCGATAATCTCAGGAACTACTGGTTCGAATTGAAAAATTATTTTTTAATTAAATAGTCAATTTATAGAGAAAGGCTATAGGCTATATATCATTACGCTAAGGCCAATAGTAGCGGAGCGCCAATGAAGAATGCTTCAAAATCGGGGTTAAATTTAACGTTAGCCCAAAGTAACTATTCCACGCGGACGGAGTCGCGGGCAAAAGCTAGTAAATAAATAAAATAACAATCCAGTATTGTATTTCGACTAGCTGGCCTGTGCTCACGACTTCGTTCGCGTAGGACTCGATATTACGGGCTCGTTTTTTGCCGCGTAAAGGTGAACGCAGACCTAGCCGCACCGCACGCGCCGCAGTCTTTGCATTAGAATTCTTTATATGAAGTTCTATGCAACCTCGCACACCTATCCGCGCTGCAGTTGCCGCAGTCCTTGAAACGACCGAACTCCCCAAGCCGCAGCTGATGAAGTCACCCGCACGCAGCGAACGCTGCGGCTAGCGCAGCGCGGAAGACGCCATTCGCATCCACGGCGCGCAGTGTTGCCAGAGTTATAATGTAGACAGAGAATCTCTTTCAACGGTTTATAATAAAATTACTTGTTCTCGTATAAATAATTACTTGCTTATTCCCTATTATAGCACCTACTGATAAAATTACACAAAAGAGCAAAACACCAATACCAAATACAGATTTTTTACAGATTTTTAAATCTTCGGTACAGATAAGGTGATGATGATGACAGGCCCGTTGGTATAGTGGGCAGTGGTCCTGACTGCTATGCGCAAGGTCGTGGGTTCGATTCCCACCTAGGACAAATGTTTGTGTGATGAGCACGGTCATTTGTTCTTTGTCTGGGTGTAATTTATCTATAATATGTATGTATTTAGAAATATATATGTATGTTTATCAGTTGTCTAGTATCCATATCACAAGTTCTGTTTAGTTTGGGACTAGATGGCGTTGTGTGAAAAAAAAAAGTTGTGGAATTAAAAAAAAAATAAAAAAAATATATAATGCTTTCAAAAATCTGGCAACACTGCTAGTGCGATGCGGGCGGCGACAGGAACGACTGCAGCGACTGCGGCGCGGATAGATGTGCGAGGCCATTAACAAAACGCGATGACTGCGGGGACTGTAGAGACTGCGGTGCGGCTAGGTCTGCGTTCACCTAAAATATCGATCCCGTGGGAGTTCCAGTATAAAAAGTACGCCTGTAATAAAAATAAAGCCTATGCTGCCATATTATCTTCTCTATCTTCTAAACCCATCAAGATCGGTACAGCCGTTGCAGAGATTAGATCCGGATTAACAGGAATATAGACAAACAAGAGATATACACATTTCTGAAATAGTTTTATAAATAAAACGCGAGTGAGAAATTGACAAAGATAATGAATTAGTGATAGATACATACTTTTAAGTAATACTAGAATTCTAATACTAGAATACTAGAATTCTAGTCCCTACTTACAACAATCCCAATATAGTTCGGGGCTGGGGAAGGGGATGAGATTTATGTATTCTGTAAAATCACTCTGAGGAGAATTCAGAAATTGTTTTATTCATCATACTTAACTTAATATATTTTATTCCTCAAGATTTACAAAACAATACCATAAACATATAAATCTTACTAGTACCTACTTTTAAATATTTTTGCATAATTTATGTCAATAAGAAACTGTCACTACTATGCTTACATTGTATAGTGTTGTAAATTTGTGATTACGAAACGCGCTCTGTTTGACGTTTGTAATAAACTTCGCAAACTTCTTTGCATGTGTGCGTGTATAAGCAGTGCGTACGACAGCCAGCCAACAAGTGTTTTTTCCATCATTTCGTGTGTCAGTTTTAATTATATAAATTTTATATTTCGTGCTTTTGTATTGGTGGTTTAAAGTTTAGTTTATCAAAACTATATATAAACTTTTCTGGAGTGTTTGGTGCTACGTTCTTGAAGTTTTAGCCAGTTGTGTGATAATAATCCGCGAATTAATAAGTTCTTGAAGTTTCCATGCTTTATAATAAGGAATGGCAGATTTTCCCAACGAGTCTAAAGGTTCACAGTGTGACCAGTGAGTACTTATTTATAATTGGATTGTTTACTTTGTTCTCTCAGCACGCTAACTGCCACACACAAACTATGTATCTGTGTTTATATACACTATTTTAGTCCATACTAGTACATATATATATAAATATAAACACATCACTGCAGGACTCTAGGTACATACACCTTATGTAGTTAAAAGTTTATAATATTGTCAATAACTTTTTTGAACAAACTTAAGGCAATATAAAAGTAACTATGTGGTTAGTGCTGATCAAAAGTTCAGTAATGTTAGTTAACAGCTATGTTACTAAATTATTTTTTTAAGAGTATTTAATGTAGTAAGTATAGTTTTAAATTAATTTATAAATGTAGTCTCGGTATGAATAAATGCTGTAGATTGATGCAATGGCTAGGTTACATTTAATTCAAAACAGGGAATATGACCTTTGCTGATTGACTCTTAAGTCAATCAGCAAATCACTGTTGAAAAAAATAAGTATTAAATACTTATATTGAATACTTATTTTTTTCAACAGTGATTACAGGTAGTAGCTAATTAAAATAGATAACAAAAAGACAAATACATAAAGGTGATTTTCAGGGGAATTTAGTTTCAATTCACGTTATATCATGTTTGCGAGATAGAATTACAGTTAGTTACATTCTGTTTATAGCCGATATATGACATAGTCATAATGTGAAATGTTGATAAGGGAAACAAAACTAAGTATAAGATACATACATTAAAATACTAGGTAAACAAAAATATTTTTTGGCTGTTTCATTCATATACTTAATTAAAAGTTGATTTTTATAATCTTCTTTTAAATAAATCTAATAAAACACCAATTTTTGATGCTGGTAATCTTTAAATGAAGGAAACTTTAGCAAACAAATGTCTCAAGTCTTGATGGTCTAATTCAAGACTTGAGACAATTGTTTGGGATGTATTGAAACTCTTAAGCCAGGTCCGCTACGCCAATTTTCTAAGAAAACATGTTAGCAAAACCGCTAGTCCGCTGCGCCAATTGTTGTAATGTTTTTGTTTAATTTAAAAAATGAGTTCCGACAAAGAAGACGTGGAGCTGTTATAGCAATAGTAGATTTAGTTCTCCAAAGAAGAAACAGAAATAGATTCCGGGTCCGAACCCACCTGAAACCTCGTCCTTTCATTATAATATAATTATCAAGAACTGAAATTGATGATAGGTTCAGTATAAAAATTTTTTTAGATATTCAGAAGGTGATTATCAAGAGCTGTTATCATTAATTTTACCAGATATAGAGAAGAAAACAAAGTAGTAAAAAACAAAGTATTTTCTTTATTCCGCTCCATCACAAACCAAAGAGAATTGTCATACACAATCAACACACTTCGAACGATTCCATCTTCCTCTAGTGAGCGCGAACACAAAATGCGTCACTTCCTTCCCCACAGGCGAATGGGGGGATGTTATCCATTCGTCTCGGCAAACATGTTGTGTTTTTGCTAACAAAACTGTTAGGCCACGCCTATATTCGGTTAGCAAACAATGTTATACTGTTTGCAAACTCGAAAACACGGCGCAGCAGACCCGGCTTTAAAGTTTTAAAGTCTTATTATTATTTGTATCCTTAAGTGTATTGTAAGAAGTACAAGAAAGTATATAAAAAATATTTATGTAATTTATCATAAATGACCTATATATTACATCTGTTTATGCCTATATTATTATCATAACGCATTATTTTAATTTCCCGCCTAACGACGTACTGTCAGCGAACATTTTAATTGTTTTTTTTATAGGGCCACCCGTAGTTCAGCACACTAAGGCTGGTTACTACTTAACCGGACGATATTTTAATTGTGTCTCTCTCCCCTGTAACACACTGTAACATTTTTCTGTACGCCCCCTACCCCTGTGTTATGTAACACCCAAGTGACCATTTTTACCTAAAAGTCACACTTATGTTCGTAAAAATATCTTTGTAATATTACATTAGTAATTAATAAAACAAGAGATTACTTATTTTACGAGTTAGTAATCTCTTGTTTTATTGCTTATTAATTTTATTTTTTATTAAACACATATAATTATTGTTTATTTTTGTTGGAAGAAACTAAACACACCCATGATGGCATTGCATAATATATCTAGATCAAAGGAAGTATATACAAAAAGTACTGAAGGAATATGAAATGTCAGATTTTAAAGTAGTCAAAACACCAATCGTTACCAGGCCTGATATAAGTTTCGTCATAAACATGTTAAGCAAGTGTAACAACAAGCCTGAAAAAAGCAATGGATTGCACTCAAAAGAGTCTTGCGCTACAAGTCTACTGGGTACCCAATGTATCAAGGAGGAAACATTAGTTGGAACTCAACATGAAAGCCTACTGTTGCCCTCTCCACAACAGAGGCCGAGTATATGTCTTTATCCTCATGTCTGCAATAAGCTTTATGGCTAAAACAATTTCAAGAAAGCTTTTGGCCTCAACTCAAGCTTGAAGCAATTATTTACAGTGTTAATCAGAGTTTTATTTAACTTTCAGATTCTGTCAGCTATCATTCTAGGACCAAGCACATAGATGTCAGGCATCACATAATTTTGTTTGTGACAAAGTACTTGGAGGAGTCATTGATGTTTGCTACATACAGATGAAGAGATGGTCGCAGATGCACTTACATACACTCTGTACTGTAACGCAATATATGTTTTCGTTGCACTCAAATATATTTACAGTGTTTTAATTACTTCCCACAATTTTATTTATACATATTATTATTTAATAAACAATCAGACTTCATGTATTTTAAACAGCAAGTGTTTATTTGCTCAAGTTTCTCCTATTTTAGATTATTGTACAGTTAATAAACTCTTAAAATAAAATAACATATATATTTTAACCTCTGACAATGCAATTGGAAACGGAAAACTAACAGAAATAAAACATTTTAGTCAATAAAATCGTATTCTTTACATGAAAATTCAAATAAAATCAGGCATAATTCAAATCAGTAAGCATGTATAAAAAAAATTATAAAATAATAAATAAAAAACAATATTACGTAACGTGTTGTCTGAAACCCCTCCCTCCCTGTAACGCATCGTAACGTTTTACAAGAGCCCCCCCCCCCCTCCGCCGAAATTGCGTTGCTCCTTTATTCTTCAATATGACTAAAAAGGATTAGCACTAGCTTGAACCATACTAGGTCATCAAGAGCCAAAACAGCAATATTGTATGAGGATGTAGTTATCCCAAATGTAAATTTATTTTAGGTAGTCCATATGAACCATAATTAAAATTATCGTCTTGAATGTTTTCACAAATTTAAACATTGAGTAGCTGTTCCATAACTATAGGTACATTATTATTAGTTTATTGCCAACAATCAATTATTTGATCATCTCAATTGACTCTGGACATGGGTACAGATTTTGTTTTACATACATATCAATCTATTGCCTTCTGTTGGAATATAGGCCATAATAAGTCTCGTCACTGCTAATCTTATCTTATCTTACTACTTTACTAATACTTACTATACTAATACTAATATACTAATACTAATACTATACTAATACTATCCTACTTTCCTACTAATATTATAAATGCGAAAGTTTGTGAGGATGGATGGATGTTTGTTACTCTTTCACGCAAAAACTACTGAATGGATCTGAATGAAATTTGGTAAGTATATAGTTGGCAGCCTGGAATAACACATAGGCTACTTTTTATCCCGAAATTCCCACGGGATCGGAATTTGCGCGGGAAAACCTTCCCACGCGTACGAAGTCGCGGGTAGAAGCTAGTAATATTATAAATGTGTAAGTTTGTGAGGATAGATGGATGTTTGTTACTCTTTCACGCAAAAACTACTGAACAGATCTGAATGGAATTTGGTAAGTAGATAGTTGACATTCTGGAATAACACATAGGCTACTTTTTATCCCGAAATTCCCACAGGATCTGGATTTGCGCGGGAAAACCTTCCCGCGCGTACGAAGTCGCGGGCAGAAGCTAGTTCATTATAATTGATATCCTTGTTACACCTACTGGTGGCAGTACGCTTCCTCTGTTCTTCCATGCTAGCCTTAAATTAAAGTAGGGTCACTGCTACCAGAAATTAATGTCTTCAAACCGAACTTTTCTTTTTAACCGACTTCAAAAAAAGGAGGTTTACAATTCGTCTTGAACTTTTTTTTTTTTTTATATATGTTACCTCGTAACTTGGAGACGGCTGGACCGATTTGAAATATTGTTTTTGCGTTTGAATGGGTATAGTTTCTAGTTGGTCCCATTGTTACGAAATCAGGATCTGATGATGGGATCCTGGAGAAATCGAGGGAACTCTTCAAATATAGGCATACCTATAGCGTTTTGGGTATTTCTTGTAGTACCTTCAGCAGTTGCTTCCGAAAAGTACCATTTGGGGAAGTTGAACTGATGATGAAGACCACAGATGGCCACTGAAACTCCTCAATAATAAGTATTTCGTGGATTGCGATTCGATTACTTGAGTACGAATGTTAAACACTTTATGCTCGTCACAATACATATGGTGATGTAGAGCTGATGGTCAAGTACCAGGAGAACTCCTCAAAAATTAACGGCTATGCATCGGGAAAAGCAAAATTTTGTAAAAAGTGATAAGTTGTCGACATTATGGCTTTTGTAACTAGATAAATTACAAACCGACCCACTAAAAAGCGTGAAAAAAAAAATTTTTTGCAAAAAAATAGAACCGACTTCCATATCAAAACACTACAAAAGCAAAAATAACTTTAATTTCGGAAGGCGGTGTCTTTACTTTTGTATATATTTTCGTTTTTGACACCGCCTTCCGAAATTAAAGTTATTTTTGCCTTTGTAGTGTTTTGATATGGAAGTCGGTTCTATTTTTTTGCAAAAAATTTTTTGTTTCTTGAGTTGGAAATCCTCATGGGTGTTCTCCGCTTTGGAGCGGGCGAAGAAGCCTGCCAGACTCTAACCACAGATTACTAAATAGTTACTTCGTAACTCTAACTGACTAAAGCTACTCCGTCTTCCCTCGCACTTTTGCGCTGCGGGCTGCGGCAACACTTAAGTATTCTTCAGCTGTTTCGAATTTCCAAATAAGTAAATATCCCGTTTTAAGTTCTAATGATACTGTTAGTGACCATGTTTGATCAAAAACTTATATTCTTACGCTGTCTGAGTTGAAGACCACTTGACAAAGAATGTCTTCTTTGTCCGGCGATTAAAAATAATTAAAGACTTATTTTTTTTTATAGGTTATAGACTTGCGTTTGTCTACAATCTTACCAGATGGTAAGCAATGATGTGGTCAAAGATAAAGCACGCTTACGTAGAAGTAACCTATTCACTCTTGACTTAAAGAGGTTATAGTAATCAGGAAACACGGACTCCGGAACGGAAGTCCACTCTTTAGCTGTACGCACAATAAAAGTATTCCCAAATCATTTCGTGCGTATGGGTGGGATGTCCACCATGTAACGGTGGCGCATCGCCGTTCGTCTTGTAGTCCTATGAGGAAACGGGCTTGGTGGAATTCCATTGCACACTCATAGGGGACCGGTAGGCGGAATATTATCTGCTCTCTGCCAGCACCTTAAATCTTCCTCTCCCTTTCCGCAGTATTCCGCAATGCTGCGCTCCGACCAGGGATCGAACATAACCGGCATTTATTTTCTCGAAGAAATCTAGGATGTCTTTTACCCTGATGTAAGCGAAAGAGTCTGACAGACCAAACTGACTAAGACCATCCAGTGTTCCGTCGCACACTTGCATTGAAGCATGCATCTCCTCCGCTTGACACTGCCGGGTCAAAAAGGAGGAGGAGTTCAACTCCCCCATGACTACTAAAAGAGCGCACGTGGTACCATACGCGGAGCCACCGCTGTTAAACACAGTCAGCTTAGCACAACTGGCTAATAGTACTCACTAATTGCGACCAGTCCGATGTCCGATGGATTGGCAGTACTTGCCAATATACAGGGTGGGCCATAAGGGTGTTGGCGGTTTCAATATTCAATTTAAAAAAAACTACGAATCATAACAAGACTATATTTGTATTTTTAAAAAGTAGAAACATAGGAATTTTTAAGACCTAAAAATAATGTTGTCCAAATGACTTCCCTCGGCTGCTTGGCACTCTTGGAACCGAAGCCGCAAATTTTGGAAAACTCGTTGAAAAGTTGTTCTCGGTATTTTGTTACTTTCCTGAATAATATTCCTCTTCAGCTGCTCTAAATTGGTCGGATTATTCTCGTAGACTACCGATTTGAGGTAGCCCCATAGAAAATAATCGCATGGAGAGAGATCGGGGCTACGTGGTGGTCATTCAATTTCCCCCCGTTTCAAAGTGAGTTTTCCGGGAAAAACATTTTTCAGCAGCTCTATGGATACCCTAGCCGTATGACATGTGGTCCCATCCTGTTGAAACCACATCCTCGAGGTATTGCCTTGAAGTTCTTGCAAAGCTGACACCAAAAAGTCTGTTAACATGTTGCAATAATTGTTAGCTCTAACCGTCATCGCTTGCCCTCTTTCGTCCTCAAAAAAGTATGGCCCAGTAATACCGGTTGACGTTATCCCAGCCCGCACGACAAGCTTAGGGCTGTAATGTGGACGTTCATGCAAGCGTCGGGGATTAGTCTCGGACCAGAACCGACTATTTTGCTTATTCACATGGCCATTAAGGTGAAAATTGGCCTCATCACTAAACATCACGTTGTTGAAATTGTTGAACCGCTCGAGCATCAAATTGACAAACTTAAGTTGGTTATTAGCATGATCTGGTTTTAATTCTTGGACTATCTGAATCTTATAAGCCTTCAAATGCAAATCACGCTTCAAAATTCGTCGCTAAGTCGTTCTTTTGATGTCCAAAGTCTGACTTCTCTTACTTGTTGACTGTTGCGGATTTCGCTGAACTGAAACACGAACACGCTCCACAATGTCGGCTGATCTTGCAGAAATTGGGCGACCACGAGCCGTAATTGGTACTGTTGAGCCGGTTGTTTCGAACAATCAGATCCATTTCCGTATCACATTGGCGCTTGCAACTTCACTTAAATCGCGTAAACCGTGTCCATGTCGATACAAACGTCGTGCAGTAATCACTGATTTATTGTTTTCGTAATGCGCTCGGGCACAAAATGCACGCGGCGCTCCCGTGTACGGCTCCATGGCGACTAAATTTCCAGGAACTGGCGCAGCTAACAACATATCCCCCCACCACCACGCGCCACGCGTTTCCGAGAAATTGCAGAATTAAATCGCCAGCACTCATGTGGCCCACCCTGTATTAGTTTATCTGGCAGCCTTTTTTAACAGATCAGATAATGGCGACGCCAAAACCCAACTAAATGTCATATTTGTTTAAAAGTTTGATTTAAATTTGAATTGCAATACAATTCTACAAGTAGCCAAAAAATAAGGCACTCCAAATTCTACGAAGTAGACGTATACATTGGGAGTCTGTTGCAGTTACGCAGTAACGTAAGTAGTACACAGGGAGGGTATACGCTGCGGGAATGTTCTAACGACTTACGTTGGCCCCGGAACTTAAGGGTAGTTGAAGGAACAGGGTGAATAGAAGTCTGACACTGTTGCACCCAGAGGAGGTGAAGTCGTTCGATGATTTTCCCACACGGAAAAAAAAGGGAGGGTCTACACTCTACCCTACATTAAATTTGTCCACATTAGATACAGCCTATGCAGGGGTTTGTGCACAACTATCTAGCGTGACCCATTGGGATAGATGCCCTGTCATCAGATATGCCTGTCATGACTCGCTTGTCCATCGCTAAGGATAAATAAGGGACCTGTCGATAACGCCACTCATACGAAACATACGAGGTTCAGAGTATTAAATGTTCCCGAACGGAAAGTGTACATATTCTTACTCTTAATTACTTTCTTTCTTACTTTTACTTATGAATTTTAATTATTATTAATCAATTATCAATTAATATTATAAATGCGAAAGTTTGTGAGGATGGATGGATGTTAGTTACTTTTTCACGCAAAAACCACCGAACGGATCTGAATGAAATTTGGTAAGTAGATAGTTTACATTCTGGAATAACACATAGGCTGCGTAGAGTTGACATCCTGGAATAATATCCCGGAATTCCCACGGGATCGAGATTTACGCGGGAAAAACCTCCCACGCGGACGAAGTCGCGGGCTAAAGCTAGTTTGTACTATCTAAAAGCAAAGAGAGTTATTTTCGGCTCAAGCACTATATAGGATCTTTATTAGAACGCTTACCAAGGTGACCCGAAGTTATGCAACGGTTTCTAAAGGTCAGTAGTAAGTCTTGTTTGGAAACTACATGCACGTTTATAGTCATTGAAATTATAATCAAAACGGTGATGACGAACGGGTACCTCGACCGGAAACAGATTAATGAATCAATCAATTTACTGCAGGCAACTTGGCCCATACAAATGAAATACATCCTATTACAATAAATATTGATGAAATCTAATACTAATACAGGGTGGCAGGGACATCGACGTACAAACGCTTACCAGGGATTCGGGACATGATTCTGGACCTGGACAGAAAAAGCCGACAAAAAATTCCAACGCTGGGGCGTTGGAATTTTTCGTCGGCTTTTTCTTAATTTTTGAGGTTTTTTCAGCAATTTTTTTTACTGAAAACTATAAAATCATTGTTTCTATCTAACCCAATGAGATTTTAATTAAAAAATAAAATTCACTTGTTTCACTTAAAACAGCAATGTAAATAAAGCTCGAAAGGGTTATCTGATCAGCTGTTTTGCTAGAGTTAATTTGCGAGGTCAACACAGCTGAACAGGTAGCCCTTCAGAGTTTTATTTACATTACTGTTTTAAGTGAAACAAGTGAATTTACTGTTCTTTTTTGCGTCGAATTTTTCTTAATATTATTGTATTAAAAAAAAGCCGACGAAAAATTTCAACGCAGGGGGGTCCAGAATCATGTCCCGAATCCCTGGTAAGCGTTTGTGCGTTGATGTCCCTGCCATCCTGTATACAATTTGTTTGTTTCATTGAGCGCCCTAATATTCGATAGTACTGGATGGTTTTGGATAAAAATGGAAGTAGCTTGAAGCTTGATAAAAGTTACCTATAGGCGTTTTTCCCAACTGTTAAAGATGGAGATAATGTTTTATCGAGATCAAGTCCACGGGAGCGAAGGCTCGCGTGACTGCTATTTAATACATATAACTTAACCAAAACTAATTATTACTACACAATTATATATACAATTAAGTGAGTATTATTACTTCTCAACCGACGACAAAAAGAGGAGGTTATCAATTCGAGCGTAATTTTTTTTTTTTTTAATGTATGATCACCGTTTTCTCTAAAACGGCTGAACTGATTTGGAAAATTCTTTTTTGATTGAAAGGGTATACTTTGAAATTGGTCCCATTTTCATAAAAGTCAGGATCTGATGATGGGATCTTGGAGAAATCGAGGGAACTCTTCAAATATTATAGGCACACCTATGACGTTTTGGGTATTTATTATAGTAACTTATGCAGTTGCTCTCAAAAAGTACCATTTGAGGAAGTGGAACTGATGATGAAGACCACAGATGGCCGCCGAAACTACTCAATAATAAGTATTGAGTGGATTGCGATTCGATTACTTGAATATGGATGCTAAGCACTTTATGCTCGTCACAATGCATATGGTGATGTAGAGCTGATGGTGAAGTACCAGGAGAACTCCTCAACAATTAACGGCCCAGCATTGGGAAAAGCAATATTTTGTAAAAGGTTATAAGTAGTTGACATTTAGGCTCTTGTAACTAGGTAAATTAAAAATAGACCAAATAAAAAGAGTGAAATAAAAACTTTTTAGCAAAAAATTAAACCGACTCCCAAAAACACTGCAAAGTGAAAAATAACTTTAATTTCGGAAGTCGGTGCCAAAAACGAAAATACAAAACTAAAGACACCGACTACCGAAATTAAAGTTATTTTTCACTTTGCAGTGTTTTTGGGAGTCGGTTTAATATTTTTGTAAAAAGTTTTTTAATTCATCTATCGATATTGAAATTATTGATTATTAGATAATACAGAATAATTGAGTTGGTATCAATACATATGTAGATGTCAATTCCTAATCATTTGCAAGGACAATCTCGGTCACTTATTGTCTCAACATAGATTGATGCGTTGGCTTCTATTATTTAATTTAGATTTACATAATTGTTATGGCCGCCAATTGACTAGTATGACTGGAAAAAAATATAGAATCGTGAAAAAATGTCTACCCCACGTACCTACACATCTTGTATCTGCTCTATAGTTATTACTATAATTATTATGTTAGCCTGTAGTGTCCCACTGCTGCAAAGGCCTCTCTCCATTTCTTCCAGCGGTCACAGTTCTCATCTCATCCTTCCAATTTTTGAGGAAGGCATCCAGGTCGTTCGGCCATCTCCTTCGTGGTCTGCCGCGGCCACGCTCTATAGTGTTCTGTTAAATCCTAATACTCCGCTTATCTTAAATAACGTTTCTAGTTCTCTCACGAAGATCATACTAAATTTCTGTGGTCATCGAAAAACTACTTGGGATGCCAAGACATTACACCAATATCTACGATAAGTTGTTCGTAATTAAAGCAGTGTTTCACACGTATTAGCAAGATAGTTAATACAAAAATGCTTTTAAAAATATAGTTTCCGAAACTATGCTATCTGATAAAATATAATCTAATTTATTAAAATCGGTCACAACTCACAGTGTTTGTTAGCGAACTTTTCCGAAACGGTTTGACCGATTTTTATCTTTTATTTTGTATAGGTAGGTACATATATTCGACAGGTTTGAGAATAGGTCGTAGGCATTCTTAGGGTTCCGTAGCCGAATGGAAATAAAACGGAACCCTTATACTTAGTTTCGTCATGTCTGTCTGTCTGACCGTTCGTCCGTATGTCACAGCCATTTTATTCCGAAACTATTAAAACTACACATGTGAAACTTGGTAGGTTCTGTTAACCGCTTACAGATTTTTATAAAAAAAAAAAAAAATTAAGGGGGGCTCCCCATACGTAGAACAGAAACTATTTTTTTTTTATCAATTTTATACGTTTGTGGTATCTATAAACAGGTTTTTAAAAATGACATTGAGGTTTCTAAAATCACTTTTTCTTAAAGTTAATTGTTTAAAAGATTAGGTACGCTTCCAAAGTGGTAAAATGTGTGTCTCCTCCTCCCCCTCTAACTTCTATAATAATGGAGTGAAAAATCTAAAAAGAAATATATGCTGTAGATCTTATAAAAACTAAAAAAAAAAAAAATTGGTTTGAACAAGATCGAGTCAGCAGTTTTTGAGATATAGCAAATTTTCTAAAACCGCAAATGTCTTTCATACAAACACTATGAAAAACAAAGTTATTTTGCGAAACCCTTCATGAGCGAGTTTAAGTTGCACTTGGCCAATTTTTTTTATTCTTTTCAGATATAATTTAGGTATATAGCAAAACGACGTTTCTCGAGTCAACTAAGAATTAATAAATTTTAAATTAGAACAAGGAATTGAAACTACAGTAGTGAAACTACAATTATTGTTAGCAGTAAAAACGTAAAACTATGTATCGAAGTTCCAAATGTGTCAAATTAGATAATTTAAATATCATTTTAAAATATCAAATCAAATTTACGATAAAATATTCAATTCTGTCGTTATACAATCGTATCGCGTAGTCGCAACTCGCATATGATTACTATTTTTTTTTTTTGATAATTGGTTCGCGTTTGACCACCATCTCACCTGATGGTAAGTGATGATGTGGTCGAAGATGGATCACGCTTACCTAAAAGTAACCTATTCACTCTTGACTTAAAGACCCCTAGGTTATAGCTATCGGGAAACACAGACTCCGGCAGGGAATTCTACTCCTTAGCCGTACGCATAATGAAAGTATTCCCAAAACGTTTAGTGGGATGTCCACCATGTAACGATGGCGCATCGCCGTTTGTCTTGTAGTCCGATGATGGAATGGACTTGGCGGAATTAGATTGTGTAATTCCATCGCACACTCTCCGAAATGTAACCGATAGAAAACCGATAGACTTGCAACTCGTCGTCGATGTTCAAGGCTCTGGAGCTTTGACTCGACCAGTGCGTCGTTGCCAATGAGTCTCTTGGCCCGTTTCTCAATGGACTCAAGCGCATTCCGTTGGTATTTGGCAGATCCATCCCAAAGATGAGAGCAGTACTCCGTACACGACCGAACCTGGGCTTGATACAGATTGAGTAGCTGTTCCGGTGTGAAGTACCGTCCCACCTTTGCCAAAATTCCCAACTTTTTTGATGCTAATTGAGCCTTAGCCTCGATAAACGGACCAAAATTGAGGGTAGAAGTTAGTGTTCTATCTATCTATCTATCTATAGTTACTAATATTATAAAGTTTATTTGTTTAAACGCGCTAATAATCGGAAATACTGGGTGGATTTGGATGAATTTTGGTATGGAAGTAGTTTGAAGCACGTTATAGGCAACTTTTTAACCGACTACAAAAGAAGGGGGATTATGTTGTTAACGTGATAAATTTCACGGGAGCGAAGCCCTGCGCGACTGCTAGTATCTATACTAATATTATAAACCTGAAGAGTTTGTTTGTTTGTTTGTAACTACGGTTCGGATTTGAAAAATTCTTTCAGTGTTAGATAGCCCATTTATCGAGGAAGGCTATAGGTTATATATCATCACGCTAAGACCAATAGGAGCGGAGCACTAATTAAGAATGATTCATAATCGGGTTTTTTTTTTCCACGCGGACGATGTCGCGGGCGGAAGCTAGTCTACAAATAAGAGGCGATCGACTTCTTTAATCAATTGCCCGTCGGAAATGTCTGGTCTGTTTGTCTTTTCGCTTTTAGGTAGGAAAAGTTACAATAAATAATAATAACATTTTTATTCCAGTAACATGTTTACACTTACAGAAATGTACAGATATAAAGATGACTCGCTGCTGAACGAGGTTAAGTTAAATATATGTATAGGACTAATTCAAAGCGTTTTAGCAAACCCAAAATCGAAGGCAGCATAAAGATTATGATGTAATTAAGTATTAGTCGTTCAGCAGTGAGGAGCCCAGGATTTTAGTATTACTTACTATATATAATGTGTATCATATTACTAAGCGGATTCACGATGGAGTTAACATATCCTTATTGGACAAAAATCCTACATAAAAAAAAAGATTTAAAAAATGTACCGATAGTCCACAAGTAAGTACATACATATATGTAATAGTTCTAAGAGGGTTATATGAGTAGCTGAAGAAACATTGGTAAAATGATGTGATTGGTTATACCCACTGTTTGACATTAGCTTACTTTAAAAAAATTGAGCTAACAGAATTGTTGTTTTATTGTAGAAATAATAAAAGAATTCTTTATTGCTAAATAAATTAGGTACCTACACATTTAAAATTGAAATTGCCTGGCTTGTGAATTAGGTACTTAGTTTGAAACTGTATGACAGGAGCATTATGCTTTTGTCCCTACAAATGGGCTGTGCAACGCAAATGGTTCTTGACAAGAGACATAACAGCTGATTAGTTAATTTATATGGTGATCAGCCTTTCAGAAACCGGGTGTTAGTGAGACAACATTATTTTAAAAATGTATAGTTTGTACTTTCGTTTTGTCCATACATTAATAAAAATGTTAAAAGACTACGATGTTTTACTTTTCTAGGGCAACAGTACCTATACTGTTTCATTTTCCAAGCAAACGCACAAGTTCAAGTTTTATTGGAAACTAGTATTTGCGTGTTGCTTGTGAAAAAAAAAATGGGGTGTTGGGGTGATGGGGGCGGGGGGGGGGTTGCACAATTATTTCGACTAAAGCATTGCCCCTCTAAATGAATCTGAAAAAAAAAATGTTCCAAGTCTCTTAATTTCCGAGATCCGCCTAAAGGGGGTGAGAAGGGGGGCAAGGGGGGCGACTTTGAAAATTGGTTTTTACTTTACCGAGCCTCCTAAATACGAATCCGTAAAAAAAAAATACGGGTCTCGTAGTTTCCGAGATACGATAGGGAGGGGTGAAAAGGGGAGGTTTGGCACTTTTCCCGTAGGTTTGAGAGTTACTTGTTTACGAATCTGTCAAAATATACCCACCTCCCCATCCACCATCTGGGAGAACAATTATGTCAATGAGTGAGTCAGTGAGTCAGTGAGTGGTAATTTAGCTTTATATAATTATTGGAAATTAATACGAATAGTAGACATGTATGGCTTTTGGTTATTATCAGGAAGTAAGTACATAATGGTTAATGTTCATAGTTACTTTGGAAATAAGACGGACAGACCCATTAATGTTAATTAAATGGAGGAAGATATGTTACTCTCTAACATCGCAATCAGTGAACCTGGGCTCGGCGCACGAATATATGCACGGAAACTCACACATCTGTGTTCAGTGTCATCACCAGTCCAAAACCTACAGTTGCTGATAGACAAGAACAGAGATAGGATACGGCGCTGTAGTGCGAGCGAAATTGCCTCAGCTGCCGAATGTTTGCGATTATGAATGAAATAAGATTGCATGTATTAGGTAAGTAAGTAGTAAGTGATCCCATGACCCATGTCTCTTATTTTGTTCCTGGTGTAATTAAAACACTGTTTAGCTATACAAGAAGTCATTTTGATGCGTATTTGAGCGCCAACTACGGGCAATCACTTAAGGCCGGGTTAGCCCGAGCACCGTAGGTATTCGACGCTTACCCCAGCCCCCGCAACGAATAGCAAAACGTAACAAATTACGACGCGCGGGAGACGCGCGCGCCAAGCGCACCGCTCATGAGTTCACGAACTCAAGTAGGTACGAAGATGCGTCACAGAATAGAGCAATTCAGTAGATCAACTTGGATTGATTAGTTTATGTTTATTTTGTTTTGTTTTAATAGTAAGTATTTTCAAGTTTATAGATAGAATAGGTAGATTCATTTATTTGCCAGAAATATGGTATTTTACGGTATTTATGGTACGTATTGTATAAACTTGAACCTAATTAGTAATAATTAAAAATAAGTATATTTATTTATTTTTGTGAATAAGGTGAATATAAAATCTGACTGACACGTAGACCATGAATACGGGTACGATTCAAAATTATACGCTGCGTGCTATTCGACTTTCCCAAAGGGTGCGAAATCTTCATGGCACATTATAAAAAATCAAGTATTAGGTAGGCACACTTACATTAGGAGAGTTGTATTACAATTCAATTATTGTTATATTGAAAGAGGGCTTAGAGGTATTCTGTGTGAAATATTATGTTTTCAAATAAAAAATATAAATATTTTTCAATCAAATAGTTATACCAATAATAGCATCACACAAACACTTTTTGGAACGAATTTATTTTACGCGGCTTCTAAACTGGCAGAAATTGTAACGCAAAAGTGTTAATACTTACGACTGTCTTCTGACGAGAGAGACGACGAGGGTCCCTCAACCACACACTTTTTTTCTCTAAAAACTACAATCATTTATGCACAACTGGCTAATGCCGTGATTCGACTTCAACTTCAACTCTTGCGGCTTTTTTGGACGACCCACCACAATTTCGCAAACGCTGAATGTTGTTTGCTAAAGTATTTTGGAAGACGAAAAGTATTAAAATTGAATTAAAAAAGAAAAAACGAAATTATTTTGTACGCAAACATGACATGACAGCTTTTGCAATGTCAAATGTGTTATCACTCAATGTGTTACCAGTTTACCAGTGGCAGCAGGAATAAAATGAGTATGAAAAGAGAAAATTAGAAATATGGCATAGAACTGTTAAAACGATAATACAGTACGCTACAACTTTATTTTATTTATCACAATGAACCTTCATAGATCATAAACAAATCGAGTAAATACAAGAGGGAGAAGGCATTTAATGGAGGTTGGACGGGGAACATTAGGGGGTGCGCGTGATTCGAAATGCAGTAAAAAGCCATAGATGACATCCTGACACGATATGTCACATTTTTGACATTTTACAACATATTATCTGTTTCCCTTTGGTACATGAATACTTTATTGGAAAACTCTTAAAAAAGTAGACATACACAAAGATGTGAAACTTTTTCTGATTATACTTTTTTTTTATTTATTTATTTATACACACAAGTTGAAAGACATACAGACAGAAAATACAATACATAAAGTTACAAAACACAAAAGAGTTAGCAATGGGCCCCAAACTAGGCACAGCCTGTATCTTGGTGGCCCAATATTGACAACAGAGATTGACTGAATCTACTCGTAACTTCAATGTGACACAGCACAGCTAGACAAAATGAAAACGTTAAAAAAAGTGCGTGATAAAATACAGTTAAAAATAAAGGATTGGACTAATTATAATAATTTTGACAAAGTTGAACAAAACAAACAAATTAAATTGATTAATAAAAAATAAAAGCAATAAAATAATAATAATTAGGAATATGTATGTACATGAAAGTAGTAGTGGGTTATTTGTAACATAATGTAATTTCCAACTGGCGCGGTGAACGAGGGAGTGAGTGAGTGAGTGAGTGTAAGTAAGAAGTGTGAAGTTTTTGTGCGAGCGTGTGTGAGTGTGTATGTTACATGTGTGTTTGTGTGGGATATGTCTGTTTCGTGCTTTCAGATTATCTTATTTCAAGGAACATAACAAATTTTCAGTTTCATCGTAGGTCAGGTTCCGAAGCCATGCTTTTAACATAATCTTAGCTTCAAAGACATTTTCAGGGATTCTAATTGTAGATTTATTTACTACATTGAAGACCCGAATAGGTAGAAATAGTGAGAAACGTGTGGCAAATATTGATTTCACTCTTGGGATTGGTAGACTGTCAGCTCCTACCCTCCCTCTTTGGGTCTAAGTAAATTGATGCCCAGACGCAGCAACAAGTTTAAGTAGGGACTTCAGGATATAAAGCTGTCGGACACGCAAGACGTCAGCTTCTTTGTATAGTTCGTCTGTGGAATAACGTCGCGGCTTACCAAGAAGAACTTTAAGAACGGCCCGTTGTGCACGTTCGAGTTCAATCAAGTAGGTCTTGGCTGCGCTACCCCAGACGCCTATACAGTATTGCAGCAACGATTGACAGAGAGCTAGGTAGACGTTTCTGCATATATCCTTTGGAGCACTAGCACGAAGTGATTTCATTATATAAATAAATTAACGAACTTTTTTGGAGAGTGTCGAAATGTGTTCTTTAAAAGACAAATTCTGATCAATCGTGATGCCCAGGTACCTGATTGAATTTACTCTTCCAATACCCCTACAACAGCACTTTGTGGCATGACAGTGTATGTCATGGATTTTAATTTCATTGATGTCCGGGCAGCTGGGACGGCTGATGTAGAACGGAATAAAACTCGTCTTTTCGACGTTTAGAGTCAAAAGATTTCCATCAAGCCAGTCCGATATGTTACGCATGCTATTTTCTGCAGCATTTAAAGCATCCGCCCATCTATCTCCATGGAATAAGATTGCCGTGTCATCAGCATAACAAATCATATCAGATCCTGGTATGTTTAAATCCAAAATGTCGTTCATATACACAGTGAACAATGTAGGACCAAGTACACTGCCCTGTGGCACACCAAAAGTGATTGACAGGCTTTCGCTCACATAGTCCCCGATTACCACGTACTGTCGTCTATCGTAATCATTTTCATGAAAAAGAAATGTAAGCACTTTTCTCAAGATGGTCTTGAGAAAAGTGCTTACATTTCTTTTACGCTCGCTTCTATGCTCGTTGTTGGTCTTGTTTACTGGTTGCATAACGGTGAACAGGAGACGACTAGGCTCTTCGACCACCTTACGGAGGCAGCTGCAGGAGCTGAACTGGCCCAGCACAAATATCCGATGGCAAAGCTTGTTTTTCTAAGAGATTTTAATGCCCACCATAAAGAATGGTTGTTCCCGTACCAATAAACAGAGCACGCTGGTAGAGAGGTCCGCAGGTTTTTTATCGCTAGACCTCGACCAGCTGGTTCACCAAGCAACCTGCATTCTAGAAGTCGACGGCCACACGCCCAATGGCTTGGATATCCCCAGATATCGCCAGAGACTATCAGTATCGGTCTGGGCCTCGCTCGGATCGTATGACCACTTTCTAGTGAAAACGGTATCTACCTTTTCTCCTCCAGATAAATGCCCCAGGGGCATACGGCGAGTATGGAAGTATGGGTCAGTACACTCCGAAACTGCGAAGCGAAACTCGAACTTTTACCGTCCTTCGCTGCCTCCTAGTTATGATAAAACTGGATGGAACACTCGTTCACACCGCAGAAGAAAAAGCAAATTTAAATGCCTCCGTCTTTGCGGTAAGTTTACGTCTCGACACGGCGTCTAACTTACCACCTAAAATACCTCACTTTGGTTCCGTAATGCTGGAAACTGCATTTCATGTTATGGAAGTCTCCTGTATCGCGTACTCGCCTGCGTCGTATCGCGTTCTATTAAAACCAGAGTGGTGCCAGTGTCCTGGAAGCCAGGTAATGTGCAACCAGTACTCAAAAAAGTAGCCGTGCCGTACAGACGATACAGGCATCGCATAGTCCCGTTGACTCTTTGGCTTACACAGTACACTGCAAACCTGACTTTGCCAGCCAAGCAGAGTCAAGATGCAAACCGAGATCTTTAATTGAAAATAATAGGAGGGAGTGAACTAGTTGCCACTCTAACGATCATACGTGAGCTTCCGATCACAATGGCCTTACACTTTGATGGGCTTACAGTCACCCCAAATCAATCAGACCAGTTTTGATAGCATCTAAATCTCGGTTTACATCTCCTATAGCGTCTGACAAACTTTCCACCCGCGTAGATGCATACAACTGCAGATCATCAGCGTAAAGTTGATACGAACACCGAAGACAGAGAGTTATAAAGTTTACCGAAGTTTACCGAAAATAATAAATGATAATTTCGTAGGAAATGGTCATGCTGTATATTTCTACACTATGGCACGAGTGTGCTGCGCGTAATAAATATTGTCGACTTGTGACAACCCTGGCCGTTGCGATACTGTCTACACGTTGTCGGCATTTTCCACAAGATCAAAGGCGTCGACCTACTGTATGATCTTTATACTGTGGTCATAGCGACGAATGATCGACTGTACCTAACCATTATTACATTTACAAAAATACTAATACAGTCGAATACGGTCAGTTATTTCAACTCAGTATACTAACGTTCAATTAGCGCGTTTAGTAAAGAATGGGATCGAAAACTATCGGTATGCTGGATCAAACCCAGGCTCTAATCGTATCTTTTTGTGATTTCTTTTTTATTGAAAGTACTTTTATATTATATTTAGATGTTTTTGTAAATATTTTGTTGAATAAAATAAGAAACATTTTCATTTTTTTATAGGAGAAAGAAAGTCAAAAATGTTTTTGTTTTACACACATTTGCGGTTTGTAAATCTATTCCACGTAGGTACTTATCTACTTAGTAAATAATGTAAAATATTAATTTGTATAATTATAGGTACCTATAATAATATTGTCAAAGTTTCCTTTGTGTCTGACATTTGAAAAGAGCATTATAACATTTACGCACGTGGCGGCTTTATGCTCCTTGACATAGGGTTCAAATTCAATTATTTCACACACTTTTTGCGGTTGGCAAATCTATTCCGCGAGAAAAATAAACTATTATAGCTTTTGCGCGCGTGGCGTCTTTATTTACACACATATTATTTCGTGGTTTCGAAATCTATTCCGCGTAGCTAGGTAGGTACCTCAGAATACAGAAAGAACCTAGTTAGTAAAGAAAAATATTTATATAGGTCTAAATATTTATATTGTCAAAGCCTTCTTACTTTTTTTGTTTAGTCAGCCTTCGCCAGCGATGACAACTTCTTTTTGTTAATTTTGTCCATTAGTTTTACTGACCAAAATTATAACTAAAGTACCTAATATAAACAATTTATATTACAACTATTTAAAACTAAACGATAGGAATTAATATTTTATAATGATTTTTTGGCTCGACCGGAACCAAACTTAGCGGGGGTGGCAGGTTCGCTAAAAATTGGCATACGTCCGACCTCCAACACGTTCCGCTCGGGACTAAAGGACGCGGGGCGCGCGGCCGCGCGCATGAACAATAGGAAAACACTTATTTTTGAAATTGGTGGTATAAATATTTTCAAATTTCACATTATGGCGACCGACATACCTATATGATATTTGTTACGACCTTTATTATGGTATAAGTTTTATTATTCAAAGCTTAATAAAACTCAAACAAAATAAGAATAAGACCGTAATTTAGACTTGTCTTTGCGATTTAATTAGATGCAGTGAAATGCAAGTAATCGTGTGTCGGATGACCGAAATAGAAAGATCAAAGTATGAATTATGTAATATGTTTTTTTCAAAATTTAAATCCGTGTTATCTACGAATAAAACACAATTGAAAACGACTGTCTAGTACCGTATCTTACCTACGCAAAGAATGCAACCTACAATAAATGTATAATTTAATGTTTTGACCAGTGATCTTTATCAGTAAGTAAACAATGGTTATAATAATAATATAATATTTATTTCATTTCCAAAGATCCATATTTAATTGTTAGTACAAACTTAAAACCTATTTTAGTAGAAATACCAAATAAATAACACAGACAAAAAACATATTATCACACTAGTTAAGCACATGAATTCCACCGAGTAATCTAGAAAAGGACCATCTATTTTGTCTGACAAGTTGGCGAGGATGCTGTTGGTGCAGACTCTAAATCGCTGCAGCATCGAGGCACATCGCTTCCGCACGGAGAGTATATAAGAGTATAGGCCGATTTCTTTGTAGAACACGACTCACTGTTACGGGTCGGGCAGGAGAGCCGAAATTGTTAACCTTGTTTATTTATTTATTCATTTGGGTAAACAAACAGTTACACAAATGTGATTAACATTATAAATGATTACAAAAGTATTGGTATGTGTAGCTCACGACATTAGCCACATATTGCTCACATCAATTTTATATTTGAACTAAATAAGCGAAAGCGAGTCAATCTACATACCGTAGAAATATAAAAATCAGGAGAAGTGGTAAGGGGGCATGCCGGTGTCCGCGCGACGTGGCCATTTCGCTCATGTCACAGGCAAATGGCCGTCTCCGCAAACTAGTGCGCTTTCGACGGCGATCGTGAAAACTTATAAGAATGCCGAGTTGTTCAGTGGTTTCTTGCAAAAACCGAAGCCAAAACCAAAAGTTTATGAATCATGGAATCACTTACCAAATGTTAGTACAAGTATTTTACAATATTTGTCTTTAAAATTATGAAAACAATAAATCGTAAAATATTTCTTGCTTTTACTATGTTATTTTTGTTTTCGAATATGACAGCGACTGTACTATTTTTGCAATAAATACATTGCTCCTTAACCACTAGCTGAGTTCGTCACTAATTGAATGGACAAGCAATGTAAAAATAACAAAACGATATTATATTATGTGGATTCATCGCTTAGTACGATCGTTGACTCTTGCAAGGAGTTTGTGATGTGTTTGTGCAGATCAACTAACGTAGGCTATCGTCAATAATGTCGATTGACGAATGAAATATTGCTATTATAGTTTCGGGGTTTTTATAACATACGGAAACCTCTAAGAAAATATGTTTAATTTTTATTTTGCTTGAGATGAAAGAAACGAAGATACGTTGAAAGTCAAGTGTACAAAAATTGGCCAAGGGCGAGACAGATTCGCCCATGAAGGGTTCCGTAGTAACTACGCCAAATAACTTTGTTTTTCATAGTATTTGTATGAATTATAAAGTTATATTTGCGGTTTTAGCAAATATGTTATATCTCAAAAACGGCTGACCCGATCAAACCAATTTTCCTTGAAAGTTTACTTAAGGTTTACAGCATATATTTTTGTTAGATTTTCTCCTCCATTATTATAGAAGTTAGACTTAGGGAGTTAAAGTGGTAAAATGTGTGTGGGGGGGATACACACATTATTACCACTTTGGAAGAGTATATCTTTTAAATTAAACGATTGACTTTTTCATAAAGTAAATTGTTTAATTTAAAAGATATACTCTTCGGCCATGAAATGAAAATGAAATTGAGGTTTTAAAACCTCAATTTCATTTTAAAGACCTTTCTATAAATACCACACACGCATAGGTTTCATGAAAAAAATATTTTCGGTTTCAGTTACATTAATTCAGTTACATAACCCCTTAATTATACTATTTTTTTTTTATTTTTTTCTTAAATCGGAAAGCGGTTCACAGAATACATCCTACCAAGTTTCAAGTGTATAGTCCTAATAGTTTCGGAATAAAATGGCTGTGACATACGGACGGACCACAGAACAGATAAAAGAGGTTAGAAAGGAAATAGTTCCTGATTTGTATTAGAACGCGTGTCGCCGCTTGTCTCCCACTCTTTATCTCCACTACAAGCAAGAGACCCATACGTATGCGCATTACGCACACAAATAAACTACACACACTTAGATCACGAGTTTGCAATTGATTGTCACACTAACGCAAAGACTGTGTTTGACATGCACTCACACACGCGCAAAAGCAATTTATTTCCCATATATGTTAAGGTAACCAAAAGGTCAATAATCAATATCGATAAAATTATTGTAATTCTTAAAACTTTTGATACTAAAGTTTTGCAATTTTTTGCTATAGTTTGGGAAGGGCGGGGGGAAGGGCAGGGGTAGTAATAGTGTGAAAATAAATTAAATAATACTGTCAAATTTAGGGGGCACATCCGTCACAGCCACGATATTCGACATTTTCTCTCGATTTTTGTGTTTTTTTTTGGTAATTGCAGTTCTGTTTTACGTCATTATCTTATGCAATAATATAATTTAATTAATTTCATGTGACATACCCTGTAAATTTCTATCCCATAAAAAACAATACTTGTCAAAAAACCAAGTCTCGCAACTCAGTTCTTCTACCGTAAAAAGTTGTGAGATCCATGTAATACCAAGTCGGTTATTAATTAATTCAGTCCCTACTTAAGGGACCTAAAGATTTTTAATATTGGTATGGTCACTATAAGATGTCGTTAGGTTAGATAATTACGTAACAACTTAAGACAGAAGGTCCCTTAAGTAGGGACTGAATAAATTAATAACCGACTTGGTATTACATGGATCTCACAACTTTTTACGGTAGAAGAACTGAGTTGCGAGACTTGGTGTTTTGACAAGTATTGTTTTTTATGGGATCTCATTGCTTTTTGTAGAAATTCCTACTTTTTTCCTTTCCGGTACCTTCTACTTCTTGTATACCAACAACGAATTTTCTTTGTCTTTCTCTGTCTTATGAGCTTTTCTTATTTTTGTAGGTAGTCTTCCTTTTTTTATTTTCCGGTACTACTTCTTGAACTTCAGCTAAAGTTTTTTTCAAAGCCCATTCACTCCCTGTCTCTATGAGTTTTTTTCGGAGGCTTTGATACGCACATATGAATACGCACGTACGTCTTTTGCATTACTTAGTAATAATTAATGCCGCACTCGTCAAACGTCTCGGTTAAAGTTAATCCATAAGTAAGTAATTATGCAATTTCGGGCAATTTACTCTACTTAATACTCCCAATACTCTTAATACTTCTTGCTTTTTTATTCCGTTGACCATTTAACAAGTTACCTTTGAACATAATTATTATATCTAGGTACCTATCTATACTGGAAGACACGGTGGAGCATATGGTCGAGGTGTGCCCTGCATGGGTGGAGCACCGTCGTATCCTCGTAGAGGCGATCGGCGGTGGCGACCACTCGCGCCCTGCTCTGGTTTAGACCATGGTGCGAAGCGAGAGGGAATGGGATGCAGTCACCTCCTGCTGCGAAGCAGTCATGCTAGCGAAGGAAGAGGCCGAACCTGCGAGGGAGAGGCAACTCTCTTCCTCGCGCCCCAGCCGCCGGGGGAGACGCCCCGGGCGTCGTGGATCGCGAGTCGATTTCGGGCCACCGTAGGCGCGGGCCTGCAGGTGGCCAGTAAGGGTCGCTCACCGTCCGGTAAGGACCAGGCCCGGGTCGGCAGCGCGTCGTGTTCCATGCGCGCCTCAAAAAGCTGTCAATACCAGTGACGGGACCTCATAGGGCCATTGTTTGTCGGGGTTTGCGGGAAAGTTCCGTCGAGATACCGCGGCCCCGGAACTTTAGGGCAGCCGAAGGAAAAGGGTGGGTTTTTAGTCAGTACAATTCTGACACACCCGAGCGGAAGAAGTCATTCGATGACATTTTTCACCAAAAAGAAAGTACCCATCTACATCTATTATTTCATTATATTATACAGGTACACTGATTAATTAACTGCAAATGTAACTTTGTAATAATTTGTAATATATTTATATGGGATTACAAAGTTATTTATGCAGTTGATGTATCTTGAAAACTGGACTGAAATTGAAAAATATTAAAGTTTTTCCTTGATTCATATACTAAACACTAATTGTATTCTAAATTTGAAGCTTCTATGTCTGCTAGAAGTGCCATAGACTTTTGATGATCGGTCAGTCAGTGAGTGACAAAATTAAGAAATTTGACTCGTTATAATTCTTAAACTACTGGTTCAAATTGAATGAAATTTGAAATATACCGTGTTTATAAAATGCCTGTTTGGTTACTGAAAATTCAGGCTTCTAGTTTTATCCATAACGAAGTTATAGGAGTCGAAAATGGCCTAAATTGCTTCGAGAAAAGAATGGTACGGCCGTGCCGCTTTTTTGCTCGACTTGGTGGGGGCACTGCCGTGCCCCCAGATATGCTATATACCAAAAATACAAAATACCGCCCGTGCGAACTTGGGCTGTGTGTTCTCGCGATAAACGTTATTCGCGCCATAGAAAGCCATCAGTTAAAGCTATTACGTAAAATAAATTACACAAGTAAAAAGTACAACAATCTTTTAATAATGAACAATAATTTAAACTAATTTCAATGCAGATTTAATAATAATATCCGCAAAAATTATTCAGGTTTTGATGTCATTTAAGTAATGTTTAGTCTTTAAGTCAAAAGTGAATAAGTTACATCTAGGCAAGCGTGTTCCATCTTCGACCAAACCATCATCAGGTGAGATGGTGGTCAAACGCGAGCCTATTATCAATAAAAATAAACAGTAAAGTTTTATAGAATACTAGTACTCACGCGGGACTTTGCTCCCGTGGATTCTATCAGGGTAAAAACATAACTCTCCTTTTTTGCAGTCGCGTAAAAAGTAGCCTATAACCTTCCTCAAGCTTCAAGCTACTTCTATACCAAGTTGCATCCAAATCCACCCAGTACTTTCGAAGATTAGCGTGTTCTAGCAAACAAACAAACAAACAAACTTTTCCGCTTTATAATATTAGTATAGATTAGTATAGATAAATTACACACTACTTACTGCAATATTTTTTGCCATTCGGCTACGGAACCCTAAAAAGAATAAACAATTTATTTTACGCCCGCAGCATGCGTACGTAAGGAGTTCCGACGTCCCCATCGCTACAATAGTTTATTTTTCAATCTTTCAACCATTCTAACCTGGTTCGAAGATCGATGTAAAATAATGTTATTTACTTATTTTGATTATTTTACAACGTAGTAGAGAAATGCGTAACCAATGTTCATAAAGTAAGTTACATAAATTTTAGGTTAATAATCGGTGGTGTTTTTGGCTTTGAATTATTGTATGTTATGCCTTATTCTCGTGCTGTTTCTTTATTCTTTTTTATGATTTTTGTATTTTACTTCCGTTAAAGCTTCAGTGTGCACGAGTGCGTATCTATTGATTTTATTGAACTGCATGGGTAGAAGTTGCCCCGTCCAGCGACTAACTGAAGACACATGGTTCCGATATAATTTCGTCTGCTGGCCATATCTCCATGTTTATTATATCTATGCTACATACATAAGAAAATATTATTTACAAATTAAGAAATAAAGACAATAAGTATACTAGACAATATATAAGTACAATAGACAATAGACATTTCTATTTAAATAAACTATGAATTTTGTTGGTCACGGAATGTATCTATTAGACGACAATGTAAATAAATGTCTATGTCTGAGAAAGTTGTGTTGAAATTTTTTGCAATTCGACGCAAAGCCGAGCAGCTCTGATGATGACGCAGTCAGTGATTAGATAATGTACGGATCTTAATTTCTCTTCTATCTGTTGCTATCTCTGCATGTCTACAAACAGTGTTATCACGTCTCCTATCTGGCTGCATGCGACATTTATGATGTCACTTGCAAGTCCTACGTACATACGTATTTAGTGTTTGTCAGCGCCTGTGGAACTATCACCATGCAAATGTAACAGAATTATATGATGACGCCTGTAGATACTTTTTGTCGTTTCATATTTTTTTAAAGATACACATGACATCTCCAAAAGAAAAAATATAAATACAGACAAAAGAGCACAAAGGTGCTGCTTATTTCCTAAGCTTGGTGTTATAGTTATTCGGAGAAAACAATTTGGTTTTGCAATTCACTTATACAACATGTATCGTAATTAATGCACACCCTCAAACACCCCAATTAGAAAAGTAAGTTATTATCATAATACATACTCTGAATTTTTAGTTTTACTTGTTTAAACAGTGTTTTTTACGACTTTAAATTCCTTTAAATGAGTTTAATTTTTCTGTAATGTTTACTGAATGACGGAATTTATATAAATCTGCATTTAAAAAGTCACTACTTTAATTTACGGTCCGTAAATATTTTTTTTTATTAACAGCGAAAGTGTAATTTGTAATTTACGTAGATTTAATTGTTTTGAGAAAAAATATTGTCGATATTAAAAACGATAAAAATCAATTCAGTAAACGATTCTGAACAAACTAATTTCAGGATGTGCATTAATTATGTTACATGTTGTATACACATTTAGGTGGCTATTGAATGCATAACTGTCTACTGTGTGTGTCTTTATTTTGAATTTCTTATTATTAAAAATTGGCCAAGTGCGAGTCATACTCGCCCATGAAGGGTTCCGTAGTAACTATAATAAATATAATTTAATACATTTAATTGCAAAAAAAACTTAAAAATTTCTTAAAGCTAGTTTATTTGCAATTTTTATAACTACGCTAAATAACTTTGTTTTTCATAGTGTTTGTATGAATTACAAAGTTATATTTGCGGTTTTAGAAAATATGCTGTATCTGAAATATAATATCAAAAACTGCTGACCCGATTTCGTTCAAACCAATTTTGGTTGAAAGTTTACATTAACATCTACAGACATATTTTTTAGATTTTTCACTCCATTATTATAGAAGTTAGAGGGGGAGGACACACATTTTACCACTTTGGAAGCTTATATCTTTTAAACGATTGACTTTATGAAAAAGTGGTTTTAGAAACCCTTATATCATTTTTAAAGACCTGTCTATAGATACCACACATGCATAGGTTTCATGAAAAAAAATATTTTCAGTTCTAGTTCCATGTATGGGGACCCCCCCTTAATTTTAAATATTCTTTTATTTTTTTCTTAAAATGGGAAAGCGGTTCACAGAATACATCTACCTATTAAGTTTCACATGTATAGTCTTAATAGTTTCGGAATAAAATGGCTGTGACATGTCCGTATGTCACAGCCGGACAGACAGACAGACAGACGGACAGACATATCGAAACTATAAGGGTTCCGTATTTTGCCATTCGGCTACGGAACCCTAAAAAGGTATAAAAGTTGAGATAATACATGGAGAGGTCTTCCGTCTGGGGTCTTTAAATCAAGAATTGAGGCTGGCTACTAGGCAAACGTGTTCCTTGTATACATACATATAAATATAATTGAAGTGTCTATTTTTTATTATTAGTGCTTAAAGTTATTCACACGATACTAAAACACGAACAAACATTTCTTTGTAAATTTTTATGTGTTTGTCTGACTTTCTATTTGTCCAAACTAATCACTGGAAGATAGAGTAGGTCATAAGACAATATATAGGCTATCCTTTTTTATCCCTAAACAAATACGGAATTGGGATTTACACGGGAAAAACTGCGAAGGTAATATTATCTTCGTAATTTGCGAATTCGTCCGTGTGGATGTCGATCCATCCATGACCGATCATAAGTCGCAGGCGTAGTTAGTCTCCGGCCCTGGTTCAATCCATTGTCCGGAGCGACGAGGCTTGGGAAGCAGTCACCTCTTTCTGCGAAGCAGTTATGCAAGCAAAGAAGGTGGCGGGACGCGCGATGGAGAAGCGGGTCTCAAGGCCTTCACAGCCCTTGCGCCCCAGCCACCGCAGGAGAAGCTCCGGGCGTCCGGACTCCCAGTCACCGTAGTGCGTGGGCCTGCGGGCTGCGAGCAATGGGTAGCTCGCCGCCCAACTGAAACCAGGCCCGTGTAGACGGCGCGTCGTGTTCCACGCGCGCCTCAAAGAGCGTCGGCATAATTGTCGGGGCACACAAGGAGGCCGTTGCCTGTTGTTGCGGAATTGTTCGAAAGAGTTACCGCGGCCTCGGAACACAAAGAGCATATGAAGGAACACGGATGGGTTTTAGTCAGTAAAAGTCTCGACACCCTCCCGCGTCGCCCACCCGATCTGGTCGAAGCGGGAGGGTGTCTAAGATGATGATTGATCATTGGATGATTTCACACCCTTAAAAAAACGTCATACCTAGTTAGTCAACAATAATCCCTCTAATACCTACTGATATTATTAATGCGAAAGTAACTCTGTCCATCTGTCTATCTGCTACGCTTTAACGTTTAAACTAATCAACCTATCTGAATGAAATTAGGTACGGATATAGAGTTGACCTTAGGAATGGACATAGGGTACTTTTTATCCCGGAAAAACATCATACTCCCGCGGGATAACGCCGTGTAGTCCACGCGGGTGAAGCCGTGGACGGAAGACTAGTATTCTATACAATCTATAACTACTTAAAGCACATGCGGAAGTAACTAACTACATATTATAAATTTCAGAAGCCGTGTCTTATTTTCTGTCTGTGTATTGAACCCCTCGACCGATCATCCGACTACAATATTGGCAAACTTGTGACTCTATATGCATATCTCTTGAAAGTTTGCATCGACCCCTCACTGACAGTAGATATTGTTTACAAAAATAGCATTATTCATATCATTGTATCGAACTCGATGCTCAAACATAACATATCGTTAAAGTTATAATTATATTAATAACAAAATATTTATATATTAATAACTATGAATGAAAGAAACAGATAAGAAATATTTATCAACCAATCAATTTATTTGTGCTTACAGGTTTAAATATTATTATAAATGTATCTCTGTGTCCGGCCACAGTCAGTAGCAAACAAATTCATAACATCTGATTTATATTACAATCATCAAAATAATTACATTCAGTAATTAGTCTAAGAAGTATTGGCATCAGTACATCAGGCACACACATACAAAAATACAAATAAATGAACAGTAAAAACTAAAAAGACAGTAAGTATGTACAGTGCGTTTCAACTACTGTTAGGAAAATCTTAGCGCCATATTGTGACGCCTTAGCTGTCAAATCGAACCATTTAGGTAGAGTGAACAAAACAATGATGAATTAAATTATTTATTTATAAATATTGAGCGACACAAGACTAGTCCCCTTTCTATATTTTGGTGGTTAAACGCGAGCCTGTCATCAAAAATAAAACAAAATAAAATTTTAATAATTTTGACAAGACTTCTGGGCTTTTCTGCCATGCATTCTCTTTACTTTCGTGCGTATTGGTGCCAACAATGTAAATAAGAGAGAAAAGTATGTTTAAAAAATAGTAATTATGACTTTAAATAATTCAATATTATATAATACGGTTAAACAAAGTGAAATAAACCGTTTATTTTTCACCAATAAGTTTTCTTTGCAAACCGTACTTTTTGAGTGTCATTTGACAGATAAAGTTCATTGAAATTCCTAATAGCATTTGAAATGCATAGTACCTACGTGTCTCACGACTGCGCCAAGAAAGTCCAATTCAGTATTAATGGACAGATAATACTGGCCTTCCAAAGAACCTTTTAGGGAAAAGTCACTGAACAACCGTTTCAAATAAAATAAATATATTACTTATTAAGTCTTAACGTAATATAACACCAACGTTGTACACTTAGTTCGAAATAAACCCTTTGAATATACGAGTTAAATAATATAGACACATAAAATATAATTTGTTAGGTAATAACTTCGATCAACAAGTTGTTATTGTTGATCGAAGGGTAATAAGGAAGAAAGTACAAAACTAATGTAAACCTTGAAATATTAAAATATTTGATATTGAAATATTTCTATGATCGACATTCATATTGAAAAACTTCTACACAAAAGGTAACATTAACTTGATTTACGCCAAGGAAAAATATATATACTGTGGAATAAACATTCAAATAAAGAAAAATAAGTGCGTAATGAAGCAAAAAAACAAAAATGTTTAAACAGGGTCTCTGTTTAAACATTTTTACAAACACAAAGCAGCATAATAAGTCTCCATCGAGGAGAATATTTATTTATACGATGAAAATGAATATAATGAATATTATTTATTTTTCTGCCACAATGAGCTCAAGGACTTTGCTAAACATTTTCTACTTAAAACAGTTTTTCAGCCATGTAAAATGGAACAATCTGTGAATCGGAATGAATGTCTCTTCAATCTAGAAGGTTTGTTAATTCCGTATATTTCAATGTCAGTCGAGTTGTTGACGGTTTTTGTATATTTGAATATATTAATCGTTTACATAGATGAGCGTATTGGTCATGTGTGACGTGCGCATGGGGAAGCGAGGCGTTGGCGAACACTGCTCTGGGATATACAGGTCAAGTTATTCATTATGACGGGCTTGCGGATCTTGGGTACCTATAGCTTCACTGCCTCACCCAATGCTCTATCTATGGTAGCGATAATTATTTTGATTAATTTGATTAAGGATCTTTATTTTGCAAATTGTTTATTAAAACTAAATGTGGCCGGAGTTTTCTAACTGTACTACCCTGAGAAGAAACACGGACACAAACTGAGAGGTCAGTTTTTTGAAGTCCATACAATATGTTCTGGTCAAATTATATAGGAACCTTGTAGGTAGTATGACTAGTATTTAAATTGTGATCCAGTGATAACAAGCACGACTTCCTAGTTTGTAGGTCAGAGGTTCAAACCTAGTCAGGCTCATTACGTTGTGTAATTTTTATAACTTAAAATTAAAACAATACATTGCAGACTGAGAAATTAAAATGAAATTACAAGTCGGGAAATTAGCATGTCCATGTGTTTTTTTTCGGGTGAGAAAATCATCGAATGACTTCTACCGCTCTGGGTTAAGTGGAAGGGAGTGTCAGACTTCTACTGATTAAAAACCCACCCTGTCCCTTCAGCTGCCCGTAAGTTCCGGGGCCGCGGTATCTAGTTAGTACATTTCCGCAACCCCGGCGGGCAATGGCCTTATGAGGTCCCGTCACTAATGCTGACAGCTCCTTGAGGCGGGCGTGGAACACGATGCGCCGCCGACTCGGGACTGCTCCTTACCGGACGCTGAGCTACCCCTGCTCACCGTCCGTAAGCCCGTGACAACTAGCATGTCATAGGACCGAAACACTGCATATATGCAAGTGTCAAGTCAACCAACAAACCCGCACCGAGTCCACGAGGTAGTAAAAGGTCTTTTCCGACTCATAGAGAGCAGGCTTCTGTCTTAGTATTAATAATTAATACGGTCGCGTATAGCATCCTTGATGCGGCGAGTGCGCGATAGCTCTAACAGCCTGATAGCTGTCGTCGCCGACAGGATGAATAGTCCAATAATGTGGCACTGGATGACGACTCACAGAGCGTCATTCACATACATTAAATAATTACTTTTTTAAGTGTATTTTATAATATTTCTTCTAATTTGTCTTGTCATTATTGTATTTTATATTTATTTTGTGTGTTTATTTTTTTGTTTATGTGTAAATGTGTCTCCATATGGACTTTGGTCTGAAAATAAAGTATTTTATTATTATTATTATTATTAGCAGTGAAAACGTTATAGGCCGATTGTAATGATAAATGAAACCAATAATCTGGTGATAATAAAGTTCGTACTATCTCACTGTTACCTGTAGTCCACACACGTTTTGGGAATACTTTCATTGTGCGTACGGCTATGGAGTGGAATTCCCTGCCGGAGTCTGTGATTCCTGATCGCTATAGTATAGCCTGGGAGTGATTAAGTCAAGAGTGAATAGGTTACTTCTAGGCAAGCGTGCTCCATCTTCGACCACATCATCACTTACCATCAGGTGAGATGGTGGTCAAACGCGAGCATATTATCGATAAAAAAAGTATGTTGCGCTAAATTTGAGCCTCCGCAGTTAACTTTAAGATTGATAGCGATGACTAACTTACATACAGTATGTTAACTAACAGAGGGCGTTCCCGTTAACCCGCAATAGTATAGCATCCATACATGCTATTTTTTATCGTGGTAAAATTATCAAATAAGTCCTCCCGCCCCGGGCAGGGCGGGAGGGACTGTCAGACTTTTACTGACTAAAATCCACGGTGTTGTGTAGGTCTCCGCCTATCGCCGCCGTGAGGACACGTCGGTGCTCTGCCCAAGCGGGGCAGTCTTGCACCGTATGCTCTACTGTGTCCTCAGGGCGGCCCTCGCAGTGGTGACACCCAGGCGTTTCTTCCTTCCCCATCAGACACAGGTACCTCCCGAAACTTCCGTGTCCGGGGAGGACCTGTGTCATGCGGTAGGTCAGGACGCCGTGACGCCGACCTAGCCACTCCTCAAAGAGGGGTCTTACCGCCGCAATTGCGGCATGCCCGATCCATACATGCTAAAAAATTCGAAAACAAAATGTTTTGATTTTTTTAATATTAAAATATTCATTAAAAATGTTAAATCGATACGTAAATGAAACACTCTGTACACGCGTACTTGAAGGACGGCAACGTCGCAATTTATTTATGAATGACGGGCCGCGTGTGCGGTGATCTAATAGATGTGCTTATTACTATTGCGGGTTAACGGGAACGCCCTCTGTTAGTTAACATACTGTATATCCCGGGTCGTGTTCACGCAAGACTTATAATATTATTGTGTGTGATTTGTGATCCTTGATACACCAGCTGTGACAGAAGATGCCTTCTGGCTTAAAGTAACCAAAAACATCTCATAAAAGCGCGGGGAAATTGCTATAAATTGTGACTTGTGCCTATTTATTTCGTACGCTCTCGTTTAGCCCAGCAGGTTAACGAGTTTAATCGCTTGATAACGAGGGAAGGGATCGAGTGGCAGTGCCGGGATTAACCCCATTCAAGGATATCCGTTGTGAATACCATAACAGCTGAGTCTAGTAGCTCTGTGTTGGGTCGGGTGAAGGCTCTTATAAAAATGAATGTAACACCTATGAATAAAGATATAACGATCATGTGAGGAATGATTTAAAAGAAAAAAGGGTAAAATGCTGTGAGGTCTGACTGGGGAGAATGGAAGATGAATATCTAAGAGAAATTAAAGTACCACCTCCTACTGAGGACCTGTTGTATGCACTAGTAACTGAAAAAATATTAATTTAAACAACATTCTATCTGGTTTTAGCCAGGTTTCACAAAAAACATAAGATATTTATATCATATTTATCTATTAACATTTCCTCATCTAATATTTTGACGAAGAAACGATTTATATTCTGATGATATAGTAAAATTGTGTTATTATACCTCTCCTTTGTCACATCTAAGGGTTTAAACAATTAATTACAGTATTATTAGATACCCTAGATAATACTGAATAGTCACTTAACCTAGGATCAGTTAAATTATCAATAACCGAGTGTAAATTACACGATACCCATATCGAATGTTTGAGAAAATCTTGCATCCGCCATCTTGGATTTTAAAATAAATTAATGATATGAGAGAATTAAAAAAAAAACTATACTTTCGCCGTTATGTTTATTAAAAACTCTCGGTAGTCGGTGTTATTGGTTTTGTATTTTAATTTTTTTTGACACCGCCTTCCGAAATTAAAGTTATTTTTGGCTTTGTAATGTTTTGATATAGAAATCGGTTTTATTTTTTGCTAAAAAGTTTGATTTTACGCTTTTTAGTGGGTCGGTTTGTAATTTATCTAGTTACAAAAGCCAAAATGTGAACTACTTATCACCTTGTACAAAATATTGCTTTTCCCGATGCATAGCCGTTAACTTTTGAGGAGTACTCCTGGTACTTCACCATCAGCTCTACATCACCATATGCATTGTCTGTATAATAAAGAGTCCTCATTTAATTATGTTATGGTGTACAGACTCCAGCACATGAAGCTACCCGAAACTGTCAAATTTTCCCAATCAACCTTGAACCTAATTTCTTTAACAATAAAGTTGAAAATCCATTAAATAAATTTGACAGTTTGTTGTAGCTTGATGTGCTGGCGTCTGTATAATAAAGAGTATGTCTATCTATCTATCTATCTACGTGTAGCGACTGCCTATCTGACCTCCAGTCATGTAGTTGGGTAACACGATACCCCACGGCCAGAATAATTGCAAAAAAATATAGAATTACATATTTATTCAATATATTCAAATTTGACAGATTTTCTTTATTGTTTAATTTTAGTATTCATTTATTATGCTTTAGTTTCCTTCATTAGTGAAGTCTAATGTTGTTGTTTGTCAAGTTTATTTTAATATCTGATCCACAGCCGCACAGTGTTTCTCTACAAATAATAAACAACCTCATAAGTCACAGATACCAGTTTACAAAAATATTAATCTGAAATTTTTAATCAAAACATAATATCTATTTTGCCCTTTATTTACACCTATTTAATTCTCGATTGTGTTATTTATGTTTAGATAATAAAACTGCGGCTTGGGCCCGATTTTTTTGTCATATTATAGATATTATAGAACAAAGCATGTTTTTACTTCGGTGTGCAATTTGAAACAAAGAAAATAGTTAAGGGCGGGCTCCCTTTGTTTGCATTTTTTGGCAAAGTATTAAAACCACAAACATAATAATACTCTTTGTTATCACTCTTTTAACTAGGTCAGTAGGTCGGCAAAGGAATGCCTTCTGTTATTCCTAATTGAAAAAAAAAAAATTATAACGCTTTTTTTGTGAATTTGAGAACAGTGTAGACTCTTAGATCCGTTTTTTAGGGTTCCGTAGCCGAAAGGCAAAAACGGAACCCTTATAGTTTCGACATGTCTGTCCGTCTGTCTGTCTGTCCGTCCGTCCGAATGTCACAGCCACTTTATTCCGAAACTATTAGGACTATTCATGCAAAACTTGGTAGGTAGATGTATTCTGTGAACTGCTTTCCGATTTTAAGAGAAAATTAAAAAAAAATATTTAACATAAAGGGGGCTCCCCATACATGGAACTGAAACTGAAAATATTTTTTTTTCATGAATCCTATACGTGTGTGGTATCTATAGACAGGTCTTTAAAAATAACATTATCGTTTCTAAAATGACTTTTTCATAAAGTTAATCGTTTAAGAGATATACGCTTCCAAAGTGGTAAAATGTGTGTCCCCCTCTAACTTCTATAATAATGAAATGAAAAATCTAAAAAAAAAACATATGTTGTAGATCTTAATGTAAACTTTCAACCAAAATTGAACGAGATCGAGTCAGCAGTTTTTAAGATACAGTATATTTTTGAAAACCGCAAATATAACTTTGTAATTCATACAAATACTATGAAAAACAAAGTTATTTGGCGTAGTTATAAAAATTGTAAATAAGCTGGTTTTAAGAAATTTGTAAGGTTTTTTGTTATTTTTTTTTTTTCAAATAAATTTATTAAGTATGTTATATTTATTATAGTTACTACGAAACCCTTCATGGGCGAGTCCGACTCGCACTTGGCCAATTTTTTTTATTTTTTTTTTATTGTTTTAATAAATATAAATATAATAATTGTTTTTGTGTTCAATTAACACAGCACAAAACAGGGTAGGCGAACCTTTATGTATCAATGTGCCATTTCTAAAGAAATGTTTATTGAGATCATAGACGTGCTGTCAAATAATTTTAACTATGTGACCATGGGAACATGACAATAACAGTATCAACTAAATAATAAAAAATAAAAAATAAAACTATTTACTACAAAAAAGGATCATTTTGCAATATTTCTCTTCAAATACTCAGTAGCGTATGGTCACTCACGTTCGCTCGTCATAAAATACCAACTTCAGACTTTTTTCTTGGTGCATAATGAATTTCATGATCGGTGACGTGCCCAAAATATTATATCGCGTGCCATCAGTGGCACGCGTGTCATTGGTTCGCCATCCCTGGTCTCTGCTGTCTTCATTGTAAAAATTAATGATATTGAAAAGAGTAACTGGAGTTTCTTGCCGGTTCTTTTACATAGGAAACGACCAATTTCAAACCGTGGCCTAGCTACTGAAGTTCTGACGTTTTCTAAGTCTCCATGTAGGCCTTTTTTAAATATTTTGAGATTGAGTTTGCGAGTAATCCGCGACCTTGGAGTATTCTTGCTTTCGGACAAATTACATTGAAAAAATTTTGATCAAGTTCTCATTTGTGTAAAACAGAGTAGTTCGTTTTTATTAGAGCAGAGTAGGTACGGAACTCTCGGTCAGCTAATCCGACTTGCACTTGGCGTTGCAGTATATTACGGAACCCTACGTTGTGCGTGACCCGACATGCCCTTGGCCGGTTTTTTTTTTATATATCTACGTAGATAGGTTTTCAGTTTATACTAACAAGAATAATGAATACGAAAATAAAATATATGATTATTAATAACATGAAGAAGGATTTCCGTTAAGTAGTATGCATTGATTTAAATAGTAAAGATACGGTCATCAGAACATTTGACGGACGCGGTCGCCCTACAAAACACACTAGCGCCATCTATGATAACTAAGATGTTAATCGGCGTGGTCTGCTCCTAGACGTAGCCTTGAAGAGCGGGGTGTGGTATTTTTCGAGGTACAAAGAAATAAAACAAAACCTTTTAGTTTCTGAACTTTATATTTGTTATACATAAAAAACCATTTTAATTTGCTTTTAATAAACAATAATAATTAATTTTGTACATAATTTAATCTTATAGTAATATTATTAAGTCTTTTTATTTCATCGGCTGCAACGCGCGCCGCTGCAAAGTTATGTCGCACTTTTACGCGGCTTCGCGTTGTCTATGCTAAAGGTTGAGACAAACAAGAAAGAAAATTGTTTTAAATAATGTTAGAAGTTGATTTAATGACATATTTTTAACTTACCGGTGATATGAAATGTTATATTTTTTTTTATTGTGCTTTACGTCGTAGTTCACGCAATCCTTCACGACACAATTGGGCATTTTTGCTTGTAAAAGTGACGACCCCTCCCGAAGATAGCCGATCGCGTTCTAGTTCACTTCGATAAAGGTTAGACCACTTTGGGACCAAGTTCGAGGCGTCATTATAACATGCGATCCGCCCAGTCCTTACGAAGTAATATATATGTCAATGGTAGTATGAGATATTTTTAGATCAGATAACAGGTTTCTAATTTTATTCTGAATATCTAAGTTATGTGATACACAAACATTACTAGCTGTATATTGAAGACAGATGCAATCATATGATAGCATAGATGATGCAATAGAAATTGGAAATTTGTAGATTGTTAGTCTACAAATTTCCTTTGTAGGGTTCCGTAGCCGAATAACAAAAACGGAACCCTTATAGTTTCGTCATAGTATCTATAGACAGGTCTCTAAAAATGACATTGAAGTTTCTGAAACCACTTTTTTTACAATCAATCGTTTAAAAGATATACACTTCCAAAGTGGTAAAATGTGTCGTCCTCGTCTTCGTCGTCGTCGTCCCGCCTTTCTAGATTAGAAGTTAGCACTTCATTATATAGATATAATGAAGTGAAAAATCTAAAAAACATATAAGCTGTAGATATTAATTAAAACTTTCAACGAAAATTGGTATGAACGAGATCGAGTCAGCAGTTAAAAAAAAAAAAGATATTTGTAATACATTAATGGGTACTAAATTTAAATGTGAACTAGTAGTACTTATAATATTCAACAAATCTGTGGGTGTGGTTCTGCTCTCCTAGGTAAGCTGCGATACAGCCTGTTAGAAGAAGCAGTTCCCGCCCCATTATTGAATATAATTGGTTTTCTAGCAATTAAATTAAGGATTAATATCTATTTATCTTTTAATATATTTTACAATTAATAAAATAAAAACCTTAATCCTAATTTGTATAAGTGTCTTAAATGTATGTGTGTGTTGTGTATTCGTGCGTGTTATTATGTGTGTAGTGTATGTTTATGTATGTGGTATGTAATGCATGTATTGTGAATAGTTATGCGGTAGGAGTGTATGAAGAGTACAGCAACAATACTAACAATTTACATTTTAAACAACGCTAAATTTTTATTTTATGTAGTTACGAACTTGACATAAATGGTACATAACTTAGGTAAGTAGTTAATCAAAAAATAATTTCGCATTGGCTTATATGGGTTCAACGTCAGAAACTGCACCGGCAACAAAATACACGTTTATGTTTTTTTATTTTTATTTTTATTGATAATAGGTTCGTGTTTGATCACCATCTCACCTGATGGTAAGTGATGATGTGGTCGAAGATGGAGCACGCTTAGCTAAAAGTAACCTATTCACTCTTGATTATTTTTTTAAACTTAATTTATATGTATATTATATTTACACGTTATTATGTTTTGAATCTATTTTAATGCTTCTACCTATTAAACGATAAACATATTAAATAAACGAGCTAATTCATGGTAGTAGAAAAAGTTTGTAAGTGCACTACAAACTTCTCTGAATTTGTCTTAAAATGTCGTAGCTTTAAAACCTTTGCACGATTGTCAAAATCACTTCGCACCGATCGATGCTTCATTTGGAGAATAAAACTCTCATATACCCATATATTTTTCACCAAGAAAAAAAAGTACCCATCTACATCTATTATTTCATTATATTATACAGGTACACTGATTAATTAACTGCAAATGTAACTTTGTAATCCTATATATTTATATGGGATTACAAAGTTATTTATGCAGTTGATGTATCTAGAAAACTGGACCGAAATTGAAAAATATTATAGTTTTTCCTTGATTCATATACTAAACACTAATTGTATTCTAAATTTGAAGCTTCTATGTCTGCTAGAAGTGCCATAGACTTTTGATGATCGGTCAGTCAGTGAGTGACAAAATTTACAAAATTAAGGAACTTTGACTCGTTATAATTCTTAAACTACTGGTTCAAATTGAATGAAATTTAAAATATACCGTGTTTATTGTTTTCACTGTATCGTATCCAATTATTAATCTGTGAACAGCGTTGTGGGCTGCAATATTGTTTATAGTGTTTTGTGTATTTATTGTCTCTATGTTTTATATTGTGGCTGTTTGTTGTTCCTCTTGAATAAAATAAAATAAAATTTCTCGTCCCGTAAGTTATATTTTGTGATAACTCATAAGATATTCAGTTTATTGATAAAGTGTAAAAAGCAATTTGGATCTACATTCAATGCTCAACGTATCTAACGTATTTAATTGGATAAGAAATAATACTGCACTGTAACAAATAGCTTCGTAAATAACCCATAATTTTATTGTAATTTGTAAAAGAAAAAATATGGTTATCGTGGGTTATCTTTGGGAGATAGACATATGCCATCGCGGACTTTTTTGTAGATCTATAAAAGAGGAACAATCCCACCATACATTATTTTGATATAACTCAAAAGTAGCGTTTTCGAAAAATAATAAAAAATTGGCTTTCCGGCTTGTTGAACTAATATCGTCGTATTTCATCCAATTGTTATTTACATACATCTCAAACCTTCCGCAGGAATCACTCTATCTAAAAAAAAAAACTCTTTTTCTTCCGTGTGATGGTCCTGGAAGTTTTAGGTTCTGGCTATCGTGGGAATCGAATCGTAATCGTATCGAAATCTGATTTTACGTATGAGTCTACATAGATTCATAGACACGACCCGAAAATGTATATTAAATAATGAATTAGAGACCTGGCCTACATCAAGCCTTAATAAATTACTAACTCATGGAACAATCTGTACATCCATATTTACAACCGCATTTTTTTTTTTATTGAAAATAGGTTCGCGTTTGACCACTATCTCACCTGATGGTAAGTGAAGATGTGATCGAAGATGGAGCACGCTTACCTAAAAGTAACCTATTCACTCTGGACTTAAAGACTCCTAGGTTGTAGCTTTCGGGAAACACGAACTCCGGCAGGGAATTCCACTCCTTAGCCGTACGCACAATGAAGGTATTCCCAAAACGTTTTGTGCGTATGGGTGGGATGTCCACCATGTAACAATGGCGCTTCGCCGTTTGTCTCGTAGTCCGATGGTGGAACGGGCTTGGCGGAATTAGATTGTGTATTTCCATCGCACACTCCCCGAAATTTAACCGATAGAAAACCTATAGACTTGCAACTCGTCGTCGGTGTTCAAGGCTCTGGAGCTTTGACTCAACCAGTGCACTCAATCTCAAGACTCAATCTGTTCAGTAGCTCTTGAGTTTATCGCGAACAGACAGACAGAATGACACGACGAGAGGCATACTGTATGGGTAACAACGTTCCACATTATTCAATTGTAAGCTCTTATCCTAACTCCTTACCAAAAAAAAAGTTTGCTCTCATTGTTTAAAAATACCTAAATTTTTTATTTACATTAGAACACAGATTGGCACATAATATTATTATGCTTTCATATAAACTGAGGTGTGTCATAATAAGTAGCTCTGCTATTATAAATCGTAAGATATTGTAATGTAAGCACTGATTATGGACATTCTGGAACATAGCGAGCTTGCTTACCATGGCGCAATAATCAGATATTCCTGTATGAATACATTAGTAGGTGTTGTTGTGAACGATGCGACGCGCACACGGCTTCGGAACACATCACAGTTTCTGCCGTACTGGCGGCGGCGTTGCGCTTTCAAGACGTCGTATGTGTAAAAATCACTTCTAAGAGAAAATCCGCAGAAACGTACTGGAAAATGTAATGAATCAACGAACCATACAGGTGACAACCTATTTTAAGGTTTTATTTACCTTATTTATTTCAGTTTAACCACGAAACAACATAAAAAAAACACATTAGAAAAAATATAAAAGTTAAAAAAAATATAACTGCCAGTGCCAGTTTTTATAAGCAAGCTACATTGGAGATCATGGAGTTGATGTTTATATATAAATTATACATAAAAAGAAATGTTAATTGTCACAAATTTACTTTCGCAAGGTATACGCACACTGACTACTAGATACTGATTTACAAACTAAGCTAACTTGTACATATACAGGGTTAATTGCGAAGCAAAAGAAAGTGATCTATCGCTTTCTTTTGCTTCGCATAAACAAAATGTAGGGCGTTCAATTTAAATATTTTTATTTTTGTATGAAAATCTGGTGAACTAAAATATGACGAATTTTTAAATGTCATAGAACAAAAGTTGTTGATTAGAATGTTAGTAACATAGTCCTGAGAGGTTTTCGGTGTTTTACAAGTAACCCTGTATATTGGAAACGAGATCGTATTCAAAAACTTTCGGGTATATGAGAGTTTTATTCTCCAAATGAAGCATCGATCGGTGCGAAGTGATTTTGACAATCGTGCAAAGGTTTTAAAGCTACGACATTTTAAGACAAATTCAGAGAAGTTTGTAGTGCACTTACAAACTTTTTCTGCTACCATGAATTAGCTCGTTTATTTAATATGTTTATCGTTTAATAGGTAGAAGCATTAAAATAGATTCAAAACATAATAACGTGTATTTACACTATTTTAATGCTTCTTTAAAGTTTCTTCTTTAAGTTCTTTAAGAGTTCCGTACCTACTATGCTCTAATAAAAACGAACTACTCTGTTTTACACAAATGAGAACTTGATCAAAATTTTTTCAATGTAATTTGTCCGCAAGCAAGAATACTCCAAGCTCGCCCATTACTCGCAAACTCAAACTCAAAATATTTAAAAAAGGCCTACATGGAGACTTAGAAAACGTCAGAACTTCAGTAGCTAGGCCACGGTTTGAAATTGGTCGTTTCCTATGTAAAAGAACCGGCAAGAAACTCCAGTTACTCTTTTCAATATCATTAATTTTTACAATGAAGACAGCAGAGAGTCTCTGCTAAAGACCAATTAACACAGCACAATGTAGGTAATAACAATAAAAAATTTAAAAAACGGATCTAAGAGTCTACAATGTTCTCAAATTCACAAAAAAAGCGCTATTTTTTTTTTTTTTTCAATTAGGAATAACAGAAGGCATTCCTTTGCCGACCTACTGACCTAGTTAAAAGAGTGATAACAAAGAGTATTATTATGTTTGTGGTTTTAATACTTTGCCAAAAAATGCAAACAAAGGGAGCCCGCCCTTAACTATTTTCTTTGTTTCAAATTGCACACCGAAGTAAAAACATTCTTTGTTCTATAATATCTATAATATGACAAAAAAAATCGGGCCCAAGCCGCAGTTTTACTATCTAAACATAAATAACACCATTGAGAATTAAATAGGTGTAAATAAAGGGCAAAATAGATATTATGTTTTGATTAAAAATTTCAGATTAATATTTTTGTTTGTTTTTTTGTTGTTTATTATTTGTAGAGAAACACTGTGCGGCTGTGGATCAGATATTAAAATAAACTTGACAAACAACAACATTAGACTTCACTAATGAAGGAAACTAAAGCATAATAAATGAATACTAAAATTTAACAAAAAAGAAAATCTGTCAAATTTAAATATTTTGAATAAATATGTAATTCTATATTTTTTGCAATTATTCTGGCCGTGGGGTATCGTGTTACCCAACTACATGACTGGAGGTCAGATAGGCAGTCGCTACACGTAGATAGATAGATAGATAGATAGACATACTCTTTATTATACAGACGCCAGCACATCTAGCTACAACAATCTGTCAAATTTATTTAATGGATTTTCAACTTTATCGTTAAAGAAATTAGGTTCAAGGTTGATTGGGAAAATTTGACAGTTTCGGGTAGCTTCATGTGCTGGCGCCTGTACACCATAACAGAATTAAATGAGAACTTAAACATTAATATTCGGCTGCAAGCGTTAAGACTGATTTTGTATGCCTATCGGCGGAACATGGTTTGTACAATTGAAGTTTAAAATATTGAAAAACACCTGTAATCATCTATGTTCACAAAATGAATAAATGAATTTGAATTTAGAATCCGACACCATAATTTGAGAAAAGCTAAGGGGATAGTGATATTTTTTGCAATTGCAATTTAAGGTGTCTATAGATACATAACATCCCATAATAATGACAACAACTTCTTAAACACCTTGTATCAAATTTTCAAATTCAAATTCTTTATTGCGAACTAAGTATACAAAACAATTTTTTAAGATGTTAACAATAGGAAGGTTCTTAGAACTTAGTTGCCTGTTAAGGCGTTGCAATTTATGTTTATCTTATTGTATATTCACACTGACCTTGTTTATTCTCTACCGTTTTTTTTTCGAGGTGGGAATATCATCAGATGGCTTCTCCCGCTGTGGGTGGAGCGGATGGGGTGTCAGACTTCTACTGACTAAAAACCCACCCTGTTCCTTCAGGTGCCCTTGAGTTCCGGGTCCGCGGTATCCCTTTACAACATTACCGCAACCTCGTAAGGCAGTAGCCCTATCGAGCCCCGTCAGTGCTGCTGATTGCTCTTCAGCCTTCTTCGCTAGCATGACTGCTTCGCAGAAAGAGGCGACTGCATCCCATTCCCTCTCGGCAAGGCCGGACGCGAGAGGTCGCCGCCATCGATCGCCTTCAAGATGGCGGCAAGTGGAGCACACTTCCACTGTGTGCTCCACCGTGTATTCAGGGTGGTCCCCACAATGACGATACCCGGGAATGTCCTCCCGTTTAATCCGAAACAGGTACCTCCCAAAACAGCTATGTCCGGTAAGCACCTACGTCAGGCGGAAGGTGAGGACGACATGGCGTCTCTCCAGCCACTCGTCAAAGAGTTTATTTTTATTATTGTCATTCTATTAATTACTAGTACTCACGCGGGGCTTCGCTCCCGTGGATTCTATCACGGTAAAACATAACTCTCCTTTTTTGCAGTCGGGTAAAAAGTAGCCTATAACCTTCCTCAAGCTTCAAGCTACTTCCATACCAAATCCACCCAGTACTTTCGAAAATTAGCGCGTTCAAGCAAACAAACAAACAAACAAACAAACTTTTCCGCTTTATAATATTAGTATAGATGGTATTTGACATGATTATTTACTTTTGCTTAGTTTAATTGATTCATTTCACTTTCTATAAGAATATTGTACCTCCCTGTAAGTGATATAGTTATTTGCACTGAATCTCAAATCTTTGTGTCTCTTTATATAAAGCATTTGTAAATATATCGTTGGTGTGCCTTGCATAAATAAGAAGAGACTTAACGCCGCGATTGCGGCGTGCCCAGCCCTTGGTGGCATAGTTGCTCTTTCCAAACCGCCGTGAGAACGCGCCGGAACTTCGTCGGCCGAGCCGCGATATGCCGCAGAGTTTCACCCTGGCTTATCACCTCCGCGCGCCAATTAGGGTTTTCTGTAATAACGTCCACCAGGCGGCAGCACTGAGGCATCAGGTTCATGTGATCAGGTCCAGGCACCTGTCAAATGCTTAAGTTTTTTAACATCTGTCTAATCGACGTCAATGTCATGTATACATCAAAGATTCGTTTCCAAAGACCTCTCACCTCAGTAGCGCCAACTGGTGTTTTAAATTTTCCAGAAAACCCTTATTGTGCATGCCCACGAGGGATTGTGCTTCCAGAACATCTGTCTACACCGACCTTGTTTATTTTATCTATGATGGCGACTTATATAGTTGATAACCTCCTCTTTTTGTCGTCGGTTGAAAAATAAATTTCATTATATTTTCCCGCTTATTTCCCTTTTAGTAAAAAATTCGGTGAAAACCAGACGACACACACACATACGGGCAGCGTAACTCTAAGGATTCTTTGTTTGCCTATATGACTACAGAACCCAAAAAAGTGTTCAACACAAGTGTACAAAAATACATTTGCTAGAAAGAGACAGCAGTAGGACTGTCTTAGCTGCACCTGAGTCAACGTAACAGCACAATTGCGTCACAGTAAAGAGCCGGCAGACGGAGATTTTTCCCTTCATAAACTTTGAGAGCTGCCCCAGGTGGTCGTCACCTGAAACTGTTATTTATATCCTTGTGTGTAGTATGTTGTGTTGTTTTCCAATGTGGTTTGCGGGCAAAGTCAGATTCCCAGTGAAGCCAGTACTGAATACTGGATTGTTGCAGGTGACGACGGCGCTAGCAGGGATACTCGGCGCGCGTGCTCATGACGCGCTACCGGCATAACAGGTACCTACAGTGTTCAGTGTCGTCCTTCCTCTAAAGCTGCCTCACTATCTATTGCTTGGAGAATCGACGACCTGTCACTGACAGTCATTGTTTTTATGTGCTTTTTCGAGAGATACGCTCTCATCTGCGTTATTTATTTCCATCAATTAATAATGGACGACTTTATTTTGATTGTAGATTAGGAACTACAAACTGAACATTATTAATATAAAATTCCAAGCTTAATTTAGCTCTAAAACCGGATTTAAAAAACCGTCTACAGATATAAAACTTGTCCATTATTAGTGTAATTATTTCTCCCGCGAAGGTCACGCAAGTGGTTTCCTCATTAACATACTCGCTACAGCTAAAATAGTGTCGAATAATACATAATATTTCATCGTCATTAAGTTATAATAAGTCATGTGAAGTCTTTCATCGATTGATATTGTTTTGTCATCGTATATCGTATTATTCGTCGTTTGTACGAACTGAACAATGTGTTATGGCTGTGTGGTGCATGGCGACTAATCAGTAATCCTCTTAAAAACTAACGTGTGTGTGTGTGAGGTTCGTTCGCTGATTGTTTTGTCCGAACTCTCGCAAATATTTACCTCGTCTAACTTAGTTTCCATCGATACTAGTATGTGCAGCTTATCCTGGTTATTACTTGCACTTTATGATAGACAGAACTGTGGAGATAGTGAAGAGAAAGATATATTTTCCAATGTATTATAAGATTAAGGACAACTTTGAAGATAAGACTGCTGGGGATTATCTTTTTTTTTCATATAAAGTATATTCAGGCGAAAATAAAAAGAAATTATAGGGCATCGAAAAATTCGTCAACATCGCTATCAATGGGAAAAGTGCCCAGAACACTTGCTGCATTACCACGTTGAATGGCAATGCTGATTCTCTGTCAAGGCCCAAATTTTCCAATGTTGATTCGGCAATTTTCTTTTTCTTATATGTAAAAATCGATTGCAGTTCGTTAGTCTCGCATTACCATCTTTAACACAACACCCCTATGATACTCCTAGGGAAAAATACCGCAAATATTTTACGTAACGTTAAAATACTAATATTTACGCAAATAAACTAAGGATATAGGTACGTGGGTGGCTAGCTTAGGTACGACTGAAATTCAGATTGTTAACATGTTACGTAACTACTCGTAAGCCGAAACACAAATCAATGTACTGACTGTACCGCCTTGCTATGGTCGAAAACCCTTTAAGTCTCTGATCAGTTCAACATAAACTTCAGGAAATTATCATTTATCATGATCTGAAGCCAAATTTAGTTGTTGTGCAAGTTTAAGAGAACAAAGGTCTTTGTTTTCCAGCCCCTGCAGATAGTAATCTGGGACCTGATTCTACGAATAACTTGGAACTGATTGATCCAATGACACGGAATCGAGATTCTAGGCCACCTCAATCTAGGTCATAAGACTACCCAATCCCTTTACAACATATCACAACAAACAACGCTCATATCACAGAAGGTTTAAATTACGCGGATTTCTTTTAATGTTCAAAAATAGGCTTATGCTTATAAGTCTAAGTACAACACAATACAGCCTAACACAATGTACCTAATCTATACAAAGGTCAAGTTTGTTTGAAGTTTAATAAATGCAAGTTTTCTTTAGCTGTAAGAATACTTATATATTAAGTGCTTAAATAGCTGTCGCCCTAGATTTGTCCAGGAATCTGGAATAATGGTCATCTGCTTAACGTTTTCATTACGTGAAGGATTTAGATTATTTATTCAGACAGATAGATTCAGGGAAGGCAATAAAATGGAACTGTTTAATTCCATATTCTTTTTTTAGGGCAACAGAAATTCTTGTTTGTGAATGTTTTATCTGTCTGTATATTACGGTTCATGAGATACTCACTGATAGCTGGTTGGACATTGGGGCTTGGTATTAGGGTTCTATTGGCAATTACTTTCAAATACCCTGAAAGTCAGTGTACGGTGAAATCATACAACAATAATGCACTCACGCTGAGTCAGTGAGTGAGGGCCTTGACGCGCGCCCCTTCCTCGTGCCTCTCGCCACCTCCTTCGCCTGCATAACTGCTTCGCAAGAGGTGACTGCTTCCCATGCGTTTTCGTTCCGTACCACGGATTGAACCAGGGCCGGGAGCAAGAGGTCGCCGCCTCTCGCCCCTACGAGGACACGGCGGGGCTCTGCCCAAGCGGGTCAAGCCTCCCCCGTATGCCCCACCGTGTCCACAGGGCGATCCTCGCAGTGGTGACACCCGGGCGTTTCGTCCCGCAAAATCCGGCACATGTAGCTCCCGAAATAACCGTGTCCGGTGAGCACCTGCGACAAGCGGAAGGTGTGGATGCCATAACGCCTCGTTAGCCACTCCTCAAAGACGGAACTTACCGCCGCCATTGTGGCGTGCCCTTTTCAATTAGGCTGATTCTTGCTTGCGATAAAGCCATACCTTAGCCACTCATCTAGTTCTTGACAAATTTCCAGTAAAACGAGATTTACAGACGAGTTCTAACTGATCAGATCGAGTGATGATGACATATCTTCATCAGTACATTCACCAATTGGTTAAGCGTTGAAGCGCCAATAGTCTAATGGTAAAGGTGTCGGACTTGAGATCGAGAGTTCGCGGGTTCGAACCCCAGGTATTACACGATTGCCGTGAACCCACTCCAGACACAAGCATATTTAGCTTTGTTGAAGAGGTTAACAAGATTGCTAGTAATGTGAATTATACACACATAGCTAGTTTCTCTTTAAAATAAAAACGGTTTTTTGGCAATTTGAGATTCTTTGAAATTACTTCACAATAAAAAATACCTGTTCGTTACCATTCTTTAAGGTCTTACGTATCTTTGTACCAAATTTCATTCAAATCAATTACGTGGTTCAGATGTGATAGTCGAACAGACATAAATAAATAATCTTTATTACTCAAAAAAAAGTTACACTGCAACTGCTAAAATGAACAATAAAAAAAACATGTGTCAGTAGAGACCCTGACTCCTAAACTAGGTATATCCCCCTGTATCTTAGGAGTCAGTGTTCTTCAAACATCAAGCGCAAACAGACCACTTTACGGGTATAAAGATTGATTGAACAAAAAATATTAAAGATTAAAGCTAAATACAACAAAAAAAATATTTTTGGAGATAACAATAAAATTAGAATGAGTGCGTAAGTGAGTATGAGTGGGGGAGGAGAGTGAGAGTATGCGAGAGAATGTATGTGTGTGTGTAGAGACTGTTTGCGAGGAAATGTGTGCTTTTATAAGGGGTTTGCGATAGTGTATATGTAAGATTGATTCTGTGTTGTTTGTGCATGGAGTATATGTGCAGAAACTATAAAGATCCTCGATATTACGGTATGATAATGACGCCAAATAATCTGTTCAGTGATGACATAAAGTGATGAGGATGAACAGGCATCTTGTGGGCTCGCTCGTCACATCGTAGACCTCATTTATCGCTTACCATCAGGTGAGATCTAGCTCAAAAGTGGGCTTACTTTTGCGTTTAAAATATTAGTAGGAATTTCACGTAATGGTAGATTATGAGTAAAAGTAGGCAAAGTCTCCATTAAAAGTAATCGTGTAAAACATCCCAGTTCTAAGCGAATAAATTTAATGTGAATTTCTCTGAAATCGTAACGATAAATTTCCAGGTAAGGTTGCACTATGATTTTAGATTTTGTAAAGTTCCTCGGTTATTCTCAAGTGGCCTGAAATAGTACGGTCCTTGCAACCTGTTTGGGTTTATCATGTGTATTCTAGCTCTAGAATTGAGATGCTGTTTGTTAAGTATATTTTAGTGGCTGATGTTAATGAGGGGTATTGGAGTACTATCAGAAACATAACCCTCCATTTTCGGGCTTCGCTCTGTCGGGTAAAAATATTATATACAGGGTAGCGATTAGGTTATCACATTAAATTGTACAGTAGATATTACAAATTGTTATCAGTCCGTTAAAATAATCAAATAAATAATTTTACTAAAATTAAGAAAATGCATTTTTCAACAAAATAAATGGCGTTATTGGTAAAAATAAATAATCCTTTATAATATTAGTTTACTGACCTGTAAAAGCGGCAACGCTGCGGCGCCGGTGCCGGTGGAGCACGCGCCAAGTGATTGGTCAGCTGATTACGTTTATACAATACATGATGGTGTGAAATATTAAAATGGTAAAAAGGTCCCACGGCTATAATATTGTTTATTTTTAAATTATTTTAATTGTATATGATAAAATACCGAATATAGAGTACGTGGTTTCAATTAATGTGATTACCTAATCGCCACGCTGTAGATGAGTATTTTAATTATTTTTTCCACAAATACCACTTATCAAGTAAAATAAAAAAAGAATGAACAGTATATCACTTACTCTATTTATGTCATAATACGTTTCGTTTGTAACGAATGGCGGAATTTCAATTGGAGTCTGACATCCAGGAAATGTTGAGATGTATAGTGGTATAGCCACAATCAGCATATTATTATACATTTTTATATATTTGCTGTGGGAATTCTGGGATCACGCGTAAATCCCGATCCCGTGAGAATTCCGGAATAAAAAGTAGCCTATGTGTTATTCTAGGATAACTATCTACTTGCCAAATTTCATTCAAATCCGTTCAGTAGTTTTTGCGTGAAAGAGTTACAAACGTCCATCCATCCTCAGAAACTATCGCATTTATAATATTAGTGAAGTGATTAGTGATGAGATTTACCAGCCTGCAACTTTCTTACAGCTGGGGAACAGATCTCCTTTCTATGAGAAGCAATGGTCCGTAATTCACCACGCGAGGGGCCAGTGGGGGTTGGTAGATGTGGTTTCTTTAATCCTGGGGAATACCGGTTTTCTCATGACGTTTCCTTTCGCCGCCTTATGTGCAGTGATGACGATATAAATCACAACAAGAAACGGGGCAAAAGACTCATTGGCAACGGTGCACTGGTCGAGTCAAAGCTCCAGAGCCTTCAACATCGACGATGAGTTGCAAGTCTATCGGTTTTCTATCGGTTAAATTTCGGAGAGTGTGCGACGGAATTACACAATCTTATTCCGCCAAGCCCATTCCATCATCGGACTACAAGACGGGGATGCGTCATCGTTACATAGTGGACATCCCACCCCGCACAAAACGTTTTGGGAATACCTTCATTGTGCGTACGGCTAAGGAGTGGAATTCTCTGCCGGAGTCTGTCTTTCCAGATATCTACAACCTAACCTTTAAATCAAGAGTGCATAGGTAGGCTTCTAGGTAAGCGTGCTCCATCTTTGACCACATCATCACTTACCATCAGGTGAGATGGTGGTCAATCGCGAACCTATTCTGAATAAAAAAAGTAATAGGTCTTCTCATAAATATAGGAGGCCTGTATCCCGGCAAGGGTAGTGTTATAGACTACCTATACAACGTGTAATTTAAAGGGTATATACATACCAAGTGCATGGCTTCTTTGGATGATAACAAACGATATGGCAAGGGTTCTGTAATCCTAAGTCTACGTGTGTAGAACTTATTACAAATTCCAATACACTGATACCAGAGACCGAATTTTTCAAATTAAGAAGAACGAAAAGGATTATCGTGTTATTGGCAAGTGACGTGGAAAGTTATTGACACTCGTAGTGCTGTGACACGTTTTTATGATTGGTATTCAAGAAATATATGAAACCAATAATTTGGTATCAATTCTTTGAGTCAGTTATTTTGTGCTGAAACTGTGGATAGAGACTCCATACCAGATGTTGTCTTCAGCCCTTTTGGATAGATATGGGGTTTCCGTTACACGTTGTATATATCTATATATGATCTGTAAGTCGTGCCTGTAATGATTAGGTCACCAACTCTATTATTTTTCTGTTACTTTGATTTTGTAGTTGCTGTTATTGTGTCTGTGTTGAAAAAGTGTTTCCTGATCTATTCTGGATACTAGATTTATTAAGCACTATAAGCAGAGATAGCATACATTTGGCGGTGGATTGAACACGTTGTTAAATTAAACTACGCGTACCATAATCATTTTTTAGCTGACCGCGCTGAAGTTGTTTCACCATGTAAATTATGGCTGGTGTGAAAAAAATACTGACTACGTATTCTCAGAGCTACGTAACAAATATACACAAAAAAAAAATTAAAAATGTAAAAAAAAACATCCTACGCAAAAATGTTTAGAAGTAGTTTAAGAAACATCCCTTAAAAAGTTATATAAATAATCTAAAAAACCCGACTGCTCAATTGAAATGCAAGAAACAAGCACATTTTTATTTTAAAAAGTGACAAGCAGGCGGGACCCAGTTGAACATATTTTATTTTTCAATTATTCATCCCCACTTTCACTCCCCATATCTAGTAAACGGCTGAACCGATTTTGATAAAACATGTCTGATTGTAATATACCTGTCGTGTTCTTTCATTTGATATCCCACTTGGGTATATTTGACAACATTCGGTTATTCTTCCCCACTTTCACACCCCACAACTTTTATACTGCTCAACCGATTTTCATCAAATATATTGTCTAAGAACACTTACACATAAATCACCTTTAGTACAAAAAAAAAAACTAAATTGAAATCGCTTCATCCGTTCGGGAGCTATGAGACCACAGACAGACAGATACACACAGACAGACACGTCAAACTTATAACACCCATCTTTTTGCGTCGGGGGTTAAAAAACATAAAAATCTGGAAAGCTGTTTCGGACGAGTGCAATGACAAACACAGTCACACGAGATATTTGACGTTTTATCAAAATCATTCCCCCCTCTACGGCTGACAGCAATTCATTTGTCCAGGCCTACATACGTGCCCAAATGTCCTCTTTGCAAGAAACAAAGCACCAAAGTCAATGTTTATGTATGTATAAACATTTTTCCGTAAAAAGCGTAACGGTGAAATTGAGTCGTTTTATTTTAGAGCTACGATATGTTCTGCTATGCGGGAGACAATGACAGCGGGGTAGGCGGTGGTGGGAGGTGGGGGGATGCACTGTCCCTGACAGGATCATAATAAATGTGTAACCTGTATCAAGTGCGTACGTTGTACTAGTCCACCTATACTTGCTACCTACCATGGGTCTGAGGGAAACTATATTCAGAAATGATCCAACTATATTTTGATGTACCCAAATTGTTTCTTCACGGGTTATACCGGTATACTGCTGTTCGTTAGTCTTGCTAAAACAGACTGGAAAACGACTGGACTGATTTGTCTAAGTTTGGTTTTAAAATATCGCTGCATAAATTCAAAATTTGTAATTTTTGGACTTGTGGCCCACAAGTCGAAAAAATTGCAAATCCTTTTTAAAGCAATAAATCGTATCAATTCTGCCTTTTTTTCATATTCGAAAGAGACACCCAGTATTTTCGCATTAAAATGGAGCTAATCGCACAACAGCCCTTTTTGCACTGACCCTGCAGACAGTGCGAGCGCACGTTTCTTTTGTGAAAAAGGGCCAAATTCCGAAAAATACCTTAACTTTGCATAATATTATATCTCATTATAAGTCAAAGATTTACGTCGCCTTTTAATTTGTGATTTATTTTAAGAGAAGATTTAATTGAGATGATATAGATACGAAAATAAGCATTTTAATAATTTGTTAACATGGTGTGCTAGAGATTTATAAGCAATTTGTGTTTTGTTAACTTACCTAAGTACATTTTTTCTTTAGAAGCTGATGTAATTTTCAACCGACGACAAAAAGAGGAGGTTATCAATTCGACGCGTATATTTTTTTTTTTTTTTTTAATGTATGATCATCGATTACTCGAAGACGGCTGAACCGATTTGGAAAATTCTTTTTTTGATTGAAAGGGTATACTTCGATACTGGTCCCATTTTCATAAACGTCAGGATCTGATGATGGGATCCTGGAGAAATCGAGGGAACTCTTCAAATATTATAGGCACACCTATGTCGTTTTGGGTATTTATTATAGTAACTTGTGCAGTTGCTCTCAAAAAGTACCATTTGAGGAAGTGGAACTGATGATGAAGAACACAGATGGCCGCCGAAACTACTCAATAATAAGTATTGAGTGGATTGCGATTCGATTACTTGAATATGGATGTTACGCACTTTATGCTCGTCACAATGCATATGGTGATGTAGAGCTGATGGTGAAGTACCAGGAGAACTCCTCAACAATTAACGGCCCAGCATTGGGAAAAGCAATATTTTGTAAAAGGTTATAAGTAGTTGATAATTAGGCTCTTGTAACTAGGTAAATTAAAAATAGACCAACTAAAAAGAGTGAAATAAAAACTTTTTACCAAAAAATTAAACCGACTCCCAAAAAACACTGCAAAGTAAAAAATAACTTTAATTTCGGAAGTCGGTGCCAAAAACGAAAATACAAAACTAAAGACACCGACTACCGAAATTAAAGTTATTTTTTACTTTGCAGTGTTTTTTGGGAGTCGGTTTAATTTTTTGGTAAAAAGTTTTTTAAGTTTTGTTTTTGTATGTGACATGGTTAGGTGTCGATATTGCTTATTCCAGTCAAAATTCTGGATATCTTGAGATTATCTCTAAAAGTACATTTAAAAATGTACGTTTTTTATTTGTTTTGTATCTTTTTATGGATGATTTTATGTAATTTTATTGCAAGGTATTGCTAATATGCTACCATTTAGTTATAAACAAAAAGTAGTATAATAAACAAAAAACATTATACGAAATGACACAATAAAACTTATTTTCTGTTTGAGTTGTGGCTTTTTATTTATAAAATTCAAAAACATTATATATGCTTTTTATAATCAAAAGGGACTTATGTGATGTTTTTATTAACTGGGTAAAACTTATAGGAAATATCAAATTAAAGACAAATACAGGCTTAAAATATACATCCGATGATATATGACACGTTGATTTACAACGTAGAATAATAAAAATAATAAACAAAAACATATATCAAAACTTTGACGGGCTCTCCTGTAAAGAACTGACTTTTCGACTTGTGGCCCTTTTAAATTTAAGCAGCGATATTTGTGGAAGTCCAGGTAAAGTTTAAAAGGAAAAAATATGTATAGTAGCGTTAATAGCTGAATGGCTAAGGTAGTGGACTTGTGATCGAGAGTTCGCAAGTTCGAACCCACCCATTACAGTATTGCCGTCAACCAACTTCAGAAGCTTAGTTGGAGGCGTTAACAACATTGCTGTAAAGTAAATCCTACCCACATTGCTAATTCTCCTAAAAATATAATAAAAAAATATGGGGATAAAATTGCTAGCTCGTTTGAAATAGATATTTTACTGTGATCATGTAATTACATACTCAGTATAGTAGATAGATATATTCTTTATTGTACACCATAACAGTAAAACAAAATTATGGACTTAACAATTAAAAAGGGTGATACAATGGGCGGTCTTATCGCTAAAAGCGATCTTTTACAGACAACCTTTGGATGGATTTGACACAGAAGGAGAAAATAAATACGCGGGTAGTCCACGGTGTACTATTTATCTATATAAAATACAAAACAATAAATAACGTTCTCAAAACATATATATATACATATAAAAAATTAAAAAAAAGAAAGAAACAAAGACATACATAATAACAACAATTAAGCTGATACCAAACTACATTTAGCTCGAATAAGCTTTGTTTGCGATTCATTTAAGACAGAAATTCAATGACTTAACTCCGTCTGACTCTGCCCACTATTAGATTTAGCCACTCGTAATTAGCCAGCACTCCAGCACCTGAATTGAGACATTTGAAATGTCAAATGCCGATTTCGGGGTTTGTTTTACGTAATTAGCTAGTCCACTAGCTACTTTTATCTGTGGGCTCCCAATTATCCAGTAATTGGCGGTATTGCTAAATACGTTTCGTCGTCTGACCAATCGAAGATTGCTGACGACATGGTTAGCGCAGTAGTTAAATATTTGCTTAAACAAAATAGAACCAGACTAAGTTCAGTTAAGACTAAGTTCTCGCCCACATAAACCCTAACTCTAACTAGAACATCGTTAGCTATTTCGGTATGAATACTAGACCTAATTGCAGAAGAGAGGTACACCTACATGCTACTCGAAAACCACTCGTTTCTCATTTTAAGCAATACTAAATACTAATTTTAATATGAAGTAGGTTCATACACATACAAATCTTACAATAGTGTTTTCATTTAGAACGGAGACGGCGTAACAGGTATTAGCACGAAAACGAAATGTCACAGAACGAACAAAGAGACAATTACAGAATATTACAATGTTAAGAGGCATTTATAAAATTATAGGTTACACTTACAATTAAGTTGACAAAACCTGTTAGGTGTGACAACGAGCACCCTTACTAAGTTATCAAAATAACTTGTATTAAGGGCGACGATACAGGCCCAAACATAATAATAATTATGCCATTAAGAAATTGCGGGAGAATAAGTTTTTGCTAAGGCAAGTTAGCATAAACCTAATTAACAAACAAATTGATTATGAATACTTAATCATTATTATACAACGTGTAACGGAAACCCCATATCTATCCAAAAGGGCTGAAGACAACATCTGGTATGGAGTCTCTATGCACAGTTTCAGCTTAAAATAAGTGACTCAAAGAATTGATGCCGAATTATCGGTTTCATATGTTTCTTGGATACCAATCATAACAAACGTGTCACAGCACTATGAGGGTCAATAACTTTCCACGTCACTTGCCAATAACACAATATTTATTTGCGTTCTTCTTAATTTGGAAAATTCGGTCTCCGGTATCAATGTATTGAAACTAATAAGTTCCACACATGTAGACATAGGATTACAAAACCCTTACCATATCGTTTGTTGTCATCCAAAGAAGCCGTGCACTTGGTATGTATATATATACCCTTTAAGTTACACGTTGTAAACAAATTGATCACGTTACTTTGGAAATAAATTAATATTCGTCTTTTTCGCTCCAGTAGACTTTATTACGATAAAAAAATAATCTTCCTTTTTACAGTCGGATAAAAAGCACCCTGTTACCTTCTTCAAACTTCAAGGTACCCCAGTAGGTACTGTCGAAGATTAACGCGTTCGTACAAACAAACATTTCCGCTATATAATAGTATAGAATTACGAGTAGTATGAGAAATTAAGGTTCTGTTTACTTGAAAAGCGGTTCATAACTCAAAAAATAAAACTCAAAACCCAAAATGTTTTATTTCACATGGCCTACATGAGCACCTACAAAACGTCAGCAGTTAGGGCATGGTTGGAAATTGGTCGTTTTCTATGGAGAAGAACCGGCAAGAAACTCCACAGTTACTCTTTTAAAATATCATTCTTACAATGTATCCATAATACAGGTTAATTAGGTATGAGAGGACAATATAGACCAATTAATACAGCAGCAAAAAAAGCAAATGTAACAATCTATAGTGTTCTCCTATTCACAAAAAAGCTTTAAATTATATTAAAATAAACTTGAGAAGCGACAACATTAGACTTCAATAATGAAGTATAAATTAATAATAAAGTAAAAGTATGAGTTAATAGGAATTTAGAAAAAAATATCAACATCGGGGTGTCTTAGCTGTGTGGTAGTCACAGTAGGGGGACTCTACGGGGGTGCAGGGGTGGTGTCACCTGCAGAAGCAACAGGTATTTTGTTTTCGTTGGCTAACGCGGCGGGATACTCGAAATTGTAAGCAATCTGTGTCTCTATACTGACTAACTGGACCGTGCTGTAAGCTTGCTTATCTGTTCAAAATGACTTTCAAATGTATACCTGCCGTTCATGCAAAGGAGATTGCCACGGAGCAGGTCCCTTTTGTGGTATCGTGTGCCTGATTTTAATAATAGCCTAAAAATATTATTAATTTATTTGTGTACAGGGTATTTTTATACAATTTCTTTCACCCTGGGAATAAAGTTAAAATTAATTAATGCTTAAACGTTACGTCGACATCCGCGTGATTCAATGTAGTCTGTGGTTTGATTGGTATACAAAATAAAGTTGCCAGGTATCAAAGAATTAAATTACGAATGCCATCTTTTATTTATTTGAGTAATCGATATCAAATAAAACGATAATTAAACAATGAAAAAACATTTTTAATTAAGTACATATAACTTATGGGCAGTTTACATAACTTCAACACTACTGTCTTATCGTTTTGTTTTATGACGATGAGGTAGAATAATGGTATCCCTGTCCTTTATATATGTATTATTGTACCATGTATATCCGAAATGAACAACAACAGATGAAACCGATGGAACGACGACAATAATAGGTTGCACAAATTCATAATAGGCCAACATTGATAAATAAGAAATGTTCACAAAAGCAATAGAGACAATAATAATAGCCATATTTATTTAGAAAACCCCTTATTAAAGAAGTAATTTTTATCGATTGATCAGATAACGATTTATTAATAGATTATAAAAAAAAGATCTGGCAACATTTACTTGCGCATGTCACAGATCTTGCAAACTTCGTTCTGTGGTTCGTTACGAGCATGATTGCTTTTTTTAGATACGTTGAGTTTTGATCCTATATATTTTCTAGAGACATAATCCCATCCCCATAGTGATGTATAGTAAATAGGTAGTAGAAGAAGGTACTTAATCTAAATAGAATAAGCAGGAAATGTCAATGTCAATTTCTAATAATTTCTTATAACCTAGATTTTTACAACAGAAAATCAATGATATCTCTTGAACCAAGGTGAATAAATGAAAAATGGTTTTTGATTATGAATATACTATATTTTTACTATTATTTAAAATAAAAATCTTCAGGGCACAACAATTTTCCACTGGGACCCAACTTTCCTTACAAATTCGGTTTAGAAGTACCTTACAGCTTGAGGAAGAGTATAGGTTAGTTATTACCGACTGCAAAAGAAGGGGAATTATGGTTTTATCGTGATGAAGACCACGGGAGTGATGTCGCGCGCGACTGTTAGTACCCTATCTTTATAATCTTGTTGTAAAGCTGATTAGACCATATTTGATAACAATTGCTAGTAACTGTCTAGTCGGTCTAGTGGTCAGTGGCCCTGACTGCTATGCGCAAGGACATGGGTTCGATTCCCATCCAGGACAAATGTTTGTGTGATGAGCACGATCATTTGTTCTTTGTCTGGGTGTCATTTATCTACAATATGTCTGTATTTAGAAATATATATGTATGTTTATCAGTTGTCTAGTACTCATAGCACAAGCTCTGCTTAGTTTGGGACTAGATGGCGTTGTGTGAAAGTTGTGGAATATTTATTATTATTATTATTTATTATAACTTGAAACAAACTTTGTACTGGTTGAAAACATTTATTGACAGGCTTGCGTTTGACCACCATCTCACCTGATGGTAAGCGATGATGTGGTCGAAGATGAAGCACGCTTGCCTAGAATTAACCTATTCACTCTTGAATTAAAGACCTGCAGGTTATAGCTATCAAGAATCTAATAGGTAAAAAAATGTTTAGGAAAAAAAAAAAAAGAACCGACTTCCATATCAAAACACTACAAAGCCAAAAATAAATTTAATTACGGAAGGCGGTGTCAAAAACGAAAATATATACAAAACTAAAGACTTTGTAGTGTTTTGATATGGAAGTCGGTTCTATTTTTTTCCTAAAAATTTTTTTAACGCTTTTTAGTGGTTTGGTTTGTAATTTGTCTAGTTACAAAAGCCATAATGTCAACAACTTATCACCTTTTACAAAATATTGCTTTTCTCTGTGCATAGCCGTTAATTTTTGAGGAGTTCTCCTGATATTTGACCATCAGCTCTACATCACCATATGTATTGTGACGAGCATAAAGTGTTTAACATCCGTCAAGTAATCGAATCGCAATCCACGAAATACTTATTATTGAGGAGTTTCAGTGGCCAGCTGTGGTCTTCATCATCAGTTCAACTTCCCCAAATGGTACTTTTCGGAAGCAACTGCTCAAGGTACTATAAGAAATACCCAAAACGCTATAGATGTGCCTATAATATTTGAAGATTTGCCTCGATTTCTCCAGGATCCCATCATCAGATCCTGATTTCGTAACAATGGGACCAACTAGAAAGTATACCCATTCAAACGCAAAAAGAATTTTCCAATTCGGTTCAGCCGTCTCTGAGTTGTGAGGTAACAACATACATAAAAAAAAAAGTTCAAGACGAATTGTAAACCTCCTTTTTTTGAAGTCGGTTAAAAATACATTTTGACAGCAATCATGTCAAGTAAGGAATTAAAAATACAGGATTAGAAATAGGTAACGGTTTATGAACGTTATTATGAAACAACCGCCTAAATTCGAGTCGATTTCGTGTGAAAATAGTTCCGAACGTATATTATAGATTTAGGTTATAATTACCTTATCATAAAATTTTTAAATGGGCTTAGTATTTTTGGAGATGGGATGGTTTTGAATGGTTATATTTATAAATTTTGTTAAATAACTTTTAGGTATTATTATTTTAATGGAATGGATGTCACTCGGCAAAAATTGATTCAATGAAAATGTTTTTTTTAATTTTATTTATTTAACGTAAGAAGAAGGAGAAAAGAAAGAATTTATTGAGGAGGTACCTTTTTTTTTCTCTGGGTGGGAAAATCATCGAATGACTTCTCCCGCTCTGGGTGGAGCGGAAGGGAGTGTCAGACTTCTACTGACTAAAAACCCGTTATATTCATATAAAATAAATAGACACGTGCATCCGATCCATATAGTGAAATTAATAAAACGATGATGAATAAACTACATATAATAGTCATTGGATTCGTTCAAATACATACCCAACTACCAAAGACTGGAATGTTAAGGCCGTGCGCGCACTGCCTTGCGGTGGCCGCAATTCCGGTAGTTCTACCGCACGGTGGGCTGAAAAACGGCTTTCATAGACTTAGGCATTTTATTTTGCAAGTGCCAGTTTTTGTGCCGGATATCACTTCTATTTGTTATAACAATATACAAAAATGACACCAGAATTGATTCTGCACAAAAACGAAGGAATTATAATTTTTTTACGAAAATTTTGTATGGAGCTAGTATGAAAAATCGAAATATCTCTGAAACGGCAGCGATAACCGTAATATCCTTATAGGAGGTTTTAGTACTAATTATTTATGATTTTTTGACATACGTTACATAATGGTTGTAGATGCCTTTTTTTTTTAAAAAATCGTCAAAATATTTTTATTTATTTTTACATATTAAACGTTCATTTTAGTGTTTAAGTTGAAGAATTCAGAGCTTTAACAACTCTTAACATAAAATAGCATCACCTATAGACCTATAGACTAGACAGAGGTGTGTAGTATCTTGTTGATCTTGTAAGATTTCCAACAATACCAAATAGTTGAATATCAGTGTCAAAGTGCCCATGCTGTCGCTTCTTTTAGAAAGATAGGGGAATGAAATTGTTAATTGATCATACCCTAAAAGTATGATTACAACATAACCGGACACATAATAATATCGACACAAAAGGAATTTTAAAACCTTGCATACGTTCAAAATACAAAATAACATATTGTGTAGTCATCTAATGAGTCTGATGACAAGTAATTAAGTAATTAGAATGATGGTTGTAGTCTTCTGATTCTAATGAGCCTATTAAGTGATTAAATGATTTGAAATATCTCGCAACAATACCAACTAAGAACTGCATTCACCTTTTTATAATTAGTGAGCTAATGTGATTTGCTAATGTTGATTAGTTCTACTATGAGTTCTACGAAATGTTTTTGACGATTATAAATTTTTATTATCATATCTTTTATAACTTTAATGAGGGTAGTTAACTAATTATTGACTGTATACAATAAAAGGGCTATAATTTTGTTCCATAATTTAGATTGTTCACAACCGTGTAACTGCTAACACTAAAACTATTTGCTTTGCGACTACAAAATCTTAGAATGGAAAGTTTAATCACCAACTTAGATTTGTTTGTTCTTCTAAAAAGTGAGTGTCCTTCATTTAATCATGAAGTATTGTTTAGTGCAATTGTGTCCCGCATAGGCGATTGCCTTTCTGCCGAAGATCAAGTAACTCTCAAAGAATTTTGCCGGAGATTCACGCGAGCTGCTTTAAACAGGTGGCAGAAATCTAAACGATTCTTTGATAAGTTTAGAAATACGTACGGAGAGTGGTTGCAAGCAAATATTGATTGGCCGAGTTGCGTGCAAACTTTAATAAATCAAGAACCAACTGTTGATGAGATACCAAGAGCACGCTCAGTCTCTCCAGAACCTTCGACATCATCGACTGTTGGAACAATGACAAAAAGGTCCCGAAAACCATTCAAAGATCTGGGAAGCAAACAGAAAAAGAGAAGATCTAGTGAGCACATATGCGAGGATTCCTGTGAATTGGCATATGCAGCTGCAGCACGTTTAAAAGAAGAAGGTTATGAAGATATCGCATCTGTAATCAATTATATGATCAAAAATCCAGAAGCTGCCGTTAAAATCAAGGAAAGCATTAAGAAAACAGTAATATTTACACCAGAGAAAGCACTTGGATTGCTTCTTTCACTTAAGCTTTCAAAGTGGCAATATATTACGTTGCGAGAGACTGCCATTCGGGAAGGTGCTAAGGATATTTACCCATCCTACTATAAACTGCAACAAACTAAGCTTGCATGCTACCCTCCTAATCAATCAGTATCAGTTACGGATTCATCAGCTAGAATTACACTTCAAGCTTTACTTGACATCACGGTGAAGCGGATTCTTCAAAGTCTTTCTGATAATGTGGAAAATAAGCAGTTAAAGCTGATATCGAAGTGGGGATTTGATGGTGCTTCCAATCAAAGCCGATACAAGCAGAAAATGGACGGCGAGCATGATGATTCAAGCATTTTCATGACCTCCTTGGTGCCACTGAAACTGACAGATGGAGATAATACTATATGGACAAACCCGAAACCATGCTCAACTTTTTATTGTCGTCCGGTTCAGTTCACTTTTGTAAAAGAAAGCCATGCAGTTGTCATTGATAACAAAAGAAAAATGGATGAGGAAATTGAGGCCCTTAACCCCACAGAGTGCATTAATAGTAACAGGGTGACTCATAAACTAATGATGACAATGATCGACGCAAAAGTCTGCACGTACCTTTCTGAAGCTAGATCAAATGCATCATGCTACCTGTGCTTAGCAAAACCAACAGAAATGAACCACTTAGATGCTGTAACATCAAAAACTGTGTGTTCTGACATATATGAATTTGGCCTATCATCCCTACATGCCCGTATAAATTGCATGGAATGTCTGTTACACATTGCGTACAGACTTGACTTCAAACAGTGGGCAGCAAGAAGTAATGAGCATAAAGATATGTTACAAAACAGAAAAAAAAACATTCAAAATAAATTTAACCCTCGGCATGCCTGGTAGGGTCTGTCAGACCCACAGCGGCATGTAAATCATCATTTTTCAAATAAATTAGGATTTTGCGCGCTACCGCTCTCAGTAGCTGGCTGTTACGAACTCGTCTATATCCTCCGCCCGCTTCGTCAGTCCACAGCAAGCTCTTGACGTAGAAGGAAGGAGTATAAAGTGCGCGCGGGTCTCTCAGTCCCCACCAGGCATACGGCGTGACTTAATTACGTAAGTATTATTTTATTTATTTTCATTTCATTATTGATATTTGTGTGCTAAAAGTTATTTATTGATGTGTATTTTTACGCAAGACTTTATTACGTTAGTATTATTTTATTTACTGTGTAATAATTATTGATATTTGTGTGCTAAAGGCATTTATTTATGTATTTTTTAGATTCAACATTGAAAGGCAACTGTCAGACGAGAACATAGCTAATTTACTGCTAGATGAGAATGATATTACATTTAATTCTAGTGGAGAGGACTCTGATCATATCTTTCAAGAGGCAGAACAGGACATTTTTATTTCATATGATAGACATTCAAGTTTATCGGATTCCGAAATGGATGTACCTTTGTCCAGACTTTCGACATCATATAGAGCCAGAACTTACAAAGGTAACGAAGAAACTATATGGTTTGAAAATTCAAATAGGTCTAATGTTTGAACAAGAAGTGAAAACATATTGACTGGAACTCCTGAGTGAAACCTCTAGCCAAACATGTAAAGCCTCCTCTAGAATGCGTTTATCTCTTTGTAATATGAGTCTATGTTGCTAGACATATTATTCCATACAAATGTAAGGATTCAAAAGAATCAATCAAATTTAAATACCTCTAATTAATATTCCTATGTGGCAGCTTTTTAGCCACATTTTGTCTTGATCATTCAATTTTTCAATGTGCAAAATGCTATGAAATCAAATCCCAAGAAAATATTGATACGAGTGAAGAAGACTGATTATTTTATAATATTGCATAAGCATATGTTAGTGCCTTACATGCCATAAAGTCTGATCTGAGATCTCTTATAATTTGGTAGAAATAGCATGTTGTCAAAGATTTTATGACTATTTTTTGTTAAAAAAATGAGTATTGTTTAATTTAAAATATTTAAATAAAGATAACAAGATTAATATATCTTTTCTGTTATTATAATATTGTTTACCCCCTTAAAAGGCATTAGGACACCAAACAAATTAAATTATGTAGAGAAAGTAAAAAAAAATTTCCAATTGAAAATCTGGGTCTGAGGGACCCACCAGGCATAACTTGTAACTTTTTACCACCAGGCATACCAAGGGTTAAAGAGGAGCTCAATCTGTTAATTGATATAGTAAAACAAGGCTCGGGAACTACCAATGACGGGAATACCGCAAGGAAGTTTTTCGAGTTTCCCAATAAAACTGCAGCTGTTATTTTGCAAGCAATAACATCTGGTGAGAAGATCGATGTCATCAAATTTAAAGATTTTGCTCGCAAAACAGCAGAAAAGTACGTGGAATTATACGACTGGTACTACATGTCATCAACCGTACATAAACTATTAATACACGGAGCTGACATAATCGAAAAAATGATATTGTCCTGATTGGGACTCTCTCGGAAGAAGCCTCAGAGTCTCGAAACAAAGATTTTAGGAGGTTCCGGGAACATCATTCGCGGAAAAGAAGCAGGCAAGATTCTAATCAAGATATCCTAAATATGCTTGTTGTTTCTTCGGATCCTTTTCTAAGTGCACAAAGGCCGAAGTTAGATGCCAAAAGGAAGACAACCTTTTTTGCTGAAACTCTCGACCTAATACAGTTTCCGGAAACTGAGTTCGAGTTTGTAGGTATATCCGATCTGGATTCTGACTCGGAATTGGAGTCCGACAACGAAAGTTGTAAAGAAAATTTGTAAAATTTAATTATTTTTCTTTATGTTCTTTTGTTATTTATGTTAGTTTATTGTACCAATATGTTTAGTTAATAATTTCATAAATTATAGTTTCAAATATGTATTTTGTATAATTGAATTTATTAGATATTATTTTTGTTACTTCTGTTTTATTTAAATTACCTATCAATAAAAAGTTTATATACAGTCTTTTTTTTTCACATATTCTTAATATTTGGGGAAAAAGCATGCTTCCTAACGATGTTCTTAACTTTGACACAGTTCATGGATCGTTTTGAACAGTTTCATATGTTAAAATAAATAATGTTAGTACTATAATCCCCTATAAGGATATTATTATTATTATGTGTCCGGTTATGTTGTAATCATACTTTTAGGGTATGATCAATTAACAATTTCATTCCCCTATCTTTCAAAAAGAAGCGACAGCATGGGCACTTTGACACTGATATTCAACTATTTGGTATTGTTGGAAATCTTACAAGATCAACAAGACACTACACACCTCTGTCTAGTCCTTCAGGTCTATAGGGGTGATGCTATTTTATGATAAGAGTTGTTAAAGCTCTGAATTCTTCAACTTAAACACTAAAAGGAACGTTTAAATATGTAAAAATAAATAAAAATATTTTGACGATTTAAAAAAAAAAAGGCATCTACAACCATTATGTAACGTATGTCAAAAAATCATAAATAATTAGTACTATAACCCCCTATAAGGATATTACGGTTATCGCTGCCGTTTTAGAGATATTTCGATTTTTCATACTAGCTCCATACAAAATTTTCGTAAAAAAATTATAATTCCTTCGTTTCTGTGCAGAATCAATTCTGGTGTCATTTTTGTATATTGTTATAACTAATAGAAGTGATATCCGGCAAAAAAACTCGCACTTGCAAAATAAAATGCCTAAGTCTATGAAAGCCGATTTTCAGCCCACCGTGTACCGCACCGGTAGACTGACCGCAGTGCGTGCACTTCTATGACACTCCATACTTCACAAATTTTGCGTTTCCAAAACGCAACGCAGTGCGCGCACGGCCTAATTTGTAAGGTGTTTATATTATGGACCGCAGTTGTATGATAATAAATTATCATTAATAAGTATTTATTATTTTGCCTGCCGGGGTCGTGGGACTTATCCCATTACCGTGACCCCGGAACGTAAAGGGCTATTGAAGGAACACCGTGGATTTTAGTCAGTACAAGTCCGACAGTCCCTCCAGCCCTGCCCGGTGTGGGAGGACTTATTTGATAATTTTCAAATTCAAATTCAAATTCTTTATTTCAGATAATTAAAAATCCATAGATGTGTTAGTATACTGCTTACGCTAGGGTTAGTACATAATATTAACAAATAAAATTATAACTAGCTTTATGGGAAGGACCATCAATTTATGGGAAACGTGCCCCGGTTGATAGTCATTCCCATAAAGTGCATCATGAAAGGAGAGTTTAATCTCTCCGCCACAGTCGACAGAATGCTGTTGTTACTCGCCCGCACTCTGCAGACCAGCGAACAGAGTTTTTTGCGCATGATGGCGTGGAACCCATCTGTATGCGTCTTCGCAAACATCTCTGACACACTACAGAAGCGGGGAAGTCTCAACAGCATTCTGAAGATATTATTGTATTGGATACGCAAGACATCCAGCGCCTTCTTGGTATGCTTGACCCAGAGACTGCTCGTGTAGAAAGTCTGGCAATAGGCCTTAAACAACGTAATTTTGACTTCATCACTACAACGAGCAAATCTCCGGGCCAGCATGTTTCCTCGAACCGCCAGCGCCCTGCGCTCCCTATCAATGTCAACATTGTCCATAAGGTCGTCGGTAAGAAAATGTCCCAGGTACTTGAACGCAGACACTCATTACCACGTTAAAAAAAAAGAGTATTTATTTTACGCGTCCACATTTGGATAACAAAAGTACATCTATAAAAGTGTAAGTAAATCAGTCCAGGAAATTAACTGTGTCTGAAAAGGTTGCAGTTTTTAATATCAGTCCTACAGTACCCTAAAAATAGACGATATTTGATCAAAGTTTTGAGATGTTCGGATCGGGATTTGTTAGTTATTTGTTGACTGTCGATCAAACAAGAGGTCCGGATGTTGAACCAGGACCGCTCGACTGCGGTGCGCCTCTTGCCAAGTTGTTATAACTTCCACCAGGGATATTAGGCTGGTTAAACAATGAAGACTGCGGCCAAACGCCGTAAACAGCGCGATCGTTGTGCTTTTGTTTGTGAACCCGGCGCATCGCAAACTGTTCTTTGAATAGAGTAGTTCCCTGTGTTACAAAATGATTATTTTATAGTTTGATTTTCAAAAAAATATTGAAACATGCTTTGCCTTTCCAAATCAATAAAAATTTACAAAGATCAAAAGCTTTAAAGTTCTGGAGTGGGGCTGCCGACGTCAGAGTGCTAAAAACTATACCACGGGGTGATGTCATTTCAACTCACTGTATCGGTTTTATTTTTATATTTTTGTTGACTTAAGTGACGGACTAAATAAAATATTTTATTAAACTATCCTATTCTGCTTACATCGTTGTAAGCATCCATGTAGTTAGTGGATAATTTTTTGTTCCAACTTAAACAAGTTACCTTTCTAATGAACAAACTAGAAGCCTGAATTTTCAGTAACCAAACAGGCTTTGTATGAACACGGTATATTTCAAATTTCATTCAATTTGAACCATTAGTTTAAGAATTATAACGAGTCAAAGTTCCTTAATTTTATAAATTTTGTCACTCACTGACTGACCGATCATCAAAAGTCTAAAGCACTTCTAGCAGACATAGAAGCTTCAAATTTAGAATACAATTAGTGTTTAGTATATGAATCAAGGAAAAACTATAATATTTTTCAATTTCGTTCCAGTTTTCTAGATACATCAACTGCATAAATAACTTTGTAATCCCATATAAATATATGGGATCGCGTCTCCCCCGGCGGCTGGGGCGCTAGGAAGAGAGTTGCCTCTCCCTCGCACGTTAGGCCTCCTCCTTCGCTAGCATGACTGCTTCGCAGCAGGAGGTGACTGCATCCCATTCCCTCTCGCTTCGCACCATGGTCTAAACCAGAGCTGGGCGCGAGAAGTCGCCGCCGCCGATCGCCTCTATGAGGATACGACGGTGCTCCACCCATGCAGGGCACACCTCGACCATATGCTCCACCGTGTCTTCCAGTGTAGATAGGTACCTAGATATAATAATTATGCTCAAAGGTAACTTGTTAAATGGTCAACGGAATAAAAAAGCAAGAAGTATTAAGAGTATTGGGGAGTATTAAGTAGAGTAAATTGCCCGAAATTGCATAATTACTTACTTATGGATTAACTTTAACCGAGACGTTTGACGAGTGCGGCATTAATTATTACTAACTAATGCAAAAGACGTACGTGCGTATCCATATGTGCGTATCAAAGCCTCCGAAAAAAACCCATAAAGACAGGGAGTGGGCTTTGAAAAAAACTTTAGCTGAAGTTCAAGAAGTAGTACCGGAAAATAAAAAAAGGAAGGCTACCTACAAAAATAAGAAAAGCTCATAAGACAGAGAGAGGGCTTTAAGAAAACTCGTTGTTGGTATACAAGAAGTAGAAGGTACCGGAAAGGAAAAAAGTAGGACTTTCTACAAAAAGCAATGAGATCCCATAAAAAAACAATACTTGTCAAAAACCCAAGTCTCGCAACTTAGTTGTTCTAGCGTAAAAAGTTGTGTGATCCATGTAATACCAAGTCGGTTATTAATTTATTCAGTCCCTACTTAAGGGACCTTCTGTCTTAAGTTGTTACGTAATTATCTAACCTAACGACATCTTATAGTGACCATATCAATATTAAAAATCTTTACCGTTTTAAATAAATAGAGTGACTTGGCAATCGCAATAAACAATTTAATTTATATCTGGGGGCACGGCAGTGCCCCCGCCAAGTCGAGCAAAAAAGCGGCACGGCCGTACCATTCTTTTCTCGAAGCAATTCAGGCCATTTTCGACCCCCTATAACTTCTTTGTGGATAAAACTAGAAGCCTGAATTTTCAGTAACCAAACAGGCATTGTATGAACACGGTATATTTCAAATTTCATTCAATTTGAACCAGTAGTTTAAGAATTATAACGAGTCAAAGTTCCTTAATTTTGTAAATTTTGTCACTCACTGACTGACCGATCATCAAAAGTCTAAAGCACTTCTAGCAGACATAGAAGCTTCAAATTTAGAATACAATTAGTGTTTAGTATATGAATCAAGGAAAAACTATAATATTTTTCAATTTCGTTCCAGTTTTCTAGATACATCAACTGCATAAATAACTTTGTAATCCCATATAAATATATAGGATTACAAAGTTACATTTGCAGTTAATTAATCAGTGTACCTGTATAATATAATGAAATAATAGACGTAGATGGGTACTTTTTTTTTTTTTTGTGAAAATTATCATCGAATGACTTCTTCCGCTCGGGTGTATCAGAATTCTACTGACTAAAAACCCACCCTGTTCCTTCGTAAGCCCTAAAGTTTGGGGCCGCGGTATCTCGATGGAACTTTCCCATAAACCCCGACAGGCAATGGCCCTATGAGGCCCCGTCACTGGTATTAACAGCTTTTTGAGGCGCGCGTGGAACACAACGCGCCGCCGACCCGGGCCTGGTCCTTACCGGACGGTGAGCGACCCCTGCTCGCCATCCGCAGGCCCGCGCCTACGGTGGCCCGAAATCGACTCGCGATCCACGACGCCCGGGGCGTCTCCCCCGGCGGCTGGGGCGCGAGGAAGAGAGTTGCATCTCCCTCGCACGTTAGGCCTCCTCCTTCGCTAGCATGACTGCTTCGCAGCAGGAGGTGACTGCATCCCATTCCCTCTCGCTTCGCACCATGGTCTAAACCAGAGCAGGGCGCGAGAAGTCACCGCCGCCGATCGCCTCTATGAGGATACGACGGTGCTCCTGCCATGCAGGGCACACCTCGACCATATGCTCCACCGTGTCTTCCAGTGTAGATAGGTACCTAGATATAATAATTATGCTCAAAGGAAACTTGTTAAATGGTCAACGGAATAAAAAAGCAAGAAGTATTAAGAGTATTGGGGAGTATTAAGTAGAGTAAATTGCCCGAAATTGCATAATTACTTACTTATGGATTAACTTTAACCGAGACGTTTGACGAGTGCGGCATTAATTATTACTTACTAATTTATTTATTTATTTAGGCAAACCAACTAAATGCACACAAAGACATTTAACATACGATTAAGTTCAGATTCGTTAGTATTGCATGCATCTAAATTAAAGGTTAGCACAGCATTTAATATTTATCTCAGTACAATTAAAATATACATAAAGTTAGAATAAAATTAGGTAATAGTAAACATGAAATAACTTAAATTAAATTGAATTAAATGCAATGAAATATGATTTTTTAATAAAAATTTAATAAAATTACTAGTTACTAGTAAACAATTTAATTTATATATGTATTACTTGTGAGATATATTGTGTTTTCATGCGATGGCCGAGTCAATCTATTTATTTAAAACGGTAAAGATTTTTAATATTGATATGGTCACTATAAGATGTCGTTAGGTTAGATAATTACGTAACAACTTAAGACAGAAGGTCCCTTAAGTAGCGACTGAATAAATTAATAACCGACTTGGTATTACATGGATCTCACAACTTTTTACGGTAGAACAACTAAGTTGCGAGACTTGGGTTTTTGACAAGTATTGTTTTTTATGGGATATGTATTACTTGTGAGATATATTGTGTTTTCATGCGATGGCCGAGTCAATTTATTTATTTAAAACGGTAAAGATTTTTAATATTGATATGGTCACTATAAGATGTCGTTAGGTTAGATAATTACGTAACAACTTAAGACAGAAGGTCCCTTAAGTAGGGACTGAATGAATTAATAACCGACTTGGTATTACATGGATCACACAACTTTTTACGCTAGAACAACTAAGTTGCGAGACTTGGGTTTTTGACAAGTATTGTTTTTTATGGGATATCTTTATCAGTTCGCGATTTTGAGTAATTTGTTAATGAAGTTTTGCATATTTCTTGAGGTTTAACAAAGTGAATAATTTTATTTTGGAATTTTAAATAGATATGTTGTTGTAGACTCCTGCTCTCTCCATTGCACTTTGAAAACAAAACATTTGTCTATGTTTTTCCGTTAGTGAAATATGGAAGTTTGAAATGAAAGTATGAAAATATAGACCATCTACATATATTTCAATTCAATTAAAGAAATCTTTTTATGTTAGGTTAAGCATAGGCACATTATTTTTTCAAAAATTAACCCGTATATGAAATTCGAACCGCTTAACCGATTTTTATGACCTTTGTTTTTTCCCAAATTAACGTAGGTGAAACTTCGGGAACAGCTAGTGTTTAAACACAGTTAGGTACAAAGAAGAATATTGTATAAAATAAATAACATGTGTGGCAATGTGCAATGTTTGAAATTTGGCTACGCAGTTACTTGAAAGCTGAACAGGCGCATCTTAGCAGCTGTAGCAGCGTCGTAGGCCGGCGTAGAGGTCTCGTAGCCGCAAGCTTAGACCTCTCGTAGCAGTGAACAGGCTCTGTAGACGCGGCGAGAGAGGTTCACTTTCTATTTCAAACGCAGCACTCGGCTTCGCTTGCATGAAAAGTTTTGTTTTTTAATTCAGGAGGAGCCCACTCTTCGCCAGAGAGTAAGCAACAGATGAGCAAAGCACTAAGCAATAATGTAGCTTTCTATTGGTGAAAGAATTCTAAAAGTCAGTTTCGTAGACCTTGAAATTACTTCTTACGAACTCACAAATTTTACCTCTTTATAATATTTATAGTATAACAAGAACAGATTTTCTCATTATGACGTAAGTAATATTAAATTACAAATAGGTCACCGACAATGAGTATTGCTTAAGGCGTTTAGTACTTACACGTGTAAATGTGACGACAACATATTTGAATGTGCAATTGCATTTAAAAAAATGTTTACACATGCCTATTAATTTATTGTATACTGAATGTGCCCCACGGATTTACTCGCGTTCATTTTAAACTTAAGGTTATTATTTAGTACATTACTACCTCGCAGGTCTGCCAGCACCTTCTCCCTTATAAACGTCCTGGCACATCATAAATGCGCGTTTGTCAATTATTTTGTTATTATAAAACTATGATATCTCGTAACTCAGTGGCAGTTTTGTTAAATAATAAATACTTGTGATTAATAACGTATTTCTTTGGAAAAGAATTAATATTATGTTTACGGTATGAACAGGCCCACTCAAATCTGTGAGCAACTTTCCTCAAAAGTTCACCTCATACGGTAACCTACAAGGTTCCCATATATCTATTTTTAACCAGTATAGATTTTTTTATTTTATTCATAATAGGTTCGCGTTTGACCACCATCTCACCTGATGTTAAGTGATGATATAGTCGAAGATGGAGCACGCTTGCCTAGAAGTAACCTATTCACTCTTGACTTAAAGACCCCTCCAGGTTATAGCGATTAGGAAACACAAACTCCGGCAGGGAATTCCACTCCTTAGCCGTACGCACGATGAAAGTATTCCAAAAATGTTTTGTGCGTATGGGTGGGATGTCCACCAAGAAACGATGGCGCATCGCCGTTTGTCTTGTAGTTCGATGATGGAACGGGCTTAATAAGCAATTTGCAAAATAAAGATCATTTATCATGTAAAACACCTTCGCAAATAAAACATTGTTTTAAAACTTTGGTTAACATAAAAAGGTTTTGATGAGTTAACCTTCAAAAATGATATAAAAATATAAATATTCCACAACTTTCACACAACGCCATCTAGTTCCAAACTAAGCACTGATGACAACTGATGAACAAACATATATATTTCTAAATGCAAACATATTATAGATAAATTACACCCAGGCAAATAACAAATGATCGTGCTCATCACACAAAAAATTGTCCTGGGTGGGAATTGAACCCATGACTTTACGCATAGCAGTCAGGGCCACTAACCACTAGACCAACAGGCCTATCAATAATAAAAAAATAGATATATGCTGTTGCGAACTTTTTTAAAACGTTTACAGCGAGCAATTCCTCGTACACGGTTTTAGCACAACTAACCCTTTACGCAGTGCACGCAACGGGTGCTCTCAAAATGATTATTTTCCCGTTCCGGCAACATTTCTTATTAATTCTCGGTTCCTATTGTTCGTAGAGTAATGTTATATCGTCTATATCCTCCATCGATAAACGGACTATCCAACACAATAAGATTTTTCCGATTCGAACCAGTAGTTTCTGAGCTTACCCACACAAACTCTTTAGTTTCATAATATTAATATACATTGATAAAAAAAGAAAACTGCAAAATTGTAGGCCATAAGTTCTTTTGACAGGCAGCTCGGAACAACATAATTGAATTTGATATTTAAATAACAAATTCTGTATCGGATCCTCACAGCGTGCGGCGATGGGGTATGTTTCAAGAGAGCATTGTCGATGAAAGCTAATCTACTCGTATATATCTATCCTCCATATAAATAAAACTGAAGTGTTTGTCTGTGTTTGCAAAATAACTGTGTTTTCGTATAAATAACAATATGTTCTATTGTTTTTTACACGATACTAAAACACTATTTCTACATTTTTGGTTGTCGTTCTGTCTATTCATCCGGCATTATCTCAGAAACAGCTGAACCAATTTTAATGGGTCTCCCAAACCCAAAATATTTTATTTCACATAGGCCTGGGCATGTATAAAACGTCAGAAGCTAGTGCATTGTTCGAAATTGGTCGTTTCCTATCGAGGAGAACTGGCCATAAACTATGGTCCAACTGTTTCAGGAAGGTTGGAATCTTATAGCTACATTTTATCCCGATACATTCGCGGGATCGGGAGTTCCGGGAATATGCTACCACGTAAATGAAGTTACAGAAGCTAAAAATCCAATCCTGAAAAATATTTAGAGGGTAGGTTTTTGTTTAAATAAATACAGGATGAGCCATAAGGGTGTTGGCGGTTTCAATATGCAATTAAAAAAGAACTACGAAACATAACAAAAAATATATATGTATTTAAAAAAAGTAGAAACAGGACTTTTTGAGACCTAAAAATAATGTTGTCCAAATGACTTTCCTCGGCTGCTTGGCACTCTTGGAACCGAAGTCGCAAAGAGCAATGCTGAGTGTCCATAGTAACTTTGGCTCAATACAAAATTCTCACGGCCAGTGATGAAAATAATTTTATTGTGTGTAGTTCAATACTAAGCACTGTTTCTTAGCATTGAATATTGTATAGAACTTCTAAAAAAAAATACTAGCATAAATACAAATATGGAATTTTGAGGTTATTACAATTTGACGATCTCTATATGTATCAATTGTAGATAGGCCAATAAATAAATAAATAAATAAATAGAGATCGTTAAATTGTAATCATTGTTGTACAAACATGTGTTTGTACACGCTAAAATTTAGCACTAAAGTAATTACTTCTGTCTAATTAAATAAAAGTACTTTATTTCGAGAATAGAGGTCCACTGCTGTAACAATGAACGAACTTCTTCGCATTCTACTAAATACCTCCGCATTCGGAAAACATTCAATCCACAATTAGTGCAACGTTGTTGGTTAGACATGGTCACAATAATGGATGTACTTCAACACTTCGAAAAGCAAAAGAGTCTCAAAAAACAGAGAGGGAAACGTAAACGCATGTACTTCGCAATATCACCGACAATAACAACTCAAAGAGAATGTATTCTATTTTTTGTTAATGGCAAGTGGAGCCGATAAGAGAATGTAATACACTATGTTTTACAACAACTGTTTGTGTTTGTAATGTCAATCAATTCCCTTTGTGTCACTTTTGACACTTGTTCGAGTTTTTATTTGGCAGAATAGTCAACATCGCCTTTGCTTGCCATGTATAAAAATAGAATAGAGTTTTTATTCTCAATAATTAAAATATTATTTCAGATTTTTTATGTAATCAAATGCGATTATTGTTCACCACATATTGTTACTATTTTTAGTATAGAAAAGAATGCATAAAACAATAAAGAATTTGAAATAAAAACTGATTAATAAGTTTAATTGCAGCATACTGACAACTCAACCTTTTTTCGACAATTTCCGGTCAGCTATTTGTTTATTAATAAATCAATTCTAATGGAGAAGTTCTCGAAAGAAATTAAATACAACTTTATAGTTTAGATTTTATTGTATAGATTCTTATACATTAAAGATAAATGGCCGAGCCATTTTAAATTTAAAAGTTGTGTAGGCCAGGATCCGTCTTTGTTCTTTTGGAAAACTCGTTGAAAAGTTGTTCTCGGTATTTTGTTACTTTCCTGAATAATTTTCCTCTTCCGCTGCTCTAAATTGGTCGGATTATTCTCGCAGACTACCGATTTGAGGTAGCCCCATAGAAAATAATCGCATGGAGAGAGATTGGGGCTACGTGGTGGTCATTCAATATCCCCCCGTTTCAAAGTGAGTTTTCCGGGTTAAACATTTTTCAGCAGCTCTATGGATACCCTAGCCGTATGACATGTGGCCCCATCCCGTTGAAACCACATCCTCGAGGTATTGCCTTGAAGTTCTTGCAAAGCTGGCACCAATAAGTCTGTTATCATGTTGCAATAATTGTTAGTTCTAACCGTCATCGCTTGCCCTCTTTCGTCCTCAAGAAAGTATGGCCCAATAATACCGGTTGACGTTATCCCAGCCCACACGACATGCTTAGGGCTGTGATGTGGACGTTCATGCAAGCGTCGGGGATTAGTCTCGGACCAGTACCGACAATTTTGCTTGTTCACATGGCCATTAAGGTGAAAATTTCCCTCATCACTAAACATCACGTTGTTGAATTTGTTGAACCGCTCGAGCATCAAATTGACAAAGTTAAGTTATAGGCATCATCTGGTTTTAATTCTTGGACTATCTGAATCTTATAAGCCTTCAAATGCAAATCACGCTTCAAAATTCGTCGCTAAGTCGTTCTTTTGATGTCCAAAGTCTGACTTCTCTTACTTGTTGACTGTTGCGGATTTCGCTGAACTGAAACACGAACACGCTCCACAATGTCGGCTGATCTTGCAGAAATTGGGCGACCACGAGCCGTAATTGGTACTGTTGAGCCGGTTGTTTCGAACATTCAGATCCATTTGCGTATCACATTGGCGCTTGCAACTTCACTTAAATCGCGTAAACCGTGTCCATGTCGATACAAACGTCGTGCAGTAATCACTGATAATTCTTGGACTATCTGAATCTTATAAGCCTTCAAATGCAAATCAAGCTTCAAAATTGCCTGTAGATAATTTAAATAAATACAGTTTATTTCATAATCAACAGGTTTTAACAAAAACTTTGTAGAGATCTTCTTTTAAGTACAATGATACCTGTAACAAAAGATCTCCACCTTCCTTAAACCAGTACATACAGAGCCTGTTAATAATAAAAATAAAACTAATTACAATTAATGATAATAAAACTAAAACTAATTACAATTAATATAATAATAAAACTAAAACTAATTACTTAGGTGCATTATTGGTGAATGCAGCTTTATTGAAGAGTGAGGTATTCTTATTTCGAAATCCACGCCGACGAAGTAGGTAGCCGGCGAAGTGCCAGTGTCAATAAAAAAAAAAATAATAGAATTGTTTTGGACGCCCCCGTCGGGCAGAGCTGCGGGGGCCGGTATCGAGTGTCAGTGTCGAGTGTCGCACAAGATTGCGCCGGTGTCGGACACTCGTGCGTCGGGACTCGGGGTGATTAGTAGTGTCCAGTAACATTGGCCGATAATATGATGTTTCCTACGATTTGGTTTGCTAACTTTATTTTCTATTTTCTTATTGGGGTTTCTTTTTATTCGACATTTCAGTCTTATTTCGCAGAAAGCTTACAATTTATTTATTTTGTAGGTTTTCTAACAAAGGATACACATATAAATGCATCACTGACAATCGTACAATAGAGGTACATTAACATGTGACTAGGTGATAACTTGTAATACAATAGCATTAACAAAATAATAAGTCAAGAGTGAATAGGTTACTTCTAGGTAAGCTTGCTTCATCTTTTACCACATTATCGCTTACCATTGGGTGAGAATGTGGTTAAATGCGAGCAATAAACAATAAAAAAAATTGCATGCGTCAATTACGTCATTTTACGGTTGTTATAAATTTGTGCATTGAAAGTAAAATGTAGTGTCGTATGTATGTATAATGTGGAGATCATGAGGATCGAGGACATGCATCCGCTCGTGAGGCGCGACATAGTAGCCGAACTCTTGAATATTTCATCAGCACTGCTTTAGGAATCAACAAAAATATCACTAAATAATAAAACCTGAACGGGTTGATCGACAAGGTAAATCAAAGCTTGCCAATGTTGTTCCGTGGATGGTTATAACAGCTGGGACTAGAGCTGCCATCCGTCCGGGTTTCTCCGGATTTGTCCTAGTTTAGAGGGTGTCCGGACGCGTCTGGGGGGAATTACCCAATCGATCCAGAGTAAAACCCAGACTAACAACAAAGAACGTTGTTTTTATTTTCAACTATAAAATTTTTTTTTTCTAATATCCGGTGAAAATTATGATTATATTCGAATGTCCATGATTTTTTTTAAGTCTCTTTCCGGGCCGGCAATTTAGGTGATGGCGATCCTAGCCGGGACTAACGGTTTAACGTTAAGGCGGCACAATATGATAGACAGTATGTAATGACCACATGGATAAAGACTTGATTTTGATTGGGTAAGGTTTGGTAGGACTTTCATAGAAACCTCTAAGATATACAATAACCATCTTGCTACTGGTATATTTAATTTATCTCATCTCTAACACCTTTTTTTATTTCGGTGGGAAAACCATCAAATGAGCATTTCTCAAATTTTTTGACCATAGCCGCAATGTCGATGTCCCATGTTTTGGTCTTTGATTATTTTTTTACTACGATAACATAAATAACATACATGACTGTCTTCATTTCATTGATAATACTTAATTATCAGAGAAAATATCAAAACTATAAATAAACCACACTAACTACAATAAATAATTAATAATCTAAAATACCAACATTTTCGTAGTATGGAAAATAAGTTGTCCCATTGTGACCGCAGTGATTTTGAACTCATTTATTTCACTACATTCTAAGAAACTGAATATATGTTATAGTCTTAAAACACTACTTAGAGTATTTGAATACATGTTTTATTTAGTACTAGCTTTTGCCCGCTACTTCGTCCGCGTGGAATAGTTAGTTACTTCGGACTAACGTTACCTAAATTTAACCCCGATTTTGAAGCATTCTTCATTGGCGCTCCGCTCCTATTGGCCTTAGCGTAATGATATATAGCCTATAGCCTTTCTCTATAAATTGACTATTTAATTAAAAAATAATTTTTCAATTCGAAGCAGTAGTTCCTGAGATTATCGCGTTCAAACAAACAAACAAACTCTTCAGCCTTATATCTAGTATAGATAGCTGTTGCCCGCGACTTCGTCCGCGTTTCCGTCGTTTTTCGTAAAAAAAAGTAGCCTATGTCCTTCTTCACGGTTCAGTGATTTTGATGTAACAGACAGATTAACTTTCGTAATTTAGTAGGGAAATATAATATGTCAATCTATAATACTGTTGAAAAATATCGCAATACGGAAAATATTATTGTTAATAGCTGTGCCCGCGACTCCGTCAGCGTGTAACTCCTTGTGTGTTATTAAGTTAATGTATTGGTAATATTGTTTAGATCACGTTCACATGAGGCTTAAGTACCTATAGAACGAAAATACTTCAGCGCAAAGCTTCCGGGTAAACTATGTAATAAGTTGACCCGTCCGGCACGTGAACATAAAGATTTGTAGAACTGCTAACCCGGGAAAGAGCGACGTACAACTGACCATACGAGAAACAACTGACACCGAGATCTACTCCAGCAACACGAAAAGTCTGCCCTTGAGCCTTATTAATTGTCATTGCATAACACACCGATATTGGGAATTGCGTTCTTTTAAATTGGAATGGAAAATTATTTGGTATTATTGGAATTCTGGGAATAAAGACGGTTTCTCCTGCACCGCAAACTGTTAAAATTTGAGCCTCGATTATATTTTGTTGCAATTGGGTTACTTTTAGCCAAGTTCCATTGCAAAGTTGTGGTGGTCTTAAATTTCGGAGCAGAATAATCGGAATGCCAATTTTAACTTTGGTCTTTCTATACCGATTTATATGATTCTTTTTTATGGAATAGTTAATAATGTTAACTTTTTCAATTAGGGGTGACTGAGAGTGTTATAAACGTAAGAGTAGACAAATATTATAATCAGAAAGCTTCGAACTGCTAAGCTATCGGGAGTTACACGTGTTACTGTGAGTCAACCATAAAAGATAGACATTTGCTGTCGTGGGATATTTTTTATATAATTTTAAGGAGAACATTTCTGTCATGAAATGATTTCTGTGTGGCTTTAACCATTAAGGTTGCACACGCGACGGAAGCTTAAAAAATGGAATAATTTTCCCGTTTTCCCAACATTTCCCTTCACTGCTCTGCTCCTATTGATTGTAGCGTGATCAAAAGTATACTATAACAAGCCCAGGAGTATGAATAATAATTGTACCAAGTTTCGTTAAAATCCGTCGGGTATTTTTTGTTTCTATAACGGTTATACAGACAGACAGACAGACAAAAATTTTACTGATTGCATTTTTGGCATCAGTATCGATCCCTAATCACCCCCTGATAGTTATTTTGGAAATATAATTCATGTACAGAATTGACCTCTCTACAGATTTATTATAAGTATAGATATAGATATAGTGAAATACGTCGTAAGTTAATCAGTTTTCGTAAAATAATATTGTCCCATAAAAAAATCCTAAACGGAATTCAGATTTGAGGCTAAGGCTCCCCAACTAGCACAAATGGGCTGCATAAGGGCTTTGGAGCGTATCCGATTATTACTTATGGTAATAGACGTAAGCGCTAGAGCGTCTACTACAGACTTAAAGCAGCCGCTTTAGCGCTATTTGGGCGCCATTTTATGCAACCTAAAGTTCCATTTAACCTGCACAACGGTTGCATAAAGGTTCCTTAATAGCTATAACGATTTATTAACGCTATACTAAAGCTCTCATAGCGCTACTTTTGAATGATTTTGAACTACTTTGAACGAATGAATTGATTATAGTTCTTAATTGTATGTCTTCAGTTGACATTACTTGTAATATTTTGGTAAAGTGTTTTCGTCGCCATCATGAAAATAAAACAAAAAGAAGTGAAAGTTTATATTCTGTATTAGCAAGATATATAAAGATACTTAAAACGCTGTCCAGTTTACTGTAGATATATAAGATAATTTTCGAGTAATTTTAACGCGCTTTTATGATATTTCAAAATTTAACAAAAGATATGTGGTATTTTTTATTTGTTATACAGAATAAATTTCATTTCCGTATTTTTACGTGTCGATAACTTCCTATTTGCAAGTGGCCGATTGTTTACCGGTACATTTAATGCACATTTAACTGAAAAACCAATGTATATCTCTCAATTTTTCAAGTGAATTATAAGTTTTCTTAAAAAATCATGGCGTCATTGTAATGTAGTCATAACCTGCAGTTTTAGCTCTAATAACTCCCTTTAGAGAATCATAGCGCTAATTTTCACCCTTCTAACGCTTCCAGTGATTTTTGTTCCCCTAATGCAACTCACAGCCACAAAAAGCTCCTATTTTCTTGTTTTTGAGGTTATAAGATGTAGTTACGTACTTATTCGTTTAGTATCCATTTTTATTGTTTAGTGTTTAGTGTTTTTAAATGTTTTATGATAGTTACAAAAGCGGCTGTAAAATGGCGAATGGATTGAGCCTGCAAGGAATGACTATTGCTACTAAAGGCCTTAGTTACACTGATGATTTTTTTGTAACTATAGTATGCATAAGAGTTTCTATTATTTCTATAATGAAACTTATAGTAGTATAATAGTGGTTACTATAACTATAACCTAACCTAAGTTATAATGGAAACCACTGTACAGCTGTGAGTGGCAGAATGACCTTCGTAACTCTCATATAAAGGTGTCAGTGGTAAATGAGTTCTACCGTGGACTACTGTGAAGGCTAGGCTAGTATTTGATTCAGCTTATAGCACCTTAAGTTACTTTTATAACTATAGACGTTTACGGATGCAGATATGCAACTTTGAACTGCTTTTTGAACCCTTAAAGCGCTATTTTACAGCCGAAAGTAACAAAATAGGCTGCAATTTTCACTAATGTGCTCGTTGGGTCAATTGGCTGCCAAAATTGTTGGGAATCCTAGCAAAGGTGAGACGGTACTTCACACCGGAACAGCTGCTCAACCTCTATCAAGCGCAAGTTCGGTCGTGTATGGAGTACTGCTCTCATCTCTGGGACGGATCTGCCAAATACCAGCTTGATGCACTTGAGTCTATAGAGAAACGGGCCAAAAGGCTCATCGGCAACGAGAAACTGGTCGAGACAAGGCTCCAGAGCCTAGAACATCGGCGACGTGTTGCAAGCCTGTCAGTTTTCTATCGGTTACATTTCAGGGAGTGTGCGATGGAATTGCACAGTCTTTTCCGCCAAGCCCGTTCCATCATCGGACTACAAGACAAACGGCGATGCGCCATCGTTACATGGTGGACATCCCACCCATACGCACGAAACGTTTTGGGAATACTTTCATTGTGCGTACGGCTAAAGAGTGGAATTCCCTACCGGAGTCTGTATTTCCTGATAGTTATAACCTGGGAGTCTTTAAGTCAAGAGTGAATAGGTTACTTCTAGGCAAGCGTGCTTCATCTTCGACCACATCATCGCTTAAGATCAGGTGAGATTGTGGTCAAACGCAAGCCTATCAACTATAAATAAAAAAAAGATTTTATTACCGATTTTTGTGTCGAAAGATTTTTTAAACTACTAATTTAGTTAGTGCTTTTTCTTTTGGCTACACTATTGACGATATTTCACATCGCTTTGTTGTGATGACATTTCGGTGTCGACAACAGCCGCGACTTAACGTCGTATCATGCACCGCGACGAATTCGATCCGGATTATACTGTGTGAAGGTAAGTTCAAGATACTTAATATTCTTCTTAAAATTGATAAATAGTTAATTTTATGGACTACAATTTGATGTAAAATACTGTTTTAACTATTGAGTTTTAAAGAATATGTATTTTATTGTAAATCTCTATTCTCTACCCGTCATTTCGTTACTTCTGTTTTTGTTACTTTCGCGTGGTAACGTAATAACCAGAACGAAGGGTAACGAAAAAGGAATTTTTAAAGCTAAGTACACATCTCACAAAATTGACATACTAGTAGGTAGGTATCTATATTCGTTTAACCTCACTTTCCATAAGTTTAACCTCACTTTCCATATTTTGATTACATATTATGTGATTTTTGTTTTGAAGATGATTAAATTAATGTTGTACGAATGGCTAAGCAACGGTTTTTATCAGATTTCTGATTAATTTTTTAGTATTACAGGAAAATCACCTCAATATCAAGTCTAGTATCACACGCCTCAAAAATGGTAATTTACCTTGATATTGATAAGTTTCTGAAGAAGACTTGCTTGCTTTTTTCGAAGATAATATTGTATGGCCCTGGTCAGTCACACATTTCGTACTATCAGAAAAATGTTTTGGATGTGGAAGTGCAACTAACAATATATTGCATAGTGTTTTTCCTCATTTTGTAGTAGCAATGAATCCTGAACAGATCAGACTGTTACTAGACAGTAATTTATTCTGGTGTAAGGTATGCAAAAGTTTCAGTGTCTACGACCACTACGCTGAGGATGAGTGTGTGTTTTGTAATATCTAATTTTTGACTTTATTTTAAATACTTCTAAGTATTGGTAACATTATTAAAATACATCTTGCGTTGTTTACTGACATTAATATTAAAATATTTCAGACCAAAGATAATTATTTAGGGGTGATTAATTTGGTGCCTAATTGTTTGAGATATTGATTATAGGCTCTGCAAGGGCGTTGTTTTTTACGTATTATAAGTATTAGAATAATTATTAGTTTTCGTGAGACTAAAAGAGAATTAAGACTGTATGAAAACTCAACTAATTAATTAGAAGGTATAAGTTTTTATTTGTTTCCTTAATGAATGTTTTGTTTTTGGAATAATATTCGCTATAAATTTTTAATTTTTGTTTTGTTTTTTACTTATTTTGTTTTCATTTTATAATAGAGTGTCAAGTGTGTGTATGCTAAGCCTTACATTTCCAATTTTGTTACCCAAGCTTCTTGTTTTGATACTGTCCCAAAATTATGCTAATAATTATGATAGATATTTCTTTTTCTTTAAATTGAAACGCTTTAATCAATTATTTAAATCAACTTCATGATAAATATTATTATTATAAATAGGAAATATATCATCCTACTTTTTCTATCTTATACGAAAACTAAACATTTTGATTAGAAAGTGTTCAAATGGTAACAAAAAATACTCAGTACTGCTAAAAACAATTAAATTTATTATATTTTTCGCAATTTTTACTTTTCAAGATGTTGTTTAATTTATGATCTACATAGAAAAACATAAATTGATAATATAGTTTGCGTGTTTCTTAGTTATGGTTTTCACTCATTTCCAAGTAACAAAATAAGAACTTTTATTTCATCCTTAACTAATATTTAACAGGTTTTTTGTATAAAAACTCTATTAAAACAAAAAAAAAACAATCAGAAATTCAGAATCTGTCTAGATTTAGCTAGCTGTATATAACATAATATGTCCTAAATATACATATTATTTTTTAAGACGATTTTTAAAATTATGGTCAAAGATTTTGAGAAATGCTTAAATGACTCCTTCCGGTCTGGGTGGAAGAAGGAAGTATTGACCCTTGCGTACACTTCTATTGACCCTTGCGTTTTTGGGCCGCGGTATCAAGTTAGAACGTTCCCTCAACCCCGAAGATCTATTATGTAATACCTAGGATATCTTATGTCGAGGATGGATTCAGAATGTTAATAATTAGTATTACCTATATCATTGTCGTGCATCGAGGGTTCCACACAATTACAGTTCTTAGTACATTTAGTACCTAAGGGAATCAAGATTCGATTCTAAAATTGGCTTACATATTACATAAGTTTAAACTTACAACTCCGAGTCAAACCCAAGTTTCTAAGAGAGTTATCAACGTGTCATCGCTAAATAAATAATCAATCAGGGTTCAATGGACTCCTCACTAAGCTTACAAGACCAACACTCGGAATCAATATAAAATAATACCTGTTCAGTATATTTTGTCGATTTATGCACACATTAATGTATGCGGCGGCTGATTCTGATGTTTATCCCATTATACAAGCCGTCCACAATCGTGAGTCCAATGACCCTTTTTCAGGCTTTGCGTTTATTCAGTAACACGTTGCATAACCATCCATTTGACTACCGTCCAATTAATTTGTAAATGAGATCGAGGATTGAGTAATACTAAGATCTTACTACTAAAAGACGTGTTTGTAATAGAATAAAAATGTTAGTTGATTTATCAGGCAGTATAACGTGTGAAACGTGAAAAAAAAAGCGTGCTCCATCTTCGACCAAATTATCACTTGCCATCACGTGAGATGGTGGTCAAACGCGAGCCTATTATTAAAAAAAAAAACCCCGACTGTGCCTATTTGACCTCCATAACACGGTATCTGGGTAACACGAAACCTTTTGACCAGACCAGTATCAGAAAATAATAATAACCTTTGGGTTTTGGGGCCCTCCAAATATAGTACAGACGACAGCACATGAAGCTACCCGAAATTGTCAAATTTTCCCAATCAACCTTTAACCTAATTTCTTTAACAATAAAGTTGAAAATCTATTAAAGAAATTTGACAGATTGCTGTAGCTTGATGTGCTGGCGTCTGTACATATAAATAAAAATAAAAATTCTGTATGTGATTTCAACATTAGTGTGGTTTCTCAAGTAGTGCATAGCAATTTACACGATATTAGAACACAAACAAATTTTTTAAATGTTTGTCTGTGTAGTCTTTAGAACGACTGAACCCATTTTGATAGGGCTTTTATTGCTTTTGTTTTCAGATAGCTACAACCTAGTGGTTTTTAAATCAAGAGTGAATAGGTTACTTGTAGGTAAGCGTGCTCCATCACACCATCGCTTACCATCAGGTGAGATGGTGGTCAAACGCGAACCTATTCTGAATAAAAAACTCAATCTATCTAAACTTTTCCGTTTTATAAAAATAAAATTTTAAATGTCTAACCAGGCTGATCTTCGAATGTATTGTATGAATTTTGGTATGCAAGTAGCTGGAACTTTGAGGAAAGTTATAAGCTACTTTTTACCCGATTACAAAAGAAGAAGGGTGGTCAAAGTTCATTACAAGTGAAAGGAAACCACTCGATTGATTCTCAGACATTTTTATTTGGTATCACATTAGCATAAATGAAATAATTTACATTATCTGTATCTCATGCCTTTTAAAAACAGACTAATTTATTGGTATCGTTACAGATATTACATTTTACAAACTTTAGAGTAATTACACATTTGTACATACCTTAGTTAACTAATAGGTACAATACTACTATCACTACCTTATTACCGTATTCTTATTTCTCTGACCGTTCACTTCGGCTCTCGTTGCAATACTGTGTCTGTGCTGGTGCCACGTCCTCCGTCTGACAATCGTATGTCATGGTGGGGGGAGGGTAGCACCAGCGCAGCCAACATTAGACTTATGAATGAAGGAAGTGACGTGTTAGCTTATTTCTTAATAAGTAAGATTTGATATTAAAATGATCTTTAACATTATAAAATGAGATCAATTATAAATAGGCATTTAACATATATTTGGATATTTATTACCTAGTTCCTAACACAAGACTTTTCTAAGAAATCCAAAACAGCTATGATACGATTTTCCATCATGAAGTTCCAGTTCATATTTTCCGGAGCCATCATCAGATCAGTTTGACAGTACCATATTGTTGTATTGTCATCAGAACTACATACAGCTGCCAATTTTTATTACGCTACGACCCTTGGAAGATGGTTAAATTAGTTACCATAGATTCCATTACATAGTTAGGCCGTGCGCGCACTGCGTTGCGTTTTGGAAACGCAAAATCTGTGAAGTATTAAGTGTCATAGAAGTGCGCGCACTGCGGTGGAATAAACGCGTGCGGTAGAGTCACCGGTGCCCCCGGTCATTCTACCGGTGCGGTAGAACTACCGCAATTGCGGCCACCGCAAGGCAGTGCGCGCACGGCCTTAGTTACATACAGGTCGACCTAATAAAAGCGTGTTAATAAAAGACGTTTCCGATGTAACGTACCCAGAACTAAAACCAAATTTGCCCTACGTCATTATAATAGCATTGCTCCACGTATCTATAATATAATTTCAACAGACAATATATACAAATTAATAGCTCTCAGCACTCATCGCTTCAAAAAACATGTACTGCAATGGCTGGCAGAATTAGACTATGTCCAAACCGAGAACCTGTTTAAGATACAAAAATAACATAAATACATCATTATTCCCAAACCACACACTCACACTCATATGTACACACACACACACACACATTCTGATCCATATACACACACTCAAACATACCTAAACACGTGGTTTCAGCAAGATGGAGCTACCTGTCATACATCTAACGAGTCCCTGCCGGTGGTCAAAGAAATGTTTCCGGAAAAGCTGATTTCAAGGACAGGCGACATTCCATGGTCACCCAGGAGTCCAGATTTGTCCCCAGAAGACTTCTTTTTGTGGTGCTATTTAAAAAGCAGTGTCTACAACAATAAACCAAAGACACTGACACAACTGAAAGAAAAAATCAGCGAAGAAATGACAGCGATCTCGCGGTCTCTGCCGACGAGTATTCGAAAATTTCAGTACTCGCTTAGAAGAATGCAAAAATCGAGACGGTGGTCATTTAGATGACGTTATTTTTAAAAAGTAAATTACAATGAATAAGCTATATAATAAATAAATATTGTTCATTATATGTTTATTCGTTTTCTTTATATGTTTTTTTCTAATGTTAACGAATTCATGGCCCACCCTGTACAGGAGTGCCATCGGATACCACGTAAATAAAATATGCTGTATACATTAGAGTAATGAATTCAGCTTAGTGGACTTAATCAGACGGAAGTCATGTTATTCATGCAGTGGTCAGGGTATTATATCGCCAGCGTCCTCGCCACGTGGGCAGTGACACGTGAGGGTCTGACGACTACGACTCTGCTCTGGTATCTGTCTACCAAAATATATTTCTTGCAAAACAGTTACATCAAAATTCGTTCAGTTATAATGTTTTTTTGAATGTAAGGCAAATCCGGGCTAGAGGCCCCGATTTTAATTATAGTAGCGGATCTCTCTAAATCTCTCTAATTATTATTATTATTATACTATATAAAGCTAAATTACCACTGACTGACTGACTGACTGACAGACTGACTCACTCATTGACATAATTGTTCTCCCAGATGGTGGATGGGGAGGTGGGTATATTTTGACAGATTCGTAAACAAGTAACTCTCAAACCTACGGGAAAAGTGCCAAACCTCCCCTTTTCCCCCCCCCTTCTCCCCCCCCCCTATCGTATCTCGGAAACTACGAGACCCGTATTTTTTTCTTTTTACGGATTCGTATAGAGGAGGCTCGGTAAAGTAAAAACCATTTTTCAAAGTCCCCCCCGCCCCCCTTCTCCCCCCCTTTAGGCGGATCTCGGAATCTAAGAGACTTGGAACATTTTTTTTTTCAGATTCATTTAGAGGGGCAATGCTTTAGTCAAAATACTTCTGCAACCCCCCCCCCATTACCCCCCCCCCCACTTTTTTTTTTTTCTTTTTTCTCAAGCACGCGAGGTGCTTGCACCTCGCGCAACACGTAAATACTAAACCCCCCCCATCTCCCCCCATCACCCCCCCACACTTATTTTTTTCACAAGCACGCGAGGTGCTTGCACCTCGCGCAACACGCCAATACTAAACCCCCCCATCAACCCCCCCATTTTTTTTTTTTCACAACCACGCGAGGTGCTTGCACCTCGCGCAACACGCAAATACTAGTTATACTATATAAAGCTAAATTACCACTGACTGACTGACTGACTCACTCATTGACATAATTGTTCTCCCAGATGGTGGATGTGGAGGTGGGTATATTTTGACAGATTCGTAAACAAGTAACTCTCAAACCTACGGGAAAAGTGCCAAACCTCCCCTTTTCACCCCCCTTCTCCCCCTCCCTATCGTATCTTGGAAACTACGAGACCCATAATTTTTTTTTTAAGGATTCGTATAGAGGAGGCTCGGTAAAGTAAAAACCATTTTTCAAAGTCGCCCCCCTTGCCCCCCTTCTCACCCCCTTTAGGCGGATCTCAGAAATTAAGAGACTTGGAACATTTTTTTTTCAGATTCATTTAGAGGGGCAATGCTTTAGTCGAAATAATTGTGCAACCCGCTCATCACCCCCCTCCCCATTTTTTTATGCAACACGCAAATACTAGGTTCTTAATATAATTATTAAATTATTGTTCACAAAGATTTGCTTAATATTAACATCTTAGAAGTAACATTTTTATTGTACCACCATCTCACCTAATTTTTAAGCGATGATATGGGCGAAGATGAAGCTCGCTTGTCTAGAAGTAACCTATTCACACTTAAATATCTCTATAGATAGTAGGAAACAGACTCGAATTTTACTTCTTACAATGAAAGTATTCCCAACGAACGTTTTGTGCGTATGGGTGGGATGTCCATGTGACGATGGCGCAACTTTATCTTGTAGTCCGTTGATGGAACGGACTTTGTGGAATTAGATTGTGCAATACCATAGCACACTCCCCGAAATTTCCGAATTTCTAGTGTAAAATAAAGGGGTCCTTTGCTGGAGCCTGGAGTCCGTGATAAGAAGACTTTGTTACGGATCGCCAGGCCAACGCTACATGATCGGGCTACATGTTACAATTAGTGTAGGTACAATATGAGTTGGGCAATTATCCCCTATATGCGATAGACGTAAGCAAACATTTTGGAATGCAATAAACAAATTGAGTGTTGAGTATTCTGTATTGACGTTCCAAATTATAGAGCACCGCAAAAATCGCTAATACTTTGAAAATAAAAACAATAATTTATACTTTTCTAGATCACTTTGTAACCCATGATTTCACCACATTTTGATTTTACATGATTCTGTACTAAAGAGCTTCAGAACGTGAGTAAACTATACAATACCGGTAGGTTTTATACACTACTAGCTTTTGCCCGCGACTTCGTTTGCAAGGTTTTTCCCGCGTAAATCCCGATCCTGTGCGAATTTCGGGATAAAAACTATCCTATGTCCTTCCCACGGTACTAAACTATTCCCATGCCAAATTTTATCTAAATCGGTTCAGCGGTTTAGGCGTGAAAAGGTAACACACAGACAGACAGAGTTACTTTTGCATTTATAATATTATAGTATGGATTACAAAATAGACAACACAATATAACAAAAAAAAGGTTCACTCCACGATATGATGGAAGCTTCCGACCTTGCTAAACTTTTGGCCTAGTACTGGGTCGAAATCATTTAGTCTTTTGTCATCAACAAGCTAAGGATTAGATCAGTGTTATTCACTATAAAGAACCTAAAAACCAGATCGTGGTAAACATAAATTGAGAGTAATCACTCAACGACAACAAACACGTCACAAATAATTATTATCTTGTGGCTTCGTATCACTTCCACCTTTGATTGGAATTAATTAATGACCACTTACGTGAGCTGATAAGGATCCTGTTATTACCTATTGATCGAGTAATCAGGCGCATACTGCATGCATAGGGAAACTGCACATGTGTTGATGCCACTCACTTAACGAGAATATTGGTTTTAATTTACTTAATTGTTATTGCATTATCGTGAACTCTTTGCTCTGTAGCTGTAGTCTGTACACATCAATTATCGCTACATTTTTAAGTGGACTCCCCTGCTGTGCTTTTCGCTTCGGTGATCCCGAAACCAATTAGCGACGAATACACATTGTACAGGTAAAGGGCGGTAGGTACTGTGAAATACAGCAAAGGGAAGCCGCTGCAACTTGTACCCGAGGAATTCGACATAATAGACACTATTAATTGCTTATGGGGAGAAAAGTCGACCAATTACCTCTTTACGGATATTAAATCTCGCTTTTCTTATACTGGACCATTTTCTTAACTAGCTCAACAATGTTACTTGATTTCTTGCTTCTTGCAATTCAGCATCAGTAAAGCAAATTATTGATATATTGGGAAGTAAGATCAGATATTTAGAAACCACGATTGTAGCCTGTAGAAGTACTCGTAGTTGCCTAACATCCGACTACGGACGTGTATGTATGTATGAGCTTGTGGTAATACAACTTATTTTTTTATAATTATTTCGAGCGTAAACGAGTAGCGACCCGCGGACCCGTCACCCTTCAGCAACACACGCGCAACCTTGAGCGTTACGTAAGATAAACTGTGGATGTGAGACTCTGTAGCAGGGTTGCCAACAGCAAAAGAAAATCCCTTGTACTTATGCAGCTAAAAATCTCGTATTTGGACTTTCAAACCTCGTATATTTAGGTATTATGCATGCAAAACGTGCTAAAACCAAAATTAAGGCATATTGAACTTTTTGAATTTAGGAATTTTTACTCGAAATATACTATTGCAAGTTTCCTATTAAATAAAACATCCCTTGTGTTGTATTTCAAAAAATCTTAATTATTACTTCATCAAGTAAAATCACAAAAAAATGGCATTGTGCGAGTCAGACTCGCCCATGAAGGGTTTCGAAGTAATTATAATAATATAATATAATATAATATGTATATTTATTTAAAAAAAAACCTTGCAAATTTCTTAAAACTAGCTTATTTATTTTTTTACAACTACGCCCCATAACTTTGTTTTTCATAGTGTTTGTATGAATTACAAAGTTATATTTGCGGTTTTAGAAAATATGCTGTATATCAAAAATGGCTGACCCGATCTCGTTCAAACCAATTTTGATTGAAAGTTTACATTAAGATCTACAGCATAAATTTTTTGAAATTTATTACTCCATTATTTTAGAAGTTAGAGGGGGGGACATATTTTATTTATTTATTTATTTATTATATACTTTATTGTACACCTTACAATATTTCTATAGATACAAAAAAAATTAAACTAGTGTACAATGGGCGGTCTTATCGCACAGGGCGATCTCTTACAGACAACCTTTGGATGGACAAACTTAAAGGAGACAGATTAAGGGCTGTCAATGTACAAACATATAATTGAACATAATAATATAAAATACATACAATACCAAAATTATATACTAATAAATATTACATGTATAATTGAGAAAGAAGGGGAAAAGTTATAGGGAGAGGTAATGCTCCTTCACCATTCTTTTGAACGCTGGTAGCGTTTGAGCACGCCTCACTTCTATGGGTAATGCATTCCACAAACGAGCTGCTTGTATGGTAAAAGATTTGTCAAAGAAAGAAGTGGAATGCATACGAATACTCAACTCTAGATTTTCCGATGATCTCAAGGATCTAGAATGTGTGTCACAGAGGAACTGAAAACGTTCCTTAAGATAGAAAGGAGTGAATGGATTAAATAGCACATTATAAAGTAGAGAAAGTAAGTGAAGATTCCGGCGAAACCTAATAGGAAGCCATTTGAGCTGAGCACGGAAATCAGAAACGTGGTCATATTTGCGCAAGCCAAATATAAACCTGATACAGAGATTTTGAAGACGCTCTAGCTTGTCCAATTGGTTTTGGGTCAAGTCGAGATAGCGGGCATCAGCATAGTCCAGAATAGGGAGAAGGAGAGTTTGTGCAATTGCAATTTTAGTGGAGATGGGAAGAAAATTACGAAGGCGTCTCAAGGAGCCTGCAGACGCAAATACTTTACGACTAACTTCCTGTAATTGTTTAGTCCAAGAAAGGGTGTCGTCAATGTGTATTCCCAGGTTCTTCACAGTGTGACTGAAAGGTATGACGGTGTTATTGAAAGAAACCTGGGGAAGTGCCGTCCAATCAATCCTGGAGATAGTACGAGAACTACCAACAACAATAACCTGAGTCTTAGCAGGGTTGATTTTCAGCCCAAACTCAGCGCTCCAGTCACCAATTCGAGCAAGGTCCATATTAATAGCTTTAATGGCATCAGCTAACTCTACGAGTGGAGCTTGGGTGTAAATTTGGAGATCAGCATACAAGTGGTAGAAAGAAGATAGTCGTTGAGTGATAGCATTTATAAAAAGTACGAAAAGTAAAGGAGATAAAACGCCACCCTGTGGCACACCGGCAGAGGTATCACACCAAGAAGAAAAGGAGTCCTCAATGGAAATACGCTGCCGACGACCAAACAGGTAACTACGAAACCAGTCAATCACTTTGAATGCGTATATTTTTTAAACGATTAACTTTACGAAAAAGTGGTTTTAGAAACCTCAAAGCCATTTTTAAATACCTGTCTATAGATACCACACACGAGTTGGTTTCATGAAAAAAAAATATTTTCAGTTTCAGTTCCATGTATGGGGAGCCCCCCTTTATTTTAAATATTTTTAATTATTTTTCATGAAATCGGAAAGCGGTTTACAGACTAAATCTATGAATGAATGAATGGCTATGACATACGGACGGACGGACAGACAGACAGACAGACGGACAGACATGATGAAACTATAAGGGTTCCGTTTTTTGCCACTCGGCTACGGAACCCTAAAAACTAAATGTGTCTATATTATTATGAAAATTTGCAAGGTAACTTAGTTTACATCTCCTCTCCAAGTATTAGTCAGGAACGTCACTGTCATCGTTTTTTCTGCCATATATTAATTTTATCTGTTGTCATGTGGCTATACATTCCTTTTGTGGGTTAAAAATTGACGCAGTTTCCACTTTCCAGTACGAGTTGAACCTTTTGCACTCTCTGTAGCAAGAAGTGTGCCGTTCACTGTTTCCACAATTAGCCGGTTTCTTATATCTGTCTTTATTAAAATTACTTTACTATTATAAAATGGTGATGCAAAATGTTCGTATGGCCATATTATCAAAATCTCGTACATAATTGTACGAGGTTGATAGTGTCCTCGTACCTCGTACGGAAGACCACAAATCTCGTATTTGTACGAGGAACCTCGTACGTTTGGCAACCCTGCTCTGTAGCAAATCATTAACAACTGTTATTGGAGTAAACATGCACCTCGGAAGCCGGCACGATTGACTCTCTATAACGCCACTGCCAATGTCAACACGCGATCTGACTATTACCTCGTACCTACGAGTACATACAAGACTCAGTGCATTTTGTTCAGTTGCATAATATTACGTTATGTTTACTAGATGTAGGCGGCACGTGTAAGCGAGCTGTTAACATCTTGTGATTGCAACGTCTCTAAACTAGCTTTCCATTACTGGTTCGATTATAGAGTACGGCGGGGGCTTAGTTGTAGACGAGCGCTGGATTAGCTGTAGTTGCTATGTGTCGTGCGCGTATGGTATCGGCGCGGCCGTGGTGGCGGGCAGGTTCAGGGGCATGCTGCGTCACCGCGATGCACTTAGCCGTTTGTGATTGCGCTCGAGTGCAGCATATTGTTTGCCAGTTTGCAGGAAGTGAAATCGCGTGCGCCTCTTATTCTAGCGACGATTCAATCAAATGTAATTTGGCGAAACAATTGAGTTTTAATATGGTACTGTTTTATGTGTGAAGTATGTGCCAGAAGATACAGCATTTCGTTTCCTTAATCTTGGACTGTAAACGCCAAAACCGTAACACCAATTAGTACAAGTTAGTTGCTCTTCGGTTTTTAAAGAAATATTATAAGTTGAAGTAAATAGTGATTATAAATGACACAGGTTTGCTGTAAGTGGTTTACGTAGTTAGTTTGGCGGCTGTAAGAGGGAAGCGGATGTACAGAGGTAATCGGATCAGAGCGAACCTAAGACTAAAGGGCACGTGAGCCGCGCGATTGCCTCACTCCACAGTGCCGCGTGCTTCAGTACAGTAGTCCCTGCTCACTACTTATTGTGTCCCAACGCCTACTCCCGGGCACAGACGTACACGCTCGCTCCTACTGATCTCTCCTTAGTAACGTGACATACACATTGTAAACTCCTTCTCGGCAAACCTATAAATAACTGAAACTGGGGTTTATTATTTAATTTTATTATTCAATTCAGAAGTTTTAGGGCGGGGAGGGGCGTACCGCGGTGCCGAGAAGTGGGCGGCGCGAGTTTGCTTCTACAGAATCTTCGTAAAAGTTTTAATATTGTTTCAAGTGCGGTTTTCTTCTGTACGAGAGTGGTTTTGTTCACATAGTACTCTTTATCGTATCGTAATATTTTATTGGTGGATCGTTTCCTGATTCTGAAATATTAAACTTAGTGCGTATTATATTGTCGTCAAATAACTTGGCAAGAGTCGTTCTGTCGTTCAATGAGCAGAGGTCGATTTTTAGGTGTCAGCGGTTGTCAGCGTGACGCGGGGTATGACGTAGCGCTGTTCCGAGCGCGCGATTGGTGCGTCAGTAATTCTCGTTCAATTTGCTCCCGAATACACTTGCGTACACGAAAGTTGTACCCTTTGTTTTTGGTACGAGTTGTTGTTTTAAATTTAGTTTTTGTTATTTTTTTTAATTAGATTACTTCCTTACGGAACAGGCTAAGGTCTGAGACACTGTATTTAGGACACCGGGAAAAAAGAAGAATAAAAAAGGTAGCAATTTTATTAACTAATTGTGACGACGAGAACATATTATTTTTAATGTTTTTTTTTTTAAATACATTTGTTCACTTTTAAATGTATTTATGTATTATATCTATTTTATTTATAATACCGAATTAACGAATGAATTCCTCTTCTTTCTGTAACATTCTTCTGAACGGACATGATTAAAAGTAAATTATTGCAATAACCATAGGATAATGGCAAGCAGTAAAGTTCCCACTTTTTGTTCCAGTAAGTGCACGATGCGCGAACTTACCCCCACTACGCCAAAACCTTGCCAACTTACGTGACGAGGACTATAGTAGTTTTAGAGAGTGTTTGTGTGAGTGCGGTCTATAATGTGTGCGCTAAGGGTTGTTGTCGACCGTCATGTCGCCGCGGAGTGTTCCCACAGCCTCTGGGTCGCGATGTGTTGATGCGTACGGCGCGCGTGTAGTGCGGTGTTACAGTGAGTGAGACGTGGCGGCGCGGCAGTCGGTCGCGCCGCGGCATGGCGCGCGAGTTTGCGCGAGTGCAGGAGTTCTACTTGCCGCTGCACGAGCTCCAGCCCGCGCAGCACTACCATCACCTCTATGAGTTGCACCAGTGAGTACTCGCCCTAACGCAAGCAAACCTACCTGTCTGTAACTTGGAAAACTGTCTCGTCTGAGGACTGGAATAAAGTGTTCCATTCCCATAGTGTAATGTTAGAAAAAAAAAATTATATAATTTGTTGTGGACATGGTACACTAAAACCTCAAACATTTAACCGTCTAAATAAGACAAAAAGTGACTGCTTCTCGAACTAACTAAGTCTCCAACAAACTTTGCGAACTTTAATTCAACGTTTTGAGCAATAAAAATAAGTTCAATAAAAGACGTTCAAAGAAAACGTTATTGAACCTCCGCTAATGCGTAATATCTTAATTGATATGACATCACAGCGGGTAATTACTGTTAGGAACATTAACAAATTAATAATAGTAGCAGCAGTGCAAATACCTACATAGAAGTGGGTGAGCAGTACGTCGGAGGAGCCTGACTCTATGCCTACTAATATGTGTCTTTGTTTCTTTTTTGCGATGGTCAATTTTTTAATTTCATCTCCTACTCGCTGTACCATGCATCACCACGAAAATTATTCTGGTTTTTCAACCAACTTAATTAATACATGGCAGTCTTTACTTTCTGCACTGAATATTTTTGTCCAAAAAACCTGCTGAAAACGGAAAATTAAAAAACTGAAGTTAATAATAAAAAATTTTGTGGGTCTGTTTTGGTTACGAGACTTTTTATCGGTCACGTGACTTGGTATGGTGACTTCCTCGTTCAATTGCATTCAAGCGAAATGTTCATCAAGTGTTTATGAAACATGATGATTTTTATATCCTGATGGAGTATGTACGATCAATTATTTTTCTTACTGCTATGCGTTAAACTAAACATTGTGGCAATTGATAGATAGATATACTCTTTATTGTACACCATAACAGAATTAAATGAGGACTTAAAAATTACAAAGGGTGTTACAATGGGCCGTCTTATCGCTAAAAGCGATCTTTTACAGACCTTTGGATGGATTTGACACAGCAGGAGAAAATAAATACGCGGGTAGTCCATGGTACTATTCACAATTACAATTTTTTTATTGGCAATTCCTCTATGTCTAAGATTTATACTATAACTTATTTATTATTTAAACTACTGAAGATATATACTACCTATTTTCTTTGTAAATATTGCTTTCCATAAGTTATTAAAGTAATACATATGTGTGATATTTAGTTTTGAGTGAAACCTGTAGTCTTGTTTTTTGTCAAAAAAAGCTTTAATTTCGGTAGTCGGTGTCTTTGGTTTTGTATTTTCGTTTACGGCGCCTACTTCCGAAATTGAAGTTATTTTTCAGTTTGCAGTGCTTTTTTGGAAGTTGGCTTTTTTTGAAAAAAAAAAAAAGGTTTTTTATTTCTCTCAAAAAATTTAGGCGAGGAATGATAACCTTTTTTAGAAGTCGGTTAATAAAATGGTCTCAATAATTGATTAGCTATTATATCGGGGAATACCATCCGTTGTTATTCGAGCACAAAATTTTAAATTTGTTTGTAGCCTAATCGGTTACAGAAACCTTTTTTAAATAATGGTTTGAGGTTTAACCCACACATAGGTAACAACTCACCCCGTCCTGGTTTAATTGTTACTGTAAATTGAACCTTTTTAGGAATAAAATCGTAAATTTATTAAATTAAAATAAATTTAAGTGTGTTTTTTTAAATAAAGTGTAAATAAGACCTGGTGACTTAGCTCACATGTTTTAAAAAGACTTAGTTTAGGCACCAATCTCCCACAAATCTATACTAATATTATAAAGCGGAAAAGTTTGTTTGTTTGCTGCTTATTTCATAAGAAACTTCATCCAGCAGACCTGCGACAGGACAGTTGAATAAGAGATGGACACAGTGTGTTTAAATATTAATTACGTAAATTACCAAAAACACATACATAACTAATAAAATAAATTATAAAGATACAATAAACAAATATAAATATACATAGAGGTAAAATACATATTTATAAATATGAATACTGTAAAAATATGTACAAATAAAATTACGTGATGATGGAAAAATGATGATGTTTTTTGAAAATATGGATCGTTTGACCTTTTTAGGGTTCCGTAGCCGAATGGCAAAAAACGGAACCCTTATAGTTTCGACATGTCTGTCCGTCTGTCTGTCTGTCCGTCCGTCCGTATGTCACAGCCATTTTATTCCGAAACTATTAGGACTATACATGTAAAACTTGGTAGGTAGATGTATTCTGTAAACCGCTTTCCGATTTTAAGAGTAAATTCAAAAAAATATTTGAAATAAAGGGGGCTCCCCATACATGGAACTGAAACTGAAATTTTTTTTTTTCTTGAAACCTATACGTGTGTGGTATCTATAGAGAGGTCCTTAAAAATGACATTAAGGTTTCTAAAATGACTTTTTCATAAAGTTAATCGTTTAAAAGATATACGCTACCAAAGTGGTAAAATGTGTGTCCCTCCCCCTCTAACTTCTATAATAATGAAGTGAAACATCTAAAAAAACCATATGTTGTAGATCTTAATGTAAACTTTCAACCAAAATTGGTTTGAACGAGATCGAGTCAGCAGTTTTTGAGATACAGTATATTTTCTAAAACCGCAAATATAACTTTGTTATTCATACAAATACTATAAAAACAAAGTTATTTGGTGAAGTTGTAAAAATTGTAAATAAGCTAGTTTTAAGAAATTTGTAAGGCTTTTTGTTTCTTTTTTTTTCAAATAAATATATTAAGTATATTATATTATTATAGTTACTACGGAACCCTTCATGGGCGAGTCCGACTCGCACTTGGCCAATTTTTTTATTCATACAAACACTATGAATAAACAAACTTATTTGGCGTAGCCACCACGGTACGCGTCATGGTCGAGTTTGACTCGCACTTGGCTTTTTTTTTCACACCCTTTAGTTTTTAAGTCCTCATTAATTCTGTTATGGTGTACAATAAAGAGTATATCTATCTATCTATATGTTGCTGTATCTATGTATATCCGGACGCAGGAAAATCCAAAACATACTTATACCACAAGAAAGTAGGACTAAAGTATTGTATATACCGAAATACTGTAAATCTATTCTTAACAATATAATTCACAACTATTATTACTTCGCGATTCCATTGCGAATTAGATAGGTATACTTAAATTTTAACATCTATTCATTAATATTCAGAAATCATCGAGTTAATAACAGTAGTAAGATTATTTATACGCAAGTGAAACCGTGGGGCAAAGTTAGTTGTTTATAAAATTTGTTTGTACTTTCTTTTTCCGGGTGAGAAAATCATCGAATGACTTCGCCCCTCTGGGTGGAGCGGGAGTGTCAGACTTCTACTGACTAAAAATCCACCCTCTTCCTTCAGCTGCCCTTAAGTTCCGTAGCCACGGTATCTTGTTACAATATTCCCGCAACCCCGAGTATTCTTATACCGCGAGACCAATGCCGCGTTACAAAGCAAGTCTCTAATTAATGGGATATTAATATATCAATCAAAAACTAGTGGCGACAAGTACCTTTCTATAATTATCAGTTATAGGCGGGAGCTGAAGCCAATACTTTAATAGGCCTCCCAAATTCAGTTCAATTGTAGGCCATAAAAACGTTTGGAAAGTGGAAAGTGAATCCGCGACACTCAGTGCAGCAGCGGATCGCTCAACCACCGTGCTATCCATGTCTACTTTTGTGTGTGTGCTGCATCTCGCAGGTCACACTGAGAAAACTGGCAATCATAAAAGAGGTGAATTCACTCCAAGGACGGAGCATAGTGATTCACCAGAAAGAACGATGATAATACTGATGTTGATGATAACAGCACTTAATATGACGTGTCACCATAGTTTTAGTAGGACAAGCATACATTATATAATAATATTTCCCACAATTTTTCAGTGACGTTATCATATATCCAGTTACGTCCTACTATTTTTCCTACTATTTTACGATGACTTCCTCCCATATCCAGTTACGCCCTACTATTTTTCGGTGACTTCCTCACATATCCAGTTACGTCCTTCTATTTTTCGATGCCTTCCTCATATATCCAGTTATATCCTATTATGTTTCCTACTATTTTTCGGTGGCTTCCTTACTTATTCAGTTATATCATACAATATTTCTATGACTTAATGATGTATGCAGTTATATTCTATTATTTTTCCTACTATTTTTCGGGAACTTCCTCGTATTTTAGGTTAGGTCCTCTTACTTTTCCTACTATTTCCTCATATCTCTGGTTATATCCTATTACCTTACGGAGGTCGTCGATTGTCCAGTGGCGCCCTCAATAGAAGGATTGTGTTCTTTAATAATCCAATTATTATCTCTATAATACATCAGTGATTAGTTGTCGTCCTACTCATTCTCCATCAGTAGAACTACAACGAATCACTGGTGGATTATACAGAAATTGTTGGATTATGAGAAATCACAATCCTCCTATTGAGGGCGCCACTGGACTTACATGATCCCCTTATTGTTAAGTATCCAATATTGGTTCTTTCGTTTTAAATTACATTTTAGGTGTGAGCTCAATACTAAAAAAAAAACAACTGAAGAACCATATAAGTACTTGAACCTTAAAAATATGGGGAGCAAGTGAAAAAATAGGAAAAAGTACCTTGGCAATGCGTCTATGTAACAATTACGAATCTTTATAGATTCGACTTTGCTATAGTAAAGAAAACAGGAAATAAATAGATTAGTAATATAATAATATAAGACGGGATGTATGTATGAATCAATGGTATTTTTATTTCCATAGTCTGAATAAATATATAAACTCTAAACATTTATTCAGTATAAAAGAAGGCTGTTTTGTTTAGAAACATTATTTCTAATAAATTCATTCCGAAGCGCCTGCCAACTGCAACTGCAGAATTTAATCATGCATTAGCGGCGCTAGTGTGACTTATCCTACGCCTTAAGAAAAGGCACTCTGAGTCCGCATAGCGGCGCCACTAATCGATTAATTTTTTTAAGTGTAAATCAGGTAAATTTTAAACAAAACTGGGAACGAATTTGATGAGTAAGTTATCTCTAATATTTTCTGAGTCGGTGCAGGTGCTACTCATTGAGGAAATATTATAGACTTTTTACTAGTCACATTCGTTCCAAGTTTTGTTTTTAACTGAACAAGATCAAAAATATTAATTTTATAGTGGCGCTACTGCGGAAGATACACATGGAGTGCCTCGCCTTAATGATTACAGTTTCTATTTGTCGGTAATTGTAAAGAATCATTAAATAAAATCATTATATACATAATCTTCAATAATTAAAATAAAAGTTTTAAACAAGTAGCAACTTAAAACTTTTATTATAATTTACAAAAAATAACATTACATTAATGTATAACTAAAACATTTTTCCCCTTAAAGCTGCATACAATAAATTTATTATATTATTATAGTAAATATCTATTTTCAAGTAAAGTGCTACTATAGACACCCTGATGAGATAATATAATTATCTCTCATACAAATACTTTATTTTAAAACCTATTACTAAACCAGCTATTAGTGCTGGCTCATACCATTAGGGCCGTCTTTATAGGATATCCTATAGGGATATCCGCTAAATACCGTAACTAAGGGTAGATACTAGTTGAGCGCACCCTGCTATAAAAAATTAACTACCTTTTGGACTCTGCAGTGCCTCCTGCCACGGACCAGCTGTAGGACTTGACAGCTGCACTAATGCTGACGCTACGTCCTCCACTTCACCTGCACACAAAAATTAAAACGATTAATAATTAGTACAATAACAACAACAATAACGGTTCTTAGATTCAGATGTTTTTAATTGTAACGAAAACTTAAACTAATTCAGATATTTTTCTCACTAATTTCGTTCTTGATAATTGAATTCAATCTGAAAACATGAAAGTCTAGAAAAGGAGTTACCTTCTTTAAGTCCGGTTAGGTCGATTCCAGCGAGTGAAGGGCTGTCTAGCCTAGGACTTGGAGCGAAAAATTTGTTCTCGACACAATTATCTGTTTCACACTAACATGCGTCATGGAATGATGAATCTTTATTTCATGGACGGTCATAATTGGTTTAAACGTACATCTCATGAGAGTCTGTTGTTTAAGTTGGAAAGGAAATAAAAAAAACCGGTCAAGTGCGAGTTGTACTCATGCACCGATGGTTCGTGAGTATATCATATCTATGGCTTTTCTTTTCTAAATTTTTTTTTTCGGCTACCTGGAAGTGAGTACCTACCCTGTAGATTTCGATTCTCTTGAAAAAAACGTAAAATATGTGACATGGTCGGTCGTATCTTTTAATTGCTTGACTTACAAGTGTGATTTTTTATACTTAGTTGTATACGACCGCAGACCCAAGTATCTGATATAAACAGTTCATACGAGTACGAGTATCTCATATCTCTACCAGTTCCTGAGAAACTAGATCCTGATCGAGAGACGGACAACAAAGTCAAATACACATTAGTTTGTTTTAGTTCCGGATTATTTTTCATAAGCCGGACTTGAAACAAACTAATGTCTATTTTATAAGGGTTCTATTTTTTAGGGTTTCGTACCTCAAAAGGAAAAAAAAATTGAACCCTTATAGGATCACTTTTGTGTACGTCTGTTTGTAAAATATCGTTTTAAAATAAGGGGTCAAAATTTAAATTTAAGCTACTAGTGCTAGTGACGTATCATATGAAAGGGCGTGATGTACATATTCCAAAACACATTTATTTTTTACGACGCATAAATACTTATTTATAATGAAAAATATAAAAAATACGGTCCCCCCGTTATGGAACCCTCGGTTGGTGAGTCCGACTCTCACTTTTCAGGTTTTTTCAGGGTACGGAATCCTAACAATGACGAATAGGCTCTTGTGTAACTATTATATCTTGCATATTGTGTGAAATCTTTATTCTAAGCATGCCGTAATCTGTGACGGTAGAAGTGTTTATAATGACGACGTTTAAAGGTCGCTTGCTATAGGCTTGGAGATATTTTACTTCTGATTAATGGCGACGTAATCATTCATCGCGTAATCGAGTCACATTTGATCAGCGTCATTTAGACTGCTACATACGTCACGTATTTCCGCTAAAGTAATGTACCGTAGAATAGGTAATTTGTCTTTCTTTAAAATCAAAATAATCTTTAATAAATAAATAATAAATCTTTAATAAATAAATAATACATCTTTAATAAATAAATAATAAATCTAACAAATATTATAAACCTGAAAATTTTGTTCGAACGCTCAAATCTTCGAAAGTGCTTTGTGGATTTGGATGAAATTTGGTATGGAAGTAGCGTGAAGCTTGAGGAAGATCAAAAAGGAAAGGCAAAAAGGAAGGACGTTATTTTTTATCGTGATAAAGTCCACGAGGCTATAATAATATTTGGTTCACACTTTCCTGATTATTTTTGCAAAGCATTATATTACTATACCTATATTACTTTATATTACTTATGTTAGCTAGTGACTTACTATCGCATGTGATTGAGCTAACTGGTATGGCGCGATGACGCACCGCAGTAGTAGGTATCTAGGTACCTACAGTTCTCGCATCGGTTAGGTACCTACCAAGACAAGTCAATTGGTTAATGAGATTTAAACTACTTTTTTTTAGTTTTCGGGGGGGAAACCTTCAAAAGGCGCCTGGACTTTTGGGGAAAGACCAGGGAGTGTGGGATTTATACCTCACTAAAACCACTCTGGTGATCACCATCAGCACATAGAAAAGGTCCCGGTACCTCTTAAAGACCACTCCGGAACCCCCTCTGTGCATCGCCTATTAAGGTACATCCCTGGGGAGACTGTAAAGGGGGGTCTCCCCTGAGCCATGCTGTGCACGGTGGCACGTGACCACTGTGCTACTGTCTTCCATGGGTTCACTTTGTGAGTGCTCAGATTCCCCACTCTGATCGCCCGTGATCCCAGAGCCCCAACTGCCTTAAGAAATGCAGACGGGGATTTCGGCGTGTTAGGAATCGAGTCGGTTGCCTACACGACGCCTTCCTCTCCGAGCAGGATCGGCCCTCTCACGTTCACGCTCAGCTGCCTCTTTCTGGATCATCACGGTTTCACAGAAAGAGGCCATCGCCCTCCAGTTTTCTATCTCTGCAAGCATAGTCCTCACTACTGCTGGCAGAGAGAGGTCTCGTCCGATCCTCGCGACCTGGACCTGACCAACAATAGTTTGTCTTGACAGTTTCTAGAAGCTATGTAGTTGAAATGAAATGATGTGAAATATTTATTTTTGTAAATTGGTTATAAATAATACTTTTACACGTCATGTTTTTTGCATGTTTAGTTGGGTCTGTGGCTTAGGCCCCCAGTGGTCGAGGCACTTGTGGCCGACGCCCCCGATTCTATTAATGTAATATCTTTCTCTTTTTATCCTTTTTAACTTAGTACAGTAAATAATAAAAGTGTTTCGCCATAATAATAAAGAATTTTTCTTGCTACACAAAAGTTATTGAAATAACAGAGAGAATATATCGCCTTAAGCTTATCGTTACACACCTTTTTCCCCATTAAAAACACATTTATTATGTACACACATAAGCAGAGCACAGCACAGCACTCTATAAGTAAGTTACATGATTCTCTTGATTATAGGTGATAAAAACTGTGATTTATAGACAATTTTGTTACTAGATTTCTCATTGATATAAACAAATAAATGATGAAAAATACCTAAGACTTTAATTTTTCAAAATATACAAGCAATGTAAAAACATTTCTATACCTGACAGTACATTTGATAAAAAACTGCTTTGAATTAAATTAATAGAATCGGGGGCGTCGGCCACAGGTGCCTCGACCACTGGGGGCCTAAGCCACAGACTCGTTTAGTTTAGCTAGATGAGGCTGGTATTTCCTAACTGACTACTCTGAGAAGAAACACCGAAACAAACTCAGAGGTCTCTTTTAAAGTCCAGACAATTTGTATTTGTATATGAGAAGCATGTAGTTCATGTCTGTGGTATTCTTTTGAGGAAATAACCACGCAAATTTGAGCGGACCTGTCCAGACAGTGCAAGCATTTGTCAGTTATCGTGTAGCTCAACTTAGAACTTAAGGAGCTCAACAATTTGACGAACAATACCAAAGTAAGGACTTGTAATGGTTTTGTCACATTGGTAGTAGGCGATTGCCAGTATCGATCATCTGCTTATTTTTTTTTTTTTTTGGATCGAAGTTCCTTATCGCGCTTTGCGAAAGGGGGCTAGACGGAAAAAATAAGACGAAAAGTTGTAACGACACTTTTTGCTATAGTAAGCTATTGAAGCCGTGCGGCGTGCGCATGTTTCTCTGTCTGACTCTCTCTCTCTCTCTCTTATAGAAAGCAAGCCAGATATTTTCGTTTATTCTTTCTATTTCGCATTGAACAGTGTGGTGTCGCGACGATTATTTTTGTTGAGTGTATACAGGTTTTTTGTACATAATAAATAATAAAAAATAATAACAATAATTAATCCTGACATTTCTGCACAACTAAAATTGAGCCTACTGATTAAGTTTATATTACATTATATTTGTTAATAATAAAAAATATATTATTATAACTAAAAAAAAAATATTACAATTCCTTCACTAATTAATTGAAAGGAACTTCGTTCCATCCGGATGTCCCTTGACACCTCTCAAGTTTTTTTTTTAAATTTTATTTCATTTTTTTTTGTATTTCTTAGCTCATGCAGCTAAGTATTAGTGTTTTACATAGAGTGCCTGCCTATCACACCCCCACATCCCAATAGCAACACAATACGCCTTGGCACAGCTGGTTCAAGTTAAAATGAAAAATATTAATGATTTGGAATAGGCTTTATTGATCAACTAATTATATAAAATCTAATTTGATGAGGAAGAATGCCAGGGTTCATTGTCGCTTTCTTCAACCTCTTCTGTTTCCGAAGTTTCTGAATATGAATCATCTTCAGATTCTGGAGAAGGTGGCAACAACATAGCTATCGCTTCTTTTGAAAAAGAATGCATCCTTCTCTTTGGCTTTGGCCTCAGACTTATGAGCAGCGGATCCGAGGATAGTAGAAGGCGATTTATTACATCTACATTGCAATCTAGTCTCGAAAACTTCCTCGCAAAATTATATCTATACATTCTGAAATGCTTATTTCTAGCTTCAGCAGCCTCTTCCGATAGCTGTCCAATAGGTAATAACGCCTTTTCCATAACTGTAGCACCATGCATCAAAATTTTGTGCATAGTCGGGCTCATCGGAAGCCAGTCATAGAGCGAGACGTAGACTTTTGCTGTGTCCCAACAGTACACAGAAAAAATTTTCAAATCAACTTTAAAGCCGCTTGAAATTACCTCTAGAATTATTTTAAATCTGAATATTAGGTTATAATCGATACCGGTAATTTCTGCAACTTTCTGTGGGTCAGCGCAAAATCGCCTGCTGGTATTGCCATCATTGGTATTGCCGAACCCAGCTCTCGGCACATCCACAATTAATCCAGTATCTTTTCTAAATCTTTGTTGTATATTGGCTTTACTTTCATTAACTGTAGCTTTATCCGAATCTGACCTCACTTGCCATTTTTTATCGGAAGCTTGTAAGAAAGGTGCAAAACACTTTTAAACAAGCGAATCCTAGCGTAAAGGATAGATAAGCCAAAGTCCAAGGCTTCTATATTAACAGGCATTTTGATGTTTAAATTATTGAATTGCTTAGAAGTAGCTTCGCAAATGTAACATCTCATTGTGGAGCTGGTTTGCGTAGCTGCATTGCACACTTTAGCGTCCACCATAGTTAATGTCAAAGTATGCTTAACATTAACAGACAAGCCATTATATTTTATGAATTGACTGTCATCTAGTTGTTCTATTTTTGACAATATGAATTCGATTTCTTCGTTTGTCAAGTCAGTGGATTCTTTAGCAAACCTTATTCTCATTGGTCTACAATAACGTGGCGAGGAGGGAGTTGGATTTTGCCATACAATTTTTTTCCCACATTTTAATTGCAGCGGTACCAAACAGCTTTGGAAGATGTTGGAGTCAGTGGAGTCTTCATTGTGCATTTTCTGTTTAAACTGAGACTGTTGCGAGCCGTCACAACCCTACTTATATAGCTCTAATGAACCACGTTCTTCTTCAGTTAAATAACTTAAATTTTCTTTTAAATAAGTAAGCAGCCTAGTAACCGTGTGATTTAATAGGTCTTGCAAATTAACTTCTGCAATTGTTTCAGTCACAGTAATTGACGACTTTGGTGGATAGCACTTTTGCTTATCTTTCTGTATTACGCTATAGCAAGGGTAATATTTCTTATTGTAATTTCTGATGATCTCGTATTGTTTTCTTGATAGATCAGCTTCAATAAACATTGATAGTGCTTTGAAGGGAGATAATTGTGTGTCACTAACTTGCAAACATTTAGAATAAGCTTGTTTGTATTTTTTTGCTCGCTTCGGTGACTTCATGACTTCTGACAGTAAATGAGATGCATTTATATGGCCAGATGTTTCTAGGCTAGTTTTGGCTGCATGTACTAACACTTCTTGACTAACAGTTGACCGTAGTTCACTGGTTTTCTTTCGCTTGTTCCTGTCAGAGAGTTTATGAAAAGGTTTTGATTGGCGACCGGCATGCTTTTGTGGTTGCGAAACAACAGGTATCTCGAACGTTTCTTGAAGCCAAGTAGCATTAGCAGTAATAAATTTAGGAAGTATTCTTTTGCCTTCAACCACCTTTTTTTAAATTCACTTTTGAAATGAGAAATATTATCTTTCAAAACCCTTAATTGTTCTTCAAAATGTTGTCAGACGATAAAAGGTAATGTTCCAAATAATCGACTTTATCGCCAAAAGTGTGTAACTCTTGTTGTTGCATTTTATTGAACAGGTATTCCCTAGATACAACTTTGTAGTTAGAGCCCCCTGGTAACCCTAAAACAATAAAAAAGAAAACATTTCATAATTTGCTTGAAAATAACGGTTAATACTTTTTAACTAACACCAACACTAACGCGTAAGTTTTGTCGAAAGTAGCATAAAGTAGCACTCAATTCGTGATATACCTATCATCTGACAGTTTTTGTCATGCGTTACAACAGAAATCGTTACTCGGAAGCACTCGGAAATATAAATATAATCATTTTGAAATGTACAATTAGGATAAAAACTGCTTAAAAAATCGTGACAATTATAAATTGACTTTGAACCTTACAAATACATGTAAACGTTAGTGAATCGTAATAAATAAAACTGTTATTACCTGTATTATGATAATCCATAGTAGTTTTGATTGAATAACTCACGATAAAAAAGCTGTGAGGTCTCAAACATGGTACGTTTTTAATGTAGCCCGTAACTGACGCGAGCGCATGCGACAACGATCAAGTTCCAACTGATTTGTGGCTGATTGGCGAAGGCGCACGAGCCTGGAAAGGGTCGTCTATTGTTCAGCAGCTACCTGGCTCGCTGACAAGTATTCATTTTTGCTTTTGTATTGGAATTTGGTTTTACTAATTTCGCCCGGCTAGGACTGCAAAATACCCGTCTGTTCGGCGGCGGTGCTATTGCCTAAGGACAGGATTTTTTGTATCGATTTATTTATGCGGTTTTAAAGCGTAGGTATCAGTGTATCAAAATGTTAAAATGTAATCATTCACATAAAACTATCGTATTTTTTTTTTCGTTAATATAAGTACTTAAGTAATTAATGACAATTGATTTTCTCAATAATTAAACTAAATACAGATACCGATGCTTTTATCTCATCTGCATTAAATAAGTCAGTATTGTTGTTTCACAGTTTTCATTGGACTTTTACTACAAAAGGTTTTTATGTTTTGACCTGTCGTATTATCGTGATTAGTTAATACTTGTATGTATTATTTATACGATATCGACTTATGCGCATTACGAACAATAACATAAACACACACTGTACAAAATATCGATTAAAAGAAAAAGAGTACATCCCTAGTTTTAACCATCGCGGCACTTTGATAGAGCGTGGCTTTCGGATACTATAACCTGTCAAAGAAAGTTCGCATCTATTCGGAAGTACAAGTTTAAGATACGAGTACACGCGCAAGCGGCTTCTATTGATGTCGCAAACAATCGCCGCGCCACGCTCCCATATGAGAAATATTGTAAATACTTGTGTGTAAAAATTGTCTACCATACTAATCAAATGAGTAACGTCACGTCACGCATTTTGTGTTTTAAAATCACACATATGCAAAAATTTAGATTAAATTGTCGGTTTATCAACTTCTATCGTACTCTATTAGTTATTAAGTACCTACATAAATACAATAGGTAGCGTACCTAGGCAAATTTTATTTAATTAATGTAGATTAATTCTATCAAAAGAAGTACATAATACACAGAATATCATTTACATAATATCTACATTTTATTTCTACGTAGGTACACTATACCTATCTGGTAACGCATCTGTTTTATTAATTTTCCAAAGAAACATTAAATAGGAGTATTTATTTAAATTTTAGTAATTCCAAATTGAGCTTCGCTTCGAGTTTAATGTAACATTTTTTTTTTACTGTAAGCCTTGTTGTTCTCGGACTGATAAGTTTACAATTTGACATGAGTGACGAATATTCAAATACAGTCAAATTAATGTCATTAACTTGTTTTTTATGTTTCAACCATGTTTTAGCACATGTAAGCTTATTAAATGTAAACTTTCATTACGAAACCAACGGACTTTCCTGGGACATTGCAGGTAGCTCAGTTGGTTAGAACATCGGCACGGATCGCCGAGGTCATGGGTTCAGACCATGAGGTCTGAACACAAAGATGATCTGTCAGTTGATATTTCGAATTTCTTATTAAATCTATCAATTTGGTTGGCCTTTACTATGTCTATGTCAATTCAAGCTCAGATTGTACATACTCTGTTACATTGTTCTAAGATCTAAACTACCGTTTAATAAATAGCAAAATCGTTAATTGCAAGACTCTTGCGAGATTCTTGCGCAAGACCAAGACCAAGACTAGGAGTGCAATACCAAGACCATGACTGGCTAAGTCTCGTCTTGGTCTTGCATTTCAGCAACACTAGTCAATCGCAATGTGCAATCGCAATCATACAGACATGTACCTATACATTACCGGCGCTTAATTGTGAAAGCAATACCGTATTTGGTAGGAATAGGAAGCATTCCTCTGTATAGAGTTTGGTAGAAAAATATCGAGAACGGGAATTTGGCTTATTTCGTATAGCTTTAAACAGATAATCAGAGCTATTTAGAGCCAACCGCGGAATGTATCTCTGAAAGCCTTTTTGTGAATTTACTAAGTTCTGCTTGCGGCATTGGGTCTGACTTCTGTGTAAAATTGTCTTGATAATCATTACAGTTCCCCCTTTTTAGTGGGGAAATGATTTGATAACCGTATCTGATGGAGCGGAATGGAGTGTTAGATTTCTACTGAATAAAAACCCACCCTGTTCCTTTAGTTGGGACTGCGGTAATGTTCTAAAAACATACCGTGGCGCTGGACGGCAAGGGCAACTAAAAGAACAGGATGGGTTTTCCCAACCAGAGCGGTTGGAGTCATTAGATGATTTTCCCACCGAAAAAAAGTATAAAGACCCAATAAAAAAATCCAACAAATAAATTACACTCGATGTTACAGCCAAAAAAACAAAACAGATTTCTAGAAGATTCTAGAATGCCTTAGCTCAAATCTTTTTATCATAAACAGTTGGAGCCGTATGAGGGTCCTACAAGCGTACCCTATTTCTTTTCGAATTTCCGATATGAATTATTCAAAATAATAATTTACAGGTACTGAAAATGCCATGAATATGAATTTATTTATATAGATAAGTCTGATTACAAGGTGCGAACAACGTGCAGTTTCTATCAGCGTTATTCTACTTCCTACTAATAGTATATTTATAGGTATAAATGCGATGTATGTTTGTTGCTCTTCCTTGAAAAAACTACTGAACGGATCTCAATGAAATTTAGTAAGTAGATAGTTGACATCCTGGATTAACACATAGAATATTTAACTTTTTATCCCAGAATTCCCACGGGGTCGGGATTTACGCGAGAAGTAGATAGCGAAATAATTACAGTACTTTTTGAAGATATTGATATACATATGCATTTTTATATATTATCAATAGTTTTCACTACGCACGAGGAGTAAAGAATTTATTAGTTCATACAAATGGTGTTTAAACTACTTATAAGATTGTCAAATATGGCACAAAATTATTCAATGAATCTTTTTTTTATGTAGCCAGTGTGGTTGTTGAATAATTTATTAAAAGATTCGTCCCTCAGACGTTTAACTATTTCGTTCTGTTCAAGAGCCGAGCGTAGTTCTGTGAATTGAAACTGAATTTTCTTATAAGTAGTTTAACTTAGTTTGCGTACCTTTTTATATAAATAGAAAACTAGCAATATGGGTAGAAGAAATTACATTACTGGCAATCGTGTTAACCCCTCCAATTAAGCTAAATATCCTTATATCCGGAGTGGGTTCACGGCAGTATTGTAATGGGTGGGGTTCGAACCTGTAACGTTTCGATCACAAGTGTGACACCTTAGACATTTGGCTATTGACACTTTTAAACACTTTCCTTTCTTTATGTCTCCTCTATACCTCTTGTTATGTACTGTAAATTTTTTCAGTATCCCGGTGTTCAGTCAATTTTGGTAAACAAAGTACTTCTCTTTTACTTAATTTTCGCAAAATTTTCTTAGCAGTTTGTTTAGTGAAGCTAGGTACTGTCAAATATTTCAGGCTTAAGATCGTTCACCTGCAATATAAATAAAGCCTATTTGAGCATACGCTAAATACTTCGATTAATACATTGGATGCATTCCACATTTATTCATAAGTTTCAACGTAGTGTTGTACCTGTAAAACTAAGTGCAGCGGCAATTCTCTCAATGTTTTCGATAGACAATAGTAGAAGCCAGCTCTTGTCGCGCTCGAGCATACAGTCACCCCTTCTCATTTCAACGGAAATCACCTTGAGCACCGAAAACAGAAATCTCGATACAAATTAAGAATTCATCGAAATCTTAATCAAGAAAGAATACCAACTTTTAATTGGCCTCTTCACTAACGATTTTAATTAATTTCAGTGTTGTCCGCTTGGAAAAATATAAATGATTAGAAAGCAACGGAGGTGACTGGAATTTTATAAGTAATAAAAATATTTATAAAAAATACTGATTTTTATTTGTGTTTGTGTAGGTTGCATCCGGTTCTACTGGAACCCGAATCTGACATAGTTGGAAAAAGCTAATTAGATGATGATCTCTCTTTCACATGAACAGCATCCGTTAACAGCATCCGTCCAACAGCACTTACATTGTGGACATTCCACACATACGCACAAAACGTTTTGGGAATACCTTCATTGTGCGTACTGCTAAGGAGTGGAATTCCCTGCCGGAGTCTGTGTTTCCCGATAGCTATAACCTAGGTGTCTTTAAGTCAAGAGTGAATAGGTTACTTTTAGGTAAGCGTGCTCCATCTTCGACCACATCATCACTTACCATCAGGTGAGATGGTGGTCAAACGCGAGACTATTATCAATAAAAACAAAGTATGATAGCAATGACAGTATTATACCATATCAAAGTGACTTTGTAAAACGCTTCCGTATAAATTCTCATTGTACAGAGCACGATATAATTATTATTTACACGATCCCATACAATGTTTCCGCGTGCGTCATTACCTATCCGTTCATTATATGTAAGTGAACATATTACGTTACTGGTTCTAGGCGATATAATGAAGTGTACAGACTGTAGGTGTATTACACATCATCTACACTATGCTACAGTATCTAGATTAATAATTTGAATCAAACAATATGTAGCTATGGAATCAATTGGCTCTGACGATTCATTTTATCAATTAGATCATTTATGCACGATTTACGTAAATGTCATAATCAACCACTTCAATTGATTGTACAGACGCCAGCACATGAAGCTACCCGAAACTGTAAAATTTTCCCAATCAACCTTGAACCTAATTTCTTTAACGATAAAGTTGAAAATCTATTAAAGGAATTTGACAGATTGTTGTAGCTTGATGTGCTGGCGTCTGTACCTATCTTCAATATTGTTTTGTATTTTATTTATAAATTGATTATACACTAGCATTCTCTCGTGGCTTCGCTCCCTTGGACTTTATCACGATAAAGCTTAGCCCTCCTTTTTGCTGTCGGGTAAAAAGTAGTATATAACCTTCCTGAAGCTTCAAGCTTATACTTTCATGCCAAATTTCATTCAAACTCACACAATACTTTCGAAGATTAGTTATTTCAAATAAACTTTTCCGCTTTATAAAGTTAGCATAGATATCTATGATGACATCCATATAACGTACACCTACACACCCTATGGATAAGGTATCTCTTCGTTGGTGTAGTGAGCACTGTGACCGATCTTCTTCTTCTTCTTCTTCTTTGGTCAGGTTTCCGCACTTAGTCTCTGCACGAGACCATTGTGCATGAGCCGTGTCGGCCGTCACTCCATCCAGCCAACCTCCTTCCAGAAGCAGATCAGGTCTCTCGGTCTTTTCAGGATGTCTGTAAGGGAATTCAATGACCCGAGGATTTGCTTTCGTATGTCGGTGATTCCCGTGTACTCTAGGAGCACGTGTGCCACCGTTTCCTCCGTCGCCATGCATGCTCTGCATAGGGGACTGTCCGTTATACCTATTGTGTGGTAGTGTTTGTTCAGTGAGCAGTGCCCGGTGATGGTCCCCGCCACCATTCGCAGGCTTCTTCTGTCCATGTGTAGGAGGCGCCTGGTTAGTTTTTTGTCTAGGTTTGGCATCGCCTCCTTGGACTGCCTGCAGCCTGGTACCGAGGACCAAAATTTCTGGGCTTGATCGTGTGTGTGTTCACTGTGACCGATTGGCAAGAGAATGTTACAATTCCTACATATAAATAGCATTGAACAGAAAATAACAACAAATCCCAAGGTTTTCTGGTCCTTCATTAAGTCTAAACGTGGTGTTGCTAATGCTTATCCAGCCTTAATGTCAAATGGTTTCACCAAAACTAGTGATGGCAATGAGATGTGCAATATGTTCGGGACCTATTTTTCGACTGTCTACAGTGCAGCTACCCATGCGTCCGACGTGGTTCATACTTCACCTTTCTTTGAAAGCCTTCTTTGCAACTCGGACAGCTTTTCCTTGATCCAGATTTCAAAGGATAAAATAGCCAAGCATCTTAAAAGCTTAGTCATATCTAAAGATTCCGGCAGCGATGAAATTCCCCCTAACTTTATCATAACTTGCACCGACCAACTAGCAAGCCCCCTATGCTTGATTTTTAACAAATCTCTCAACGCTGGTATTTTTCCTAAGCAATGGAAGATGGCCAAAGCAGTACCGATTTACAAATCAGGTTCTGATGATTTGGTGGAAAATTATCGTCCTATACCTATTCTTTCGACATTTGCCAAGGTTTCAAAACTTGCTGCGTACGGCTTTGCTGGTGAGTGGCTGCACTCTTACCTAATGGATAGATCTTTGTATGTCGTGACCAATGACTATAAATCTGAATCCATGATCATTATATCCAGTGTTTCGCAGGGTTCCCACCTGGGCCCCATAATATTAATAATCTTTGTAAACGACCTTAGATTCTCTATCCGATTCGATATTACTTCAGGATGTCTTGAACAGATTTTAAACTGATGTAAGGATAATAAGATTCAATTATTGGTGTACAATAAAGTATATTCTATCTATCTAAGATCCTTAATGATACACTACATATAGATACTTAATGTTGAAAAATGTTCCCAAATTACGTTTACTCGCAAGGCTAACTTCATTGATGTTAATTATAGTATGAATGGTACGTACCTCAGAAAAGTTGATGTGGTAAAAGATTTGAGAGTCCTTCTTGATCTAAAACTTACATTTATAAAAAAAAAAAATATATATAAAAGCGTCTTGTGTTGAAATGTCATCTTGCCTTCTTCTTCTCGTCTTCCCTTTTGTGTTGCGTAATGTTTTCGAAAACCTAAAATTAAGATCTGTTTTTAACTGCCTTGTTCATATTGTATTGGAATATTGCTCGGTCGTGTGGCGTCCCCACTATGCAACACATAGTCTAAAGGCTCCAGAACAGGTTGGCCGAGCGCGTTCGGCGAATGCGTTCGGCCAACGTGTACTAGGCTGTTTTGTCTGTATTTGTCGTTTGCGGCCAACGTTCGCCGTCAATCCGTTTAGTGTCGGTTTTTCGTGCACAAATCAAAGGAATTTGGCGCAAGCCGCAAACAGCGATCACACGTTGGCCGAGTGTTTATTTCAAACTTAGGCGTCAGAGTAGACTGTAGTGTCGCACTTAATTATTGTGATTATTGTTTCACGATCATGGCATCATAGAGTAATGAGGAAATATCTAGGTTCATTGATTATTACCACAATGAATCATGAGAATGAAACCCCAAACATGAGCAACATAAAAATAAAACCAGAGTAATTATTAAGTACTTACTCTGGTTTTACTTTTAAATTGCTCATGAATTTTATGAATTCTAACTTAACCCGACTACATTGAATAATACATGTTTAAGTTACGATTTCAGAGTAATAATAATCACACAAATATAATAAAGAAGAACGATTTGTTTTTCTTTATGTTTCACCCTAACGTCCAGCTTCGTGTAGCGACCAACGCAGAATGAAAGTGGCCAACGTGTAATGTAAACAGTATGACAAAAATCTGCCGAGCGCATTCGCCGAGCGCGCTCGGCCAACGTGTACTGGAGCCGTTAGGTTAGAGAGGATTCAAAAATGATTTTTGTACCATCTTGCATATTGTGCGAGATTAGTCAAAAAAGTTCCGAGCTATGCAAAACGTCTTAAAAAATTTGACATGATCTCACTCGAAAAACGAAGAGATGGTATAGATTTACTTTTTAACGGACTTAAAAAAAAGGAGGTTTACAATTCGTCTTGATATTTTTTTTTTTTTATGTATGTTACCTCATAACTCGGAGACGGCTGAACCGATTTGAAAAATTATTTTTGCGTTTGAATGGGTATAGTTTCTAGTTGGTCCCATTGTTACGAAATCAGGATCTGATGATAGGATCCTGGAGAAATCGAGGGAACTCTTCAAATATTATAGGCACACCTATAGCGTTTTGGGTATTTCTTGTAGTACCTTGAGCAGTTGCTTCCGAAAAGTACCATTTGGGGAAGTGAAACTGATGATGAAGACCACAGATAGCCACTGAAACTCCTCAATAATAAGTATTTCGTAGATTGCGATTCGATTACTTGAGTACGGATGTTAAACACTTTATGCTCGTCACAATACATATGGTGATGTAGAGTTGATGGTCAAGTACCAGGAGAACTCCTCAAAAATTAACGGCTATACATCGGGAAAAGCAATATTTTGTAAAAGGTGATAAGTTGTTGACATTATGGCTTTTGTAACTACATAAATTACAAACCGACCCACTAAAAAGCGTGAAAAAAAAATTTTTAGCAAAAAATAGAACCGACTTCCATATAAAAACACTACAAAGGCAAAAATAACTTTAATTTCGGAAGGCGGTGTCTTTAGTTTTGTATATATTTTCGTTTTTGACACCGCCTTCCGAAATTAAAGTTATTTTTGCCTTTGTAGTGTTTTTATATGGAAGTCGGTTCTATTTTTTGCTAAAATTTTTTTTTATTTTTAATTACTTCGGAGTAAAATAGACTGCCCCCAGTTGTTAAGTAAAATTAATTTTAACCTTCCCCACAATTATCCGCGTCACCCTATCAAACTAATACATCCCCCATTCCGCAAAACTGTATCAGGATCCAATTCCCCTATCCCCAGAATTTGCAGGCTTCTTAATAATTGCGATGAATCAATTAGGTAACATTTTGCACCAAGTCCATCAAAAATAATCTACCGTACTGTTTTTTTTTTCAATGTCTACTGTATAAACTACGAACTAGTTGTTGTTAGCGTTATTTCTGCACTAGTATTACCTATAATCTATCGACGTTATAATTTTGTTTTTGCATGCTGTGTCTATCGCGTCATATTGTACACTATGTTTTTAACATATTATGTAATATAAGGATAAACAGTGTAACAATTATAGATAAAAATGTATAAAAATAGAAATGTGATGAGTCTGAATATTGACGGATGCAGAGGTAGAGGAAGGCCAAAGAAAAGATGGATTGTGTGAGGAATGATATTAAAGAAAAAGGAGGAAATGATGCTGTGACGTCTGAGAGGAGAGAATGGAAGAAGAAAACGTACCAAACCGTAGAAAACCAAGCAACTGGGATACGGGTAGGAAGATAATGATGATCCTTACTTAATATTATAAATGCGAAAGTAACTCTGTCTGTCTGTGTGTTACGCAATCACGCCTAAACTACTGAACCGATTTTAATGAAATTCGGTACGGACATAGTCTAGAGCCTTAGAAAGGACATAGGCTGCTTTTTAATGCGAAAAAGGGCTGTAAGGGGTTGAAATAGGGGATGAAAGTTTGTATGGAAATTACGTCATTTTTAAAGCTAGAAGCTTGAAACTTATTTTTTAGACTTTTGATTAGATATTAATAAATACGACATTAAAATTATGTATGAATTTTATTTTCAAAATAATTAGCCTAACAAATAAAAAATGTTGCTGAAAGTCACTATTCCGCGCGGACAAAGTCGCGGGCACAGCTAGTTTATTATACATTGCTGTCTACATTTTAAAATCTATATAAATAAAAATCAATGTTTCTATTTTTATCTTCTACGCGTTCTTATGCCATTGATCAGAATTATATGAATTTGTGGCAGGGTGTTCTGAGGACTCGCAAAATGGCTCCTGGCCCAAAAATTCTAGCGAAATGAAAAATTTTCGTTGTTGACCTAGGACAGGTTTGGTAGATCCTGCAGTCAAATAATTAAAACTGTTAAAATTGATGTTGATTTGATAGACTGATTATTATTAGTTTTATGATACTATTTCCACAGAGTCAAATGTTATATACATATAGCAAATTATTACGCTTAGTTATAGATTACGCTTAGCTATGCCTATTGAGATAGGTCTATGGACAAAAAGAAAACGTATTTATTGCTATGGGAAACGATATGCATGCAAAAATTTAAAGCTTATCAAAAATAATTAAACCTAGTGTTAGTGATATGATCTTAATTTGTGTTAGTAACAACGAAGATGAACATTTCACAAAATAGGGTAAACACAAAGAAAAAACAAAGCAATTGCACGTCGTGGCCGTGGCAAAAAGACTCAGCATTATGCTATAGAATGGGCGTACCCACAGCACGGCGCTGTTTTTCAGTGGTTGCCTAAAAAATCGATGCCTAGTCGTATTTACATACTGAAACTTCGTAAGTACTTGGGAAAGCACTTGGTCCTGGACTATTGTGGTATTTGTTGGTTCGGGGAGTTTATCAAACTTATCAACATTATGCTTCTTTAATAGTGTACTTATTTAGGAAATTAATGTCCATTAGTAACATATTACTGGTACGTCAATTTTTAAATTTAAATGAATCAATCTTATATTACTATTGTACTTGTGACGCCCCGTTGCCTATAGCGTGACACTAACTTATGATTTCTATGATTCAACCCGTATGTTAATCTATTCGTATGCAGTAGGTACGTAAAATACTAATGCAATATTGTTTATCCCCCAAAAACCCACAGTTCAAAACGTGATAATATAGAAACGTTACGTTGAGCAAAACTATAAAATTTGAAAATAATTTATTCAGTAGTTTTGCTTCGTACCTATTTTTTTTGGAGATACATATTTACTATTCCGAGAACGCTAACTAATAGATGGGACTTACCGATCTTGGAGCGGTGGATACGACTGCACGCAGTAGAGTAGACATATCCATGGACCGCCGGTGTCCCGCGCAGGTTATAAGTTCACATGTTACTAACAAATATGGAGTCAAAATCCGAAAACAAATGTTTAAATTAAATAAACGACTCGTATACAGTATTATTGCGTGTAACGTATTCATTGAGGCGTCACATTGATGTTCCTAATGTATTTGCGTAGTCTGGAGATTAGGGGGCTTAGTATGCGTTTGCATTAATATTATCAGATTTGAAAACTATCGCTTTGTCTCTTTCACACTCATCTACAAGATTGGTGCGTGTGAAAGAAACAAAGCGATAGTTTTCGAAAACGATAAAAGTATTTAAAAATTATTCTAAGCCAGACATAAATCTGGCCAATACTAACGATGTCTGCTGACGAGACACGGCCGGCCAAGGGCCGGTGACCGCGCGTCTTGCAACTTGCATTGGGCTCAGAGAATCACTCCGTGACAACTGCACTATAATAGGCTCCCAGTCTATTCGCATTTTGCAAATAGGTCGGCCAACACTCGCGAATTGCATTGTCATTAAATTAGGTCGACGTGCATCGAACACATCTTTCAGGCCAATGTAATTCAAACGAGATTCGCACCGACTAACCGTGTGTAATTGCGATTCAAAATGTTTCTTTAGAATATAAATTTTTGATATCGATTTTTTGATTTGATAATACGCTCGCGTTTGACCAGCATCGGACAATCCCGCTCGGGGTGAAGAGTCATTATATGATTATTTTTTTTTACCGAAAAGAGGGTTATAGCTATCAGGACACACTGTCTCCACCAAAAATTCCAATCTTTAGCTGTACACGCACATGAAAGTATTCCCAAAATGTTTTGTGCATACGGGTGGGATGGACGCCGTTCATCTTGTATTCCGATGGAAAGGGCTGGATGGAATTAGATTGTGCCTGTGTGTCCTGAAGTGTAACCGACACGATAATATGTATGTGACTCTTGTAAAAAACGTTTATTGACATCAGGGAATGCAGAATATTAATTTTAGTTGACTTGATTTCATATATTTTATTTATGAATAGGTATACACTTTTTATTTAATATTGACATATCATTTATTGTATATACATATACACTTACGTAAAAACCCTAAACTACATAAACCTAAAATATGGCGTTCAAATATTCGTACGCATTGCTGTCCACTGGTAATGTGCCCAAAAGACTGACGGCATTGTCTCGTTGTATGGCAGTGCTCAATCTCTGTCCAAGGTAAAAACCAGCCCTTAGGTCACGCGGAGTGTCAACTAAGCGTCTGGAAAGATATTTAAATAATTTGTGAGCCCTCGGACCCCACATCCCTTAGGGTTTCAACCCCAAACGGCTCGAAAATATAACTACCTACAAGGTTATTATATCGTAGTTGCTATTAATTGAGTCAGTTGTCCCAGGGACTCACGTGTTAACCGGAGAGAGAAGCCTGACAAACGGCTGTAAAATTGACACGAGTATAAACAAGGTGGGAAGTCAATTAGTTTAGCCCCTTACATAAACTATTATTGTACGAAAATAATAATAATAACTAGCTGAGTCAGCGACTTTGTTCGTTTGGGAGTCGGTATTACCTACGTAGTTTTTCCCTTGTAAATCCGGATCCAGCGAAAATAAAATAAACAAATAATCTGCATTCTTTTAGTTGTTCTTAACTAATATTAACTTATTATTATTATATTAACTAACTACATCTGCTTACCTTCCCGTATAGGATCCTAAATGTTCGAAAGAATTTGGCAACCAAAAAAACTTTAACTTCACAAATTAAAGAAAATTGTAATATTTCGGCCCATATTCAGGATGCAGAATTACCGACACAGAGGGTTACTTCCACAAGAAGTATATCCCGCCTGGTCGAAACTAAATTAGGGGAAGGTGACATTAGCGGAGCTGCCAGAATACTTTTCAGTAGTGATGTGGTGGCCCCGTACTCTCCAGATACTCTCGCAGCTCTGGAGAGCAAACACCCTGCCCCAGCGGATGGTCTTTCCTTTCCCGACCCCCTCAATCAGGACATAAACACCCTCACCGTTACAGGTCAAGAAGTGATCACAGCCGTTTGTTCCTTCCGAAGCGGCTCTGCTGGCGGCCTCGATGGGCTAAGTCCGCAGCACTTGAAGGACCTACTCAGCTCAGGCGCCGGAGAATCTGGTGAGTTGCTTTTGAAGGAGCTAACGGCTCTGATTAACCTTATGCTCTCGGGCCAGGTGAACGAAGCCGTCACCGATATCTTGTACGGGGCCAATCTATGTGCCCTACGCAAGAGGGATGGCGGCATCCGCCCCATTGCCGTGGGAACTACCTACCGTCGTATGGTAGCCAAGATTTGCTCCAAATTTTATGGTGAGGATATTTCGACCAAATTTCAGCCCCTGCAACTGGGTTACGGCTCCAAAGGGGGTTGTGAGGCTGCCGTACACGCCTTGACGACCTATTTAAATTCAGGTAAAGGAGAGGTCATCTTGAAGGTTGACATCAAAAATGCTTTTAATTCAGTCAATAGGGACAATTTGTTGGCAGAAACTAAAAAAGAAGTACCACCAATTTTTAGTTTTCTTTGGCAATGTTACAGACATCCAACCAAATTGCTTTATAAGGAAAAGGTTTTGGAATCAGCTGTTGGTTGCCAACAAGGTGATCCCCTCGGGCCAGCGATCTTTAGTTTAGCCATTCACCCAATCATTCGACAGCTAAATTCCAAATTGAATGTTTGGTATCTCGATGATGGAACCCTGGGAGGCGATGTAGACACAGTATTAGATGATCTACAGTTTTTAATAAATCAACTCCATTCCATAGGATTGGACCTCAACCTTTCGAAGTGTGAACTATTCATATCCGACAGTACTGACAGACAACTGACACTTTCAAAATTCAACGCAATAGCCCCAGATATCCAAAAAGTGGAAAAAAGTTTTCTTCGTCTTCTTGGGTCTCCAATTTATGAGAATTCCTTTCCCGATTTTGTCAAGGAATAAATACAAAATTTTAATGACATCTCGGACAGATTATACAAATTAATATGCATTCGGCCATCACCTTAATTCGTTACTGTTGTTTTGGACCTAAATTAATGTACTTTCTTCGTTCTTCACATCTATGGCATCATCCTCACCTTTTTGGAAAAAATGGACCAAATTATTCGCCAAACTCTGACAGGAATTTTAAATGTGGCTTTGGATGACCGAGCTTGGGCACAAGCTACTCTTCCCATTTGTATGGGTGGTCTCGGCATCCGCAAAATTACTAGTATCAGTCTACCGGCTTTTATGTCCTCGGTACACGGCACTGAGAAATTAATCAGGAATATCCTAGCTCCGTCACTGGTTGATTTCAATGTTTTGAAGCGTCAATAGCCTAATGGATAAGGTGTCGGACTTGTGATCAAGAGGTCGCAGGTTCGAACCCCACCCATTACACTATTGACGTGAACCCACTCCAGACACAAGCATATTTAGCTTAGTTGGAGGGGTTAACAAGATTGCTAGTAATGTGAAATGTACCCACATTGCTAGTATTCTTTATAAAAATAAAAAAAAATAAAAAAAAAAAAAAAAAAAAAAAATGTGCCGTTCTTCACCGAGGCTATAGATACCTGAAACTCGCTTGCCCGAACCTAAATCCACCCGAAAATCCATCATCTCAGAGGCCGTGGGATGAGCCGCTCTGTAGAGCAGTTCAGAGTGACCTTATTGCCACATCTGCTTCGGCTGCAGAGCGTGCGCGCCTGCTGGCTGTGGGTGAATGGGAGTCGGGTCTCTGGCTTCACGCACTACCGTCATCGAACATAGGCACCTTGTTCGATGATACTACATTCCGCCTCGCTACTTCCCTTCGATTAGGTGCCCCCTGTTGTTCTGATCATCGCTGCCATTGCGGCGAAGTTATCAACAGCCTCGGTCACCATGGCCTTTCATGCGGCCGCAGTGCGGGTCGCATAGCACGGCACGCAAATATTAACGACATTATCCTACGAGCTCTTGTCACTATCGGCGTTCCAGCTGTATTAGAACGCAATGGCCTGGCACGCGACGATGGCAAAAGACCGGACGGCGTGTCTTTATTTCCTTGGAAGATGGGTAGGCCTTTAGTGTGGGACGCAACTTGTGTCGATACTCTTGCGCCGTCCCATCTTCCTAGCTCGTCTTGCTGTGTTGGCGCTGCCGCTGCGGCTGCTGAAAACCTCAAGTGGCGGAAATATAATAACCTTGTTGGTAGTTATATTTTCGAGCCGTTTGGGGTTAAAACCTTGGGGTCGTGGGGTCCGAGTGCTCACAGATTATTTAAAGATCTATCCAAACGCCTAGTTGACACTTCGCGTGACCCAAAGGCTGGCTTTTACCTTGGACAGAGGTTAAGCATTGCCATACAACGTGGCAAAGCCGCCAGTCTTTTGGGCACATTACCAGTGGACAGCGATGCGCACGAATTTCTGGATGCCATATTTTAGTTTATTTTTAGATTTATATATGTAGTTTAGGGTTTTTATTTAAGTCTATAAAGTGTTAAAAATGTATGTTAAAAATTAATAAATAAATAAATGAATGAAAATATTATAAATGCGAAAGTTTGTGAGGATGAACGTAAGTGTTTGTTACTCTTTTACATAAAAACTACTGAACGGATCAGAATGAAATATTTCTGCCCTACACTGACTAAAAAGCCACTAACCACAAAAAGTTATTTTCGAGGAAACCTAAAAATAAGTGGAAAATTAATTTCTACAAAACTACGCTAGCTAGGAAGATGGTTGTAAATTATTTTTGTGGCCATAGCTTCTGTGCACATTATATGACGTTTTTATGTTGAAAATATTAATTATTTTTTAGTATTGTATTATATTTTAGTATTGTATTTGTGGTTTAGTCGCTTTTTAACTAAGGCAGTGACAAACATTTATGTGGCTTAACTGCTCAGCAAAATTGCTGTATCTCGAAAAGAATTAATCGTAGGAAAATTATTCATAGACCAGAAGATAGAGAATCGAAAGTAGTTTAAGAATACATTAAAAAGTGAAAAATTACCTTTTGTGGCTTAACGGCCTTTTAGAGTTAGTGCAGGGCAGATTTGTAAAGTCACGCACCATACGCAACACGAAACCCATATTACGGTAGGTTTCTTGAAACAGCTCATGGTGTGATCACGAAACGTTAGCTGTGAGAGGGTTCCCACGCGCATGAAGTCGCGGGCAGAAACTAGTATTTAATTAAAATTGGCCGCTACTTAGCTACTGAGTTGTAAAGATCAGATATATCTAGTTTGCGAGAATATCGACATAACTTGAAATGCTGTCCAACTTAACTAGATACTTGTGTCAAATAATCATAAATTTAAGTATAACATCGTGAACTGAGACACAATGCCAATTTTGCGCCGACGTTCATCAGAAACAGAGTTATTATTCATTTGAGACAAAATACTATATTTTATTTGCGTAAAACATAGAATATATGATGTTATTATAAATATGGAATCCAACTTGATTTGCTTAAAACTTAAGAGCGCGTATTCGATTTAGAGTAGGTACAAAATTGCAAGAACGACGTAATATTTATGCACACTACAATAGTTAGTCAGTATGCGTAAGCTCGAACCTCGAAACCAAACGTTTTGATACTTTTATCTTAAATAATGATTTTGAGTTTATGTTCTAAATTGTTTTACTTGATCATTATTATATTAGTACGCATAAACTTCAAGGGTGTGGCCAAATGTTAAAAAACAAATTTCAAGACTGTAAGTATGAGGTTTATAAATATAAATTTATTTCTTAAGATTTGGCCACACCCTTGAGGTTTATGCGTACTAATATAATAATGATCAAGTAAAACAATTTAGAACATAAACTCAAAAGCATTATCAACCGACGACAAAAAGAGGAAGTTATCAATTCGACGCGTATATATATATATTTTTTTAATGTATGATCATCGATTACTTGTAGACGGCTGAACCGATTTGGAAAATTATTTTTTGTTCGAATGGGTATACTTCGAAATTGGTCCCATTTTCATAAACGTCAGGATCTGATGATGGAATCCTGGAGAAATCGAGGGAACTCTTCAAATATTATAGGCACACCTATGACGTTTTGGGTATTTATTATAGTAACTTGTGCAGTTGCTCTCAAAAAGTACCATTTGAAAAAGTGGAACTGATGATGAAGACCACAGATGGCCACCGAAACTACTCAATAATAAGTATTGAGTGAATTGCTATTCGATTACATGAATATAGATGTTAAGCACTTGATGCTCGTCACAATGCATATGATGATGTAGAGCTGATGGTGAAGTACCAGGAGAACTCCTCAACAATTAACGGCCCAGCATTGGGAAAAGCAATATTTTGTAAAAGGTTATAAGTAGTTGACATTTAGGCTCTTGTAACTGGGTAAATTAAAAATAGACCAACTAAAAAGAGTGAAATAAAAACTTTTTACCAAAAAATTAAACCGACTCCCAAAAAACACTGCAAAGTGAAAAATAACTTTAATTTCGGAAGTCGGTGCCAAAAACGAAAATAAAAAACTAAAGACACCGACTACCGAAATTAAAGTTATTTTTCACTTTGCAGTGTTTTTTGGGACTCGGTTTAATTTTTTGGTAAAAAGTTTTTTTTAAGATAAAAGTATCAAAACGTTTGATTTCGAGGTTCGAGCTTATGCATACTGACTAACTATTGTAGTGTGCATAAATATTACGTCGTTCTTGCAATTTTGTACCTACTCTAAATCGAATACGCGCTTGATGGATTATTCAAATAATTTCAGTTGGTTTATTACATTAACTCAAGTTTGTTTCTTTAATTGAACACAAATTAAAATATCACTATAATAATTATAACCTTTTTATCATGTGATACACAACATTTAACTATTTATTATCAAAACCTTGTAAACACTATTACGAAACCTATTTATAAGATAGTTTAAACTGTTCTTTCATTGTTGTCTTGTATAACAGCATACTTGAACGTTATTTAAAAAATAACGTTGTTTGTTTACTAATTCTGTCATCGTAAGACTAATATGTAATTGAACTAATAAATTTCAAAATATTTACTGTATTTTTATATCATTTAATCATAGATTAATGTTAAAATACAAAGGTTAACAAATCTGTTTTAAAATCATACGATGTGACGTCACTTGTTTACACTGTGTATAAAAGCCGCCGCTCAGTCGTTCTAGACACAGTCACTCACAGTCGCTCTGGAGCAGTCACACCGAACGGACCTAAGTTAAGTGAACTTGTGTTGTTTCTAACTTTTATTAATATTTTCTAATATTTTTATGTGTAGAATTGGTATAAAAATCCTGTCGTATTGCTATTGTATTTGAATATAAATTAATTATTTTGTATTTGTTACTTTAATGTGACAGTGTTAGAAATTGATAATTGTGTGATAATTTAATGAACATTTGGTATTAAGTCTATAAATAACATTACTTTTATAATATATAATGGAGTAATGAAATAGTAGATACACAAGTAAATAAAGCTATAAGTTATAACGATAGTAATCACATTGTGGTAATATTGTAAAGTAAATATAGTGAATTGATGTTTATGTGAAAATGAATTATGTTTTGAAAAGAGTAACTGTGGAGTTTCTTGCCGGTTCTTCTCCACAGAAAACAACCCTTTCTGAACCGTGCGGTAAATGAATAAATTGATATTGCCATACAAAACTGCTAATTATTTCCATAATCTACCTGACAACTATGGTAATATCGATTAAATTGATAATTAATCGGTAAATACATAATAAATAGATATTGATAATTAATTACTTTTAAAAATAACAACATTCTTTATACATATACTATATATATACATCTATTTTTTATACTTAATCACACACGCTCTTAAGTTTTAAGCAAATCAAGTTGGATTCCATATTTATCAACCGACGACAAGAGGAGGTTATCAATTCGACGCGTATATATATATATTTTTTTTATGTATGATCATCGAGTACTCGAAGACGGCTGAACCGATTTGGAAAATTCTTTTTTGTTCGAATGGGTATACTTCGAAATTGGTCCCATTATCACCAAAACCAGGATCTGATGATGGAATCCTGGAGAAATCGAGGGAACTCTTCAAATATTATAGGCACACCTATGGCGTTTTGGGTATTTCTTATAGTAACTTGTGCAGTTGCTCTCAAAAAGTACCATTTGGGGAAGTGGAACTGATGATGAAGACCACAGATGGCCGCCGAAACTACTCAATAATAAGTATTGAGTGGATTGCGATTCGATTACTTGAATATGGATGTTAAGCACTTTATGCTCGTCACAATGCGTATAGTGATGTAGAGCTGATGGTGAAGTACCAGGAGAACTCCTCAACAATTAACGGCCCAGCATTGGGAAAAGCAATATTATGTAAAAGGTTATAATTAGTTGACATTTAGGCTCTTGTAACTAGGTAAATTAAAAATCATCCAACTAAAAAGAGTGAAATAAAAACTTTTTAACAAAAAAAAATTAACCGACTCCCAAAAAACACTGCAAAGTGAAAAATAACTTTAATTTCGGAAGTCGGTGCCAAAAACGAAAAAACAAAACTAAAGACACCGACTACCGAAATTAAAGTTATTTTTCACTTTGCAGTGTTTTTTGGGAGTCGGTTAATTTTTTTGTTAAAAAGTTTTAATAACATCATATATTCTATGTTTTACACAAATAAAATATAGTATTTTGTCTCAAATGAATAATAACACCGTTTCTGATGAACGTCGGCGCAAAATTGGCATTGTGTCTCAGTTCACGATGTTATACTTAAATTTATAATTATTTGACACAAGTATCTAGTTAAGTTGGACAGCATTTCAAGTTATGTCGATATTCTCGCAAACTAGCTATATCTGATCTTCACAACTCAGTAGCTAAGTAGCGGCCAAATCGTATATTATAATTAAATACTAGTTTCTGCTCGTGACTTCATGCGCGTGGGAACCCTCTCACAGCTAACGTTTCGTGATCACACCATGAGCTGTTTCAAGAAACCTACCGTAATATGGGTTTCGTGTTGCGTATGGTGCGTGACTTTACAAATCTGCCCTGCACTAACTCTTAAAGGCCGTTAAGCCACAAAAGGTAATTTTTCACTTTTTAATGTATTCTTAAACTACTTTCGATTCTCTATCTTCTAGTCTAAGAATAATTTTCCTACGATTAATTATTTTCGAGATACAGCAATTTTGCTGAGCAGTTAAGCCGCATAAATGTTTGTCACTGCCTTAGTTAAAAAGCGACTAAACCACAAATACAATACTAAAATATAATACAATACTAAAAAATAATTAATATTTTCAACATAAAAACGTCATATAATGTGCACAGAAGCTATGGCCACAAAAATAATTTACAACCATCTTCCTAGCTAGCGTAGTTTTGTAGAAAAATAATTTTCCACTTATTTTTAGGTTTCCTCGAAAATAACTTTTTGTGGTTAGTGGCTTTTTAGTTAGTGTAGGTCAGAAATATTTCATTCTGATCCGTTCAGTAGTTTTTATGTGAAAGAGTAACAAACACGTACGTTCATCGTCACAAACTTTCGCATTTATAATATTTTCATACATTTATTTATTTATTAGTTTTAACATAAATTTTTAACACTTTATAGGCTTAAATAAAAACCCTAAACTACATATATACATCTAAAAATAAACTAAAATATGGCATCCAGAAATCGTGCGCATCGCTGTCCACTAGTAATGTGCCCAAAAGACTGGCGGCATTGCCACGTTGTATGGCAATGCTTAACCTCTGTCCAAGGTAAAAGCCAGCCTTTGGGTCACGCGAAGTGTCAACTAGGCGTTTGGATAGATCTTTAAATAATCTGTGAGCACTCGGACCCCACGACCCCAAGGTTTCAACCCCAAACGGCTCGAAAATATAACTACCAACAAGGTTATTATATTTCCGCCGCTTGAGGTTTTCAGCAGCCGTAGCGGTAGCGCCAGCACAGCAAGACGAGCTAGGAAGATGGGATGGCGCAAGAGTATCGACACAAGTTGCGTCCCACACTAAAGGCCTACCCATCTTCCAAGGAAATAAAGACATGCCGTCCGGTCTTTTGCCATCGTCGCGTGCCAGGCCATTGGGTTCTAATACAGCTGGAACGCCGACAGTGACAAGAGCTCGTCGGATAATGTCGTTAATATTTGCGTGCCGTGCTATGCGACCCGCACTGCGGCCGCATGAAAGGCCGTGGTGACCGAGGCTGTTGACAACTTCGCCGCAATGGCAGCGATGATCAGAACAACAGGGAGCACCTAATCGAAGGGAAGCAGCGAGGCGGAATGTAGTATCATCGAACAAGGTGCCTATGTTCGATGACGGTAGTGCGTGAAGCCAGAGACCCGACTCCCATTCACCCACAGCCAGCAGGCGCGCACGCTCTGCAGCCGAAGCAGATGTGGCAATAAGGTCACTCTGAACTGCTCTACAGAGCGGCTCATCCCACGGCCTCTGAGATGATGGATTGTCGGGTGGATTTAGGTTCGGGCAAGCGAGTTTCAGGTATCTATAGCCTCGGTGAAGAACGGCACATTGAAATCAACCAGTGACGGAGCTAGGATATTCCTGATTAATTTCTCAGTGCCCTGTACCGAGGACATAAAAGCCGGTAGACTGATACTAGTAATTTTGCGGATGCCGAGACCACCCATACAAATGGGAAGAGTAGCTTGTGCCCAAGCTCGGTCATCCAAAGCCACATTTAAAATTCCTGTCAGAGTTTGGCGAATAATTTGGTCCATTTTTTTCAAAAGGTGAGGATGATGCCATAGATGTGAAGAACGAAGAAAGTACATTAATTTAGGTCCAAAACAACAGTAACGAATTAAGGTGATGGCCGAATGCATATTAATTTGGTATAATCTGTCCGAGATGTCATTAAAATTTTGTATTTTTTACTTGACAAAATCGGGAAAGATTATATTTCAACAAATTTAAAAGGCACCTATCAGCTCGTGGATAGATATTATTTTTGTTTACTAGCCGTAGAAATCTTGTTCAATATAATATCTTAAGAAGACGTATAACTGTTTCTTACCTACGTATGTACGCATGGAAAACAATAGCATTGGATATATTTATTATGTACACTAACAAGGTTGCTCCAAGACTACGTATCGATTGATATACTCGTAATAGCTTTATGTATAGATTTATGAGTTAGAGTTACATTCACAAATCACTGACTCTGAAGATGCAAGTCTCTCGCCTCGCCTAGTTCCGGAGTAAGTGATATATTTATAATAATTGCTACATTAATTACTAGGTTTTTACCGCGACGTCGTTCGTGTGGGAAGTTATTCCCGCGTAAATTCCTATCCCATGAGAATTCCGGGATGTCAACTATGTACTTACCAAAATTCATTGAGATCCGTTCAGTAGTTTTTGCGTGAAAGATCAACAAACATACATACATGTCACAAACTTTTGAATTTACTTATAATATTAATTAGGATAACCACCATTGTAAAGACTCTATGAAGTATCCAGGGTATGGAAGTATCTTGAAGCTTGAGGAAGGTTTTATCATACATGCATCCATTCTCACAAAGTTATTCATCTTAATCTACTTAATCTTAACATAGTATAAAGCAATGTCGCTTCCCTGTGTCTGTCCCTATGTATGCTTAAATCTTTAAAACTGTTAAACGGATTTTGATGCAGTTTCTTTCAATAGAAAGAGTGATTCAATAGGAAGGTTTTTAAGTATATAACATACATAATATAGTAGAGGAACACTGATAATTTTTGAGATTTCTAATGTGATGTCGAAAATAAACACATTTTTTTGCGCTTGCTTTGCAAACGCTGGCTAAACCCTACGAGATAGATCAAAATAATGTACTACAGTATTGTACACCTTAAAAAGGTTAACAAAAAAGTCCTCGATGGCATCTGTCTATCTCTTATAGATAACCCACAACAACCATTTTTTATCCTTTACTTTTTACGAGAAATACGAGCATATTTTACGAAGTGATTATAAGCAATACAGCATTAATCCTTATCCAATTAAGTACCATAAATACATTGTGCATTTAATATGAAGAAACGTCACATGCTCGTGTCAGATAGTGTCAGGAGTCTCGTGAGTTAAGTATCTCGGTCTTTACCTAGACGCCTGTCTTAACTGGAGGACCCATATTGAATCCTTGGCTGCACGTACGAGAAAGCTACTTTACGTATTTAAAAAACTAAGGACCTCTGCCCACACAAAAATACTAAAAATGGTGTACATCGGTTTATGTGAGTCCATACTAGGCTACTGTATCGTGGCGTGGGGCGGTGCAGCCAAGACAATTATTATACAAGCCGAAAGAGCCCAACAAGCAGTTATAAAAGTCCTCCTAGGCAAGCCGTTCCGATATCCGACTCAAAGATTATACTCCGATTTTAAAGCGCACACTGTTCGGCAGCTGTATATCATACGAACTGTCTTGCAAATACACAAAACTACTCCACCTAATAAAAACCAAAGCCCTACGATCCGAAGAAGACCTAAACCAGTTTGCCCCCGAATTTACACAAACACTACCTTTGCACGTTGGCATAACCGCTACTTAGGTGCCCTAATTTATAATAAACTCCACATCACTCTCAAGATACACAATTTGAGCATGTTTCAATGTAAGTCCAACGTGAAAGAATATCTGCTCACCCTTAACTATGACGACACGGAACGGTTACTCAATACATAGGCCACCCACATAAATCATACATACACATACACAAAACACCGACGCACACATATACACTACACAAACACGCATAAACATTTATTATAAAGAACACACCCAACAAAAAATCAATCTCACGATCTCCTTTACAATTGAATTATTACCATTTTGCTTTTGTATCATAACATTGTTAGTTTAGTTTAATTTATTCCTTTTTTATTGTGATTTTAAAGTGCACTGTATACTCTTCTTTTTAAATTTTTTGTATCGCTTATGATGGACGGATGGATGACCCCTGTAACACAGGTTTTCCTAGGATGGGGGTCATTAATCATATCTATTCAGAATGTCTCCTTGAATTCATATGTAATAATGTGTCACTTGTAATATGTACTTTTTGCCAAATAAAACATTATTATTATTTCATTTATTACATTTTAGAAACATATTATTTACATTTTTAAATATTCCTATAAAAACAAAAAACATTTAAAAATATAAAAAACAGTAGCCCACCGGTATCGGGTACAGGGTCCAAGCTACCGGTGGTCAGGGCTCTTGAGAGAGGAACCTCCTAACAATTCGCGCCGTGTCCAGAAGTACTGCTTTCTGGATCAAGCCCTTGATCCAGCTGCCCAACGAGAGCCTCCTAAGATGTTTGTCGAGGCTCTTGGCTATTATGCCATTGGCCGAGACGACTATTGGCACAATGATTGCTGTATCCACATCACACATGTCGACAATCTCGCGAGCCAGATCAAGATACTTAAATTGCTTATCTTTCTCGGCTTTTACGAGGTTTTCGTCATGAGGGACCGCTATATCAACAATCATTGAGCGACGCTCTAATCGGTCTATCACCACTATGTCAGGCTTATTGGCAACAATAGTCCTGTCAGTGATGATAGACCGATCCCGGTACAATGTAATATTGCCATTTTCGAGAACTGGGTCGGGCACATACCTATAGTACGGTACTTCTGATTCCACAAGATTGTATTTAAGAGCAAGTTGCTGGTGAAAAATCCTGGCTACAAGGTTGTGTCTATGCAAATAGTCTCCGTTAGCCAGACGAGAACAACCGGAGATAATGTGGTGAATGGATTCTCCCGGTTTGTGACATGCCCGACATGTGTCTACCGTACCATCCTTCACAATAATTTTCCGATAGTTATTCGTCATCATAACTTCATCCATAATCGCACAAACAAAACCTTCGGTTTCCCCGAAGAGGTCACCAAAACGTTGCCAGGCTACGGACGCTAATGTATCTACGTCAGACCCATGAAGGGGCCGGTAATAGCGTCCGTGAAGCTCCTTGCTCTGCCATACTTCTCTGCGGTCATTAGTATCTAATACTACAGGTTTGCGCCAATTCTCGCTACCTAAGGAGAGCGGAGTGAGGCCTTTGTCCACCGCTACCACATCTCGATGCATACCCACGTCGGCTTTTAGGAAATATTCCCTAAGGCTGCATACCTCGCGGTTGTGCAGGGTCTTTGCATTTAAAAAGCCACGACCCCCGCACTTCCGCGGGATATACAGCCTCATCACCGATGAACGTGGGTGATGCATCCGATTTGCAGTCAGCGTTGTGCGGACCCGCCTGTCCAAGGCGTCAAGTTCAGTCTGAGTCCATTTGAGTATGCCAAAAGAGTACATCAATACTGGCATGACCCAACCATTGAAGGCAAGCACCTTGTTTCCGCCTGATAGAAGACTATTCAGTACTTTATTCAGGCGGCCAAAGAAGCGTTCCTTCAGTGATTGTTTAACATAAGCAACATTGATGCCTAGTGCCTCTGACATACCCAGATACTTGTAGGTTTCAGTTGAGCCGAGGGATCTTAGGTGTATGGAGTCCGAGAGTTGAGTTCCCACGGATTCCATAATCTCCCCTCGCTTTACATGCATGACCGCACATTTGTCCACCCCAAATTCCATCCTGATGGCGCTACTGAAGGTTTCCGTTACCTTCAGTAGCTCCATCAGTTGCAAGTTGGTGGGGGCAAAAATTTTCAAATCATCCATGTAAAGCAAGTGTGATATGACCTGACCACCTCTTCTCAACTGGTAGCCTTGCCCCGAACCCTCCAGCAGTGTACTGAGGGGGTTCAGAGCCAGACAAAACCACAGTGGGCTCAGACTGTCGCCCTGAAAAATACCACGCTCAATCCTAATCGGTTCGCTGTTCTCCTGGCTCTGTCGACATTCTGGGTAGCAGAGGACCGTCTTCCATTTCCCCATACATGACTCAAGGAAAGTGCGTAGTATTGGGTTTATTTTATACAACTCCAACACCTTCATGAGCTATGCAGCCATGAAGGGCTCGGTAATAGCGTCCGTGAAGCTCCTTGCTCTGCCATACTTCTCTGCGGTCATTAGTATCTAATACTACAGGTTTGCGCCAATTCTCGTTACCTAAGGAGAGCGGGGTGAGGCCTTTATCGACCGCTGCCACATTCCGATGCATACCCACGTCAGCTTTTAGGAAATATTCCCTAACGCTGCATACCTCGCGGTTGTGCAGGGTCTTTGCATTTAAAAAGCCACGACCCCCGCACTTCCGCGGGATATACAGCCTCATCACCGATGAACGTGGGTGATGCATACGATTTGCAGTCAGCGTTATGCGGACCCGCCTGTCCAAGGCGTCAAGTTCAGTCTGAGTCCATTTGAGTATGCCAAAAGAATACATCAATACTGGCATAACCCAACCATTGACGGCACGCACCTTGTTTCCGCCTGATAGAAGACTATTCAGTACTTTATTCAGGCGGCCAAAGATGCGTTCCTTCAATGACTGTTTAACATAAGCAGCATTGATGCCTAGCGCTTCTGACATACCCAAATACTTGTAAGTTTCAGTCGATCCGAGGGATCTTAGGTGTATGGAATCCGAGAGTTGAGTTCCCACGGATTCCATAATCTCCCCTCGCTTTACATGCATGACCGCACATTTGTCCACCCCAAATTCCATCCCGATGGCGCTACTGAAAGTTTCTGTTACCTTCAGTAGCTCCATCAGTTGCAATTTGCCGGGGGCAAAGATTTTCAAATCATCCATGTAAAGCAAGTGTGATATGACCTGACCACCTCTTCTCAACTGGTAGCCCAGCCCCGAACCCTCCAGCAATGTACTTAGAGGGTTGAGAGCCAGAAAAAACCACAGTGGGCTCAGACTGTCGCCTTGAAATATGCCACGCTCAATCCATTAGGATTGAGCGTGGCACAGTTCGCTGTTTTCTTGGATCTGTCGACATCCTGGATAGCAAAGGACCGTCTTCCATTGCCCCATACATGACTCAAGAAAATTACGTAGTATTGAGTCCATTTTATACAACTTCAACACCTTCTTGAGCCATGTATGTGGAACAGAATCATAGGCCTTCTTATAATCTATCCAACATGTCGACAGATTCTTTCGGGAACGACGAACCTGTTGGTTAATGGCATTATCAATGAGGAGAAGCTCCTTAGTACCGCGGGACCCGATCCTACATCCATTTTGAGAAGCAGACATGATTGAATTTATATCAGTATGATTATTAATTTTGGCTCTCAAAATGGAAGTAAGAACTTTATAGACCGTCGGTAAGCACGTGATCGGTCTATAATTTTTAGGTTCCGCAGTACTACCTGATTTATGGAGCAGGTGGGTTATTCCTGTAGTCAGGAATTGAGGTGGCGATCCTGACTCTAAGGCAGACTGGAACTGAGATGCCAAGCGGGCGTGCGATCTTTGAAACAATTTTATCCAAAAATTGTGCAGTCCGTCTGGTCCTGGAGATTTCCTGTTGGATAATGGACGGACTGCACGGGTTACATCTTGGGGGCTGATCGTAATTGCCCCCATTTCTGGTATAAGATCGCACGTGCGCTTGATCTCACTCATCCAGTCACCCTCGGTGTGGCTGACAGGCACCGACCAGATGCTGCGCCAGAACGAACACATGGCGTCATCATTCGGTAGGCACGTATCAGTCACACCTTGGTCAGGTCGCTCCCAGGCCCTATAAACCCACCTTTCATTGCTTTGGAATGTGCGATTCTGAGTGTATCGCTCCACCCGCCGCTTATATCGACGAATTCGATTTGCCCATGCATAGACTTTCTGCTTCAGGAAGTCGATACGCTCTGTGACGCGGATCAAGTAAACCCGAGGACTGATATCAGTCCCCGCGAATGCCCGCCTCACAAAGCGCATTACTCTGGGACGAGTGTTGCCCTGCCTGAAGCAGATAAGTTTACCAATGAGTGCTCTAGCCCAAGCGATACGACGTTCGATCCTGCACTGCCAAGCTGGTACCGCCGGTCGAATAGTTCTGTCAGTCTTTGGGATCTTGACATGAGCTACCCGTCATGCTGCTACAGCTGCACAGTACAGGACCGAATGGGTATCGGTGAGGTCTTCACTATTATCAAAATAATTTGACAGTAGTGAATCTAGAGCACACACTAGCGCCCTATTTTTCTTATGCATGGGTAAACGAGGCTAATCTGGCCAAACATTCACCCATTGCAAGGATGACTCGTCATTATAACAGTGTATCGGGTTCATCAGGTGACATAGACATCTTTTGTAATACTGTAGGAAAATTTAGGTCATTAATCTGTACACACTTAAAAAGTCTGTGAAGATCATCAATCCCTATTTTACTTTCGTCTGAATCTTTTTATTTATTTTTGCTAAAGTTAGGTTATGTATTTGTAATTTTAGATCAATGTCTAATAAAATTATGTATTTGTCATTTTGATTATTGATGAATGAATAAATAATTGTAAATTAATTAATTAAATAACCTAATGTAATTGTATAATTTGATTTTAATTGTCTGTTAGCTATAATTACTATAATTGTTAAATAATTTATTTGAAATGTTCAATGCATGATGTGGTCTCCTATAACTGAAGAAGCACAATGTTATAAAAATCTGTATATTTATTGTTTTAGCTTGTAAGGTGTATTCTTTGTTGGAGATCCAAATTAAATAAATAAATAAATGCATCTTCCAGAGCACTCCTCAATCGTTCACTGCACTGGGTACTCACGGTTATAGCCTCGTCATCATCATGTTCACTGACGTGGTCGGGTCGCGGTAAGATACTGGGTTGTAGTTGCTCCGCGGCCTGCGGTGAAGCAGATGAGACACGGCTGCACCGTGATTCGAGGCGTAGTCTATCAAGTACGGCGTCATCCAACATACGGTTACGCTGGATGACCCGCACCTGGTCCGATAGTTGACAGCTGGTTCAAGTACCTGAAACAGAGAGCATCCGACCACGGTACGCAGTCAGGTTAGTTCCCCCCTCTGTAGCCCCATAGTATGAGCGCATGACGTTCTCATTAATGGATTGAGTCCATCGCATGCGCTGCACACTTCCACCGGCAGCGGGAACCCTATCAGAGGCCGGTGGGCCTCGAGGTTCCAAGCAGGCCGGAGGTCGGCCTCTTCCCCGTCGACGCGCAGGTGGTGGTGTCGTCGGCGGCGAGAAGTATTCGTCGCTCGAGCTCGACGCAACTGCAGCGGCCGGAGACTCTTCACTCACGGCTGGAGCAGGTCCCGGCGGCTGCGAGGCGGAGCTGAGCGACGAATCCGAAGATCTTGAGCGTGTAGTCTTGAGCAGTCGTGCCCGGTTTCTGGTCAACATAGTTAACAATGCTCGAAGTTTCCATTCATATTGCTTGGTCTATTTTCAGTCACAGTTTCAGGGTTAGTAGATGTAGTGTAGGTGAAATTCATGTATTGTTGTTTTTTTTAACTATTTTTGTTCTATCGAACATTTTAAATAACTATTTTATATTCTAAATTATTGATAAAAATTTGAAGGAAAATTTTTGATGTGCTGGTTGACAGCCGGGCCACAGATTATTATTATTATTTCCTTTATTTTACATAAGTACCTCTCAAAAATTACATTTTTAAATATTTTTCTATAAAAAAGTGACAATAAAAAAAACATTTAAAAATATAAAAAATGGCAGTCCACTGGTATCGGGAGCGGGGTCCAAGCTACCGGTGGTTAGGTCTCCAGAGAAAGGAACTTCCTCACAATACGAGCTGTATCGAGGAGTACTGCCTTCTTTATCAGACCCTTTATCCAGCTGTGTAACGCCAGCTTCTACAGATGGTCATCGAAGCTTTTAGCTATCAGCCCATTGACTGATATGACAATCGGCACAATGACAGCCGAGTCCACATTCCACATGTCAACAATCTCATGAGCTAAGTCGAGATACTTTATGCGTTTCTCTTTCTCAGCTTTCACGAGATTCTCGTCATGTGGGATGGTAACATCGATTATCATTGCGCGGCGCACTAATCGGTCTATCACCACTATATCAGGCTTATTGGCAACAATAGTCCTGTCAGTGATGATAGACTGATCCCAGTACAACGTGACATGGTCATTTTCGAGAACACATACTTGTAATACGGTTACCTCAGAATCGACAAGTTTGTATTTCAAAGCAAGTTGCTGATGAATAATTCTGGCTACTTGGTTGTGTCTATGCAAGTACTCGCCGTTAGCTAGACGAGAACAACCGGAGACAATATGTTTAATGGACTCACCAGGATGATGGCATGCCCGACACACGTCAATCGTCCCGTCCTTCATAATATGTCTCCGGTAATTATTCGTCAAGATAACTTCGTCCATAATTGCACAAACAAAACCTTCAGTTTCTCCGAAGAGATCCCCGAAGCGTAGCTAGGCAACGGAAGCTGTCAAATCTACATCGGGCCCATAGAGAGCCCGATAGTAGCGACCATGAAGCTCCTTGCTTTACCATACCTCCTTGCAGTCATCTGCGGTGAGTATGACAGGTTTGTGCCAGTTCTCTTTAGCCATGGTCAGCGGGGTGAGTCCCTTGTCCACTGCAACCACATCTCGATGCATACCCACGTTGGCTTTAAGGAAATATTCCCTGAGACTGCAAATCTCGCGGTTGTGGAGAGTTTTGGCGTTTAAAAAGCCTCGACCTCCACACTTCCTCGGGATGTACAGTCTCATCACCGATGATCGTGGGTGATGCATCCGATTTGCGGTCAGCAGTGTGCGGACCCTCCTATCCAGGGCATCCAGTTGGGTTTGAGTCCATTTGAGTATGCCGAAAGAATACATTAACACCGGCATGACCCAACCGTTGAAGGCGCGCACCTTTTTCCTCCCGACAAAAGGCTGTTTAATACCTTTGTCAGGCGGCCAAAGAAGCGCTCCCTCAACGATTGCTTCATGTCAGCAACATTAATGCCCAAAGCTTCCGACATACCCAAATACTTATAAGTTTCGGTCAAGCAGAGAGATCTAAGGTGTATGGAGTCTGAAAGTTGAATTCCCTCAGATTCCATAATCTCTCCTCGTTTTTCATGCATGATTGCACATTTGTCCACACCAAATTCCATCTTGATGGCGCTACTGAAAGTTTCAGTTACCTTCAGTAGTTCCATCAGTTGTAAGTTGTTGGGGGCAAAGAGTTTCAAATCATCCATGTAAAGGAGGTGGGATATACTTTGACCTCCTCTTCTCAACCGATAGCCCAGGCCTGAGTCCTCTAACATTGTGCTTAGAGGATTCAGGGCCAAGCAAAACCAAAGTGGACTCAAACTGTCACCCTGAAATATTCCCCGTCTGATCCATATAGGCTCATCATTCCCTCGAATCGGTCGACATCCTGGATAGCGAAGTACCGTCTTCCATTGCCTCATACATGACTCAAGGAAGGTGCGTAGAGTTGGATCTATTTTGTAAAGCTCTAGCACCTTCATGAGACAGGTATGAGGAACAGAGTCATAGGCTTTTTTGTAGTCTATCCAGCATGTTGATAGATCTTTGCGGGATCGACGAACCTGTTGGCTAATGGCCATGTCAATGAGGAGTAGCTCCTTAGTGCCACGGGACCCTTTCCTACATCCAATCTGAGAAGCGGACATAATTGAGTTGCACTCAATGTGCATATTTATTTTCACTCTCAGAATGGACGTAAGAACCTTATAGACCGTAGACAAACAAGTGATCGGTCTATAGTTTTTGGGTTCCATGGGACTACCACTCTTATGGAGCAGGTGGGTACAGCCAGTTGTCAAAAACTCTGGTAGAGTCTCTAAGGATGCTTGGAATTGAGAAGCCAAAAGCGCATGCGAGCTGCTATACCACTTAAGCCAGAAGTTGTGCAGTCCATCCGGTCCTGGAGACTTCCAGTTTGGTAATGGACGAACTGCTTTAGCTACATCAGAAGTATTGATGATTATTTTATCCATTTGTGGTATAGCTTCACATGCACGTTCAACTTCACGCATCCAGTCACCCTCAACATTACAGACGGGTACCGACCAGATGTTGCAACAAAATAAATTTGTGGCGGTATCATCCGGGCGGCACACGTCAGTCACGTTTTGATTGGGTCGCTCCCAAGCTCTGTATACCCACCTCTCATCGCTCTGGAACATGCGATTCTGTGAGTACCGTTCAACCCGCCGCTTAAACCGTCGGATACGGCTTGCCCATGCACAAATTTTCTGCTTAAGGAAGTCAATGCGCTCCGTAATGTGGGGTGTGTATTCTCGAGGGCTGATTCCAGTCCCTGAGAAACCCCGCCGCACAAAACGCATTACACGCGGACGTGCATTGCCTTCTTTGAAGCAGTATAGTTTGCCGATGAGTGTTTTGGCCTCATCGATACGCCTCTCGATCCTATACTGCCAGGCTGGTACAGCAGGTTTTGGCCGAATAGCTTCGTCGTTATTTGAAATTTGACGTTAGCTAAGCGACATGCCGCAACAGCCCCGCAATACAGGATTGAGTGCGTATCAACAAGGTTTTCGCTGCTCTCAAAAATGTTCTCAAGCAGCGAGTCCAAAGCACACACCAGTGCCCTATTTTTTTTGTGCATGAGTAACCGTGGTAACTGGGGTCTAAGTTCAGGCGGAGCCGATCTATACTCACGATGCGCATCCTCCAGTGCACTCCTCAGTCGATCGTTGCATTGGCTACTTACCGTAACAACCCTATCATCTAGCTCATTATTATGACAATTGGGCCTTGGTGTCATTGCGCCACTAGCGGGCGCTTGTACCACGCCTTGCGTCGGGGACGAGATGAAATGGTTGCTCAGTACCTCTGAGCGCAACCTATCAAGTGTTGCGTCATCCAGCCTGTGGCTACGCTGGATGACCCGCACCTGATCCGACAGTCGTTGAGCCGAGACGTTGACAGCTGGTTCTAGGTCCTGGAACAGAGACAGCATCCTGACACGATACGCGGTGAGGTTAGTTCTGTAGACCCATAATATGCGCGCATGACGTTTTCGTTTATGGACTGAGTCCATCTCATGCGCTGCACACCACCGGCAGCGGGGACCCGACTCGGAGCCGGTTGACTCCTAGGTTCCAAGCTCGTCGGTGGCCGGCCCCTCCCCCTTATTATTATTATTATAATATAAATCAATATTGCCCTTTACAGAATATAATTTAAATAAATAGTTTCGAAGTTATTACAGATTTAAAATGCAAGGACATAGCGGTTGCGGCGCGGTGCCGGCGGAGGCAAGGCACGCGTGCCTATGTTGCTTAGATTTGAGCGTTGAATGTTTTTCCCATGATAAATTATGTGTCGCACTTTCAAAAGTCATTACTAAAGAGAACATGTATGTCGAATGACAAAAAGGCTGTCAACGATGTATATAAAGACATTCTATAGTATATTTAATATAAACATTGCACCCGTGCGAAGCCGGGGCGGGTCACTAGTTTGTAATATAACTAGCTGACCCAGCAAACGTTGTTTTGCTATATAAATTACTAGCAGTTATAAGTTTTTAAGCTAACATGGTCACTAACTTTAACATTAGAACTTAAAACGGGATATTTACCAAATGTATTTTTTGTTTCGAGTTTCCGATATTTCGGCACTGTTGCAAGCGCCATGATCACGGATGAACTGAAGTAATTGCGGGTGCACGTTTATGAGCAGACAAATCGGTCTACCCTCTTTCTCGTTCGTTTTCTGTTAGCGACACCGCTACCACTGTCACGTATGTATCACTAAACATTCGATTCTGTTCCCGACACACAAAACTCACCGTGTCGACTCGCGAACTTTCTACGGAACTTTTTCGGTTTTTACACATCTCAACCACTGAATTCCAGGCCCTCGACAGTTGAAACCCATCCTCCCGGTTAAAACCCGGTAAAAACCGAAAAAGTTCCGTAGAAAGTTCGCGAGTCGACACGGTGAGTGGTGGAGGTGAGAGGAAACTTCTATAATAATGGAGTTAAAAATCTAAAATAAATATATGCTGTAGATCTTAATGTAAACTTTGAACGAAAATTGGTTTGAACGAGATCGGGTCAGCAGTTTTTGAGATATAGCATATTTTCTAAAACCGCAAATATAACTTTGTTATTCATACAAACACTATGAAAAACAAAGTTCTTTGGTGTAGTTACTACGGAATCCTTCATGGGCGAGTCTGACTTCCACTTGGCCCATTTTTAAATAACCAAAAAAAAAAAAATTTAGCAAAAAAATAGAACCGACTTCTATATCAAAACACTACAAAGCCAAAAATAATTTTAATTTCGGAAGGCGGTGTCAAAAACGAAAATATATACAAAACTAAAGACACCGCCTTCCGAAATTAAAGTTATTTTTGGCGTGTTTTGTTATAGTGTGTGTTTTGATATAGAAGTCGGTTCTATTTTTTGCAAAAATTTGTTTTTTACGCGTTTTAGTGGGTTGGTTTGTAATTTATCAAGTTACAAAAGCCATAATGTCAACAACTTATCACCTAAAAAAAAAAAAAAAAAAAAATACATAGTCGTTTATTAAACTACCTGGACTCATTTAATTTTTTATCGGAACGCCAATACGGATTTAGAGCTAAAAACAATACCACTGCAGCTACTATTGATCTAACTACAAAAATCAGACAGAATATTGACAAAAAGAATATTGTTTTGGGTGTATTCATTGACTTAAAGAAAGCTTTTGATACCGTTAGTCATAAATTATTACTAGAAAAGCTTGAGAACGCTGGTATAAAGGGCAGTGCACTCAAAATACTTAAATCTTATTTAACAAATAGATATCAGGTGGTTAAAATAGACAACGTTGAAAGTTCTGCTTTGCCTATAACGTACGGAGTCCCACAAGGCTCAATATTGGGACCGTTGTTATTCTTAATATACATAAATCAGATTGCAACATTAGGACTAAATGGTCATTTAACTTTGTATGCGGATGATACGTGTTTATTTTATTTCGGTTCAAATGTAAATAATATCATTTTACAAGCTCAAGAAGATCTAAATGTTTTATTTGATTGGTTCCAATATAATTTACTTACCATAAATATTTCTAAAACTTGCTACATTTTATTTAAGGCTAAAAATAAAAATATCCCGATTCATGACCCATTATTAGTGGACAACACCCCACTAGAGCAAAAAAAATCAGAAAAGTATCTCGGTCTTAGAATGGATAGCTATCTAAAATGGAATCATCAAATAGACTATGTTAAAGATAAACTATCGTCACTTATTGGTTCTCTTTATAATATTAGTCACTGTATACCAAAAAAGCTTCGTTTTACTATTTACAATTCACTTGTTAAATCACACTTGACTTACCTCATCGAAATTTGGGGAAATTCAAATAAAACAAAGTTACAAGAACTGCAAAGGATACAAAATAAAATAATAAAAATACTGTTTCGTTATCCATATTTAACACCAACTTATAAAATTTTTGAGGAAACTAAATTAATGAATATTAGGCAACTATACATGTACAGTACTTGTGTTTTAATTAAGAAAATATTAAATAAAACTATCCATACAAACGTATCATTCACCAAGATGTCTGAAGTATCCAAACGTAGCTTGCGTCGACCTAGTTTACTTGTATTACCAAGGACTCGCACAAATTATGCCAAAAGGAGCATAACTTATGAAGGAGCACAACTATTTAATAATTTACCTTCTAACATAAAAAATGTAAGCTCGTTCAACGGTTTTAAATCGCAGCTGCAAAATTATATTTTAAAAAATTATAATTCTTACAATAAATCCTCTTAATGCAGTTGCGGATGAAATTGTTGATCGAGTAGCCCTACTTTATACATACTAAAACGTTATGATCTGGCCCATTACGGTGACCTGTTTTCAAAATTACATTTTATTTTATGTTCTCATGTAAGTGGCTTATTATGTCTTTTTTTGAGAATAAATGATTTAAACCGAACTTATCACCTTTTACAAAATATTGCTTTTCTCTGTGCATAGCCGTTAATTTTTGAGGAGTTCTCCTGATATTTGACCATCAGCTCTACATCACCATAATAATATGTATTGTAACGAGCATAAAGTGTTTAACATCCGTACTCAAGTAATCGAATCGCAATCCACGAAATACTTATTATTGAGGAGTTTCAGTGGCCATCTGTGGTCTTCATCATCAGTTCAACTTCCCCAAATGGTACTTTTCGGAAGCAACTGCTCAAGGTACTATAAGAAATACCCAAAACGCTATAGGTTTGCCTATAATATTTGAAGAGTTCTCTCGATTTCTCCAGGATCCCATCATCAGATCCTGATTTCGTAACAATGGGACCAACTAGAAAGTATACCCATTCAAACACAAAAAAAAATTTTCAAATCGTTCAGCCGTCTCCGAGTTATGAGGTAATATACATTAAAAAAAAAAAAAAAGTTCAAGACGAATTGTGAACCTCCTTTTTTTGAAGTCGGTTAAAAAAGGTTGTAGTCGGTACATAGTTTATCTACTTCCATATGAGTCATAACTTATCAATGCGAAAATATTCTCTAATTAATCATTGATAAATAACTTTCTTTACGGAAACGGCATCCTTCCTACCTAAAACGACTTCAAAGTTTAAAGTCATTTTTAAAAGCGGCAATCTCCAAGACCCTATTTTCAAATATGATATTCTGTTTTTTTATTGATTTTTGACTCACCTGATGACGATGTGGTCGAAGATGAAGCACGCTCGCCTAGGCCCGTATTAATAAACCGATATCAGCATAAGATTAAGATCTTAAGAGCTGGTTTGAGATTCGAGATATTAATAAACAAAAGTTAAGATGCGGTTTAATACTCTGTCATCACCTGAGATCGTATTGTTTAATAAACAATACTCGGGTTTCAACAGCGGTATTAATATGCTTAACAAGATCATAATAGTTGAGTGCAGTCGATCCGTGACTTAAGATCGTGAACTTGTAAAATATTTTTTCCGAAACAATTATTATGATGAACAAGACTATTATGATGATATTTTATAGCCTTTTCAAATTCGATTACCTAAAGTTTATATGTATAATGGACGCGACAAATCCCTTCGAAATACCTCTGCAAAACTTTAAAAAATTGGCCATGTGCGAATCAGACTCGCCCATGAAGGGTTCCGTAGTAACTACGCCAATGTTTTTCATAGTGTTTGTACGAATTACAAAGTTATATTTGCGGTTTTATAAAATATGCTGTATCTCAAAAACTGCTGACCCGATCTCGTTTAAACTAATTTTCGTTGAAAGTTTACATTAAGATCTACAGCATATTTTTTAGATTCTTCACTCGATTTTAAACGATTAACTATATGAAAAACAGTTCCATGTATGGGAAGCCCCCCTTTATTTTGAATATTTTTAATTTTTTCTTAAAATCAGAAAGCAGTTCATAGAATACATCTACCTTTTTTTTTGGAGGTGGGAAAATCATCGAATGACTTCTTCCGCTCTGGGTCAAGCGGAAGGGTGTGTCAGATTTCTACTGACTAAAAACCCACCCTGTTCCTTCGGCTGCCCTAAATTTCCGGGGCCGCGGTAACTCGGTAGAACTTTCCCGCAAACCCCGGCAGTAGGGCTTTCAGTCTCGATGCATTACTGAGTCCCGGGAAAAAAAAAACGAGACTAGGTGTGGTCTCGAAATTCCCGAGGAAAACGAGACTGTCGAGACTATTTCAAAACTAGGTTTCTTATTTATAAGCTATGCAATTAGAGAGTCAAATCAAGATATTTTAATCAAGTAGTTACTTTCATAAACAAATGCAAAATAAAAAAAAAAACCATTTGTTTTAGTTTTTTTTTTTTCATTTTTGTAGTGGGCACGTAAAAAACAAAGAATATTTAACCCTAATTTTGTTACAAAAGGAACCCGCATTAGAAAAAGCTCTTTCTGCTTGTACGCTAGAGCGATACTACTTAGTACCACTTCGCACTTTCACAATGAAAGGGGATAGAACCTATCTGGCGTATCGACGACACCATTTTGTTTTTTTTTTAATCGCGGTGCATGATGAAAGTGTGGTATGCATGGCTAGAGGAACAAAAATACCCAGTAACACGGTACCCCAAACTATCATGTAAACGTTTGAAGGTAAACATCGACATATAACTTCAATGAAAATCATTAAAAATAGACTCATTACGCGTCCATACGCTTATTAGTATTTAGCTTATTAGTCTAGCAGTACGACAAAACTGCTACTATAATTAATTATTTGCCTACTAAAGCACATCACATCACAACAAAACACGTCAGAGAATTCCACACGCGCGTGTTGGCTGTCTTTCATCCCACCGTATTATAAAATGAACAATAAGTGTTTTGGTACATGTCTTTCTTTGGTACATGGATCAGGCTCGGCATCAAGAACCCCTATCCAACCTCCTGCTGAATTTATGGATTATGTAGTATAGTAGTATTTATGATACGTGTTAGATATATTATAAATCTTTTAAAATGTCACATCTTAGTATTAATATTCACTTATGTTTGATATCATATTTACAGTTATAAATAAATGACATACCTTTTGCCTTTTGTTTAACTACTGCTTAAAAACGTTTTCAAGCTGAGTAACATGTTACATGATCCGCCACTCCATTTTCCATCCGCGTTTCATTGCGATGCGATTTAGTGGATAAATAATTATTTGTAGTAGTATTCTCGTGCTCCTAGTAGCGTGTAATGTACCTACTCTCTTTCAATAAACATTAGTAATCATAATTAACCTGGAAACGATTATTTAGATACAATCTGATGCTTATAGACACGTAATAAGTCTACTTTTAATTATTGTCGTTGTAGTCATATGTCGATGTTTACCTACCTTCAAATATCTCGGTAATGTGACATTTTGAGGTAGCATGTTACAGATATTTTTTGTTACATACATGCCACTTTCAGTATGCGCCACAATTTCTAAAAAAAAAAACAAAATGGCGGTGGGTCGACATGCCAGTCTTCATACAAAAAAGTTCGAACCCCTTTCAATTTAATCAAAATAGTTCCATAATTAAATCTTTATTGCAACCATAATTATGTGTTTACGAGATCTTAATATAAGTAGTAGCTCACATGTACCCTTTCGGGCACCGTAATTTACATTTATAATATGTAGACAAAATCTGTGTTATTTGTCAATAAGGTTATTCAGCCTCCACAGATAATACTAAGCTTTACTCTATGCTCTACCGTGCTGCCATTGCCATATCCATAATAACAATAATAAAAATTGACTGTTGGTTGAATCAATTATTTAATACAGTTTTTATGTTACTGAAGTCTCAAAAGTCTCGTTATTCCCGTGACCGAAGATGTTAGTCTCGAGTCTCGAAACTACAAAAAAATCGTCGAGACTCTCGAAATTTTCGAGACCGAGATTCCCGGGATGAAAGCCCTACCCGGCAGGCAATGGCCCTATGAGGCCCCGTCGCTGGTGTTGACAGCTCCTTGAGGCGCGCGTGGAACACGACGCGCCGCCGCGCGCCGCGCGCCGACCCGGGCCTGGTCCTTACCGGACGGTGAGCGACCCCTGCTCGCTGTCCGCAGGCCCACGCCTACGGTGGCCGGAAATCGGCTCGTGATCCCCGACGCCCGGGGCGGGAAGTTTCACATGTATAGTCCTAATAGTTTCAGAATAAAATAGCTGTGACATATAGACGGACGGACAGACAGACAGATAGACATTACGAAACTATAAGGGTTCCGTTTTTTCATAAAGTCAACCGTTTAAAAGATATACGCTTCCAAAGTAGTAAAATATGTGTCCCTTCCCCTTTAACTTCTATAATAATCGAGTGAAGAACTAAAAAAACATATATGCTGTAGATCTTAATGTAAACTATTGACGAAAATTGGTTTGAACGAGATCGGGTCAGCAGTTTTTGAGATATAGCATATTTTCTAAAACCGCAAATATAACTTTGTAATTCATACAAACACTATGAGAAACAAAGTTATTTGGCGTAGTTACACTTGGCCAATTTGTTTTATAGTGTATAAAAATTAAACGTATGAATTATAAACATGTGATTAAATTTTCTAAAAATTTATTCGATATAAACTGAAAAATAAATTGTATTCGTGCACACACAGAGTTGAACATTACACTTCTACAAGCAAGTACCTACTAAACGTAATATAATAAAAGATGAAATAGTTCGTTCACTGTGACGCATGCCGTAGCAAGTCTTAAGATCAGGATTTCATTGGGTGTCGAATTACGAATCCAAAGATCGTGGTCTTATACTCGGTATCATCTGAGATGCTGTTGATATGCGTTTATTAATTAGCGTCGACATTAAGATGCTGGTCAGAACTTATCAATTGATGCGCCGGACTGTGCCGGTCTTGGGATTACGATTGAGACCTATCTATTAATACGGGCCCTAGAAGTAACCTATTAACTCTTGACTTAAAAACTCCACCTATCGGGAAACACAGACTCAGGCAGGGAATTCCATTCCTTAGCTGTAGGTACTCACAATAAAGGTACTATATGGGTATTAAAAAAATTACAAAAGCCTCAATATCGTCGCCGTTGATGTTCCATGTGTTTGTCTTTATTTATTTCTTAACTTTGATATTATAAATAATACATGACTATCATAACTGCGTCGATATTAATAAATTTATCAAAAAAATTAATAAACAAATAGTGTATAATTAAATTAAATAAAAATTGGCCAAGTGAAAGTCAGACTCACCCATGAAGGGTTCCGTGGTAACTACGCGAAATAAATTTGTTTTTCATGTTTGTAGGAAATACAAACAAATATGTTCAAACCAATTTTCTTTGAAAGTTTTTTATTAAGATCAACAGCATATGTTTTTTGTAGATTATTCACTCCATTATTATAGAAGTTAGAGCCGCCTCTAATTTAATATAATCTAAAAAAAAATATGTGCCGTAGATCTTAATAAAAACTTTCACACACACACATTTCACCACTTTGGAAGTGTATATCTTTTAAACTATTGACTTTAAGATAAAATTGAAAATACTTAATATTTTGGTTACCAAATAGTTTACAAGACTTACCACTGACAATATTTAAAAACATACTTTTCAAAATGCTATTATTTAAAAGATATTATACCGTTAAGGACTATTTAGAACACAAATCAATAGAATCTATCACGCCATATTATGGCAGGATATGCTGAAATTTATTTACTGTAACACCTTATGTACCATATTCTAGCAAATAAATATTTTGATTGATTGATTGATTGATTGGTTATAATTGATTAATTTAATTTTATTCACTACAATTTCATGTAAAATACTTGTTTTAATTGTTAGGTTTAATCTTAAGCCTATTTTTTACTCCTGTTTCTAAAGCCTTGAATTTGTTGCTCTTGTTTATGTGTATGTGGTCGGAAGCACTACCGCGGAGAATGGAGCTTTCGAGGAGTTCGGGAAAAAATTACCTACTATTGGGTTTTTCTATCAGTAATTTCTCAGTAGTAGCCCGGAGTTTTGAAGTTGACGGTTTGATGTACTGCCTTGGGAAGAACGTTAAGCCGCTGGTTCCAGCTGCATCAGTCATTAGACCCACTAATCCGCATCAGGCTTGCGTAGTGGTTTCTGACTAGCCCATTCTCGTTAGGTACGGTGTTTTTCCGTGGGGAAGGTATGTGCCTCAGCAGTGGAGATATTAATAGGTTAATTATGCCAAACGATACAAAGATGTACCAGGGCAGCAAAATTTAATTCAAGAGTTTCATTACTTATCTCCGAAGATCTTGTCTTGTCTACTATGTTATGATCTGATGTGTAAAATACTAAAACCTTATAAGATATGTTTTCAAACAACGAAAATGCGATCGAAATTGGATCAATTGTTTTTGAGAAAATCGTGGACATACGTGTAAGTTATTACATATATACATACTGGTCCAATACGGAATCTCCTTTTTTGAAATCGGTTAAAAATTATGTTTCTTGCCACATTTCATAATTTTAGGTTAACGGGAAGAACCCTTACAATTTTAAAAGTATCGATATATTCCTTTTTTTGTGGCTTACAAGCCCGTATCTTTTTTAATGTCAATTTAGAATTTTGATTTTTTCACAGCTCCAAGAGACTCTAGACGTGTGTTGTGGTTGTTGGACCGTTCTTATGAAGCAATTAAATAAAAATATGTTCTAATCTCAACCTGATATCTCCACGCGTTCCAGAAATACAGGGTCCACAACAAAGTACTCAAATGGTACTCTTATAGGAGTAGCCTATAAGAGTACCATTTTTCCTTATTAGGTACGGAACCATAACAACAGGTAGAAAGTATTGTTAAACAATTTAATTTATGGTACCTATTTTTCGCAATTTTTCTTTTGCCAATATAGGTAGTTATATTATAAATTTATAACAAATCTGAATTTTTTGTCCAAGAAATAAAGTATATACAGGCGAAACAAAAAATTGATAAAAATAAATTATAGGCCATCGAAAAATTTGTCAACATCGCTATCAATGGCAAAAGTGCCCAGAACACTAGTTGCATTGCCACGTTGAATGACAATGCTGATTCTCTGTCCAAAGAAAAGGCCAGCCGTCTGGTCACCTGTGGAGCCGACTAATCGTTTGCCGATGTCACGAAAGAGTCGATGCGCACTCGGACCCCATGGTCCTAACGTTTCAACCCCAAACGGCTCAAACATATAGCACCCAACTAGGTAGTATTTACGCCGTTTGAGATTTTCTGCACCTGCAGTTGCCGCCCCAGCACAGCCCGCCGTACTGAGAAGATGGGATGGCGCAAGGGTGTCAACACAAGTAGCATCCCACACCAAAGGCCTACCCAACTTCCAAGGCATTATAGTCACCCCGTCTGGTCTCTTCCCATCGTCACGTGCCAAGCCGTTGGGTTCTAAAACAGATGGTCATTTATTTATTTATTTTGAAAAGCACTGCTGGCATGCCGTGCTATCCGACCAGAGCTTCTGCTGCAGGAAAGGCCATAATGTCCGAGGCGGTCGACTGCCGCACCGCATTAACAGCGATGTGGAGCACCGCTGGGAGCACCCAGACGTAGACATGTAACGATCGGAACGTGTTATTACAGTTACACTGTTGTACAGTTACACTGTTGTACAGTTACACTGTTGTACAGTTACATAGTTTACTGGCTTCTGGCTACCCGTAACTATTGTCAAATGTGTCCAAATAACGGACCAACGGCTTAACGTGCTTTCCTTACAGCAAACCCAATACCACTTTTTGCCCGACGAGACCCCTTAGCAGTCGCGATCAACGAACATATTCAAAACAGACTGTTTGAACTGTTTAATAAAAATTGGCCAAGTGCGAATCAGTTGAAAGTATTCATTAAGATCTACAGCATATATTTTTTTTAAATTTTTCTCTATACTCGGAATTTTAATTCGATTACAGATTTGATAATTTCAGTGTTGCAACGTTATCACAAGTACTAAATAGTGACGTTGCGAAATTATTCGATATGGAAATGGAATATTTCCGGATCGATTCTTCTCGTTTATAATTTTACTCTAGTAAACTTAGTATATCAGGAAATTAAATATTTCTGAACCGATAATTTAGTTTTGACGATTAATTAACGATCTGAGACTTTTCTTTTATAATTGTGTGTGAAATAAATAAAATAAAAATTGGCCAAGTGCGAGTCAGACTCGCCCATGAAGGGTTCCGTAGTAACTATAATAAATATAATATACTTAATATATTTATTTGAAAAACAAAAAAACCATACAAATTTCTTAAAACTAGCTTATTTACAATTTTTACAACTACGCCAAATAACTTTGTTTTTCATAGTATTTGTATGAATTATAAAGTTATATTTGCGATTTTAGAAAATATACTGGATCTCAAAAACTGCTGACTCGATCTCGTTCAAACCAATTTTGGTTGAAAGTTTACATTCAGTTCTATAACATATAGTTTTCTTAGATTTTTCACTTCATTATTATAGAAGTTACAGGGGGGGACACACATTTTACCACTTTGGTAGCCTATATCTTTGAAACAATAAACTTTATGAAAAAGTCATTTTAGAAACCTTAATGTCATTTTTAAAGACCTGTCTATAGATACCACACACGTATAGGTTTCATGAAAAAAAATATTTTCAGTTTCAGTTCCATGTATTTGGCAGCCCCCTTTATTTTAAATAATTTTTAAATTTTCTCTTAAAATCGGAAAGCGGTTCACAGAATACATCCACCTACCAATTTTTACATGTATAGTCCTAATAGTTTCGGAATAAAATGGCTGTGACATACGGATGGACGGACAGACAGACAGACGGACAGTCATGTCGAAACTATAAGGGTTCCGTTTTTTGCCATTCGGCTACGGAACCCTAAAAATGTGATCATGAAGGAACATGACAAATAAAACAGATAGATGTATTATGGTAATAATTTATTTTATAAATTGTCGCCGTCATCGCTATCGCTATCGCTGTCACTTTCTGTAACATTTATTATAAATGTGTCTGTGATATTGTCAATTAACATATCTAGCCTACTCATTTTTTCCTCTTCTTTGACAACATGGGATACGCATTTAGACCATTCGGTAGCCGTGATTTTTTAAATGCCTTCCTGAAATAAATTTCTCATGTCTGTCAATTTGAAGGTTTTATTATTTTGAGCTACATGCCCCTTTACCTGCGCCCATATCAATTCGATAGGGTTTAGCTCGCAATGGTAAGGGGGCACTCTTAAAACCGTGATCCCATGTTGTGCTGCCATTTCGTCTACAGCGTACTTATTAAAAGACTCGTTATGTGGAATCAGTTCTAAAAGCGTAGCTTTAACCATATCTGGTTCGTAATGAATATTTTTATTTAAAAGCCAATCTTGAATGGCAGCTTTTTTCCAGCTCATTTTTGGTGCCGTTTCCAATTTTCGGGAGTGTTAAGGTGCATTATCCATCACCACAATTGAGTTTGGTCTTAATTTTGGTAAAACTCCAGCGAACCACTCCTCAAAACAAACTGCATTCATCTCATCATGGTAATCTTCACAATATTTCTTTGCTTCAAAAATCATGAGCCCCTCTTCCAGGAAGCCTTCTTCACTACCTATATGGCTAATTATGAGACGTTTGCCTTTTCCAGATGGATTTTTTAATCCAGTGGTCAGTCCCTCCAAAAACGCTTGTCGAGATAATGTGACTTTCTTGTCCACCCAAGTTTTTTTTACAGTATGACCTTAACATAAATATAGTACTTACATGAACATTCAATATTACTATTAAATTTAATGTAAAATGTATATATCGCCGCCTTACAACGAAAACCAATTAAATCGAAATTTTGACGAAAATGACTTATGAATGCCAAAGTACTTAAAATGTTCTGTTCTTTCGTCTGCGAAAACCCATTAATCGCTAACTCTTATAGTTTCGCTGATAGCTAATAAGATAACCAATTATTTCAAGCATTTCCAAGGTTTGTTTTCAAATACAAAACATTAAGCAGATTTAACTTGACTGTCGACATATTTGTCTGCAATGATTGACAGTTAATCTGATAAAATTTGTTTTTCTTAAGAGAGAGCTCATGAAATACTCTATTATTCCCTCAGTAACAACCATTTACTAAGATTTAAATCTCAAAACTATATTAAAATGGTCAAATAAAAGCTATTAAAACCGTTTAATTGATTTTACCTGACGAATTCCATTATAACAATACAATCTAGTCGTCTACGAATACATTGTATATCCAGATAATTGTTTTTCTCTGACGATACTTATTCACAGATGCAACCTAATCACTACAGCGAAAAACGATTAAGCCAGATTAATTTGTTTTACCTGACGAATTCCATATTAAACAATACAATCTAATCGTCTAAGAAAATATTGTATATCCATATAAAAGTTTTTCTCTGACGATACTTATTTACGGATGCAACCTAATCACTACAGCGAAAAACGATTAAACCAGTTTAGTTCCGTGTCACTGGCGCTAGTGTCGGACTTTCGGCCATTTGCATTTGCAAGAAGTGCGCTCGCGTATCGCGGAAAAAGTTAGTTTTCAAGTTTTTAATTGTATTTTGAAGTTTAAATTGACATTAAAATGAGCTCAAATTGTGTCAAGGAACTTGATTTTGATCGTGCAAAAGAAAAACAAGAAAAAGGTGAGTAATTATTATAGTGATTTGAATGAAAAAAGCCGCGAAAGTGAGGTTATGTCTGATAATTTTTACTTTAGTTACCGATTTACAATGTAGTTAATGTCTGTGATATTTATAATTGATGTGGAAAATTAAGATCGAAACACGACGGTTATTTGTTATTGATGATCGTACCTGTAGGTTGTTGAGGTTGTTACCCATTTAAATACTTGTCTATCTATTTTTTAGAATGTTTTGCTGACAGCGACGAGGACGATCTTTTGTCTCAAGCTTATGAAGACTTTTTATTAAAAGACGGCAGCAATGAAAGTGCACCTGGAGGTTCGTATATATCCATAGTTTATAGGTACTTTCTTTGTTTTATTTTAATACATAGGTACCTACTTATAAATGCGAAAGTAAGTCTATTTGTTACTTCCATATTGGACTGGGAGCGATAGAAAAACATACCTAGACTGTTTCAGCTGCTTCTTTTCCCGGGCATACTCTAGAAATCAGTAGAGGGAATCGAGAGTTTCAGAGTATTGCAATTTAGGTGATGGGCTGAGAACCTATAACTATAGCAATACAAAGTTAGTTTTTCCTAATGTGACCCTCAAAACTTGTCAGACGTAGCAAAATCGTTGACGCTCTGCCTTTCCCGTATGGGATACAGGCATGGCTATATACAACATGTAACATAATTAATGCACATCCTGAAATTAATTTGTTCAGAATCGTTTACTGAATGGATTTTTATCGTTTTTTTTTTTTAAAAAAAACAATATTTTTATCCCAAAGCAATTAAATCTACGTAAATTACAAATTACACTTTCGCTGTTAGTAAAAACAAACTCACTATGGACCGTAAATTAAAGTAGTAACTTTTTAAATGCAGATTCATATAAATTCCGTCATTCAGTACACATTACAGAAAAATGAAACTCATTTAAAGAAAGTTAAAGTCTTAAAAAAAACTGTTTAAACAAGTAAAACTAAAAATTCAGAGTATGTGTTATGATAATAACTTTATTTTCTAATTGAGGTGCTTGAGGGTGTGCGTTAATTACGATACATGTTGTATAATGTCTGAAGTCTGATTTTAAAAATTTGGCAAGGAAAAAGTTTTGAATTTGTTTTTTATAAACATCCAAACATAGAAATCTTTCCTTTTTATAATATAGTAAATTAAGCTCTGAGATTAAGCTAAGAGAATTAAGACACTAAGTATTACTTTGTTTACTTTTTCACAGATCAAACAAATGATGCGGACTCAATATTCAAAGATTTAGTAACTTTAGAAGACTTACTTGGACCTTCTTTAAAGACTTGTACAGAGAACTTGCCTACTATAAATAAAACATTAGGTAAATATTATTATTTTATAAAGAAGACTACAATACTAATATCTCTGGTTGTGAAAATATATAATTAATTATATCTTTAACCACACGTGGTTCAATGTTTTGTAATTCGCTTTTGTACACTGTATTACTATTTATCTGTTTAGCTTACAATACTTACTTTTGTTTTTTTTATACAGTTCAAACTAACGATGTGGATTCAACATGCAAGGAGAAGATTAATGACTTTGACATGACACAAGAAGATTTACTTGTAACTTCCTCAAAGACTTGTAACGAGAGCTTGCCTACTTTTCATGACCTTATCAATAATGATCTACAGCAAAGTTTTAGGGTGGTGAAGACTTTGAGAGATCTTGCTTTGGAGGCTTTGAACAAAGCAGATAACGACACAATACCTGAATCTTCTGTAATTGCGACGATAATTTTAATAGAAATTTTTGATAAAGCGTGTAAAATAACCAAGCAATTAAAACGTTGGAGAATTTCTAATCCTGCTTCATGGAAAGTAAATGTGGCAAAGAAAAGACGCGCTGAAGGGTCAGTTTATGCTATAAAAAATAAGATTAGACCTGCAAAAGTACCTAAAAAAGTTGATTGTTCGAAATGCTCTCATCGCTGTTCAGAGAAAATTAACGAAGAGATTAGAAATAAAATTTGTAGAAAGTATTGGAACTTTGACTTCATTGGACAAAAAAATTTCATATTAGCTAATGTTGCAGTGAAAAATACAAAAACGTTATCGCTAGAAAGAAAAAGAACAACTACAAGGGCTTATTCCACACAATGTTCTTTTGAAATCGAAAATGAGAGACTCAATGTTTGCCAAAAGTTTTTTTACACTACCCTGTGCATCAGTCAAAGCGTGATACAAAATGCTATAAAAAATAAAGATTTTGTTGGACAATACAGTAAAGATAAAGACCCTCGTGGAATGTGCGGGGCACATAATAAGACACCTCCTGAAAAAGTTCAAGAGGTTCATAACCACATACGATCGTTTCCATCCATGGAGAGTCATTATGTAAGAAAGGAGTCTAAACGTCAATATTTGGATAGAAAACTGTCTATTGCCAAGATGTACAGTCTTTATGTTGACGAATGTAAAAAGAAAAGCAGTACACCCGTATCTGAGATAACATATCGAAGAATTTTTTGCAATGATTTCAATTTGGGATTCTTTAAGCCGAAAAAGGACCAATGTCTGATTTGCACTAAATATGCACGAAGAGATGCTAAAGATAGACTGGAACTCGAAAAACAATTTGTAGAGCACAATGCCAGGAAAGAGGCTTGTAATAAAGAAAAGGAAAATGATAAGATAAGAGCCGGTGCTAATAAGGATTTTTTATCTGCTTCTTTTGATTTACAAGCCATACTTCAGATACCTAGTGGAGACATCGGTCTTCTATATTACACTCGCAAATTAATTGTATATAATCTGACAGTATACGAGAGTGCTCTTCCTAACAATGCATATTGTTTCACTTGGTCAGAAGTAAATGGCAAAAAAGGTAGCGCGGAAATAGGTACTATTTTGTACCACTACTTGTCGAATTGCATTCCAAATTCTGTAACTGAAGTAAGTCTTTTTTCTGATACCTGTGGCGGGCAGAATCGGAATAAGAACGTGGCGGCAATTCTACTCTGGGCTGTTCAAAAAATAGAAAACTTGCAAATCATTGAACAAAAATTCCTTGAAAGTGGACATTCACACATGGAGGCAGACTCTATGCATAGCGCTATTGAGACGGAACAAAAATATACAGATATTTATTCTATGCCAGATTGGATAAATGTATTTAAGAAAGCAAGATCAAAAAAAGTATATAAGAAAGAAAATAAGAAAGTTGTTAAGAATCCATACGTAGTGAAAGAATTTAAATATGATGAGTTCAAAGATTTAAAAGATTTGTCTGCCAAAATTTTGTTAAATACAAAAAAAGACACAGAAGGAAAGCAAGTTCAGTGGTTAAAAATTAAGCGACTGAGATATATTAAAGGAGAAAACAAAATATTCTATAATTACAATATGTCGGAGAATTTTTCTACAATTGATGTTACTAAAAAAAATGAAAGAAAAGGAAGTAAAGCCAGTGAAAACTATTATTATTATTATTATTAATTACGGAACAAGAAATAAAAAGAAAAGGACTCTGGACGAAGCGGCAACGTCCGTGATTTCTGAAAGATCAGAAATCAGTGAAGTGCAATACTTTCCTGATAAACTATTGCAACTCTACAAAAAACCTTTATCTATAAGTGATGCAAAAAAAAAAAGATTTACTGCAATTATGCAGCAAAGGTGTCATACCAGAGGAGTACCATCCCTGGTTCAACAATTTGAATAGCGATGTTGTTTGTAAAGACAGGGTACCTGATTGCACAGTCTCTGATGGCGAATCTATAATATCTTCGGATGATGACTAACAACAACCCAATTCAAAATACTTAGTTTATTTTTTGAAGTACCTAGGTATTTTATTTTTACTGTCTTAATTATCTTAATTTAATTTTAATTATAATTTTATTGACATATTCTCAGTTTAACCTAGATGGAAATGCTTAGTCATAAACAAATTAGATAATTTTGTTTAGAATTTAAGATTTTCAAGAGTAAAAAAAAATCCTTTTTAAATTATCTTATTTGATTATGATTATTATTTCAATTACCTATTCTAGATACCTAGAAAATGAAAACTCTTAATGTAGTTATAAACATTGAAGATAAAATTTATTTAGAATTGAAGGTGCCTGCGACTTTACATAATTATTTTAATTTTTCCCAAAAAATATTTTTCCGTGGTATTTTCGGGATTTTTTAATTTGATTTTTCAAGCAGGATTATCAAAGGTCTCAAAGGTACATTTATGTACAATTTTAGACGTCTAGCTCAATAATATTGGCTTTGCTTTGGTATGTCACAGTCAGTCGGTCGGCCACTCAATAATAGGTCAGTTTTTCCTAATTTTTTTGGCACCTATTACTGGCATTTGAAGCGCACTTTTATTGTTATTTGAACTAATCAAGCTAATTTGTACTTAATTAATTATTTCGAGTTATAAATTTGATAATAAATGAACGTACTGAAACTCTAATAAATTACTTGCTTAACTTATTATGTTCTTAAATTTTCTGCAGGGAAAACCAATTATCTTGATACATTTTCACTTGTAACTTCTCAAGGGACAGCTGTATAGGTATTTTTTTAACATGGTTAGTCTTAATTAACTAAAAGTAAAAAGTAATTTCTCAGGATTTGCTGTATTGCTATTGCCTTAAAATATATAAACATCAGTTCTCAGGGAAAACCAATTAAATAGGTGACCTTTTGACAATTAATTGAAAATTTCATTACAAAGCAATAACTTTTTTAACCTCAATAGACAAGTTTAAATAGAACATTTTATCAATGTACTGATGCTATGAAGTAATAATAACAATATAGTACTACAAATGGTATTTTCAACCCCATAAACTTTGTAATCGCGATATCTCTGTTTGCACTTTTTATGATTTAATTGGTTTTCGTTGTAGGGCGGCGATATATTCATTTTGTGTATAAATGTTAGCCTTACCTGCGTTAACCCAAGTTTCATCTTGATAATATATATGTCTCCCTTCTCGTCGAAACTGACATATAGATCGCAAGTAACGCTGGCGCCATGTTATTATATCATTTCGATCAATAAGTGTGCTCTTGCGTGACCGTGCAACAAATTTAAAATTAAGATGCTTAAATTTTTTTCTGTGGGTGTCTTATAATAATACTGTCTGACTGATTGACTAACCTTTGCAATGGTTGGAGGTTCATTTCGGTAAAAGAACTGATGAACAATTCTTCGTATAGCAGAGAATGTAAATTCATCAATTTTATCTTTGAAACTTCGCTTTGGTCCAGTTTTTTTAGGAGGAGTTGGCGGCGCACCTTTATTTACTTCCTTCAAAACGTTACAAACAGCGTGAGGTTATTCCCAATATGTCAGCAACTTTGCTCATACATTCATTTTGTTCCACAACTTCAAAGGCCTCCAATTGCGCAGAAATTTCATTTTTCACGTATTTGTAGGCGTTGCGGTCATTACTTTTTCAGTAACAGTGAAAGCTTTTCGTGGACGTTTTTTTCTTGGGGACAAGAAAACATCCACGTCTTTTTGTGATGTACTTGGCTGAGGATCCATTTTGATGGAAAACTAAAACAAATAGATTCACTCAAAGTTCACAAAAAACTAAAAACGTAACAACAAACACAACGTAACAACACTTTAACAAAAACCCAACAAAATAACGAAATATCGATTCGCAATGAAATAAGATATTCGTGCAGTCAGACTGGGAGAATGAAGCCGAATGACACGATAAACAAAATGGCGATAGCTGCACGAGCGCGCACGGGTTGCCAATACTGTAAACTATCTAGGCTCTTTTATTATAAGTTTTGTTTTTAATATAAAAACAAAAATATTAACTTTTTATAAGATAGAGCAGCGATTACTAATTAATAAATAATTATTATGAATAATTATGTATTTCTTTAAATAAAAATCAATAATTTTGTCTTTAATTGGCACACTGATGGCACACACACTGATTGTTTATCGATTTTTGTGTTCATCACTACACTATTATATGTGGTATCATTATTTCACAAAATGACAGTAGCTAATGTCAAATCTGGAATCGAATTAAAATTCTGACTTTAGATTATTATAAAAGTTAGAGGCACACACATTTTACCACTTAGGAAGCGTATATCTTTTAAACAATTGACTTTAAGAAAAAGTTCTTTTAGAAACATAATGTCATTTTTAAAGACTGGTCTATACATAGTAAAATAAATAGTTTCAGTCTATGTAATTCAGCCTCCCTTAATTTAATATGATTTTTTTTTTGTAAAAATCTAAAAACCTACCAAGGTTCACATGTGTAGTCCTAATAGTTTCTGAATAAAATGGCTGTGACATACGGTCGGAAACCGAAACTATAAGAGTTCCGTTTTTTGCCATCGGGTACGGAACCCTAAAACTGGCGGCCATTATAACAACAGCACATCAGTTTCCGCTACCTCGCATGCAGCGGCATGTCGGTTTTGAAGCCATATATACGAAGTTAAGTTTTTTATTCAAACATATTCCTTTGATATTGTAACCTCGCCTGTGAATCGGCTTATAAAATCACATTCATATTTTAATAACCATTGTTATGTGACGGTGTGTATTTGGTATTTAACAATACCGTCACAAAGCAAAAGGAATTAAAATATGAGGGTGAGCTTAAAAATACCACACTAATATAGATAAATAATAATTTAGCCTATTACATTCTATCCTATATAGACACGGGCCTCCTGTTTATGAGGGGGAAAGGGCCACTATGGCCATGGGGGGTGAAAGTGGGGATGAATAATCGAATGTTGTCAAATATATCCAAGTGGGGTATCAAATGTAAGAACACGACGGGTATATTACAATCACACATATTTTATCAAAATCGGTTCAGCCATTTACCAGATATGGGGAGTGAAAGAGGGGAGGAATAATTGAATATACCCATGTGGCGTATCAAATGATACAAAACCACGTGTACTATATTGCAAAAACTGTCCATTCCTTGAAATTGGTCAAAGTGACAAAAACGATGGTAGGTGAAAAGTGTAAAACGCATAAAATAATACTTGCTGCGGGGTATCGCCATTTAGAATCGATATTTAAAGTTTAGTACAGACGCCAGCACATCAAGCTACAACAATCTGTCAAATTTCTTTAATAGATTTTCAACTTTATTATTAAAGAAATTTGGTTCAAGGTTGATTGGGATAATTTGACAGTTTCGGGTAGCTTCATATGCTGGCGTCTGTACATAGCGATACCCCGCCGGGACTATTATCTTTTTACTTCTTAAGGGATGTTTCTTAAACTACTTCTAAGTATTTTTTTTGTAGGGGGTTTTTTAAATTTTTAATTTAATATTTTATTCTCTCTGTTTGATACTCGGGATTAGGATAGACGGTGTTTTCATTTACTTTCGTATCATCTGTCTCACCATAGATATTTTCATTTAAAAAAGTGACAAGCTGGCGGGAACCATTACATTTTTTAACCGACTTCAAAAAAAGGTGGAGGTTCTCAGTTCGTCAGAATCTCTTTTTTTGTTGTTATATGTTCAATTGCTGTCAGATTTTTTTAGTATTTAAATAAGTGACAAGCAAGCGGAACCCAGTTGAACATATAATTATTAAAATGCGATGGGTCCCGACTTATTTTTCTGGGTGGGAAAATCATCAAATGACTTCTCCTGCTCTGGGTGGAGAGGAGGGGAGTGTCAGACTTCTACTGACTAAAATCCCACCCTGTTCCTTCAGCTGCCCTTAAGTTCCGGGGCCGCGGTATCTCGTTAGAACATTTCCGCGACCCAGAACGGTCCCGCCTACTTGAAACTTTTTAACTTTTAAATGTGCTTGTAAAATGTAAAATTTTCAGTAAGCTCCCAAATAGTTGGAAAGAACTTAATGTCCGTAAATTAAAACATAAACTAAAGATACTGCTTGAAGGGAAAGCATACTACAGTATTCTAGAATTCCTCAATGACAACTTTGAATACCATGTAGTAACAATACTTTGACATATTCTGTAAAAAAATTAATGTGTAATAATTTTAATTGAAATTTAATAATTGTTACGTAACTATGACCATATATTTAATTTATTTATTTTCAAAATTGACATTTTACTATTGTGTTCTTATTTAATCTAATATTATAATTATCCACTAACTTATATCAGGGACATTTAAATATTTGTACGCCACTAAGGCCAAACATGACTGATCTATATAATGTGATTTTAATAACTTGCATGCTCTATATGTGTAGGTACTCATGTTTCAACAAATAAAGAATCTTGTATCTTGCACTTCAGTTGAGCAGCCGATTTTTTTTTTTTTAATTATTTTTAGCTTTTAAATATTTCGCAGATTACTTGCAAAGGAATAGGTTATGTAGACGTTTTTTAGGATCAACTGTACAGAAAGCTAACCCTGCTTGTGACCTTACTCTTCTGAATGCAATGTTGGCTTGACCTTTAGCAAGTTAATTAGAACTTAAATCCATCACCGCTAAGGTTGTCTCTTGCATTTAATGTGTTGTTAATGCCCAGCACAATATAATCGGCAGCATCACCAGAGGGTCCAAGCTTATGTTATTGATTACTAGTAGGCCTATAAAGTTATCAAATAATAATATGCTAAGCTTCAATAGCATAATGGTTAAGGTGTCGGACCTGTGATCGAGAGTTCGCCGGTTCGAACCACACCCCATTCGATGCCACCCATTTAAAAAAAATTGTTGACAGGTGCCACCAGTTTTTATTATGTAATATGATTGAAAATAGATTACTTATGGTGTAATTACTAAAAATATTAATAAATATTGTTGATAAATACGAAAAAAAAAACACCAAACGCATATGGTGCGTGGGTGGCACAAGGTGAAAAAAGTTTTTCGAGAGATCCGACAACGCACCTTTGGTAGTATATAGTGGATGGCTTTATGCACGATTCGAAACACGAACAAAGAATCTAAATTGTTAGAGTGTAGGTACAAAAATAAAAAATCTTGTATTAATTCAAATCAGTCGTTTTAATTCTCATTTTTCATAATTATAATATAAGTAGGTATTTTCATAATTATAGTTAGGTGAAAACTATACATTTAATTACAAAAATGTTTAATTATAAAAATGTGTGTGTGTGATGTGTGTGTGACTTTTATCTCTGAAACATTTTTATTATCAAAGTTGCTGGATTTGTAATAATAAAAACATTATATTGATATTAAATAGATTTAAAAATCAACTGTCTGTAACATAGCTCACCTATCTTGTGAATTACTTTCTTTTATATCTTGTAAATTAGTACTTTCGGCAATATTAAGTGACAATTCAACCAAGCGACGACCTCTATTGTTTGCACATAATGCTTGAACAGAAAACTAAAAACCTAGAAAAGACGAAAATACTAGTAAGTTTACAAAATTCATACCATCTACATTTAAAAATAAAACCGTCGGTGAATACCATGTGGGCAGGTATGTAATACGTTGACTAGTAAAATATTTCAAGTAATAAAATTAAGTTATAATAGCAGTAGTAGGTAATATTGAGTGACCGACTATTGTTGATTTATAACACCATCAACGAACAAAGTCATTCGTAAATGCCATTGAACGCACCATTATCGTTGGTATGTTTTGAACTCTAAATAATATCCAAAATATTATCAGTAGACATAAAATAATGTTATTGTAATAATTAAATGACAAAATTTAATTAAATAATCATATTTACTCACTTGTTATCACATAAATTACTGCAAAAACTTGATTCACATTACGAGCAAAAATCACAAGTACAAAAACTGACGTCAATTCAAATGTGACATTGTCTATTACTACCGTCACAGTGTTATTATATCAGAAATATAATTTAAATTGAGGTTAATAAAAAAAAACGGCAACATTTTAGGAAACGCACTATGAAAAAATTATACCTAAGTAAAACATACTCGAAACGCGTACGGGTGCGTTGCAGCACACAACTAAAAAACACTAAAACGCACACGAGTGCGTTACTGGCATGGAATGGGTTACACTATTTCCGTGAACCCAATCCAAACACAAGCATATTCAGCTTATTTGTAGGGGTTAACAAGATTGCTAGTAATGTGAATTATACCCTTGTAGCGACGTCAATCTCGCAACATACAAACTAAACGATAGAAATCCTGAATCGCGCAAGCAATGTTTACCGCACAACTAGCCTACATACAAATCACCCGGTCACAAACATCGGGCAGATGTCCACCAGACAAAACACCTGTCTCGTCGGTGGATCCTCCCGTTTCAATGGGAATGCGGGACTTAACACCCTGTTCCGCATATCCCCAAACGCTCATTACTAGTTCTGTTTAAAAAAATAGTCTGGGAAGAAGGAATAATTCCAACTTAAGTTATATAGGGTAAAACCACCAGTAACTGGCCACTTAAGCATTTCCGCCAAGTCATACTTGGATTATGTATAAATAAGTTATGATATTGGATTTATTGTAATGCTACACAATAATATGCATATTCCTTTATGTAATTTGAGGTTTTAGAAGTAAAACAAAACAATATGTTGTATAAAATTTTAATAGAAACAAAAAACTATCACTTTTTGGTAGTTACTAGCCACAAATTTTAGAAACTGGCCGTGTTTAAACTATTAATTGGCCACATGAAAAAAGTTTCAGTTTCATCCTACTGTCTATAAAGGAACATAAAAAAATGAACTTTAAACAAAACAACATTCATTATGTCAGACAAAAATTCAATATTTTACCCGTAATATTAATATGAGATTAAAAATAATACGACATAGGAACTTTCTTAATTTACACGAACAACAAATCAACAAATCTAACATTAATATAGTTTTATAGAATAAAGTTAGAACCGAAGCCTTGCTTTCGCGCTTCTTCACAAGCAGTACTAAATAAGGCATTACAATCACCGTCAGATGAGTCAGTGTTACTCTCTCAATAGCAGATGTGGCACAAAAACTTATCCTCATCTTCTACAGGTACATGGATTCTGTGATATGACGGAATACAATTTAAATGAAACCGATTTTTACACTGGTTACATTCAATAACTCTACGTGTTCAGATTCAAACAAAAATCACAAAAAAACTAATTGTTCATTAACCTCATATGTATTTTCAGTCTTTACTGTACTTAAATCTTCTTTAATTATCTTTATTTGACTTTTTCCATCACTTTTTTTCTTGGTTTTCTTCTTAGGTATACTGTACTCTTTTTCCTTCTTCTTTTCTTCTTGCAGTCTCTTTCTTTCCTCTTTTGTAGCTTCTTCTTCTTCTTGTGGCCAATAACTAAAATATGCAAAAAATTACTTCAGAAACTAGCCGCCCTCTTAAAAACGGCTCATTTAAGATTTTATTACAATTAAGATAAAGATTCATATAACTTACCATGCAAACATGTAGAAATATCCTATTCTTTCAGCAATGCCAAGTATTACCACCCGTAATTTCAATTTTGTAAAAACTTAGCCACTAACATTTACGTAGTGTAGCAACTTACATGTCGAGCCACGTACACCAACTGTCATAAAATGGCAGTTTGCTTTGGCGCTGGTATGTGTAGCGAAAAAAAGTTGAACTACTATGAATGACGAATGACAAGGCATTCGTTTGATACATTCATAGATGGCACAAATAAAACAATATTCTTATTAAAAATAGATTAAGTACCAAGTGGCTAGTTATTGATAGTGGCCAGTTATACCTTGGTTTACCCTACCATTCTTTTGTTTTACGATTTTTCATTTCTATTTAGTTTTGAAAATATAAGTCATATAGTTATTTATAATCTCCTCGTGAAACACTTTTTGATACCCCAATCGATGGGTTTGAAAGAAAAATAAACCGCACTCTTGAATACAGCCCTCCAAGTCCGTTTTAAAACATATATCCTAAACGATTCCTTAAAATGAAAAATGGTGAAAAAGATCTTAAAAACATTGCAAAGACCTATTCAACGATACCCAACTTGACATAGTTTGACGATGTTTTATTTTTCATTTTGACAATATGGTGTGTGGTTGTCGATATGGTGAATTTTGATAACTGACAGTCTTTAGTTACACTCGCCAGGTCAAGAACAATAGATTGACTTAAAAAATATTAAAATTGGCCCGCGCGTTTTGCGTCTACAACTCCATATAGGTACATACATAGAATGATTAGCACATTACCCTGCTTTCCGTCACGCAGTCGGTAAAAGAAATGGTCAAAGTTAGCGAATATTGTCTTGTCTACAACGTCACTTAGGTGCCTACATACATACATAGATTGATAAATCATTACCCTGCTTTCCGTCACGCAGTCGGGTAAAAGGAATGGTCAGAGTTTGCGAATATTGTCTTGTCTGTGACTGTGTGACTGTCGAATTTAATTGGGTTGTCATTGAAAGCGTGTGCCTCGATCATTTGAAAAGTCTATAAGATTTGAGAGGGGCGAGTGGGCGTGCCAGGGCGCCGCCTACAATGCCCCGCCCCGCCGCCGGTACCTCTCATAAAGAAACCGCGCCAAGAGCCACAAATCCTTAAGTTACGTAGGAGTCTTTAAGTAAAGAGTGAATAGGTTACTTCTAGGCAAGCGTTCTTCATCTTTGGCCACATCATGGCTTAACATCAGGTGAGATGGTGGCCAAAGGCAAGCCTATCATCAATACCTCAGGTTTAAGATCACAAGCCCTCCTTAATCTTGAGTGCAAGTTCCGTTACACTCCCTTTTTAGGGTTCTGTCTGTCTATCCATCTGTCAGTCGGTCCGCCCGTATGTCACAGCCACTTTATTCTGAAACGAATATAAATAAACCCTCTCTAACATTTAAAATAAGAGAGGGAAAATATATAAATATATATGCTGCTGATCTTAAACTCTTTCAACGTAGTTTGAAATTAGTTTGAACGAGATACGGTCAGCAGTCTTTTAGATAAGGCGCATTTTCTAGAACCGCTAATATGGTTTTATTTGATTTAAAAAATGCACATTGTTTTATTTACTTTTTATATAAAAACTATGAAAAAAAGTTATTTTTCGCGAATTTATGCTTGCTACTAAGGCTTTCAAATACCGGACTTTTTCAATACCGGTATTGGAAAGGTCAATACCGTGATCCCGGTATCAATACCGATAATCCGGTATTGAACGTAAGTTCAATTAAGACATTAATAAAACCAATAAAATACGTGTTTTTGAAGTGAAAACTTCTTTAGCATCGTTGTGATTTGAAAATATATGAAACGAAAAAGCAATAGTAAAAAGAGAGACACATAAATTCATAAGAAAAAAAGCCAACATTATTGAAGGTTTCACTTCTACCACGTGTGAATTGCACACATATTTTTTTATTTTCAAATCAGTCTTTATTGTTTTTATTTATTGAATATAATTAAATTCTTAAATACGTTTTATACATAGCTCTTTTATGTAACAATTTGGTATTGGTTGATTATTTAGATAGGACTAGGAATTAGGAACATAATGAAAACTTAAACTTTTGCAGGAAGGCATTTCACAGACTTTGTATACTACTTTATAGACTGGTACAATATAAAAAAAAATATTTTCTTATTATTATCTAAATAATATAATGTCTCATGTAAAATCAACATAGGTATCAATGTAAGACATGAAGAGGCAGCAACGACGGTAATCTAATTAAACTAGCAAAAATACGTGCGAATAGATCACAACTTCACAGTCACAAGTTAAGAGGGTGTCGAGCCTACGAGACGCGCGGAAAATAGGTATTTACTGCAGCGGGCTAGTCGTGTGCGTTGTCACACACACAATGACAAGTTCGCTCGAGGCCCGCTTGCCGTTGCACGACGAAGTTTGCTAACTTTGCATTTTTTAATTTTTTGTCGTTATGTTGAATAAACTTGAAAAACGAATATTAATTATTTAGATGGTTTTATTTATCACACTAATATTATAAAGGCGAAAGTTTGTGAATGAATGTGTCTGTTTGCATGTTTGTTACTTCTTCACGCTCAAACGGCTGGATGGATCTAAATGAAGCAAGTAGGTACGTAAATAAATCACAAAAATAAATTTAATAAATTATACCTATTATATAAAAATTAACGTTTGTTTTTACTGTAGTAATACATTATCCGTTCCCTCACTATTCATCCTATTGCAATAAAACTTTGATTTTATATATTAAACTCCTCAGATTTTTTTAAAGAATACTAGCAATGTGGGTACATTTCACATTACTAGCAATCTTGTTAACCCCTCCAACTAAGCTAAATATGCTTGTGTCTGGAGTGGGTTCACGTCAGTAGTGTAATGGGTGGGGTTCGAACCTGCGACCTCTCGATCACAAGTCCGACACCTTATCCATTAGGCTATTGACGCTTCGAAACTGGGTAAGTAGCAAGTTAGGGTAGATGGGTATGCAGTACTTATTTGAATAATAAAACCAGTATGAAATAAAAAAAAATATAATTATGTAATGTCATAATAAAACCAGACTGATATAAGTTTTGTTTATTAAAATTTCATTTAGTGCTCGTTTAAATTCTGATGTACTGTCATATTTTTAATAACATTCGGTACTTTATTATATATACGTGGGGCCATACCAAAAAAACATTTTTTCATTAATGCTGTCTAGCGAACTTACTTCGCAGAAAATATAAGCGTAATTTATTTCATAACAATATATGTATCAAGTGTAACTTAATTTAAAAGAAAAAAAAAATAAAAGAAATCTATAAATCTAATGTTATATTGCTTATTATAACATTTTACAAAAATTGGCCAAGTGCAAGTCAGACTCGCCCATGAAGGGTTCCGTAGTAACTATAATAATATAATATAATATGTATATTTACTTGACAAAAAAACTAAAACTTACAAATTTCTTAAAACTAGCTTATTTACATTTTTTGCAACTACGCCAAATAACTTTGTTTTTCATAGTATTTGTATGAATTACAAAGTTATATTTGCGGTTTTAGAAAATATGCTGTATCTCAAAAACTGCTGACTCGATCTTTTTAAAACCAATTTTGATTGAAAGTTTACATTAAGATAATTTAAAGGGTATATACATACCAAGTGCATGGCTTCTTTGGATGATAACAAACGATATGGCAACGGTTTTGTAATCCTAAGTCTACATGTGTAGAACTTATTACAAATTCCAGTACACTGATACCAGAGACCGAATTTTTCAAATTAAGAAGAACGAAAAGAATTATCGTGTTATTGGCAAGTGACGTGGAAAGTTATTGACCCTCGTAGTGCTGTGACACGTTTGTTATGATTGGTATTCAAAAAATATGTGAAACCAATAATTTGGTATCAATTCTTTAAGTCAGTTATTTTGTGCTGAAACTGTGCATAGAGACTCCATACCAAATGTTGTCTTCAGCCCTTTTGGTTAGACATGGGGTTTCCGTTACACGTTGTATATATATATATTTATATTTTTCACTCCATTATTATAGAAATTAGAGGGGGGCACACATTTTACCACTTTGGAAGCGATTTTTTAAACGATTAATTTTATGAAAAAGTGGTTTTAGAAACCTCAATCTCATTTTAAAGACCTGTATATAATAGATACCACACATGCATAGGTTTCAAGAAAAAAAAAAACAGTTTTAGTTCCATGTATGGGGGGCTCCCCATACATGGAACTAAAGCTGAAAATATTTTTTAATTTTTTTTTTTCCTTATATTTATGCCATCTGTCCCTAGTGACATTTAGCACTGTTTGTGTCTTTCTTGTGAGTTTAGGCATGCTTGGTATACGCCCAATGGCATATCCACATCAAAACTAGGTCTAGGTAGGGATCTTAGCAGGTCTTGCGGGGCTAATCTTTTAAGCCTCCTGAAAGTTTTTGTTTTCATCAGGTTTGATGCCAGTATATTGGGATGTGATAGGATCCTTTTTTTGTAGGCATTGACTCTCTGTGTGATTTATTCCTTGACTTGTTTTATGTTTAAGTCCCGATGTAGACGGTCATTTGTGATGTACCATGGCGCATTTGTTATAATCCTTAGCATTTTAGATTGGAACCTCTGGAGTATATCTATGTTTGAATTGGCTGCTGTGCCCAAAAGCTGTATTCCGTATGTCTAGATAGGCATTATGATGCATTTATAAAGTCTAAGTTTATTTTCAAGTGAGAGTTTGGACTTTATGGACAATAGCCAGTAATGTTTTCTAAGCTGTAGGCTCAGTGCTTTTCGCTTGGTGAATATATGTTTTCTCCAGGTGAGTCGACGGTCTAGGTACATTCCGAGATATTTAGCATCTTCAGCTTGAGGAATCTCAACATTATTCAATCTTACTGGCGGGCATGTGTCTCTCCTTGTTGTAAACGGGACGTGTACGGATTTAGTTTCGTTGGCCTTTATTCGCCATTCTTTCAGCCAGGTAGAAATATCGTCTAAGCTTGTTTGTAAGATTTCTGACGCTTTGATTGCATCTTCATGCACAGCTAGTGTAGCAGTGTAAGTGTCAAATGTGCCCAAAACCACTCCTTCAGTGACTGGGAGATCAGCAGTGTAAAGAAGGTAGAGAATAGGTCCCATGACGCTGCCTTGAGGTACTCCCACCTGAATCTTATGCAGTCCAGTTATTTCGCTGCCTTGCTTTAGGAAGAAGTACCTATTTTCTAGATACGACTTAATGAATATGTAATAGTTGATTGGAAATGCTTTTCTAATTTTATATAGAAGTCCCTCGTGCCAGACACGATCAAAGGCTTGAGAAATATCTCTCTCATCATCTGTCAAACTGTTGTCAGAAGCACTTCATGCTCTTCGAATTTTATTGTAAATCGTTAAAAATATCGTGATTTTAGTGGTCAAAGTACAACTAAAGTGTAGTTAAAGTGAACTGTGTTATCGTTATCCAGTGCTAAAAACATCTAAAACATTACAAAAATATGAATGAACTTTCGTCGTAAATTCTAAAATGAATGTCAGGATTGCAATCGGTATGCCCAAAAACCTATTACACGATGTTTGATGCAATATTTTGCAATCGACCACGTTTGCTGAGCAAGCGATATAATGCGGTAGCACTAAGTTCGCCGCGAGCTTAGTGTATTTCGAACAGCAACCTGGTGCACTCATTTTCATCATTTAGCGATAATTTTAGCCCTTACGTTACTTTGTTAATTATACTTAGCAATAAAACCTTGAAGGTTATCAGTGTATTTAACTTAGTAGACACACACGATATCCATATTGAATGTTGGAGAAAAAGTTGCATCCACCAAGGATGCAACTTTTTCTCCAACATTCAATATGGATATCGTATGTGTTTTAAATTGGATTTCAAAATGAAAGCCAGATTTGCAATCACCACCCCCAAAAACCCATTACACAATACCCATATCGAATGTGTGAGAAAACGTTGCATCCGCCATCTTGGATTTTAAAATGAATGCCAGATTAGCAATCACCACCCCCAAAAACCCATTACACGGTACCCATATCAAATGTTTGAGAAAAAGTTGCATCCGCCATCTTGGATTTTAAAATGAATGCCAGATTTGCAATCACCACCCCCAAAAACCCATTACACGATACCCATATCGAATGTTTGAGAAAAAGTTGCATCCGCCATCTTGGATTTTAAAATGAATGCCAGATTAGCAATCACCACCCCCAAAAACCCATTACACGATACTTATATCGAATGTTTGAGAAAAAGTTGCATCCGCCATCTTGGATTTTAAAATGAATGCCAGATTTGCAATCACCACCCCCAAAAACCCATTACACGATACCCATATCGAATGTTTGAGAAAAAGTTGCATCCGCCATCTTGGATTTTAAAATGAATGTCAGATTTGCAATCACCACCCCCAAAAACCCATTACACGGTACCCATATCGAATTTGTGAGAAAAAGTTGCATACGCCATCTTGAATTTAAAAATAAATTCCAGATTTGCAATCACCACCTCCAAAAACCCATTACACGATACCCATATCGAATGTTTGAAAAAAGTCTTCATCATCACTTTCACTTCCTCAAATGGTGCTTTTCGGGAGCAACTGCACAAGGTACTATTAGAAATACCCAAAACGCTATAGGTGTGCCTATAATATTTAAAGAGTTCCCTGGCTTTCTCCAGGATCCCATCATCAGATCCTGATTTCATAACAATGGAACCAACTAGAAAGTTTACCCTTTCAAACGAAAAAAAAAATCCAAATCGGTCCAGCCGTCTTCGAGTTTGAGGTTACATACATAAAAAAAAGTTTAAGACGAACTGAGAACCTTCTCCTTTTTTTTGAAGTCGGTTAAAAAGCAATATAACATCACAAAATAGAAATACGTACTTTTTATGAGAATGGCTTTTTTTTCGAAAATTTGCGCCAACTTTCTTCTAATAATATTTTTTTTTACATTTTCCCATAATAAAACAAATATTGAAAAAAAAATGTTAAAGAAATATATATTGAACAATAAAAAGTAATTGTTGGGTATGATGGTATGCATAATAAATCGTACTCAAAAAAACAAAAAATATGACTTATGTTATTCAACGGATTGCTGCAATACATACGTACACAATAGATCGCGAATTATCGTTACCGGCGAAACGCTCCACGATGAGACGTGACCCCTCTCTGAGCTCCCGTGGACAACTGAATTTTCGACCGGTGTACGTTGCGTATGGTTCAAAATAGCGCGCAAATTAGAAGAAAAAATTAAAATTAAAACAACCAAGCGACATTTTTGAAATGTTAAAGCTGTAAATGATAGTATGATAATTAGAGAATAATATGAATTGAAGTTTATGAAAAAAATCAACAGTTTACTGTCAAAATTCAGCGACGCACGAGCATGTTTTGTAAGGATTTTTGTCCAACTTTATGTATTTTTGTTTAATAAACTATAAAACATTTTTAAATTTTGCCAACTATGTTTGCTAACACATTTATTCTAGTGTTCATTACATATTTTTGTATGGTAATTAAAGTACTATTATAGGTTATATTCCTTTAGTTGTGAAGACCGTTTTGAGTTATTTTACTCGGCGCAGGCTTAACACTACACTCTCGTTTGAGCTGCAACTCGATGCGGTCGTGTTACTAGTGCGTAGTTGTATTAAAACTGTAAACGTGGCGGCGCAAGCCGTCGCTTGTGCAAGTCGCTATGAGTGAAAATCTTGTGGCGAATGAACTGCTAGCGTTCTTGCAGCAGAAGCTCGACGTGATGGACGAGGTGTCTGCCATCCAGATCTGTGCAACGAGTTTCAGTGAATGCGATATTGCCGCTGCTAAGCAGTTGCTGTATCGGTCGCTCAACAAGAGTGATCAGATGGTGTCCCGAAGGCGTGATGGAACAAAGCGAAGCATCCAAGATGTTATCACGTTGTTCAAACAGATCGATCCTGACGACGTGCCGACGTATGTGGCGAGGAACCTTAACAAGCTCCCTCCTGTGACTTTCGACCACGTCGACGTTACAAGCCTTTTGAAGGACATAGTTATCCTCAAGGCTAGCCCCCAGAAGAGGTTAGATGCATCCCAGGTTACTGTTACCGATTTGCGTAATGAACTTAGTGAATTGCGTAGAGAGGTAGCGGTAGCTCGGTCACCAGTGGGTCCATCGAACGTAAACACGTGTCGCGGAGCATGCCTTGACATATCGAGCGCAAATTTGGCGTCACCTGTTTTGTTGTCGCCGTCAACATCGAGTGCTGAGCAAGCAGAGTGTGCGCCCCTACCGTCCCTGCGAACCCTCCCGCGCCCGCCGAACACTCCACCTTCGCCTTTACTTCATTACGCATCGGCTGCGGAAACGTTACGCGTTGGGTACAACGACCCCGAATCGTACCTACGCTGCTATTGTCGCCATGGGCGTAGGAAGGGGGGGAGCCGGGTGGGCCGTATTTTTGATTTGAGAATTTATGTGTATGTATTTATTTTGCCACTATAACTACAAATACTAAAAAACAGAATAAAATTAATATTTAAGAGGGCTCCCATAGAACAAACGTGATATTTTTTGCTACGATATTGCGATACGGAAACTTCGTGCGCGAGTCCGACTCACTCTTGGGCGGTTTTTTTACCTAATGCTTTTACTACTTCGCTTTTGACCTTCCTTATCATAAAATCAATTATTAAATTGATTAATTCAGACATGCCTCCATAGTGTTAGTAAATAATAACTAGTTAGCTAGAAACAGAGGTATTGACACAAAAAATAATATAAACTTTTTTGCAAAAAAATAAAACCGACTTCCATATCAAAACACTACAAAGCCAAAAATAATTTTAATTTCGGTAGTCGGTGTTATTGGTTTTGTATTTTCTTTTTTTTCACACCGCCTTCCGAAATTAAAATTATTTTTGGCTTTGTAGTGTTTTGATATGGAAGTCGGTTTTATTTCTTTGCAATAAAGTTTTTATTTTCGCGCTTTTTAGTGGGTCAATTTGTAATTAATCTAGTTATAAAAGCCAAAATGTCAACTACAAAAAACTAAAAACGCGCGAACAAAAAACACAATATAGAGTAACCGAAAAGATCATCAATGTAAATATTTTTTTTAGACTTTTGTTGATTTTTCAGAAACAGCTTGTTCGATGTCGATAAAATTTTCATGGGACCATTTGGGAACTATACTCTTTCCAACAAAAAAAGAATTTTTCAAATCGGTTGGCGAGCGACGGAGCTATGCCCGAACAAACATTAAAAAAAAAAAAAAAAACAAACAGACATCCGAATTGAGAACCTCCTCCTTTTTCAGAAGTCGGTTAAAAACAGACATTATGGTCGACTGGTATGAATCCTCATCCAGTGACACAGCAGAGGAGAGTCGCACCGGTCTATGAACACGCTCAGGAGGCTGTTGGTGGTGTTACATAGGCGGCTAACCATGGATAATGTCGGCTGTGGCTGATAATTAGAAACATATTTTACTAAATAGTAATAGTATTTATTTCATAACGGGATTTCAATGTTCACTACTGTTGGAATTCTGTAATTTTAGTTTCTATAATCTATACATATAATAAAACAGTAAAAAAAGTGTGTCTGTACATTTAAATTTTATACAAAAAAATAATAATTGAGGTGGGTTAAGAAACGGTAACACAGCGAAAACAAAAAAAATTAAAAAAGCCTGTTCTGGATCTCAGGGAGATGAATGAAATAAGTAGACTGTATAATATGAAAATATATTTGAATAGCAAAAATAGGTAGCGTTACAGTGAGGGGTCGATAGAGGGACGCGTGTGCCTTAGAAGCTGTCTGATCGAGTGAGTGGCGCTGCTCGCCGTCTGCTGCGCGCCGGTGCTCCACCCCGCGCCCGCCGCCCGCCGCCTCAGCCGTCGGTGACGTCAGTCCATATGCTCACGCGTTTGATGCGTGAACATCGTTCCGCCTTTTGACGTCTTCGAAGGGAAGAGGGCAAATATTATTGAACCCTCTTGTGATGACTCCTCTCTTTGTCTTCACGTCTGCTACGCGTGTGATGCCGTTGACGCCTGCATATGTTCGTACCACACGTCCCAGTGACCAAACAAGTGGTGGAAGTGCTTTGTCTCGGATGAGCACAAGTGTTCCTTCTTTTCTCTAGGGTAGGGGTAGGGGAGGGGTAGGGTAGGGTTAGGGAAGGGGAGGGGTAGGGTAGGAGTAGGGTAGGGGTAGGGTGGGGGTTGGGTAGGGGTAGGATAGTGGTAGGGTAAGTTAGTGGTAGGGTAGGGGTAGGGTAGGGGTAGGGTAGGGTTAGGGTAGGGGTAGGGTAGGGTAGGGGTAGGGTAGGGTTAGGGTAGGGGTAGGGTAGGGTAGGGGTAGGGTAGGGGTAGGGTAGGAGTAGGGTAGGGGTAGGGTAGAGGTAGGGTAGGGGTAGGGTAGGGGTAGGGTAGGGTAGGAGTAGGGTAGGGGTAGGGTAGGGGTAGGGTAGGGGTAGGGTAGGGGTAGGGTAGGGTAGGATAGGGGTAGGGTATCGGTTGGGTAGGGGTAGGATACCACGCGAACGAAGTCGTGGCGGGTCAGCTAGTACTATATAAAGCTAAATTACCACTCACTCACTGACTCACTGACTGACTCATTGACATAATTGTTCTCCCAGATGGTGGATGGGGAAGTGGGTATATTTTGACAGATTCGTAAACAAGTAACTCTCAAACCTACGGGAAAAGTGCCAAACCTCCCCTTTTCCCCCCCCTTCTCCCCCCCCCCCATCGTATCTCGGAAACTACGAGACCCGTATTTTTTTCTTTTTACGGATTCGTATAGAGGAGGCTCGGTAAAGTAAAAACCATTTTTCAAAGTCCCCCCCCCGCCCCCCTTCTCCCCCCCTTTAGGCGGATCTCGGAATCTAAGAGACATGGAACATTTTTTTTTTCAGATTCATTTAGAGGGGCAATGCTTTAGTCAAAATACTTCTGCAAACCCCCCCCCATCACCACCACTCTTTTTTTTTTTTTTTTTTTCACAAGCTCGCGAGGTGCTTGCACCTCGCGCAACACGCAAATACTAAACCCCCGTCACCCCCCCCCTTTTTTTTTTTCACAAGCACGCGAGGTGCTTGCACCTCGCGCAACACGCAAATACTAGTTATACTATATAAAGCTAAATTACCACTCACTGACTGACTCACTCACTCATTGACATAATTGTTCTCCCAGATGGTGGATGGGGAGGTGGGTATATTTTGACAGATTCGTAAACAAGTAACTCTCAAACCTACGGGAAAAGTGCCAAACCTCCCCTTTTCCCCCCCCTTCTCCCCCCCCCTATCGTATCTCGGAAACTACGAGACCCGTATTTTTTTCTTTTTACGGATTCGTATAGAGGAGGCTCGGTAAAGTAAAAACCATTTTTCAAAGTCCCCCCCCCCGCCCCCCTTCTCACCCCCTTTAGGCGGATCTCGGAATCTAAGAGACTTGGAACATTTTTTTTTTTCAGATTCATTTAGAGGGGCAATGCTTTAGTCGAAATAATTGTGCAACCCCCACCCCCATTTCCCCCACCCCACTTTTTTTTTTTTTTTTTTTTCACAAACACGCGAGGTGCTTGCACCTCGTGCAACACGCAAATACTAAACCCCCCCCCATCACCCCCGCCCCCCCACTTTTTTTTTTTTCACAAGCACGCGAGGTGCTTGCACCTCGCGCAACACGCAAATACTTGATTTAGAGGGGCAATGCTTTAGTTTTTTTCACAAGCACGCGAGGTGCTTGCACCTCGCGCAACACGCAAATACTAGTCATATTATATAAAGCTAAATTACCACTGACTGACTGACTGACTCACTCACTCATTGACATAATTGTTCTCCCAGATGGTAGATGGGGAGGTGGGTATATTTTGACAGATTCGTAAACAAGTAACTCTCAAACCTACGGGAAAAGTGCCAAACCTCCCCTTTTCACCCCCCTTCTCCCCCCTCCCTATCGTATCTCGGAAACTACGAGACCCTTTTTTTCTTTTTTTTACGGATTCGTATAGAGGAGGCTCGGTAAAGTAAAAACCATTTTTCAAAGTCGCCCCCTTGGCCCCCTTCTCACACCCTTTAGGCGGATCTCGGAAATTAAGAGCCTTGGAACATTTTTTTTTTCAGATTCATTTAGAGGGGCAATGCTATAGTCGAAATAATTGTGCAACCCCCCCATCACCCTCCCTCCCATTTTTTATTTTTTTTAATTGAACAAGCATGCGAGGTGCTTGCACCTTGCGCAACACGCAAATACTAGATGGGGAGGTGGGTATATTTTGACAGTAAAAACCATTTTTCAAAGTCGCCCCCTTGGCCCCCTTCTCACACCCTTTAGGCGGATCTCGGAAATTAAGAGCCTTGGAACATTTTTTTTTTTCAGATTCATTTAGAGGGGCAATGCTTTAGTCGAAATAATTGTGCAACCTCCCCCCCATCACCCCCCCCCCCCTTTTTTTTTTAAAGTGAACCGCGATGTGCTTGCACCTAGCGCAATACGCAAATACTAGTTATTTCTCTATATAAAGCTAAATTACCACAGACTGACTGACTCACTCACTCATTGACATAATTGTTTTCCCAGATGGTGGATGGGGAGGTGGGTATATTTGGACAGATTCGTAAACAAGTAACTCTCAAACCTACGGGAAAAGTGCCAAACCTCCCCTTTTCACCCCCCTTCTCCCCCCTCCCTATCGTATCTCGGAAACTACGAGACCCGTATTTTTTTTTACGGATTCGTATAGAGGAGGCTCGGTAAAGTAAAAACCATTTTTAAAAGTCGCCCCCCTTGCCCCCCTTCTCACCCCCTTTAGGCGGATCTCGGAAATTAAGAGATTTGGAATTTTTTTTTTTGCAGATTCGTTTAGAGGGGCAATGCTTTAGTCGAAATAATTGTACAACCCCCATAACCCCTCCCCCCATTTTTTTTTTTCACAAGCACGCGAGGTGCTTGCACCTGGCGCAACACGCAAATACTAAACCCCCCCATCACCCCCCACCGATTTTTTTTTTTTAAATTCAACAAGCACGCGAGGTGCATGCACCTCGCGCAACACGCAAATACTAACTCTCAAACCTACTGGAAAAGTGCCAAACCTCCCCTTTTCACCCCCCTTCTCCCCCCTCCCTATCGTATCTCGGAAACTACGAGACCCGTATTTTTTTTTACGGATTCGTATAGAGGAGGCTCGGTAGAGTAAAAACCATTTTTCAAAGTCGCCCCCTTGCCCCCCTTCTCACCCTCTTTAGGCGGATCTCGGAAATTAAGTGACTTGGAACATTTTTTTTTTTTTCAGATTCATTTAGGGGTTTTAAAAGTGAACAATCCACCACCACAAGCACGCGAGGTGTTTGCACCTCGCGCAACACGCAAATACTAGTATTAATATATTACTACAGCTGAGGCACACACCTTCTGAATTACGTCTGAAATATTGTTTAAGTGGGTAAAAAAGACGTGTATAGCAAACTCTCTTTTTAAAAAGTAAGTGCGAACGGTATGTAGGTATCTCAAGTAACACAAACAATGATACACTTAAAAGCATAAAATGAAACTATTTTTTTTACAAAAAATAGAACCGACTTCAAAAGTTACAAAAAAGACTTGCACTACAAAGAGAGAAATAACCTTAAATATTGTTTTATTGGATGTCTAATTCCGTTAAAAATAAGGGCTCGGTATCTACTCACATGGTTGAACTCGGTGCCAAGCCAATTAATAGTATTTAACCGACTTCAAAAAAGGAGGAGTTTCTCAATTCGTCTTGAACATTTTTTTTATGTCTGTTACCTCATAACTCGCAGATGGCTGGACCGATTTGGAAAATTCTTCTTTTTTTGTTTGAAAGGGCATACTTTCTAGTTGGTCCCATTGTTTTCACGTTTGGATCTGATGATGGCATCATGGAGAAATCGAGGGAACTCTTCGAATATTATAGGCACACCTATAGCGTTCACGGTATTTCTTTCTTATAGTTTCTTGTACAGTTCTTGCTTGTTAAGCTCTTGAAAAGCACCATTTGAGGAAGTGGAACTGATGATGAAGTCCCCAGATGCCCACCGAAACTACTCAATAATAAGTATTTCGTGGATTGCGATTAGATTACTTTAATATTAGTTAAGCACTTTATGTTCGTCATAATGCATATGGTGAAGTAGAGCTGATGGTGATGTGCCAGGAGAACTCCTCAAAAATTATCGGCTCTGCACCGGGAAAAGCAATATTTTGTAAAAGGTGATAAGTAGTTGACATTTTGGCTTTTGTAACTAGATAAATTTACAAACCGACCCACTAAAAAGCGTGAAAATATTATTTTTAGCCAAAAATAGAACCGACTTCCATATAAAAACACTACATTGTTTGCCTATCAAAAAGTTTATTGATAGGCAAAGAACGCCGCATTCTGGGGTACACCCAATGTGATGAAACTTATTCATTTATCTTGTAGTCTTTTTTGTAAGTTTTGAAGTCGATTCATTTTTTTGTAGAAAAAAAGTTTTTATTAGATATGGTTGTTGTCGACCACAGTTGGATCCCATATGTCCAGATTGGTTTACTTATGGAACAAAATTACCTTTGTTGGTTTTGTCTGCCGAGGAGTCAGAGTAGCTCTGACTGTACTGTCTTACGTTAATTTCGTTGCGCTTCGCTTTTTAGAGTTTTCCATGTCATCCTGTTGTCCAGGTGAAATCCAAGGTACTTAACGTTCGAGCTTATTACGGGCAAGACCAGTAATGATGCACTGTTCCAAGAAGCAATGTGTAGAGAAGTCCTTTTGTAAGTTTGGAAACGAGACTCACTAAGGAGCATCTCGCTTAGTTTAAGCAAGATATCTTACAGTTTCTCGTAGGATTCTTGAATTGGTTGGGTATTCTTTCCATTGGTCACTTCAGCGTATGTGCGTTGGATTGGTTTTTGGGTTCCTTCAGTTATTGATGAAGTAGAGCAGATTGGGTTAGTTAGCAAAGCTGTGGTAGCTCGAGCGGTATGAATTTGTCTTGGGTTTTAATTTTTGTCTCTCTGGGAAAGAATTTCTTTATATATTTCACAGCTTATGTGGGTGTTTGTGCGGGTATCGCACGAGTAGAGAGCGCATAGCCGGTGTCGTTCTTATTTTCTTGTGAGCGATTTTCGGAATACCATCATTTTATTTATTTATTGTATTTTATTTTATCTCTGTAGATACTTACCTACATAATTATATTATAGTCCAAGTGTGTATTTTTCCCCTATGAAACCATGCCAACCTTCCTTCCTGCCTGCAACCTGCCTTCTACATGTATTATAACCAAACGCTCGTCGTTTTAGGGTTCCGTAGCCGAATGGCAAAAACGAAAGCTTTGTAGATTCATCTCTCTATCCGTCCGTATCTAACAGCCACTTTATTCCGATTTTTTTTGGACTCTAGAGGTGAAACTATGTGGGTAGATCAACCGCTTTACGAATTTTATACAAAAATTAAAAATTAAAGGGGTCCCCATAGATGAAACTGAAACTATACGTGTAGGTGTTAGTACGTGTGCGTCTTTAGATAGGTCTTTAAAATGACATTAAGGTTTCTAAAACCATTTTTTCTCAAAGACTATCGTTTGGATGAAAGACCATTTTCAAAGTGGTAGAATGTGTCCTCCCTCTCTGATTTTAATGAAAACTTTCAACGACAATCAGTTTGAACGAGGTATAGTCAGCAGTTTATGAGATGTAGCACATTTAAAAAAATCGCAAATATAACTTTGTCATTCTTACAAACACTATGAAAAGCAAGTTTTAATTCGCTAATCTTTGCTTGCTACTACGGAACACTTCATGGGCGACTGTAGTGGCCCGTTTTCATTCTAATATTTAATTTGGAATAAGATACTTCTGTACAAAAAACGTAAACATGCGGGTTTCATTTTACCATACTTCCCTAAGGGCCTGGACACATCACCACGGTGCGGTGCCGCCACCGTTATCGTATCTAGTCAAACATTGCAAGTGAATACGTTTACTCGGATGGCGGCTGCCTTGCGTCTGTGCAGCGTGGCGTGGTCGCATCGTACCGCGTTATGACGTCGTACCGTTAAACCACGGTAATATGGTTAAACGATGGCAGCGCCGGCGCACTATGGGACAGAACCGTGCGTACCGTCTCAAAAATCTGTAACTTTTTTGTTGATTGAAGTAAATAGCTGAAATTTGGCACGTAGTATCTCCAGAGTATATACAATCCAATAATGACACATTTATTGTCAAATGCTAATTAATAATAATAATAAAAAAACAAAAAAAAAATTAAATGTTAAACCATAGTTTGATTAACTTATTGAATTATAATTTTACAATTTTAGGATTTTATACCTATTTTATTTTATACATATAAATAACAAGTACATATAAATCTTAAATTTAAATAAATGACAAATATAATATAATAATCCACTCCAAAAATATATTTTACAATTAATGTACGTAATTACTTCTATTTAAATAGCTAAGAGTTTCTTAGCTTTGTCTAACAATTCCTTGGAAATAGTGACTGATGGTTTTCTGATACTTAATATGTATGGATCGGTCGTAAATAGAAGACCATGAAATATGTTTTGATTCGTTGCGGACCTAGAGCATTTTCTAGCGTGATTCAAATGATTGATTGATTCTGAATTTTTTGTAATCTTTATTACGATATTCTTGGGCATCCTCAGATAAATTACCAATGGGCAGAACAGCAAAATGTCTTGTTATACTTTCCCCATGTATTAAGATTTTATGTACTGAAGAAGGCATATTATACCACATATATTTTGTTACGTACAGTTGTGCGGTTGCGCGTGTATATTCACCAATTTTTTCTGGATGCCTAAGTTTGAAGAATAACATAGAACCTTTTAATAAGTTCCTCGTCAACTCCTGTAATTTCTGAAGCGCAATAGTAGTTCTCAAAAAAACGCCGAGCTTTATTGCCGTCATTGCCGTTTCCACTTCCTTGTCGGGGCTTATCAACGTGCAATCCCATTCGGCTTCGAAACAAACTTTGTACAAGCTTTTTCTTGTCTTCTTTACTTTTTTATCTTCCGGAGTTCGCGCAGCCCATTTTTTAAATGAAAGGTTATATGAAATATGTAAAATTAACTCCATGCACCTGATCCACGCGTGCAACGTAGACAAACCGTATTCGTAAGCATTTATATTACCTGGCTTTGATCCAATCTTCTCCAAATTATTCATTTCGCTTGGTTTAGCCCCACACACTATACATACAGCTCCAGAACTTGTGTCAGTTAGAACTTGTGTAACTTTTCCATCCACCATAGTTAGACATAGGTCGTGACTTATTTCAATTACCTGCTCCTCCTTATGTATCTTTGAAGTTTGCAAATTATTGATTTGACCCCAAATATCACCAACCACTGATCGGGTTTTCTCGGGCGTTTCTTTTCCATCAGGATTGGTCGGCAATAACGAATAGAAGAACAAGCCGGATTTTGCCAAATTACCTCATTTGTTTCTGTGTCAGTCAGCTTTATTGGTACCAAAGACGCTATAAGTTTGCATGTGAGACTAAGTCACTCTCATCTGTTAAAACTTGTTTATATTCACTTTGCCCCGATGAACCATCACTCAACAACAACATCAACCAACTTGGTAAACAATTTAACCTCTCAAGGACCGCCATTATTTACGTCAACTATTAGTTGAGCCCCGCTGACACACAAATTTTGTGCCAGAGGGGCTCAACTAATACTTATTTACTGGCACGTTTTTGTGCCGCTGGGGCTCTAGAGGTTAAGAGATTTTCTTATTGGGTTGTAAACATTTTCAATCTTTAAGATGCGAGCAGAAGTGTGATCCAGCAAATCTTGTAGATTTACTTTGGCACGTATATCGGTTATTTGAATGCTGAATGGTGGAGGAATATAACACAGTTTTTTGGCGTTCGTCAGTATATTATATGATGTCGAAGTTTTTGTTAATCAGACTTGCTCGAAGTAATCTGTATTGTGATTTCGAGAGATCGTTCTTTAGTTCGGTTAGATTTGGTCAACCGATCGTTAAACGCTGTTATAAGCCATTTTTGAATACGTTTTACAACTAATTCACTTTTTCAGACGACAAATGGTTGTGTTCTTCTAAGTATTTTTGAATATCTTCTGATTTTGTTCCATGATCAATGAAAAATTCGCATAATACTCGTCCAGGCACAACAAATTCACACATTTTGTTTTTACTTCTAACTACTAATTTTTTTCCCGAGATTGGCGAAGACTATATTATGTCAAAGCACACTAAAGTACTGGTAAATGACAACGTAAAACAATAACTTTTATACTGAAACTTTGTGTGAAAAAATATTATTATCTAGTGTCATTATCACGTCCCTAACCCAGTATCTATGAAGGTGTTTAGTAGTACTGATATAATGTACAATAACAACTTTAACTACCATTTCCTCCCTTTTCCTTCACCGCGATAGAGAAATACATAAACTACCTGATAAACATGTAATTCACACAGTGATAACAAAATATAAACCACATCTGACCGAACGATAAAAAAAATTAATACATTACCCAATATGGGAGTATTGGGTAATGTATTAATTTTTTAACTTACTTAAAGATTAAGTAAATAGATAATATTATTTAAGAAAAGAAGGTCAAAAGTAGTCTAGATAACCAAAAATCTCATCAATCACAACTAAAATAATTTTTGGTATATTTTGTATTTTCCGCCCATCAGGCATTTTTCGTTTCATTTCAAGGGGGGCAGATTCGGGCAATTTTTTTTTTTGCCTTGACTTCTTTATGGCTGCTCTATGTGATGCTATCAAAATTACGACATGGGCAGACATTGCTAACTGTCAAAAGTCTATGTAAAGTTTCTATATATTAGGTCCTGAAATAAAAATTCTATACCTCCCCAGTTTTCACATAATGGTCTAACTAAATTATTTTTAAATAGAGTACTTCATAACCATTACAACCATATATCACACATACAAATTTGCTGTGAAAATAATGAAAATATGACCATGTGAACTGGTGAAATTGTGTTCTACATAATTATATAATTTTGAGCGTCAACTTGCAAGCCTTAGTCTAATAGTAAAAATGAGAAATAGTATATTTTAACTGCTATATAATATGCATTGGACATTCAGTTAGACATGTGCATTAACAAAATATTCAATATAGAACATTACGAAAACGTACTTTTGAGACGGTACGCACGGTTCTGGCCCATAGTGCGGCGTCGCGCCTTGGTTATGTGTCTGAGGGTATGTGAAAAAACCGGTCAAGTGCGTGTCGGGCCACGCGCAGTTTAGGGTTCCGTAGTTTTTATAACAGCCAAGTGCGTGTCGTATTCGCTGACTGATCGTTTCGTACTATGCTCTAACTAAAAGCCAAACATGACTACCTAACTAATTTGACTTCCTATACAATTCCTCACCTGATCCGACAATTTTTCACGGATAGTTTTAATTTTTTTTAGAGATTTGTATAAAACTTGTCATAGCTGGTGTTTTGAATTTAAATACAGGACACAGAGCTACACTACTCAATCGTCACAAAAAAATAATATTGAGGAAGTAGTTTGCTGGGGGAGCTTTGTGTTTGATATTATATAGCAAAATAATAAGGCTTCACATTTACAACAACTTTTTCTAATGTGGAACCCTGGCTTTTGTGAATTGTAACAGCCTCAGCTGGAACCAATGGGAATTGAAAAAACAACCGACTTCCAAAAAACACTACAATGTGAAAAATAACTTTAATTTCGGAAGTCGGTGGCAAAAAAACTAAAATACAGATCCAAAGACACCATCTTCTGAAATTAAAGTTATTTTTCACATTGTACCTACCTAGTGGGTTTTTGGAAGTCCGTTTTTCTTGTTAAAAAGTTTTTTTTTTTATAAAACTTATTTAAATATGAAACTAGCGCGATACAACTGACGCTTAGCGCCAACTATCGACATTTCTATGGAGTTGTTCGAAATTTTCGAGTCAAATACAATTGGTCGACTATTACTCGTAAACTTCTAAAGCCCACTTATGTGTGATAGTTTTCATTTAAATTTCGTTATATATAGGTACTACTGCCGTGACATTTGAATTTTTAACTACAACCGTTTAGTTGCTAGAGGGGGGGGACACTTGACTCTAACGAAAATTAGTACTTTAAAGCTTGATAAGTCTCGAACGGTTTACTTAATCAAAAAACGGTTTTCCCAAACCCCTAATGTTTTTGAAAGACCTATCCAACGATATCCCACACTATGGGAAGGACGAAAAAATAAAATGATCACCCCACTTTACGCGTAGGGGAGGCACCCTAAAAAATTGTTTTATTCAAAATTTTATTTTACCACTTTTTCGGCGTCATTAACGTGTATACTTATGCCAAATTACAACTTTCTAGTACCAATAGTTTTTGAGCTAAACCGCGGACAGACGGACAGACAGACGGACATGGTGAAACTATAAGGGTTCCTTGTTGACTACGGAACCCTAAAAAGTTATCAAGCTCTATGTAGTCTATATTGAGGTTGACAATTTAATAACCAAAGTCGAGGACCGTCTTGTACCTACTATGAGACAAAATATCAGAAGTATGCTATGCGCAAGGTCGTGGGTTCGATTCCCACTCAGGACAAATCTTTGTGTGATGAGCACGATCATTTGTTCTTTGTCTAGGTGTAATTTATCTATAATTATGTATGTATTTAGAAATATATATGTATGTTTATCAGTTGTCTAGTACTAATAGCACAAGCTCTGCTTAGTTTGGGACTAGATGCCGTTGTGTGAAAGTCGTGGAATATTATATTATATTATACATATTATATTATACGAGCTACGTTGGTCGCCGCATCGAGAGATCGTCATGATACGACGCGATGTCGTGTGTAAGAGCCCACACTGTGCTTTAAAAGTTCAAAAAGTCATGTTTAAGGGTAGTAAACAAGTTCATTTACGTAACGTTATTTGTGTGACAGGCCGAGCACGAGCACGGCGCCGGCATACGAGCTGACGGCGGGCGCCAGCGGGAGCGTGTGCGTTGAAGCAGCCGGCGCGCATGCGCACGGGAGGGTGTGCGCCGAAGCAGCAGGCGCGCATGCGCACGGGAGCGTGTGCGCCGAAGCAGCCAGCGCGCATGCGCAAAGGAGCGTGTGCGCCGAAGCAGCTGGTGCGCATGCGCACGGGAGTGTGTGCGCCGAAGCAGCCGGCGCGCATGCGCACGGGAGCGTGTGCGCCGAAGTAGCCAGTGCGCATGCGCAGGTGAGGGTGTGCGCCGAAGCAGCCGGCGCGCATGTGCACGGGAGCGTGTGCGCAGAAAAAGCCGGCGCGCATGTGCACGAGAGCGTGTGCGCCGAAGCAGCCGGCGCGCATGTGCACGGGAGCGTGTGCGCTGAAACAGCCGGCGCGCATGCGCACACGCCGCACGCAACCATCATGCAGCAAAGGAAAAGTGCGCACTGGTAAGTACGAAATTGTATTCTTTGTGACGTACAACTTATTGGATTGCTTATTCTTCTACAGTAGCAACGGTAGCAGTTACATTTGCGTATATTGGTACAAGTTTAAAATTGCCGATTTGTAGTGCAAAATTAACTCCTTTTTTAATGTTACATATTTATTAATCAAAATATTTGCTCCCATTATCTATACGTTGTTGCCTTTGCGGTAGAACTCTCGGGATCTAAATTCGATAAACTGTCTGAAAGCATTTTTAACCGACTTCTAAAAAAGGAGGAGGTTCTCAATTCGGATGTTTGTATTTTTTTTTGTACTGCCTTTTGGGAAGAAAATCATTTACCTCGTAGAAAATTGTCCAAATCATGAAAAAAATGGTGGTCCGTTTGAGCAATATCTGGTGGTACTCACCAGACCTTCGGTTGAGGGACGTATAATAAATAATAATAATAAATTGTTTATTTAAGAAATAGTGCAAAATACAGTTACAATATAAGTCTTAAGAATTAATTAAATTAAGGAAAATTAACATATTTGCCTGTACTAGGTTAAAAACCTGTGCTTCAGGCGATGAAGTACAAACTATCTTAAGTGGTAGGTGTACATAATCCATGAAATAACTAAAACTAAATCTAGATAATAATAGTTAAATATGTGTTCCTAGTGTTTAACATTCTATTTGCATATTGCAAGTAACTCTACTGTCTGGTCATATGTCATATTTTGTAAATAATTACATATTGCTTTTTTACAACTAAAATAATTTAAGTTATATATATTTAAGATTCTATTTAATCTATTATACAATAGTGGACCTAGAAACGAAAAAACAATCGATTTGTAAAGATAAATTTTGAGGTCGGTTGTGAGACGCAGACTATATCTTTCCGCCTTTTGTTAGTAATGTGCGAATTATAGGTAAGCATTGCATGTTGTTTTAGAACTATGTGCATTATAAAAAGTTGACGGACCGTTAGTACATTACAGGATTTATATAACTGGGATGTAGGAAAGAGAAAGGGGCGGGAGGTTGTTACTTTTAAGATCGTCCTTTGTGCTCGTCCAAGAGGCAGTATATTTGTTTTCAGAGCGCCACCCCATGAAGTAATGCAATATTGAATTATAGATTGACATAGGGCCAGATATACTTGCGTGATTAGTTTGGAGTCCGCGATTGATCGTAGTTTCTTAAATACAAATATTAATTTACGGACTCGACTGACTAAGTTTTTAATATGGTGTCGGAAGGAAAGTGTATCATCAATTGTAATCCCGAGGTATTTTATGTTGTTAGTAGGGAATATAGTAGGACAGTTACACATGTTCAGAGATGGTGTCATGCATTCGTGGGCGTATAGCTGAGGGTTAGAAGTAGCGTATTGAGGCCTGCGCATGACAAAATTAATGTATTTTGTTTTGTCAGCATTTAATGTGAGTAAATTATGTCTCAACCAGTTATCTATACTAATATTATAAAGCGGAAAAGTTTGTTTGTTTGTTTGCTTGAACGCGCTAATCTTCGAAAGTACTGTGTAGATTTGGATGCAATTTGGTATGGAAGTAGCTTGAAGCTTGAGGAAGGTTATAGGCTACTTTTTACGCGACTGCAAAAAAGGAGAGTTATGTTTTTACCGTGATAGAATCCACGGGAGCGAAGCCCCGCGTGAGTACTAGTTTACTATATTAAATCCTGACTGCGCTTTCTCATATAGTTCGTCATTAGTTGTGGCGGTAAATACAAGTGCGGTATCGTCGGCGTATGATATTATTTTGCCTTGATCTAAATTAATGTTGCACAGGTCGTTAATATATATTAAGAACAATGTGGGGGCCAAAATACTTCCTTGAGGCAAACCAAATCCCGTGTTCTTTTGATAATTGCTCGTAATATTATCTATCTTAACACATTGATGCCGATCATCTAAGTAGTCCGCAAAAAGTTTTAGCTGCGTTCCTCTTACACCAAGAGCTTCTAATTTGTGTAAGAGCGAAGTCGTACAAACAGTGTCAAATGCCTTGGCTAGATCAAGAAAGATCCCTAAGGTGTGGTTACCTCTTCCTAATTCCTGTGTCAAATAACTAGTCAGGCTATGTACCGCGTCAGCTGTTGATAATTTGGCTCTGAACCCGAATTGGAAGGGTGAAAGATAATGTGTCTTCTCCAAAAAGTTAACTAGTCGGCTATTTATAATCTTTTCAAGTATTTTAGATACCGACGGAAGTAATGATATTGGTCTGTAATTAGCAACTAGATCTTTGCTACCGGATTTATAAATAGGGATAACTACAGCCTTTTTAAGGAATTTAGGAATTATACCTTCAGAGAGGCAGATTTGAAATATATATGTTAAAGGAGGAACAAAAATATGCATGAATCTTTTCAGGATCTTATTGCTTATACTATCCCAACCAACAGCACAGTCGTCCTTTAACCCTGTGATAATTCGCGCTATTTCGTGTTCATCTGTGTCCAGCATAACGAAAGATGAAGCTCTAGTGCTCGAACTGTGCGAAGGTGGAGTTGTCTGATAGCCAGTTAGGTTAGTTTTCATTTCAGCCAAGTTTTTACCCACGTTATCAAAATAGTTATTTACGTCATTGGCAGACGAAAGCGGTGAGGAATTCGTTAATAGTGAACTCGAATGGTATTCGTGCTGTTTTGAGATATGAGTGACGTCTTTGATGTGTTTCCAGATTTGCTTAGTGTTTTTACCTGCGCTATACAATTTGGTTTTATCGTAGAATAGAATAGAATAGAATAGAAGTTTTATTAGCTCAAACATGTGTACACATACAGAATTTAATATAATACATGCATGCAAGATCTTAAAAATTGATTGGTTCACGACATGTCTGCCATTTCTCATGGCGTGCAAATATGTTTACATACAGATACATAATGATTATTTTAATTCTACACACAGTAGGTGTAGGTTCGTAGGTAATCAATTTTAATTTTCTTCAATAAATTGTTACAGAAGTTTCTGTATCTCTTGTATGATATTTGAAGAATTAAGTTATTAGGGTATTTCTTAGACTTTTGATGTAGTCTGTCTCTGTGCCTTATGCATCGAATAAGCCCGGGAGTGATCCATGGTTTAATGTTATACAATTTCTTATTTATTGGTATTTCTATTGTATTATGTAATATGGCTTGCTGGACAGATTTTATAAAATACGATAATGACACATTTGGGTCAGCAGTATTATCACTGAATCTTCGTCACTGAAGTCAATCTTGCATAAATCATATTCGAGTCTGTTTATGTTTAGTTTAGACTTAGTCGGACGGCGATTTAGCTTAGGCAGCGTTAAATTTACGGTAAGTAGGACAACGTGATGGTCAGTGACCGTTGAGTTAGTGACAAGCATTATATATTGACTAGTATTTGCGTGCTGCGCGAGGTGCAAGCACATCGCGTGCTTGTGAAAAAAAAATGGGGGGGTGATGGGGGGTGCACAATTATTTTGATTAAAGCATTGTCCCTCTAAATGAATCTGAAAAAAAAAATTATTCCAAGTCTCTTAATTTCCGAGATCCGCCTATAGGTGGTGAGAAAGGGGGCAAGGGGGGCGACTTTGAAAAATGGTTTTTACTTTACCGAGCCTCCTCTATACGAATCCGTAAAAAAAAAATATGGGTCTCGTAGTTTCCGAGATACGATAGGGAGGGGGGAGAAGGGGGGTGAAAAGGGGAGGTTGGCACTTTTCCCGTAGGTTTGAGAGTTACTTGTTTACGAATCTGTCAAAATATACCCACCTCCCCATCCACCATCTGGGAGAACAATTATGTCAGTGAGTGAGTGGTAATTTAGCTTTAAATAGTACTAGCTTTGGCCCGCGACTTCGTCCGCGTGGAATAGTTACTTTGGGCTAACGTTAAATTTAACCCCGATTGTGAAGCATTCTTCATTGGTGCTCCGCTCCTATTGGCCTTAGCGTAATGATATATAGCCTATATATAGCCTTTCTCTATAAATTTACTATTTAATTAAAAATATTTTTTCAATTCGAACCAGTAGTTCCTGAGATTATCGCGTTCAAACAAACAAACACACTCTTCAGCCTTATATTATTAGCATAGATAGCTGTTGCCCGCGACTTCGTCCACGTTTCCGTCGTTTTTCGTAAAAAAAAGTAGCCTATGTCCTTCCTCACGGTTTAGTGACTTTGATGTAACACACAGATTAACTTTCGTAATTTAGTAGGGAAATATAATATGTCAATCTATAATACTGTTGAAAAATATCGCAATACCGAACCGCACAATATTATTGTTAATAGCTGTGCCCGCGACTCCGTCAGCGTGTAACTCCTTGTGTGTTATTAAGTTAATGTATTGGTAATATTGTTTAGATCACGTTCACATGAGGCTTAAGTACCTACAGAACGACAATACTTCAGCGCAAAGCTTCCAGGTAAACTATGTTGAAAGTTGACCCGTCGGGCACGTGAACATAAAGATTTCTAGAACTGCTAACCCGGGAAAGAGCGACATACTGACCATTCGAGAAACAACTGACACCGAGATCTACTCCAGCAACACGAAAAGTCTGCCCTTGAGCCTTATTAATTGTCATTGCATAACACACCGATACTGGGAATCGCGTTCTTTTAAATTGGAATGGAAAATTATTTGCTATTATGGGAATTCTGGGAATAAAGACGGTTTCTCCTGCACCGCAACCTGTTAAAATTTGAGCCTCGATTATATTTTGTTGCAACTGGGTTACTTTTAGCCGAGTTCCATTGCAAAGTTGAAATTTTTTAAATTGTTTTTAAAAAAATTGGTTTTAAATTTTGGAGCAGAATAATATCAGAAAGCTTCGAACTGCTAAGCTATCGGGAGTTATTATTATTTTTATTTAGGAGTTATTGTTATTATTTTTTATATAATTTTAAGGAGAACATTTCCGTCATAAATGATTTCTGTGTAGCTTTAACCATTATGGTTGCACACGCGACGGAAGCTTAAAAAATGGAGTAACTTCTCCCGTTTTCCCAACATTTCCCTTCACTGCTCTGCTCCTATTGATTGTAGCGTGATGAAAAGTATACTATAACCTGCTCAGGAGTATGAATATTAATTGTACCAAGTTTCGTTAAAATCCGTCGAGTAGTTATTGTTTCTATAACGGTTATACAGACAGACAGACAGACAGACAGACAGACAGACAAAAATTTTACTGATTGCATTTTTGGTATCAGTATCGATCCCTAATCACCCCCTGATAGTTATTTTGTAAATATATTTCATGTACAGAATTGACCTCTCTACAGATTTATTATAAGTATAGAAGATAATAATAATAATGATTTGATTTTATTAACATGTGATCAAGGCAAGAACCACTCTTGTGAGTCGGCAATCTGTGAGCGGAGAGAAGCCCATGGTATGCACAGATATTAAGATAGTCTTGGGTGCCTACATCATAAAATTCCGATCCTATATTTACATTTATATCACCTGTTAGTATTATGTTTTGAAAAGAGCATGTCGCCTGAAGTGTACTGTTAAGGGAATTATGAAATAATTGTAAGTTTTTATGGGCTGGAGATCTATATATAGCAAAAATTGCTGTATTAGAGCCAATTTTGATAACTAAGCAATTACAATCCTGTAGGGTTGGTTGTTCGATTGTGACTTTTAATGATGACTTAGCATAGACAATGATTCCATCATTTTGATTATGGTTTATTGTACTGTAATATAAATTGTACCCCGGTAATTCCGGTATGTTACTTTGCCGATTTGATATCCAGCACTCAGTAAGCACTATTATATCGCATGCAAAGTCTAGCCTACTCAGGAAAACATTAAAGCTGTCTATGTTCTTGAAAATACTGCGAATATTTTGTGTTAGTACAGTTAGTGAGTTTTGATAGCCGGTAAGATACTTTCTACACTCCTCGACCTCACAAGATTTTGCTTCCGATAGAAATATATTATCTAATTCTGTAATCAAATTAACATCCATTATACTAAATATTATAATTTAAGCTCTTAATTACAAATAAGTATGTGGCGCTCTTAGGCGCCGTCATAGTCTACCGAGTTAATATACCTATATTCAGCTGCTTTTATAGCTGGGCAATCGGCATTTCCAGTCTTGTGTTCATGAGGCTTCTTAAAGCGTAGGCATGTTGCACATTTAGGAGAGTCTGTCTTCTTTGTACAGTCCTGGATTGAGTGACCGTCTTCTCCGCAATGCCCACACGTAGAAGCCATTGATTTACAGGTTTTAGCTGCATGCCCATACTGCTGACACTTAAAACATCTTGTGACTAATGTAAAGTCTCTTACTGGGCAGGATGTCCAGTTTATGAATACTCTGTCCTGTGTGATGAGGGCTCTACGTATGTTCGCAGGGACCTCAATGACGTAGTTGCAATTGGCCTCACTTTTCTTTCCCGATTTGTGACTCAGTTTTATTGAGGTCATAAATACGTCTCGTGTCAATGATGGTATTTTCTCTACTAAATTTTGCTCGTATATGCATTTATAGACCTCACTCTCATCCATAGATCCATAGAACTCCTAAAACTATGATACGAGGCTTGCGCTTATTTAGCTTATCAACAGTAAGGCCTTTTGAAGCAAGTTGGACTGTTTGTTTCACTTTTTCAATATCAGATCTGGACTCAGTGCTGATGATCACACCTCCGTTTCTTGTCTTGCGAACTCCTCGAACTTTCAGTTTCATATCCTCAGGGCATATTATTTTTTGGACTATATTTTTAGTTTCGTCACTCGTCTTTGAACTATCACTGGGATAAATTGCAACCGAACTAAAAGTGCTAGGACGAACAAAGCTGTTGGTTCCCTGTTTGACCATATCCGCAAAAGATGTGCTAGGCGTATTTGATCCTGTGTTGGCCTGTTGTACTGCTTTCTTAAGGTAATTTAGGCAATTTGCCAACTCCTGTTTTTCGGCTAACGCTTGGAGGGAGAAGTGCGTTTGTAGTGCTTTTTGTTTTAAAGACTGGTATAGGACAGCCATGTGAGAAGTACTACTTGCAATTTGACGGCACAAATTTATTTATTTTTATTTTATGGTTCGTATTTAGCTTTCCGTCGGATGCAATCGTACAGACCTCATTTAAGCACTGCTCAATAGATCCCAACCAGTTAAGCATTTCTGGAGTTGTGACCACTTCCATCTTTTCGTCTTTATCATCCATGGGCTTCCGAGGTGACATAGGTGGAGGAGTGCGGCGTGTTATACCACTCCTGTTAAAGGGACTACCATCCATTTTTGCAAAAAATATCACTAATGTTTATCCTACACATATATAACTTAATAATAAACTCATCACTGCAACTAGAATGTGTGTAGTACGCTAAAACACTAAACTAGGTCACTATTATTTAATTGTTATTTTATGGAATTTTTGTTGAGCACGTCTGTATGCGTCGAAGTACCGAACAACTGTCTATGGTTAGTATGGCGGTAGTTAGTGTGGTGGTCTGTGTATGGTTTCTAACTGCAGCTCCTGTAGAGTTACAACGGTTTATTGTCTTGAGTTATCATGGGGCATTTCATTTTCATTTATTCAATTCAGTTAACAATTACATTGTGTTAAACAGTGAAGATCGATTCACGAGTCGAGGCTGTTTCACTGCTAGTTTCGCCATTATTGTTCGAAGTTCGGCGCAGTCAACATCTGTTGCTATTACCAGACTAGACCTTAGTAAGCTATAGTGAATAACATCACGAATATGCTACCAAACAATTATTAGTACCTTTTTATTGGTAAGCTTTGCCTTAGGGCACTGTTGCGGCGTGTTGTTGGACCTGAGGTCAGCTATTGCGGTTTTCGCTTTCAACTATTGTAAAGAATCCACTTTTCGTCACATGTCATTCGATCCAATATTCCTTCAGTTCAGATCAGTCAAATAATGAGAGACCTATTTTTAGGGTTCCGTAGTCAACAAGGAACCCTTATAGTTTTGCTATGTCCGTCTGCTTGCGGCTTAGCTCAGAAACTATTGATACTAGAACGCTGAAATTTGGCATGAATGTATTTTTTCTGGTTTGGCTCATCGTTGGACAGGTCGTTCAAAATAATGGGAATGTGGCAAGAGCAAATATTTATTTAGAGATCCGTTTGCAAAATAGTAAGCTTTGAAGTGCATATTTTTGTTAGAGTCAAGTCCCCTTCCCTTTCCCACTAACTAAGTAGTTGTAGGTAGGAATTTAAACATCACGGGGATAGCACCAATGTGATATATATCGACCCGCCGATATTTTTATTTTTTTTCGAAATCGTGGCACACATTTTGAGTAGTATGTATGGGTAAAGGGCACATAGACGAACCAAAAATATCACGTATAATGGTACCCCAAAGTGTCACGTTAACGAGATATTTGAAGGTTAATATTGACATATTAGTACAACGAAAATCATTAAAAATATACTTATTACGTGTCCATAGGCATCAGATTGTAACCAAATTATCGTTCCCAGGTTGATTATTATTATTGCTTTTATTAGAAAAGAGTAGGTACATTACATACTACTAGGAGCACGAGAAAACTGCTACTATAATAAATTATTTGCTTACTAAATCACACCGCATCAGTAATAATAAATTTTAATATTAATCATTATCATCATTTATTGCATTCATGTAGTTTACAAGTTGTTACAAATAGGTTATATAGGTTTCATACATGAACCCTGCTAGGGCACAACAATATAAATAATTTAAAGTGCTACAATGTCAATAATAAACAAACAACTCAAAAAAGGATACAAAATTTAACATGAAGTAAATGTCACAATTACAGTGTTAATACTAAAGCAAACCACTTGAACAAAAATACTAAATTTAATATTAAGTAAATGTCACATATTACGGAGTCAATAATAAAAAAATACTAAATTTAACATGAAATAAATGTCACAGTCACAATTGGTCAAATTTCCATTCATAAATTTCAATATAATAAAATAGAGCTCAGATCAAAATAGTCAATAATAGTATGTCAAGATTATATGTGCTATATGCATTGTGTACAGGTATGAATTTCAAGTTTACTTATCATCAAAGAATTCCTTTAGAGTGTAATATGATTTTAATGTAAGGTATTTTTGGAGACTGTGTTTGAATTTATTTTCGTACTCTATGTCCTTAATTGAGTTTGGAAGCCTATTATATATTTTAACGCATATGGCTAAAGGTCCTAAATGGAACATAGTTAATTTTGAGCTTGGTAAGGCTAATTCATTTTTGTTTCGGCGTCTAACACTGCGATGTTGTGGGCGAAGGTCCTTAGTGAGTGGGAATAGCGACTAGTGTTTCTTTACGAATTTGCTTACTTCTAAAATGTAGATACCAGTTAGAGTAAGAACTTTATATTCTACAAAGAATGGCTTGCAGAATAAATATTCTTTCTTTTGTGGAATAAATATTCTATCGTTGTCTACACTATTTCCCCACACCACGATACCATAATTAAACCAGGAGTATGCGTAAGCGTAATATGCTGTTAGAGCAGTTTTAAAATCGGTAGCTCTTTTAAGCTCCTGCAACCCGTATATAAAGCTGGCTAGTTTGTTTGCCAATGTGTCTATATGGGCTTTCTAGTTTATATTGGTATCTATAGTCAAACCTAACAGTTTAAACTCGCTTATGCATTCTATTTTTATGTTGTTATATGAGTAATTTATATCCAATTTACGTTTTTGGTATTTATTTATTTATTGACATTGACATAAGTTTTACAATAGCATCATAAGAATCTGTAACACTTGCGCTAGTATACACTGTGTTGCAGGTCTTCCCCTTAATATATAGTAACAATATTCTTATATCATAGAGAAAAATTTTGAAAATGAAAAAAAAAAAAAGAGAAAATAATATAAACTATTAATTTAATAAACTTAATTTAACAATCGTGTTGTCATGCGAGTTTATGTTTGTGTGTATATCTGTGAATGCATTTGTGTGTTTGTGTGTGTATGTCTGTATATGTATGTGTGTATATGTATGGCTGTGTGAACGTGTGTGTGTTTTGCAGAATAGATTTAATGTTTTTAGAAGATTCTCTACATCATTATAGTCCATTGCCTTTAGCCAGGTATTTAAGACTTGTTTAAATTTATTATTATTCAATTTTCTGATTTTCTGGACTTTATTTAATTTATTATAGACGGGTGGAGCTAGATAACTGTAGTGCCTTTTTGCAAATTTTGATCTGGCACGAGGGACAGGGTAGCATTCTACGCGCTTTTGTGTAGTGGTAAGTTTGGAACAATTATTTTGTGGTATCTGCGTAGCATTTCATATACGAATAGCTTTCTGACAGATAACACACTAAGGACGTAGGATGTCGGTATGGTAAGTATAGAAGTACTTTAATCACCAAACGCTGTGCCCGCTCTACTTCAATCATATGAGATTGTGCTGCATTACCCCATGCGCAGATACAATACCTGATAATGCATTCGCACAATTCTCGGTAAGTTCGGCGAAGTAGAATACCATTTGCAACTGTGCGCAGTTTTTTAAAGATATACAATACTTTCCGTATTCTACCTATGGTCAACTTTAGATGTATTGACCAGCTTAGTAGGTCATCCAGCGTTACTCCCAAATATTTCACAGAAGTGACTTGTGAAAGCGTCACACAGTCACACCTGAGAGTGGTTTCTCGTCTATTGCACGGAAAGGTATGTATTTTAAGCAAGTGCGATGCAGTAGGTTTACCTTTATGTGTTTTGCTAAAACAGACATATTAGGTTTTACTGGTGTGCAGAGATAGTAGGTTATTCTCCAGCCAGGAGATAATATTTGCTAGACCTGTCTCAGCCATTTTAAACACCACGTCCCAGTTTTCACCATGAAAGATAAGTACCGTGTCATCAGCGAACATTAGAAGATCCACGTGTGGCAGGGTAGCAGCTATTTTGCATCGATTATTTATATATATGAGAAATAATGTTGGTTCTAGCGTACTACCCTGGGGAACGCCGTATTTGCACATAGAGTCGTTGCTTTCATAGCCCGCAACTTTAACACGTTGAGACCTACCGCTTAAATAATCTTTGAACCAGTCCAGTGCTATCTCCCTTATACCAACCTCCTCCAAGCGTGTTATAAGTATTTTATGGTCTATGGTATGGTCTATATTGCATTACTTTTGTTTTGTCAAAATTTAATTCTAAGTCCTTTAACCATGCTATTATTTTGGAGATCTTATCGTTGAGACTTAAGTTTAGATTTTCCTTATCGTTGTAAGGAAAATTTATGGAAATATCGTCAGCAAATAAAATACTTTGAGCATCAATTTCTTTGGGGAGGTCATTAATATAAACTAAAAATAATAAGCATCTCAAAACGCTGCCTTGTGGTATTGACATTATTATTTTTGCTTTTTTAGATCTTACGCGTGTTATTTGGCCAGTGTGTGGGTCACTAGTTCTATCTCTACGCATTGCGACCTATTTTCTAGGTACGAGCAGAACCATATGTGTGCCGTACCTCTACCACCTATTGCGTATATTTTATTAAGTATAATTTCGTATGAAACTCGGTCGTGGCTTTGCTCATGTCCAGTAAAATCCCTATAGCGTAGTTTTTGTTATTTATTATATTTAAAGCTTCTTGGATGTACTTAAATATCGCTAATGTCGTGGATCTATTTTTCCTGAACCCATTCTGGCTGTCGTTGAATATTTTATATCTTTCGCAATAGGAATAAAAGTCATTTTGACATCGCAGTTTCCAATATTTTGTAGAAGGTCGGTAGCAATGCTATCGACCTATAATTACTAGTATTAGTCCGGTCTCCCTTTTTGAAAATTGGTTTCACCATCGATATTTTCAGCAGGTTGGGGACTGAACCTTCATCTAAAGACTGATTTAATAAATAACTTAGTGGTAACGTGAGATCTTCAGCATATGCTTTTATAAGTATAGGCGGTAGCTCATCATGTCCATAACTTCTAAATAAATAACCATTGAAAGCGTTAGCAACGATAGTCACGGTTTCCGTCACTGTATTCTGTATACGCAATTTCATGTTATTTATTGGCTTTTTGGTAATCTTATTTGTGCGCTCCTTTATTATTTGCCACATTGTTCTGGTTTTATTTAACAGATTTACTCATTATTTTTATGTAGTTTAGTTTTTTACACTGGGCTACTGTTTTCTTGAGTATTTTTTCATAACGCTTATAGTACTTAACCAATATATTGTTGTTAGTTGTAGTCATTAATGCCTTTAGTTGTCTTTTATGCTTGCACGCTACTCTTAATCCAGTCGTTAGCTATGATTTAGACGAGCTATTTTTAATTTTTACGGTTTTTTGGTATACCCTGATTTAATATGTTTTGTAATATGTTATGAAATGAGAGATAATTAGTATTTATGTTTTGCTATTTGCTAATTATTTTATTCCAGTCTAGTTTACTCAATTGTTTTTTAAACGATTATATGTTTTGTTTATAGATCCTCTTTAGGGTTGATATTAGTTTTTTATTACTTATTGGATCGTGGGTAGGTAAACTGATTTCTATTCCCCTGTGGTCTGAGAGTCCTAGCTCCACTACATCTAAATGGAGTTTGTCGTGTGCATTTGTGAATATTAAGTCAATACATTATATGGTACTTGAGGTTGTTACTCGGGTAGGTTCTGTCACTAGTTGTCGAAAGTTGTACCTGGTTGTACCTGGGTTGCCTGGTATTAAGAAGATTAAATGAATCGCGATTTTTCTCAAGGATATTTACGTTGAAATCCCCGATTATAATTGTGTTTATTTTTGTCCTTTGTGTTTATTTTAAGTAGGAGTTTTTCCAGTGATGTATAAAATATTTCCGTTTCCCTAATTTTTTGCGGCCAATAAATGACTATTAATAAAAGATTAATTTTAGGAATCTCTACTGCAAACGTTTCGGATGTATATTCAATAGTCATTTCCGCTAAATCAGGTCTTTCTTTAAGCCTGCGCCGAGTAAAATAACTCAAAACGGTCTTCACAACTAAAGGAATATAACCTATAATAGTACTTTAATTATCATACAAAAATATGTAATGAACACTAGAATAAATGTGTTAGCAAACATAGTTGGCAAAATTTAAAAATATTTTATAGTTTATTAAACAAAAATACATAAAGTTGGACAAAAATCCTTACAAAACATGCTCGTGCGTCGCTGAATTTTGATAGTAAACTGTTGAATTTTTTCATAAACTTCAATTCATATTATTCTCTAATTATCATGCTATCATTTACAGCTTTAACATTTCAAAAATGTCGCTTGTTTGTTTTAATTTTAATTTTTTCTTCTAATTTGCGCGCTATTTTGAACCATACGCAACGTACACCGGTCGAAAATTCAGTCGTCCACGGGAGCTCAGAGAGGGGTCACGTCTCATCGTGGAGCGTTTCGCCGGTAACGATAATTCGCGATCTATTGTGTACGTATGTATTGCAGCAATCCGTTGAATAACATAAGTCATATTTTTTGTTTTTTTGAGTGCGATTTATTATGCATACCCAACAATTACTTTTTATTGTTCAATATATATTTCTTTAACATTTTTTTTTCAATATTTGTTTTATTATGGGAAAATGTAAAAAAAACTATTATTAGAAGGAAGTTGGCGCAAATTTTCGAAAAAAAAAGCCATTCTCATAAAAAGTACGTATTTCTATTTTGTGATGTTATTATTGCTTTTTAACCGACTTCAAAAAAAAGGAGAAGGTTCTCAGTTCGTCTTAAACTTTTTTTTATGTATGTAACCTCAAACTCGAAGACGGCTGGACCGATTTGGAAATTTTTTTTCGTTTGAAAGGGTATACTTTCTAGTTGGTTCCATTGTTATGAAATCAGAATCTGATGATGGGATCCTGGAGAAAGCGAGGGAACTCTTTAAATATTATAGGCACACCTATAGCGTTTTGGGTATTTCTAATAGTACCTTGTGCAGTTACTCCCGAAAAGCACCATTTGAGGAAGTGAAAGTGATGATGAAGACTTTTTTCAAACATTCGATATGGGTATCGTGTAATGGGTTTTTGGGGGTGGTGATTGCAAATCTGGAATTTATTTTTAAATTCAAGATGGCGTATGCAACTTTTTCTCACAAATTCGATATGGGTACCGTGTAATGGGTTTTTGGGGGTGGTGATTGCAAATCTGACATTCATTTTAAAATCCAAGATGGCGGATGCAACTTTTTCTCAAACATTTGATATGGGTACCGTGTAATGGGTTTTTGGGGGTGGTGATTGCAAATCTGGCATTCATTTTAAAATCCAAGATGGCGGATGCAACTTTTTCTCAAACATTCGATATGGGTATCGTGTAATGGGTTTTTGGGGGTGGTGATTGCAAATCTGGCATTCATTTTAAAATCCAAGATGGCGGATGCAACTTTTTCTCAAACATTCGATATGGGTATCGTGTAATGGGTTTTTGGGGATGGTGATTGCAAATCTAGCATTCATTTTAAAATCCAAGATGGCGGATGCAACTTTTTCTCAAACATTTGATATGGGTACCGTGTAATGGGTTTTTGGGGGTGGTGATTGCAAATCTGGCATTCATTTTAAAATCCAAGATGGCGGATGCAACTTTTTCTCACACATTCGATATGGATATCGTGTAATGGGGTTTTGGGGGTGGTGATTGCAAATCTGGCATTCATTTTAAAATCCAAGATGGCGGATGCAACTTTTTCTCAAACATTTGATATGGGTACCGTGTAATGGGTTTTTGGGGGTGGTGATTGCAAATCTGGCATTCATTTTAAAATCCAAGATGGCGGATGCAACTTTTTCTCACACATTCGATATGGGTATCGTGTAATGGGTTTTTGGGGGTGGTGATTGCAAATCTGGCTTTCATTTTGAAATCCAATTTAAATACACTGATAACCTTCAAGGGTTTATTGCTAAGTATAATTAACAAAGTAACGTAAGGGCTAAAATTATCGCTAAATGATGAAAATGAGTGCACCCGGTTGCTGTTCGAAATACACTAAGCTCGCGGCGAACTTAGTGCGACCGCATTATATCGCTTGCTCAGCAAACGTGGTCGATTGCAAAATATTGCATCAAACATCGTGTAATAAGTTTTTGGGCATACCGATTGCAATCCTGACATTCATTTTAGAATTTACGACGAAAGTTCATTGGCTACTTTGTTATCTTACAATTTACACTGGGTTATTGACAATTTAACTGAACCTAGGTTAAGTGACTATTCAGTATTATCTAGGGTATCTAATAATACTGAAATTAATTGTTTAAACCCTTAGATGTGACAAAGGAGAGTTATAATAACACAATTTTACTATATCATCAGAATATAAATCGTTTCTCCGGCAAAATATTAGATGAGGTAATGTTAATAGATAAATATGATATAGATATCTTATGTTTTTGTGAAACCTGGCTAAAACCAGATAGAATGTTGTTTAAAATTAATATTTTTCTGTTACTAGTGCATACAACAGGTCCTCAGTAGGAGGTGGTACTTTAATATTACGTAGTAATTCTCTTAGATATAAGGAACAAAAATATATCACCGCTTGCTCTGTTGATTGCTTGTGTGAGGTAGCATGTACAGAAGTTGAAGGCCAAACTTTCTTAAGTGTTTATAGACCACCAGCATCAAACTTGTCATCATTCTTAATGATAATGGGAGAAATTTTAAGTACCTAAGCTTATAAGAGATAATAAATTAATTTTCGTTTGTGGTCACCTAAATATTGATTTGTTAGTAAATTCACCTGAACACTGCAAGCTTACTTCATTGTTTGGTTCATTTAACTTAAAATGCACATACAAGGAAGCAACAAGAATAACAGCAACATCAGCTCAATGCATAGATAATATTTATACTAATTGTGCCATAAAATACTCGTCTCAAATTAGTGGAGTTAGGTCTGACCATACAGGTCAATTAGTATCCTTTGAGTTGGTTAAAAAGCGGCAATTAAATAAGACTATTAAGTTTAGGCCACTAACTAAAAAGAAATTAATGTTTTTAATGATAACATGTTAAGTAATCTTTCAATGGCCAATTTTGACTCCCATGACCCCAATGAAAATTACAGGATATTATTTTCTTCACTATGCCACGAATTTAGTAAGGCATGTCCAGTTAAAAATTTTCAAATGAGTAATAAATCTAAATTTAATGAATGGGCCACTGCTGGAATAAGAATAAGCTGAGACAATTTATACAACTTATACCATGAAAAATCATTGACTTCCGATGAAGCCTTCCATAATTATGTAAGAAACTACTCAAAGATATTTAAAAGAGTATGCGCCCTAAGCTAAATCTAAATCAGAAAGTAATAAAATTAGCATTTCTAACAATAAAATAAAAACTGTGTTGAAGGTGATAAACAAAGAAACTGGAAACACAAACCAACAGGGTTAGGATGATTTGACTTTGAACATCGATGATCAGCGGGCCTAGACAAAATCCATTTTCTGTAAGCGTTAACGCAAACGGAAAAATTAAATTGTATGGAGTTGACATTTGCTAACCACATGTCACGTGATTGTCACGTGTTAGTAAATGTCAACTCCATACAATTTAATTTTTCCGTTGGCGTTAACGCTTACAGAAAATGGATTTTGTCTAGGCCCGCTGGTCATCTCAGATAAGTCAAAAGTGGCTGAGAAGTTGGAAAATTACTTTACCAATATTCCAGTAGAGGTTACTAAATCTCTACATTCTTCGCCATTATTAGCAGAATCTTTTTTAAAGGAAAAATTCAATAAGGATATACCAACATTTTCATTTAAGCCCATTTCTATTGATGTAATTAAAAAGCATTCCAAAGTCTTAACATAACAAACACTGATGACTTATGGAGTGCATCTGTTCGGGTTCTTGGTCATATTATTGACTCAATTGCTGCTATACTAACAGGCACATTTAATTAATGTATAGACAGCGGTAATTTTCCCGATTTAATGAAACATAGTAAAGTAGTACTAATTTTTAAGTCGGGTTGTAAGAGTGATCCCTCTAACTATAGACCGATATATGTGCTTCCAGCATTAAGCAAAATATACGAAAAAATCATGCTGTACCAGATGCTATCATATTTTAACTCAAATGGAATTCTGCATAGTCGGCAGTTTGGTTTCACGAAATGTAGGTCAACAACAGACGCAGGAGTAGCGCTCATCCGTCACATTCTGGAATCTTTGGAGAAATCTCAGGATGCCATTGGCATATTTTGTGACCTCTCCAAAGCTTTTGATTGCGTTGACCACAAAACACTGATCTGTAAATTACACCATTACGGAGTTCGTGGATTCGTGTTCTGCTGACCTTGTTCTTTCATATTTATCAAACAGGCAACAAAAAGTTATTGTTAATGGAGCGACATCTGCAGGATCCCTAGCCAAGATGAGTGCTCCGCAAGGTTCAATTCTTGGCCCTTTCCTTTTTATAGTGTATATCAATGACATACATGATGACCAACTTATCGGATATTTTTTATTTGTAATTCCATTGTGCTGTATTAATTGGTCTATACGATAGTATAGACCAAAGTTTTAAATATAATTAAGCATATCTTAGAACTGGAAACATATCTTACAACTATATAATAATATAGGTTATCCATCAAAATTCAGACAGGCTTTAATTTATAATCATATTGTGGGAAGTACTAATTTCACACGGGTTCCCGTTAGTATATGCTTAAACTAGACTTATGGTCTCATGGTGCGTGGTGCGCTGGTTGCACGCTACTGGCATGATTGCTCTATGTTATCTCTTAAAAAATAGTAGTAGAGATACCTACTACTGTTTCTTGTGATTTTTTTTTTAATTTGGGCTCGCGTTTGAATTTTAAGAAAAAAATTAATTCAAACTCAAAATGTTTTATTTCACATAGGCCTACATGGGCACTTATAAAACGTCAGCAGTTTGGCGCAGGGCACGGTTCGAAATTCGTCGTTTTCTATGGAGAAGATCCGGCAAGAAACTCCACAGTTACTCTTTTAAAATATCATTCTTACAATGTATCTATAACACAGGTTAATTAGGTATGAGAGGACATTAAAGCCTGTCTGAATTCTGATGGATAACCTATATTATTTTATAGTTGTAAGATGTTTCCAGTTTTAAGATATGCTTAATTATATTGAAAACTTTGGTCATTACAAGATATTTTCTAAATTTAAACCCACGACCTACGTCATTTAAATTTAAAAGTCAATTATCTGAAATTAAGTATTTCAAATGGCGGGAGACTTTGTTAAACATAAAAAACACAGTGATACGACGTCAATATGGAGCTATTTTTTAGTTGCGAAGGATAGGAATAGTGCCAAATGTAACCGATGCTCAGCCATTCTCAAGACTTTGGATGGATCGACTAAGGGATTACATACACATTTGTCAAGACAGCTCTACCTCAGATGATACTATAAATGAACCACCTGTGGCTGCTGATCATATGGACGACATCCATGATGATGAACATTTGGAAGACTTAGACAGTCCAGAATCAGACTTAATCTTAATGTCACAAAATGACCTTGCGCTATAACACATACCAGAGTTAACACAAGATGAAAACATTAATGAGCTGATAAAGAAAATCCGCAAAGTTGTAGAGTGTATTTCAAAAGATCACCATTGAAAAATGAAACAGTACTTCAAAAATAAATGAAAATTGAACATGGAAAAAAGCTGTCACTTCTTTTGGACTGTAAAACCAGGTGGAATAGTCTTTTAACAATGCTGGAGCGATTTTATCTTTTAAAAACCTTCATTCAAAAAGCTCTTATAGATCTCAATCATCCAATGCGTTTGAAAGAAGTTGATTTTGAATTGGTAAATAAAATTGTTGATGTGCTGACCCCAATTAAATTGACAGTAGAAGCAATCTGTCGGCGAGATGCTAATTTATGCACAGCTGATTCCGCTTTGAAATTTCTTATAAAACAGCTATCTAGCATAATCATTTTTTGGCAAGTGCTGACACTTGCCAAAAAATGAAAACATCCTTAGTGGAACGTATGAAGCAACGACGAAGTGATGATTTGACCGGTGTGTTGAATTAATTACAAAATCCATTAAAAGATGATGAAAATCAGTTATTATCGGATTTGGAATGGCATGACTTATTTCCAGTTTCTACACAGGCTTTAGTTTGGAAGCAAATAAAGCGTATTGTTAAAAAACTTAAAAGTCGAGATGACACGGAAGAAGAAGAAGGAAGATCAGGATCACAAACAGATGATGAGTTAAGGCCACAAACCTCCCAATCCCAACCCCAATTGACACTAAAGGAAAAGTTATAGCTGGAAATTGATAAGAGTATGAAATCCCCAGATCGTGAAGTACAAATACAAAATTAATCGGGGTTGGCAAAATATAGTATTAGACGTGAAATAAGCCCGTTTGAAAATAGAGGAATTAGTGGATATCACTTAGAAACAGCATATAAGTATCTATTGTCTATTCCTCCAACCAGTGTAAAACCTAAACGAGCGTTATCAGCTGCTGCTTATGTTGGTAATAAACGAAGCAGGCTTGGAAGTCAAACCTTGGATGCATTGATATTTCTACGATTGTATTTTCAAAATTCGAAATAAGTTTTATTGTCATTTTATTTCTTACAAAGTATAGTATCTTTTTGTAATTTTTTCTTTTCTTACTATACTGTGATATGTGTAGTGTACCAAAATTAAAAATATATATTTTAAGAAATTACTCGTCTTTTAGAGTTCAGTTGCCGAATGGCAAAAAACGGAACCCTTGTAGTTTCGTCATGTCTCTCCGTCTGTCTGTCTGTCCGTCCGTCCGTCCGTATGTCACAGCTATTTTATTCCAAAACTATTAAGACTATACATGTGAAACTTGGTAAGTAGATGTATTCTATGAAACGCTTTCCGATATTGAGAAAAAAATTAAAAATCATTTAAAATAAAGGAACATACTACTACCCCATACATGGAACTAAAACTGAAAATATATTTTTTTTTTCATGAAACCTATGCGTGTGTGGTATTTATAGACAGATCTTTAAAAATGACATGGGGGTTTCTGAAACCACTTTTTCATAAAGTCAATCGTTTAAAAGATATAAGCTTCCAAAGTGGTCAAATGTGTATCCCTCCCTCTAACTTCTATAATAGTGGAGTGAAAAACAAAAAAAAATATATTTATCTGTAGATCTTAATGTAAACTTTCAACCAAAATTGGTTTGAATGATATCGAGTTAACAGTTTTTGAGATACGGCATATTTTCTAAAACCGCAAATATAACTTTGTAATTCATACAAACACTATGAAAAACAAAGTTATATAGCGTAGTTGTAAAAAATGTAAATAAGCTAGTTTTAAGAAATTTGTAAGGTTTTTTTCGTCAAATAAATATACATATTATATTATATTATTATAGTTACACACGGAACCCTTCATGCGCGAGTCTGACTCGCACTTGGCCAATTTTTTACATTTGAGACCAATTAGAAACCACATAGTCTAATCCGGGGATAGCCCCAGGGTCCCAGGATTCAGCATCAAGAATCACGTAATCCCGGGATTGAAAAACATGCTCGGGATTGTATTCTCTAGTTGCAACTAAGAAAGGATTTCTATCGAAATTCTATTTTAGTTGCCAAATGTGACGAAAAAAATAGAATTAATAAATTGTAAAGAACCAGATAGATAGCCCTACAGACCTCAATCTGAACGATAATTCTGTAAGCAGTTTTATGTCGATAGGAGCCGGGTTTTCTGGTTTAGAACAAGTTTCAGCTTCCTTTGACATTCCCTCTATGTCCGACAAATTATAAGCCAAGTGCCATAACAAGGTCTGTCTACTACGGGAATTAGCCAAAGAAAAATTGGCCAAGTGCGAGTCAGACTTGCCCATGAAGGGTTCCGTAGTAACTATAATAATATAATATGTATAACTACTACAACTACTAGTCTGTCTGTCTGTCCATCCGTCCGTCCGTATGTTACAGCCATCTTATTCCGAAACTATTAGGACTATACATATAACTTTGTCAAGTAAATATACATATTATATTATATTATTATAGTTACTACGGAACCCTTCATGGGCGAGTCTGACTCGCACTTGGCCAATTTTTGTAAAATGTTATAATAAGCAATATAACATTAGATTTATAGATTTCTTTTATTTTTTTTTTCTTTTAAATTAAGTTACACTTGATACATATATTGTTATGAAATAAATTACGCTTATATTTTCTGCGAAGTAAGTTCGCTAGACAGCATTAATGAAAAAATGTTTTTTTGGTATGGCCCCACGTATATATAATAAAGTACCGAATGTTATTAAAAATATGACAGTACATCAGAATTTAAACGAGCACTAAATGAAATTTTAATAAACAAAACTTATTTCAGTCTGGTTTTATTATGACATTACATAATTATATTTTTTTTATTTCATACTGGTTTTATTATTCAAATAAGTATTGCATACCCATCTACCCTAACTTGCTACTTACCCAGTTTCGAAGCGTCAATAGCCTAATGGATAAGGTGTCGGACTTGTGATCGAGAGGTCGCAGGTTCGAACCCCACCCATTACACTATTGCCGTGAACCCACTCCAGACACAAGCATATTTAGCTTAGTTGGAGGGGTTAACAAGATTGCTAGTAATGTGAAATGTACCCACATTGCTAGTATTCTTTAAAAAAAAACCTGAGGAGTTTAATATATAAAATCAAAGTTTTATTGCAATAGGATGAATAGTGAGGGAACGGATAATGTATTATTACAGTAAAAACAAACGTTTATTTTATATTTAATAGGTATAATTTATTAAATTTATTTTTGTGATTTATTTACGTACCTACTTGCTTCATTTAGTTCCATCCAGCCGTTTGAGCGTGAAGAAGTAACAAACATGCAAACAGACACATTCATTCACAAACTTTCGCCTTTATAATATTAGTGTGATAAATAAAACCATCTAAATAATTAATATTCGTTTTTCAAGTTTATTCAACATAACGACAAAAAATTAAAAAATGCAAAGTTAGCAAACTTCGTCGTGCAACGGCAAGCGGGCCTCGATCGAACTTGTCATTGTGTGTGTGACAACGCACACGACTAGCCCGCTGCAGTAAATACCTATTTTCCGCGCGTCTCGTAGGCTCGACACCCTCTTAAATTCAATAATGTCTTTTAGGAATATGCACACACCGCCGCCGCCCGCATAGGTTGGGCGGCAGTATTTGGCAGCTACAGTATACTCTTCCAGGTAGTTCCTTAATTACATGCCTTTTGTTTTATTTCTAACTAGCTTTTGCCCGCGACTTCGTCCGCGTGGAATAGTTACTTTGGGCTAACGTTAAATTTAACCCAGATTTTGAAGCATTCTTCATTGGTGCTCCGCTCCTATTGGCCTTAGCGTAATGATATATAGCCTATAGCCTTTCTCTATAAATTGACTATTTAATTAAAAAATATTTTTTCACTTCGAACCAGTAGTTCCTGAGATTATCACGTTCAAACAAACAAACAAACTCTTCAGCCTTATATTATTAGCATAGATAGCTGTTGCCCGCGACTTCGTCCAAGTTACCGTCGCTTTTCGTAAAAAAAGTAGCCTATGTCCTTCCTCACGGTTCAGTGATTTTGATCTAACAGATAGATTAACTTTCGTAATTTAGTAGGGAAATATAATAAAAAATATATATATATCGCAATACCGAACCGCACAATATTATTGTTAATAGCTGTGCCCGCGACTCCGTCAGCGTGTAACTCCTTGTGTGTTATTAAGTTAATGTATTGGTAATATTGTTTAGATCACGTTCACATGAGGCTTAAGTACCTATAGAACGAAAATACTTCAGCGCAAAGCTTCCGGGTACTACTATGTTGAAAGTTGACCCGTCCGGCACGTGAACATAAAGATTTCTAGAACTGCTAACCCGGGAAAGAGCGACGTACAACTGACCATGCGAGAAACATCTGACACCGAGATCTACTCCAGCAACACGAAAAGTCTGCCCTTGAGCCTTATTAATTGTCATTGCATAACACACCGATACTGGGAATCGCGTTCTTTTAAATTGGAATGGAAAATTATTTGCTATTATAGGAATTCTGGGAATAAAGACGGTTTCTCCTGCACCGCAACCTGTTAAAATTTGAGCCTCGATTGTATTTTGTTGCAACTGGGTTACTTTTAGCCGAGTTCCATTGCAAAGTTGTGGTGGTTTTAAATTTCGGAGCAGAATAATAATCAGAAAGCTTCGAACTGCTAAGCTATCGGGAGTTACACGTGTTATTGTGAGTCAACCATAAAAGATAGATATATGCTGTCGTGAGATATTTTTTATATAATTTTAAGGAGAACATTTCCGTCATAAATGATTTCTGTGTAGCTTTAACCATTAAGGTTGCACACGCGACAGAAACTTAAAAAATGGAGTAACTTCTCCCGTTTTCCCAACATTTCCCTTCACTGCTCTGCTCCTATTGATTGTAGCGTGATGAAAAGTATACTATAACCCGCTCAGGAGTATGAAAAATAATTGTACCAAGTTTCGTTAAAATCCGTCCATTAGTTTTTGTTTCTATAACGGTTATACAGACAGACAGACAGACAGACAGACAGACAGACAGACAGACTAAAATTTTACTGATTGCATTTTTGGCATCAGTATCGATCCCTAATCACCCCCTGATAGTTATTTTGGAAATATATTTCATGTACAGAATTGACCTCTCTACAGATTTATTATAAGTATAGACTAGTGGTCAGGCAATAACTTTATTTTTACTACTGCTGTTATTTGGTACAAGTAGGTACTACATAATACTAGCTGCAGCACTTTATATTTAAAAAAAATGTTTTTAAGCTGAGTAATATGTACCATGACACATGATTTGAGACAGCGACATGTCGACTGCGTTTCATTGCGATGCGATTTAGTGGATCAATAATGAATTGTAGTAGTAGTATTCTCCTGCTCCTAGGAGTATGTAATGTACCTACCCACATTCAATAAACAGTAATAATGTTATTATTACTGTTTATTGATGTGGTGATGATCACCCTGGAAACGATTATTGGATACAATCTGACGCATTTATATACGTATTAAGTCTATTTTTAATTATTGTCGTTGTACTAATATGTCGATGTTTACTTTTAAATATCTAAGTAACGACACTTTGGGGTACCATATTACATGACATTTTTTGTTTGTCTATGTTTCCTCTTCCCATACATACCACTTACATAGTGCACCGCTTTAACGAAAAAATAAAAACAAAATGGCGGCGGGTCGATATGCCCGCTTTAATACAAAAAGGTACGAACCCCTTTACTAGTGATAGTCAACCAACTGAATTCTACTCGCTTTCGGACAAATACCATTGAAAAATATTTATATATTCTTTCTTATGTGTAAAACAGAGTAAATTGTTTTTGCTAGAGCATGGTACGGAACTCTCGGTCAGTTAATCCGACTCTGCACTTGGCGTTGTAGTAAACTACGGAACGGCCAGACACGGAATTAATTGTAATAAAACTTCGTCGTAAGATCGTTGCTAAATCAGCGCGGTTACTTGGATCTGTTAAGAGAAGCACTAGAGGTTTTAAGCTGGTAAAGTCTAAAATCGTGTTATACAATTCATTAGTTTGGAGCCACTTAGAGTTTGCCAGTGTTGTGTGGAACCCGTATTATGCAGTGCAATCACAAAGAGTCGAAAGTATCCAGAGGGCTTTCACGAAACATTAGCTTATACCTCCAGTAAAATATCTCCCAGGTGTCCGTATAAGCAACGTATTCAGTGCTTCAATATGACTTCTCTGAGTGATCGTCGACAGGTGCAGGGTTTAACGTTCCTCCATAAATTGGTCAATAATAAGTTAGACTGCATTAAGTTGGTCGCGCGAATTGGACTTAAAGTGCCTTATAACTTACCCAGATTTCCGCTCAATAATATGTTTCATGTTCCATCATCCAAAACTAATATTGGGGTTAACTCACTGATAAACAGGGTCTATAGGGAAATGAACTCTCTCATAGATCTATGCCCGAAGTTGACATCCACTACAACTCCTTGAAGGTCTTCAAAACAATTATATTGGAGTCTCAAAGAAAGAAACCCGATAATGATATGTAAAATAAGATAATATAATAATTATACAATAAGAAATGTATTGCTTTTTAATGGGTTAGAATTTAATATGTAATGGAAGGTTTATTCAAATCTTTATAACTTAATTTTAATAATAATTTAATTTCAATCGATTTAATTTAATTTTGTAATACTATTTTTGTTTTTAATGTTATTAATTATGTTGAATACTGATTTTCCTGTAATTGGCATCTGTATAAGACTAAGGCTGATTGTTATTTATACCCACGAAATGCTATATACAGAAGCTGTAGGATTACCTTAATAATAAATAATAATAAAAAAAACTTCGTAATAGTGAAATTATAATTTTTGTGACGTACAACATATTACTTTATTGTTCTTTGCGTTTAGGAGTCGGGTCCTTTAATGGCCGGCCGTGGGTCACACACACTCACCGGTCCCCCAATATGATTTTCAGGGTCTCACCTGATGAAATCGATGATGTGGTTGAAGATGAAGGACGATTACCTAGTAGTAACCTATTCACTGTTGACTTAAAGACCTCCCCCGGGTTCTAGCTATATGTAAACACAGATTTCAGCCGGGAATTCAACTAACTTCCTTTGCTTCACTTCCTTTATGCTAGTAAATAACGTAATCAGCCGGCTCGATCGAGTGATGATAGCAATGATATGTTTTCTGGATGAGCACATTAAGACACAGACAACAGTGCGACTTTTTCTCAGCAGCTCGGAGATGTCAAATTGCGAGACCATGCTGGGCGCGCCGCATCCTTCGCTGAATACAGGCAGCGCTACCTGGCATAGGACGATATCACCAACTTAGTGAGTAAATTTCCTTTTGCAGATGACCCTACAAATAGATTAAGGTTGACATCAAGATGAGCACGCCGCAATCGTGGCGATGAATCTCGGCGCTCTTTGGAAAAGCCACTGTGTTTAAGTGAGCAGGTGCTAATCGGACATGTCTGTGTCGGGAGGTACTTACCTGTTTCGAATTCAACGTGAGGACACGTTCGGGTGTTGTCATTGTTTGGACCACCCGAAGGACACGGTGGAGCATACAGTAAAGGTGTGCCTCACTTGGGCGGAGCACCGCCGTGTCCTCGTGGAGGCGATCGGCGGCGGCAACCTCTCGCGCTTGGCCCTGCTTCAGACCATGGTGCGGAGCGAGACGGAATGGGACAGGGTGGGTTTTTAGTCAGAAGTCTGACACTCCCTTCCATTCTACCTACAGCGGGAGAAGACTTTTGATGAATTTTAAAACCGAAAAAAAGAAACAAAATTTGTCGTCAAGATTATGTCATAGACTGATCAATTTCGTCTTGACATATCTAGCATAAAGTAATAGTAGTACCTACTTTATTAATGTGTTTTTGTAGCGCTGTAAGTTTTTTTTAAAAGTCAGCTAGCAATTAGGCTAGAATTTGTATATCAATGGGTAGAATTCACATTACTAGCGATCTTGCTACCGCTTCCAACCAAGATAAATATGCTTGTGTCTGGAATGGATGCAAGGCGACAGCGTTATAAGTTGGGTTCGAATCTGCGATCACTCGATTGTAAGTCATCCATAAGGCAATTGACGCGTATAACGTAATCAGCCGATATCTTTCGGTGAGCACAAGAAGGCATAGACAACAGTGCGAATTTTTCTCAGTTCCGAGCCCGAATGCGAGATGCCAGTTCACAAGACCTCACTGGGCGCGCCGCAGGCACCACTGAATGCACCGACCCCTGTAAACCGGAAGAGGAGGCTACTATCTTCGCAGTGAGTAACTTTCCTAATGCAGATGACAGTTTAAGGTTGTCGTCAAGATTATGTCATAGACTGATCAATATCGACTTGACATATCTAGTATAAAATCGTAGTAGTACCTACTTAATTAATGAATTTTAATAGCGCTGTAGACTTTTTTTTAAAGAGTACTAGCAATCTTGTTCAGTCATCAGTAGGTCACACACACTCACCGCTCCTCCAATATAGTTTTCAGGTTTGTTAGGGTTCCGTGGGCGAATGGTAAAATTGGAACCCATACAGTTTCGTCATGTCTGTCTGTCTGTCCGTCCGTGCGTCCGTATGTCACAGCCATTTTATTCTGAAACTTTTAGGACTATACAACGTGTAAAGGAAACCGCATATCTATCCAAAAGGACTGAAGACAACATCTGGTATGGAGTCTCTATTCAAAGTTTCAGCTCAAAATAAGTGACTCACAGAATTGACCCCAAATTATTGGTTTCATAATTATGTTTCTTGAATACCAGTAATAACAAACGTGTCACAGCACTATGAGGGTCATCACTTTCCACGTCACTTGCCAATAAAACGACAATTCTCTTCGTTCTTCTTAATTTGAAAAATTCGGCCTCTGGTATCAATGTATTGAAATTTCTAATATGCTCCACACATGTAGACATAGGATTAGAAAACCCTTGCCATATCGTTTGTTATCATCCAAAGAAGCCGTGCACTCGGTATGTATATACCCTTTAAATTACACGTTGTATATGGTTGCGCCAACATTCCGAATTCGATTGACATCCGTTTCCAAAACCCTCCCACGCACAAACCTCGCGAGGATGATAAGTACATTCGCCGCACCATTTTGTTGGTGGCGATCTACACTTCCGATTTTGAACCGCCGCGCGCGCACAGGCTCCAAGCCTGCGCTTATCCAGAACAATTGACAATCTTGGATTCATCGTATTTCAGACTAAGTAACAATAATTTATGTTTGTGTTTAGTGTGTGATTTTGTGAGGATAGCAAATTGAAGCTCGACTACCTCGGCACCGATGAAGAAGGAAACACGTGGCTTCGTAAAAGGTTTGTGTTCCTATCCTTAAATATCGGGTTGCATTCTACTGTTCAACACCTTTGCAACTCGTGTACCTTATCTCCAAGCGCTTGTCAATCGTTTCATTTCGCACTGCAAATACAGTCCACTAAAATAAACTAAATTAGCCCACCCGCGCCGGCAACATATCTGAAACTTGATATGTAGATGAATTATGTGAACTGCTTTCCGATTTCTAGACAAAAAATTCATACGTGTGTGTCTTTAAAAATGACATTGTGGTTTCTAAAACTACTTCTTTTTAAGTTAATCGTTTATAAGTAATACTACGCTTCCAAAGTGGTAAAATGTGTCCCCCTCCCTTTAACTTTTATAATAATAGAGTGAAAAATCTAAAAATAGAGTATCTAGGAGATCTTAATGAAAACTTTCAACGAAAATTGGTTTGAACAACATAGAGTCATTGGTTTTTGAAACATAGCACATTTTATATAACTTTGTATTTCATACAAACTCCATGAAAAACAAAGTTATTTTGAGTAGTTACTACGGAACCCTTCATGGGCGAGTCTAACTCGCACTAAATTTTCCATCTCACGATTTCCGAAATGTAACTGACAGAAAACCGATAGGCTTGCACATATCGGACCTTTATGTTAGTAAATAACGTAATCAGCCGGCTCAAAAGACCGATGATCGCAACGATATGTCTTCTGATGAGTACAAGAAGGCATAAACAATAGTGCGACTTTTTCTTAGCAGTTCAGATAACTGCGAGATGCCAGTCGGCGAGAGCTCGCTGGCCGCACCGCTGACGCCGCTGAATGCACCGGCCGTTGTTACCCGGAGGAGGAGCCAAATATCTTCGTAGTGAGTAACTTTCCTAATGCAGATGAGAGTTTAAGATTGTCGTCAAGATTATGTCATAGACTGATCAATTTCGCGGGCCTGCGGACGGCGAGCAGGGGAGCTCACCGCCCGGTAAGGATCAGGCGCGAGTTGGCGGCGCTCCGTGTTTTGCACACGCCTCAAAGAGCAGTCACTAGCATTGACGGGACCCGATAGGGCTATTGCCTTACGGGGTTGCGGGAATGTTTTTACGAGAGACCGCTCCTGCCACAGTGGAGTCATTTTATGATTTTCCAACCCGAAAAGAAAAGTCCCGATCAATTTCGACTTGACATATCTAGTATAAAATCGTAGTAGTACCTACTTCATTAATGTATTTTTATAGCGCTGTACATTTTTGAAAGAGTACTATTAACGTTGGTAGTATTCATGTTACTAACAATCTTGTTCAGTCATCAGTGGGTCACACACACTCACCGGTCCTCTAGTATATTATCAAGTTTTTTTTTATTGATTAAAACTTCACGTTTGGCCACTATCTCCTATATTTTTTATTTCTGTGATCTCCCCTGATGGTACCTAATCGATTATGTGGGTCTATGATGAAGGATACTTAACTTGTAGTAACCTATTTATTCTTAACCTAAAGACTCAGCTATCAGGAAACACAGACTCTGGCAGCGTATTCCAATCCTTAGATTTACGCAAATAGAAGTTTTCCCAAAAAATGTTACGCGTTTGGGTGAGATGTCCAACATACAACAATGGCGCATCGGTGATCAGATTGTAGTCCGATGATGGAAACAGGCTTGATGGAATTAGATTGTGCGATTCCATCTCAAATTCTCCGATCGCTCCAGCAGCTTAGATAACTGCGAGATGCCAGTTATGAAGACCTCACCGCAGACGCCGCAGACGCCGCAGACGCCGCGGACGCCGCAGACGCCGCAGACGCCGCGGAGGCCGCTGACGCCGCGGACGCCGCTGAATGCACCGGCCCACGTTACCCGCAGGAGCAGGCTATCATCGTAGTGAGTAACTTTACTAATGCAGATGACCCTACAGATGTATTACTTATGATTGTCGTCAAGATTATGCTATAGACTGATAAATTTCGTCTTGACCTAGCATAAAGTGTAAAGTTGTACAACATACTTAATTTATGTGTTTTATCTTTTAACCTGCAGTAGTCTGAAACAAAATTATGTTCGTTTTTTAAATATTTATCATCACAGTATCATTATGTATTTAACCAAAATTGAAAAGCTGCTATCGCAATGTTTACCTTGTCTGCCAGTTCACTAATACTTTTCGCCCCTACGACAGCGTTTGTGTCCTCGGCAAAATAAATAATTGCAGAGAGTTGTGTTTGACACCATAATAATTAAGTTTAACAATAAGTAAGTTATGTAAGGGATTTTCTAGATTTATCTTCAGCGTTTGATACTTTTGTCAAATGCTGAAGATAAATCTAGAAAAATCCCAGCTTCCTTTAATTTATAAAGGAAGCAGGTATTTTTCTAGATTTATCTTCAGTTTTCTTTCGATTATTTTGCTAATCACATCATCTACAAGTTTATAAATTGCATCTCCAGTTCCAATTCCTTTCTGCTGAACTGTCTATCATCTAAAATTTTATTTGATCTTGGCTTTTACCTCACATTCATTTTATTTAAATGAATGTGAGCTAATATGCTAGCTACGGCAATTGGCGAGTCTATTATTTGATCAGTAAGTTTTAGTAAAATTGGTACTTGTTTAAATCTATTTGTACGGTTATTAACTACTTTTCAAACTTCTTTACTTATATTTTTAGCATTATCAATTTTCTCTGCGACTGCAATTTGTTTGGCTTTAATAATAACTCTTCTAAATATGTGAATATATTAATTTTTATACTTGAGAACATTTTCGTGAACATGATTACTAGAATTTGTATATACAATTCTTTTCATTTTACTAGACGCTTTTACTCCTTTAGTTGCCCACTTAATCTGCAATTCCCGTTTCTAATTATTTTTTATTTCCCGTTTTTTGTAACTTATCCGAAAAGTTTTTCTATTTATATAATATTAATACATTCTCAAGAATTTATTAATTCCCATTGAACTCCTATTTTGATTCAATAGTCTGTCCTTAAAAGTAACAATATTAACAAAAAAAAAAAATCTTTTATTTCTAAGTATTGATTATCTTTAGACACATTTTCTATTAAAATTCGCTAAATAGTGCTCCATGTCCATCTTTTAAACCATTGTGGTCAAGTACACTTCTTAATATTTGATATGTTATGATGTTGTCTAAGCAGGAACACGAGTTGTTACGAATAAAGGTGAGGCTATCAAAAAGACATCTAAAATTATAACAAGCCATTTGACTCAAAATGTTGTTGCTGCCATCTAATCGAAAGGTTATTTATGCCTTTGGGATAGATCTCACGGTATCCAGATTCGACAAACTCGGAGGGAATTTTGTACTGCCTCTTGGGGAAAAATGAACCTCGTAGAAAATAGTCCGTAAAGAATGCTGTACTTTACTACAATGTCAAGTGTAAATCGGATAAGCTGACTGAGAGTTTCGTATGCTCTAACAAAAACATTGTACTCGGTTTTACACAAATAAGAACATGATTTTAATATATTAAGCGAGTAGATTACAGTTGGTCGACTATTACTCGTAAATTTGTGAAGCTAACTTAGCTCTGATAGTTTTTAATTTTCCGTAATAAAGTTCCGTGGTGTTTTGAATTCCTACCGATAACCACTTCGTTGGACCTTACAAACTAAGTGGTTGTCGGTAGGATTCACCCCTGACGAAAATAAAGCACATTAAAGCTTCATATTTCGCAAACGGATCATATAATCGAAAATAGGTTAAAAATGGTTTTCACACACTTCCATTATTTTTGAACGACCTACTCAACAACACTCCACGATATGAAATACGCGAGATAAAATAATCATGGCTTTACGTGTAGGAAGAGTAACCTCAAATAAATATTTTTATGATTTTATTTTACCACTGTCTGTGTGATTAATATGTATATCCATGTCAAATTTCAGCGTACTAGTACCAATAATTTTAGAGTTAAACCGTGGACAGACGGATATGGTGAAACTATTAGGTCTTTACCTATGAAATTGCCGTTTTTCATGAAATATGTTAACGTATTGTTTATATTTTTTTTATTTCTATTAATGAAAGTAATCACCCATGCAACCGATGCATCTTTGTCCAAGTAGTGGTAGCTTATTGAAGCCCTTCTTGAAGACATCAGCTGAACGGGAGGCAACAAATTCTTCAAAGGCATTTTGTACTACCCCTCGGGTATCAATGCCGTGAGGCATTATTTTCGCACCAAGAAGTTATCCAAATTCTGAAAGAAGGTAGAAGTTCTCCAAGTCTATAGCCGCAAGGTCTGGTGAGTACGGCGGATGACGGAGAACTTCTAACCTCAGCTTTTGTATCTTGGAGACCGTTTGTTGTGCAGTATGAGGTCGTGCGTTGTCGTGCTGGAGTAGCCAAGCCGAGCGATTGACCAAAGCTCCTTGGAGACGTGCGAGCTTCTCCATCATTGTATTCAGATCTTCACAGTACACATCTGCAGTAATGTTCATCCCGTTTGGTAAGAAGTTATGATGAATTACACCGGCGTTAGACCATCAAACATTTACCATCACTTTTCTAGGGGTCAGTTCTCGTTTAGGAAATTGTCGAACAGGGATCCTGTTTTTTTCGTCGCAGGTATTGTTACCGGTTCTGTTCAAATTTGTGTGTTGTGTGGTCAAAATTCTGGACTCGATGCGTACTTCGCACTGGTGATAATTGAATTCGTGGGCCACCCATTTGTCAAGCTTTTTTATGTTGCCAATATGATGCAAATGGAACAATATTGTTTTGAAGCTAACGTCGAAAGCTGCTACTAATTCAGCCGTAGACTGAGTATCATCAGCTTCCACTATCGTTTTCAATTTGTCATTGTCGACCAGAGTTTTTGAACGACCACAGGATTCATTTTTCAGGTCAAAATTTCCAGAACGGAAGCAGGTAAACCAATAACGGGTGGTGCGTTCGTTTGTAGTATTGGTTCCGTAAACGTCGTTGATGTTGTGTGCCGCTTGCATCGCTTTACTGCCACGACGGTACGCATATTCCATAATTATTCGAATTTCGAACGAATCAATGATGACCAAAAATTTTCGAATCCCTTGAAAACAGAACGATAATAACCATTAAACAAATGACTAAATTTGTAACCCTAAAAATGGTAGTCCATTGGAGCAAAGTCTGGCGAGTACGGAGGATTTCGTATGGTTTCTTACTGCAGTTCCTGTAGAGTTATAACGATTTCTTGGGCAGTGTGAGGTCTTGCGTTATCATGGATCAATAATGGTGAAGATCGATTCACGAGTCGAGGCTGTTTCACTGCTAGTTTCGCCAACTTAGTTCGAAGTTAGGCGCAGTTAACATCTGCTGTTATTCCCAGACTAGACCTGAGTGGGCTATAGTGAATAACATCATGAATAGACCACTAAGCAATTACCATTAACTTTTAATTGGTAAGCTTTGACTTTGGGCACTGTTGCGGCGTTTTACCTGGGTTCAGCCATTCAATTTTTCCTTTTCGTTTATCGTAAAGAGTCCACTTTTTGTCAAATGTTACAATTCAATGCACAAGTCTCCACACGCGTTTCTTTCTGCAAATCATTCACATCACGAGGCACACATTTTTTATCTTATTGATTTAATGCAAATAAGTCAATATTGTTGGTGAGGTAACGTAAAACCATGACGCTAATTCCTGGGTAGTTTGACATACACCATATTCTACAATTCAGCGTTATTCACCTGTGTTTTCTGTAGGTTATATTTTGGGGTATGTGAGATGGAATTGTATAATATAATTCCATCAAGCCCGTTCCATCATTGGATTACAAGATAAAAGGAGATGCGCGATTGTTGCGCCACAGCAGATGTTTACTGTACCGAACTTCTAACAATGATGGCGAAACTAGCAGTGAAACAGCCCGTCATGAATCTATCCTCACCAATTTTGCTCCATGATAACGCAAGACCTCACGCTGCATGAGAAACCGTTTTAAATATACAGGAGCTACAGTTAGAAATCATTCGTCATCCTCTGTACTCGCCAAACCTTACTCCAACGAACTAACATTTTTTTCGTGATTTGAACAATTTGCCATGAGATGTAAATTTTCAACCGACGAAAAAAAGAGGAGGTTATCTTCCCAAGAAACAGTACAAAATGCTTTCACACAGTTTATCGAGAGTTCTATCTCAAAGGTATAAATAACCTTCCGATCAGATGGCATACAATGATAAAATAAACTAAATTATCGTAAAGTCGGTGTTTTTCGTCAATTCTGAGCTATACAAACGATCTTCATAGAAAATAATAATTTACTGCCTTATTCTAAATGATACTGGTCAACGAAGCACGTATTCTCTTTGTGTCGATCAAATATATTTTCTTTCCTGTTTTTCTACATTTATAGTTAATCATTTTGTATTGTACGTCGACAAATAATGAACATTTAATAAAAACAAACTTCCGTCATGAATAAATTCTATAGACAATTGACGACTCTTAATAAGCCACAAAGTTAGAAGTAAATTCTTGGCATCGCACCTAGTGAGCTTCTCCCGTGTCGTAACCCGCCCCGTCGCGTCGCCTGGAGTATCCCGCGACCGAGTCGAAAACGCGGGAACACGCACAGTTTGCTACCAGCAATTGCGACAAACACTTGTGTTCTAAGCGATAAATATCTAAAAGTAACTTTGCACTATGGACGGTTTCGTGTGGGATGATGAGCGCTTTTTAGTGCTAGTTGATAGCTACGAAAAAAATCCTTCTCTGTTTGATGACGTACATCGAACAATATCTCCTATTAAAGCAGAACGTGAACCTGAAGTGTCTTTGAGTTTGCATTTAGAAGACATCGAAAGTTTTCTCGGGTTCGAGAATGAGCGTATGAAGTCACACGTTCTGCCTGTGACTTCGGGCTCCATCAGGTAGGCGTAGGTGGTGAGGTCGGTGCAGACTGTAATGCTGATATACTCAACATTGCGACTTCTTCTCAGCAGCTCGGAGAACTACGAGATGGCAGGCTGCGAGACATCGCTTGGCGCGCCGCAGCCACCGCTGAGTACATCAAATAGCTCTTCCCGGAAGAGGAGGCTATCTACTTAGTGAGTAACCTTCCTATTGCACATGACCCTTCAGAGATATTTAAGTGGTCGTCAAGATTATTTCATAGACTAATCAATTACGTCTTTCATTTTTTTTAGACCTTCACACTTGCCTTTTGCCTAATAAAACATTGAAGAATTTCTTTTGATTTCGAAGGGAAAAATAAAAACCCTCATGACAGGGCACTCCACTGACGGCCAAAAGCTTTTTTCTCCAGACAGTATGAATCAAAAGCTCATACAAACCCACGTTTAATAAATCAACCCAAGTTGGCTTAGTGCCTTAGTTCCAGTTGGCATAATAATGCATATAATTATAATAAAAATAACGTACCAATCATTATAGCCTTTTCGCTATTCGTCAGCTTCAATGTAAGCAAGTGCTTCTAAACCATTATTTCATAAAGTGTCAACTGTTCTGACTAACACAACTCAGTAAATGGGTAAATCGTTACAACGACACCATACAGGTGCCAGACTTGCGAGTTTGTACGGTACCCTCGGTGCGTGAGACTGTAGCACTTGTCCGGTTTTTGTTATATAGTTTCACGTAAGTTTAGCTTTTATTTAATTCGCTTTGTAAGTTTTTTCGTTAGTAAGTCCGAGTCAAATCTTGCAAATGAATTTTGTAGCAGTTATCCTCATCCGATTAAGGTGAAATTTTGCGTACTCGTTTTATTTGGATGAAAATCCATGTTTAAGTTACGTCATTTTAAATCCAATATGGCGGACGGCCTAAGATGGCGAGTAGTTATTTTTGTGCTCTGCCATTATATGGTTATCAAATTAAAGAGTTCGCTGAAAATATAACGAAAGAATAAAAAATCTTGCTTTATAAATATTTTTCACGATTAGGGATTTATTAAATTTTCATACATTTAGCATCATAGCGTTCCCACTAATGGACAGGTGGCCTTTTTTTCGGCGGGAAAATCATTAACTGGCCCCTTTCACTCTGAGTGGAGCGAAAAGGAGTTAAAGAGTTATGAGGTAAAAAAAAGTTTCCCCTTAATTTTTTTTACCCCATACGTAGAACTGAAACTAATAGTAGATTAGTAGCCAAGGGCTGTAAGGCATCAATTGCAGCCCGAGATATTTAGGCGCACGAGCGCAGCGAGGGCGCCTATAGTTCGAGGGTGCAATTGATGCTTACACCCGAGCTAACTACTCTGCTTTACATCTCGATTGTGAGATAAGTAGAAAAAAAACCGCCATTACAAAATAAAACATTTTGTTAGTTCAAATTTATAGTGAAATGAGAACAATTTTCAAATTTTAGGGACAGGTGTTTTTTGGGTATGTTTGAGATTGTGATATTTGTTGGTCATGGATAAAATTTGACGGGATGAAGCTTTCTTCAGCAGAAGTTGATGGTTGCGGATCATCTCTTGAGAAAGATGTTTCATTTTTTGAAAGCTGAATAGTTTTCGTTATTTGGTTGGTAATTTTACTTTTATTTTGTATGGAATCTTCAATGTAACCTTCAGCCACCTTGCTGGATTTCCACCCACCGTGCCTTTTTATAGTGGTTAAGTTAGCCCCAGCATCGGCTAAAAGTGTAGCCGATGTTCTCCGGAAGCAATGACCTGTGTACAATTCCGGGTTTGCTAACTTTAAACAACTTGCGATTTGCTTCGGCATACTTCTGATGGTATTTTTTCCAATAACTTGTTTGTAGCATTTACCTAGGTGGTACTTCAAAAAAGAAATCGGTTGGTATTTACATTATTAGGACGAAGATTTCTGTATTTTTGTACGAATTCAGAGAATTTTTGAGGAACTACATGTTCGGTCAATTTTAGTTTTTGTGTTCGTTAGTTAATTACTAACAACTGACCCTGTTGTTCTATATTCTCTATTGTTATATTTGTCAATTCAATACCTCGGTATGCGCCAGTTATACCGAAGATAAGAACCACCTAAAACAAGCGAAATATCAAAATAAGAAGGTATGTTTTTAGGATTGTAAGAATTTAAAAGATAAATGATGAAGTATTACCATTATGTGATTTGTTATTTTACGTACCTTAACAGCTAAATATATACATATATATGTACCCTATGACGTACTTGTATATGTTTTATCTAAAGACTGATCTGTAAAAATGACGTTGAGGTTTCTAAAACCATTTTTTCTTAAAGCCAAAGTGCTACAATGACTGTCCTTCCCTCGAAAATTTATAATGATAAAGAAAAACAAAACAATATTCTGTAGACGTTAATGAAAATTTGGTTTGAAAGAGATAGTTTCAGTAGTTTTTGAGTCGTAGCACATTTTCTAAAACAGCAAGTTTAATTTTGTGTTTCATACAAACACTATGAAAAACGATGTTATTTTGCGTAGTTTCTACGGAACCCTTCATGGGCGAGTCTGACGCTTGACCAATTTTTTTAACTACTAGCAGTCCCTCCTTCTTGGCCAGTCGGCTCAAAATTATTAAAGTCTATAACTTTCCTCAGCCTTCAAGCTACTTCTATACCAAATTCCATCCAAATCCATCCAGTACTTTCGAAGTTTAGCGCGTTTATATGTAGCTGTCGGTGAGGTCGGTGCAGACTGTGATGCTGATATATTCAACATTGCGACTTCTTCACAGCAGCTCGGAGAACTACGAGATGGCAGGCTGCGAGACACCGCTGGACGCGCCGCATCCGTCGCAGTCTACACCAAACAGCGTTTCTAGGAACAGGAGGATTTCTACGTAGTAAGTAACTTTCCTTTTGAACCTAAAAATATTTGAAGAGTCTTCAAATTGTTTTAGGTTGTAAAAATAATAATCTTAATGGGCCAATGGCTTAATAGCCAAGAGCCTCGACCTCAGGAGGCTCTCGTTAGGCGGCTGGATCAAGGGCTTGCTTCAGAAAGCGGTACTCCTGGACACGGCGCGTATCGTCAGGAGGTTCCTCTCTATGGAGCCCTGACCGCCGGTAGCTTGGACCCTGTTCCCGATACCGGTGGGCTACAATTTTTATATTTTTTAATGTTTTTTCTTTATAGGAATATTTAAAATTGTAATTTATGTGTATGTATTAGAAATGAAGGAAAAAATAATAATATAAGATTTATTGTGAAACATGGTCTAGATTACATTACAGGTTTGACAAAGCACAGGCATTAATTGTGTCTTAGTCTAGATAATGGGTTGATTACTAATTTCCCAGATAGGCTATAGAACCTGTGTTTAGGAAATACCGTTCTGGAATACTGGGGGTATTGGACATATTGTACTATACTAATAGCACGCCCACGCGAAAAATTAAATATCTAAAATGTAGAAAAAAATGCATGAATAATGAATAAATAGCATGCATAACTAATCCACGATCTGATCCACGTTGTCTTGACACCATTTAAGCTTTGACTTAAAGCGCCTCCTGGTTTCACGCATAGTGTTATAAATATTGCCAGATTTGGGTTTACCGTGTAGCATCCAGGTCTGAAAGCTGCTTCGTGCCTCCATATGAGTCCTCCGCACATACTTATTCCATCCAATAACATGTTTTTGTTTCCTAAACTTTCCTAGCCTATGACTGCTTCGCGCAGCTTCAGTCAAAGCACCTACAATACTATTATACAATTTATCAATTATTTCATAATGACACCTGTTGCTACAAACATTATCAGCACACAGACCAAGTTCTACCGGAAATTCAATATGCCTTAATTTACTATTCGCAAGTTCGTAATATAACTTGATCTGATAAGAGTCCCTTTCACCCCACTTGACCTCATTGCAAGATTTAAATGCAATATTCCCAAATTAAAATACACTTCTAGTGGAAAGTGGTCCGACCATAGATAAAATAAACAAGTAGATATGGTCGACAGACGAAATTATATGGGAACCGTGTGTCTCCAGTTAGGCTCAGGGCGGGGCAACAACTACACATGCAGTTTAATAAAATCAATAGATACGCACTGGCGCACACACCCGCATTTCTTAAATCAGAACGTACTATACAATCATTATTAAACCTTATTCCATCAAACACGGCGTGTATTTACCATGCACCGTAGAACTTACCCACACAAAAACATCGGTCGCTATCGTTGTGCTGTGCAAAAGCAATTTATTTTACATATACGCTAGTGATTGACTAAATCGGAAAGTTATCGATTTTTCCATTTATTATTGTACAATTTTTTTTGGGCTCCTGAAAATGAAAAACGGCATGTCCAGAAAATATTATAATAAAAATTAACATATTATTATGAACATAACATAACCTAATTATAATTAAGTACTCTTTAACTTTAAGTTTACTCACTGACCTGTGAAGTGGAGGTATTTGTGTAGCACTTGACGCTTTGATATTACTGGGGTGGCATTTTTTTGTCAAATAGTGTAATCTTAAATTCATATATTTTTTCCATGACTGTTTTGGTAAGAAATATTATGTGATTATTCATTGGGAACTGCTCAAACTGGTGAAACTTAATATTATCAAAGACATCTAATCCTATGAAATGTGGCAAAGCCTCTGCCATGAGTTCCTGTTTGACATTTTTACTTTTAACTGTTTTATCATTTGTGAGACAAACTGTTTTCATGACTATTTCCATTCTTTTACAAATAGTTTAGAAGGTTATAATAGGTTTTTGTTATAAGAAAAATCCTGGTTAGTAGAGAAATTGTTAAATATATGAAAACAAACACACACCCATGCATAACAAATAAATAGCATGAATGTATTGACTTATTTTAAGCTAAATTCACTAATATATTATGTGAACCATGCCGATTATTATAACGCATTCGAAGCTTCAACGGAAGTAAAATACAAAAACCATAAAAAAATAAAGAAACAGCACGAGGATAAGGTATAACATACGATAATTTGAAACCCAAAAACACCATTATTATCCTTTTACGAACATTGGTTACGCATTTCTCTACTACGCTGTAAAATAATCAAAATAAGCAAAAAAAAAAACATTATTTATTTTCCAACCGGGTTAATACGGTTGACAGATTGAAAAATAAACTATTGTAGCGACGGCGACGTCGGAACTCCTTACGCATGCTGCGGGCGTAAAATAAGTGTAGTTTATTATTTTTTACTTTTTTGTACACTTGACTTTTCAACGTATTTTTCTTTCTGTCATCTCATGTAAAATAAAAGTAAAACATATTTTCTTAGAGGTTTCCGTATGTTAAAATACCCCTAAACTATAATAGCAATATTTCATTCGTGAATCGACATTGTTTTCGATAGCCTACGTTAGTGGATCTGCACAAGTACATCACTAACTCGTCGCAAGAAGCGGCGGCCTCACTACGCGATGAATCCGCGTAATACAGTATCATTTTGTTATTTTTACATTGCTTGTCCAGTTACTTAGTGATGAACTCAGGTAGTGGTTAAGGAGCATTGTATGTATAGCAAAAGTAGTACAGTCGCTGTGATATTTGAGAGCAAAAATAACATAGTAAAAGCAAGGAATATTTTACGATTTATTGTTTTTCATGATTTTAAAGACAAATATTGTAAAATACTTGTACCTACATATGGTAGTGATTCCATGATTCACAAAATTATAGTTTTGGCTTCGGTTTTTACAAGATACCACTGAACAACTCGGCATTTTTATAAGTTATCACGATCGCCGTCGAAAGCGCACTAGTTCGCGGAGACGGCTACTTTCCTGTGACATGAGCCCTGTGGCCATGTCGCGCGGACACCGATACGCCCCTTACCGCTTCTCCTGTATTTTATATTTCTATGGGTCCGACCAAAACACATGATAAGATACCTCAATATTAGTCACGCATCGCCAAGCTGTCTCCGTTGTCAGACAGTGATCAAGCCATCTTTTACAGTTTTCGTGACTCACTGACAAAGGTATGCGTATCAGTTGTCATACTTAGGTATGACAACTGATACGCATACCTTGGCTCTGTGCGGACGTGATAAGGTTAGCCTTATCACGTCCGCACAGAGCCAGCTCCGCTCCGCACAGAAGTTGGTTAGCTCAGTAAAAAATACCTCACTAGGATGTGCATTCCACAATATTCCACAACTTTTTCACACAACGCCATCTAGTCCCAAACTAAGCAGAGCTTGTGGTATGGGTACTAGACAACTGATAAACATACATATATATTTCTAAATACATACATATTATAGATAAATTACACCCAGACAAAGAACAAATGACCGTGCTCATCACACAAACATTTGTCCTAGGTGGGAATCGAACCCACGACCTTGCGCATAGCAGTCAGGACCACTGACCACTATACCAACGGGCCTGTCATAATGGCATTAAAATCACCGAGAATCATAGCAGATTCGACGTCACAACTTTCGATCACTGCATTTATTTCACTTAACACTTCCGTGGATTCCAATAATTTATCCGCACTCTCAGTTGGCATATATACGGAAAACACCAACAAATTACGTCCACCGACACAAAACCTAACAGCAGCCAGTCTCACACTCGGTACGGAACTACCTACGTTAACCGAAGAGAATGCACTCTTTCTCCTCATCACTGCCACGCCACCATATAGGGACGACCACGTAACAAACTGGCTGAAGTATCGACCGCAGACTTACTAGTAAACTCGAAGTTTCCATCAATCTTCCCAATGAACGAGGTGTTATGAGGCAGAAGCCAAGTTTCCTGCAGGGCAGTAATGTGTGCTGTTTTGCATATTTCACGAACTCCCTCCACGGACCTCACCACTGATTTACATTTAAAACTAACCATTTTTACAGTCTGATTTTTATCTGTAGTACTGGCCATATTAACTATTTGTTCTTTGTACTAGCCTCAGTCCCAGCTTCGTACACCTCCGTTGTAGAGGGGATAAGTGTAGTCCGTTCCTTAAAATTAGTAAATCGATGAAAGGAGATACCTTCCGGCCACAGCTGCTCATCCAGAAACAAATCTAACTTATGCCTAGGAACAAACACCTTAAAAGCCTTATAATCTCGTTGTCGTTTCATTTTAATTTCTGTCAAGTGTACTAAAACGCCCGTCTTACTTAATATATAGTCAGCGACGTCCTTCACTGATGAGTCATTATCCACATTGTTTACAAACAGTGGTACTTTGATATCTGCAGCCTTAAACTTACCCGAGGGATCCTTTGCCTTGCCCTGTGCCCCTATGAAACGATTTTGTAGTCGTTTTCTCTGTACGATATTCCACTCTTCATCCTTATAAGTTTTAAAACCACCCCCTTCCTCCGTTATCTGTGAATAAGTAAGTCGCTCGCTATGATTCATCGTCACTACATTGTCCTTTACGCGAGCCGTTGAGGCCAGCGACTGCGCACACGCAGGTGTTTTGGGTATTGTCCCTGGCGACGAAAGTTCGGTTTCGCATGCTACATTCACTTTGTTCAAGGCCGCGTTATGCGCGAAAGGGACAGAATGTATCTGTTGCTTTCCTTGCGATAATGACAAACTACTAACTTCGTTGTCTTAACCTTGTACTTGGTTCTCGGTCAATGACTTCTCACAAACAGTTGATTTTGTATTTAACCGTTCCAGGGTGTTTATACTTTCATCTGACAAATTAATAATACCAATTGGGCTACTATTTGATTCGAAATTGTCAAATCGTAATAAGTTCTTCGTACCTCTATTCATGTTCACATTATTCTGTTAATAACCGACTACTAACGACGCTTGTTTCAAATTAAACAACTGCATATTTAATTTATTGAGCTGTTCAACGGTCGCATACTCCTCCCTTATGATTTCAATCTGATCCTTCAGTATTATGATGTCTTTTAGCAATCTTGTGACATCGATGTGGTCAAAATTGACCGGTGGTAATTTTCTTAGTTCCCGAGCCACAAATATGGGAGATATGATATCCTCAAGGTCCCTTTGTATTTTTCCCTCAGATTTCCCTTTCCTTTTGACCTTCTTCTCCTTCGTTTGAACTGACTGGTATAGCAGATCCTTAGCAATAACAATTTCATCTGACGAGAAAGAAGTTGCACACAGTCTCACAATACTTTCTTCGTTCATGACGTCCACTTGGTTCTGAATAAATGCCAAAACTTCACTGATAACTATATTACAACTTATTACACTTGACTATATCGGCCGACATTTTGCCACTATCCCCCCCTTCCCCTTACCCTTAGAATAAACAGGGGGCGTGTAGGTTAATAATGTCTGAAGGACCTGCCCAGACAGTGCAAGCATTCGTCAGTTATCGTGTAACTCAACTTAGAACTTAAGCAGCTGACGTACTCAAACTACCAGATACAGTGAAAAATCTAAATTAAAGACCACCCACATAGTTTTCACATTCACAATATTTTTAATAATAGCTAGGTTCTGCCCGCGACTTCGTTCGGGTGGGAGGGATTTCCCGTCGCGATCCCGTTGGAATTCCGGAATAAAAAGTAGCATAGTGTACAGGATGTCAACTGTCTACTTACCAAATCAGATCCGTTCAGTAGTTTTTGCGTGAGGGAGTAACAATCATTCATACATCATCTATACAACCATCCTCACAAATTTTCGCATTTATAATATAAGATACATATATTATATTTCTAATTACGCAATAGGCAACACTTATAAGTAACATAAATTCTATTACACCATAAACTATATACTAATACATATTTTTATAAACAATATACTGTATGTTAACTAACACAGGGCGTTCCCGTTAACCCGCAATAGTATAGCATCCATACATGCTAAAAAAAATATTAACATTCGGAAACAAAATGTTTTTATTTTTATTTATTAAAATATTCACTAAAAAAACTTTTTACCAAAATATAAAACCGACTTCCATATCAAAACACCACAAAGCCAAAAATAACTTTAATTTCGGTAGTCGGTGTTATTGGTTTTGTATTTTCTTTTTTTTGATACTGCCTTTTTTTCACGCTTTTTAGTGGGTCGGTTTGTAATTTATCTAGTTTCAAAAGCCAAAATGTCAACAACTTATCACCTTTTACAAAATATTGCTTTTCCCGATGCAGAGCCGTTAATTTTTTAGGAGTTCTCCTGGTACTTCACCATCAGCTCTACATCTACATATGCATTGTGACGAGCATAAAGTGCTTAACATCCATATTCAAGTAATCGAATCGCAATCCACGAAATACTTATTATTGAGTAGTTTCGGTGGCCATCTGGGGTCTTCATCATTAGTTCCACTTCTCCAAATGGTGCTTTTTGAGAGCAACTGCATAAGGTACTATAAGAAATACCCAAAACGCTATAAGTGTGCCTATAATATTTGAAGAGTTCCTTCGATTTCTCCAGGATCCCATCATCAGATCCTAATTTCATAACAATGGGACTAACTAGAAAGTATACACTTTCAAACAAAAAAGAATTTTCCAAATCGGTCAAGCTGTCTCCGAGTTATGAGGTAACATAAAAAAAAAGTTCAAGACGAACTGAGAACCTCCTCCTTTTTTTGAAGTCGGTTAAAAATGTTAAATTGATACGTAAATGAAACACTCTGTACACGCGTACGCATTCATAAATAAATTACGACGTTGCCGTCCTTCAAGTACTCGTGTACAGAGTGTTTCTTTTACGTATAAATTAATATTTTTTGTGAATATTATAATATTAAAAAATAAATAAAAATATTATGTTTCTCGAATTTGCCCTCTGTTAGTTAAGATACTGTATATAACCATACCGTATAACACAATTATAATCCGAAATTCGCTATCTTTCTCACCTTTTAAACCTTCCCTGTATGAGAGGGAACATAATACAAAGAGAATTAATGAAATGAGTCCAGTCGTACTCTAATTTTAGTGAGACTAAAGAACAGCTATTCATTTATATATGTCGAAGGCGCATTGTATAATCCGCTGTATTACATAAAAGTGCGTCAGATTGAAAAATGTCGCTGTTAATAAAAAATAATATGTTTTTGAGAAAGGTCAATGACATGTTACAATGTGAGACAAAATACCGACCACGCCGCATAACGTAACTTTCAGAACAGTACCTACAATGGAAAGCCCTTGAGGCGGTCTAGAAACTCTGAAACTAGGGTGTATGGGGTCGTTAGACCTTCTACCCACACAATAAGAAGAAGAAAGCCATTTAAAAATGTTTCATAATTTTCATTGACCGTCAAGACAGGAGGGTGTAAAGCAAGTCACGTTTCCTTAAAATACATTATTAGACATTAGTGTCTTTGTCCATGTGAGTTCCGCAATGTTTGCAACAAACTTTAGAGGTTATTTTTTAGAATATGTTCCCTCTTTTTAGGGTTCCGTAGTCCACAAGGAACCCTTATAGTTTCGCCATGTCCGTCTGTCTGTCCGTCTGTCCGCAGTTTAGCTCAAAAACTATTGGTACTAGAAAGTTGTACTTTGGCATGAGTATACACGTTAATGACGCCGAAAAAGTGGTAAAATAAAATTTTGAAAAAAAAACAATTATTTAGGGTACCTCCCATACATGTAAAGTGGGATGATATTTTTTTTTTCGTTCTTCCCATAGTGTGGGATATCGTTGGATAGGTCTTTCAAAAATATTAGGGGTTTGGTAAGACCGTTTTTTGATTAAGTAAACCGTTCGTGACTTATCAAGCTTTAAAGTACCAATTTTCGTTAGAGTCAAGTGTCCCCCCTCTATCAACTAAACGGTTGTAGTTAGAAATTCAAATGTCACGGCAGTAGTACCTATATATAACGAAATTTAAAGGAAAACTATCACACAGAAGTGGGCTTTACAAGTTTACGAGTAATAGTCGACCAATTGTATTTGACTCGAAAATTTCGAACAACTTCATAGAAATGTCGATAGATGGCGCTAAGCGCCAGTTGTATCGTGCTAGTTTCTTGTGACGATTGAGTAGTGTAGCTCTGTGTCCGTATTTAAATTCAAAACACCGGCTATGACAAGTTTTATACAAATCTCTAAAAATATTAAAACTATCCGTGCAAAATTGTCGGATCAGGTGAGGATTTGTATAGGAAGTCAAATTAGTTAGGTAGTCATGTTTGGCTTTTAGTTAGAGCATGGTACAAAACGATCAGTCAGCGAATACGATACGCACTTGGCTGTTATAAAAACTACGGAACCCTACACTGCGCGTGGCCCGACACGCACTTGACTGGTTTTTTTGCCCTTATAGTAGCTTAATACTTAACGGGGCACCGAGCTTTTTATACACAAAAACGCGTTTTTATAACGGTTGTTTGAAGTAGTAAACAATTAAATTAAAATCTAAGGAAATAAATTGGTATTTTTGGGCATATATACTAGGCGGTATACACGATGCCCCTCGATCGCGTCAAGAGAGGGCGTGGGATCGTCGCAGCACGGTTCGGGGAGATCGCTGTGGTAGGCGTTTATTTCTCCCCGAACCGAACTCTCGCCGAGTTCCAGAACTCCCTAACGGAGCTGGGAGACGTCGTCGTCGCCCTCGGTTCCCTCCCCACCCTCGTCCTCGGGGACTTCAACGCCAAAAGTCCGGCTTGGGGTTCCCGGTCCATGGACCATGGGCGGGGCAGGATGCTCGAGCACTGGGCCCGTGCGCAGGGCCTGGTGATCGAGAACCGGGGTTCTGTCCCCACGTGCGTGCGGTTTACGGGCGAGTCGGTGGTGGACGTTACGTTCGCCACCCCCAGCCTGTCACCGCGCGTCACCGACTGGCGCGTTGTGGAGGAGGTGGAGACCTATTCCGACCACCGGTATATCCGGTTCGACGTCTCCGCCCAGACCCCAGACGCGCCGGTCCGACGGGACCTGAGTGGTCCGCGATGGGCGCTGAAGCAGATGGACCGGGAGCTATTCCTGGAAGCCTCGATCGTGCAGGCCTGGGGGTCACCCCCGGACAGGCCTGCCGACATAAACGACGAGGCGGAGTGGTTCTGGGAGGCCATGTCGGAGATCTGCGACGTGGCCATGCCCCGGGTCCGGCAAGGACGCGCCCGGCGTCAGCTGTACTGGTGGTCGAGCTAGCTAGCAGCGCTGCGCGAAGCGTGCGTTGCGACGCGACGCCGGTACACCAGGTTCCGCAGGCGCCGCACCCGACCTTCGGATGCGGCGACTGTAGAGGCGGAGCTGTACGAGGGCTACAGGGCAGCGAAGGCCGTTCTCCGAGACGAGATCTGGCGGGCCAAGGAACTGGCCCGGGAGGAGATGCTGGCGACTCTGGACGGGGACCCATGGGGCCGCCCCTACAAGTGGGTGCGAGAGAAGCTCCGCCCCTGGGCTCCCCCGTTGACGCAGAGTCTCCAGCCTCAGTTCTTGGAGGACGTGGTGAGCGCCCTGTTCCCATCGCGAGGGGAGCACGCTCCCCCACCCATGGCTCCGTCTCCGACGGAACCTGAAGCTGGCGCAAACGCGGACCACAGCGACGACGACGTCTACGACGCTCCAGAGGTGACCGAGGTAGACTTGAGAGTGGCGGTACAACGGCTCAAGGCCAAAAATACCGCCCCAGGACCCCAGAGAGACAGAGCCGTCATCTACCCCGGTCACCGGGGAGAGTGGAACCGGCGAGAGATGTCGTGCGGTGTCCCACAGGGATCGGTCTTGGGGCCGCCCCTGTGGAACATCGGATACGACTGGGTGCTGCGCGGCGACCTCCCTGACGGCGTCAGCGTAGTATGTTACGCTGACGACACGCTCGTCCTGGCGCAGGGAGAGTCGCACCAGGCGGCGGCCGACCTGGCGACGCAAGCGGTCGCGACAGTCGTTCATAGGATCCGGCAGTTGGGACTCGACGTGGCGCTGCACAAGACCGAGGCCATGTGCTTCCATGGCGGTCGGAACGCGCCACGGTCCGAGTCCCACTTAACGGTGGAGGGGGTTCGCATCGGCGTCGGGAGGACGATGAAGTACCTGGGACTCGTCCTCGACAGCCGGTGGAACTTCAGGGAGGACTTCCTGAGTTTGGCCCCAAAGCTGAACCGGGCAGCAGCCGCCTTCAGGCGACTCCTGCCTAATCTCAGCGGGCCAAACGCCTCCTGCCGAAGGCTGTACGCCGGCGTCGTGCGGTCCATGGCCCTCTACGGGTCCCCAGTGTGGGCCCTGTGCATCCGGATGCGACCACTAAAGTTGGTCGCATGCCAGAGGGTCATGGCTATCCGAATGATCCGGGGATACCGCACGATCGCCGGCGAATCGGCCAACCTCCTTGCCGGATTGCTGCCCTGGGATCTGGAGGCGACTGCCCTCCAGCGCGTCTATGAATGGCGCGTGGAGGCGCAGCGCCGGGGCGTATCCCCGCTGCCTCGAGAAGTCGAGGCGCGGCGGGAAGAGCTCCGGCGCGATCTCAGGGCAGTATGGAGGGAACGACTGTCGCAACCGACGGCCGGGCACGCCGCAATTGCGGCGGTAAGACCCCTCTTTGAGGAGTGGCTAGATCGGCGTCACGGCGTCCTGACCTACCGCATGACGCAGGTCCTCACCGGACACGGAAGTTTCGGGAGGTACCTGTGTCTGATGGGAAAGGAGGAAACGCCTGGGTGTCACCACTGCGAGGGTCGCCCTGAGGACACCGTAGAGCACACGGTGCAAGACTGCCCCGCCTGGGCAGAGCACCGACGTGTCCTCACGGCGGCGATAGGCGGAGACCTCTCGCGCCCGGGCTTGGTCGAGGCCATGCTGCGGGGCGAGAGGGAGTGGGAAGAGGTCGCCTCCTTCTGCGAAGCAGTCATGCTTTCGAAGAAGGAGGCGGGCCGCGTGAGGGAGAGGATGGCGTCCTCCCTCCAGCCCAGCCGCAGTGGTAGACGCCCACGGCGTCGGACGTCGGCCGACGATCTCCGGCCACCGTAGGCGCGGGCATGCGGACAGCGAGTAAAGGGCAACTCGCTGTCCGACCATGGACCATGCCCGGGTCGACGGCGCGTCGTGTTCCACGCGCGCCTCAAAGAGCGTCAGCAACATGACGAGGCCCCCTGCAGAGGGCCGAAGCCCGCCGGGGTCGTGGGACTCATCCCGTTACCGTGGCCCCGGTATGTAAAGGGTTATTGAAGGAACACCGTGGATTTTAGTCAGTAAAAGTCTGACAGTCCCTCCCACCCTGCCCGGAGTGGGAGGACTTATTTGATAATTTTACCACGTTAAAAAAAAAAAAAAAAAGGCGGTATACACGATGGAATCATAATTTGATAAAGTTGCCTGAATAGAATTAATTCACAAAGTTACCTCTAAACAACACAACAAACACTTAGTATGGCGTGAATACTTCGCTGAAGGTCATCAGTTTTTGAATAATAACAAAGCTACATGTTTTACACAACGTATACATTTTACATTTTCAAAATTTTGATTTGTTTAACAATAAGAAGGAAATACTTAAATTTTTGCGAGTTTCGCCCATCTTATCCAGAGCCGCCGCGCCGCTGTCTTGTCCGCTTTACGGCCTGGCCACAGCCTCCGGCGGTGCGAATTGCGGCGCGTCTTGCGGCGTGGCGGGCGGCGCGAATTGCGTTGGTATGCCATAGCTCGACTAGCTGCGACCGCGGTGGCGACAGCGGTGGACGTATTTAGAGAACGGCTAAACTATTAAAATAGCCCTAACACAAGTGGCACGGTATTGCCTTGAAACAAATGCGTTCTTAGTTCAAGATTCATTAAATCAAGAAAGAAACTTTTTACCAAAAAATTAAACCGACTCCCAAAAAAAAAACTGCAAAGTGAAAAATAACTTTAATTTCGGTAGTCGATGTCTTAAGTTTTGTATTTTCGTTTTTGGCACCGACTTCCGAAATTAAAGTTATTTTTTACTTTCCAGTGTTTTTTGGGAGTCGGTTTAATTTTTTGGTAAAAAGTTTTTATTTCACTCTTTTTAGTTGGTCGATTTTTAATTTACCTAGTTACAAGAGCCTAAATGTCAACTACTTATATTCATTTACAAAATATTGCTTTTCCCAATGTTGGGCCGTTAATTGTTGAGGAGTTCTCCTGGTACTTCACCATCAGCTTCACTTCACCATATGCATTGTGACGAGTACATTGTGCTTAATAACCACTTTCAAGTAATCGAAGCGGAACACATGAAATACTTATATATTGAGTAGTTCCAGTGGCCATCTGTGGTCTTCATCATCAGGTCCACTTCACAAATTGTGCTTTTCGAATGCAACTACACAAGTTACTATAAAAAAATACTCAAATCACTATAGGTGTGCCTATAATATTTGAAGAGTTCCCTCGATTTCTCCAAGATCCCATCATCAGATCCTGACTTGGTGACAATGGGACTAATTTCGAAGTATACCCTTTCAAACAAAAAAGAATTTTCCATATCGGTTCAGCCGTCTTCGAGTACTCGGTGATCATCAATAAAAAAAAGGTTAAAAAACAAATAATGTACGCGTCGAATTGATAACCTCCTCTTTTTGTCGTCGGTTGATAAGAGCGCAACCAGAAAAGGAGAAAACTTGGCGAATTTCACATTCTTTGTTATGAAATAGCAAATATCCCGATAGATTGATTGAATACTAGCTTTTGCCGGCGACTTCGTTCGCGTGGGAGGACACCATTCCCATGCCAAACATGTAAATCGATTCAGCGGTTAAGGTGTGAAAAGGTAACAGACAGACAGATAGACAGACAGACAGACAGACGGACAGAGTTACTTTCGCCTTTTTAATATTAAGTATGGAGTATGGATTTTGTTTTTCGTTGGGAAAATCATCGAATGACTTCTCCCGCTCTGGGTGGAGTGGAAGGGAGTGTCAGACTTCTACTGACTAAAAACCCACCCTGTTCCTTCAGCTGCCCTTAAGTTCCGGGGCCACGGTATCTCGTTAGAACATTCCCGCAACCCCGGATGGATAGCTTCTGCTCGCAATTTCGTTCGGGTGGAAGGTTTTCTAGTGTAAATCCTGATTCCGTGGGAATTTAGGGATAAAAATATCATATAATATGTCCTTCCCTGGGTCCTAAGCTATTCCCATGCCAAATTTCATCTCAATCGGTTTAGCGGTTTAGGTGTGAAAAGGTAACAGAAAGACAGACAGACAGACAGACATAGTTAGTTTCGCATTTATAATATTAGTACGGATGGAGTATGAAATATTAGCATTATTTTCTTTAGATCGATATTTTAAAATTCATTATATCTTTTGAATGGAATGTCCGATTTTAATCATTTAAAAAGTATTTTACAGGTATTGAAACAGTATTTAATAAAATATAATTTACTGGGATAAGGATTAATACAGAGGAATAAATAATATGGTTTGATTATTGTCGGCACTTTTATCACCTTTTAAAATGTAATTATAGTGGCATAACTACAGTAGTTGGTATATGTGATATTGGAGAATGTTTTGTAGATATTGATACGATCTATAGTTCTGTAAAACATTTTTTTGTTTTATCATCAAAAGCTTCCGCAGCTCACGCGATGACAGATTTTTGATGACAATTTTTTCACACCTTGGGTTACATTAAATCGATCCAGTAGTGTTTGTGTGAAAACGTTACACACATACATAAATACATACATACATACAAAAACATAAATGTTTCCTCTTTATAATATTAGTTTAGATATTATATACTCGGCCACATATCTACATGAAGACTTGATAGATTTGACATACATATTTCTGGTATACTCAGTATTTCACTAATAAATTGTTCAGTATCCATTATTTTTCTAAGCTCAATGCGCGTTTAAAACAAAATTATTTGTATCGGTCGCGCGAGGCCTGAATGCGTCCACCGCTGACGCCGCGCGCGCCGCTCTGAGCTGTGGCCACCTCGATAGTCGATACTCGCTTTTTTTTTTTAACGTGGTAAAATTATTATATAAGTCCTCCCACTCCGGGCAGGGTGGGAGGGACTGTCAGACTTTTACTGACTAAAATCCACGGTGTTCCTTCAATAGCCCTTTACGTACCGGGGCCACGGTAACGGGATGAGTCCCACGTTCCCGGAAGGCTTCGGCCCTCTGCAGAGAGGGCCTCGTCATTTTGCTGACGCTCTTTAAGGTGCGCGTGGAACACGACGCGCCGTCGACCCGGGCATGGTCCATGGTCGGACAACGAGTTGCCCTTTGTCCGCATGCCCGCGCCTACGGTGGCCGGAGATCGTCGGCCGACGTCCGACGCCGTGGGCGTCTACCACTGCGGCTGGGCTGGAGGGAGGACGCCATCCTCTCCCTCACGCGGCCCGCCTCCTCCTTAGGAAGCATGACTGCTTCGCAGAAGGAGGCGACCGCTTCCCACTCCCTCTCGCCCCGCAGCATGGCCTCGACCAATGCCGGGCGCGAGAGGTCTCCGCCTATCGCCGCCGTGAGGACACGTCGGTGCTCTGCCCAGGCGGGGCTTGTCTTGCACCGTGTGCTCTACGGTGTCCTCAGGGCGACCCTCGCAGTGGTGACACCCAGGCGTTTCCTCCTTTCCCATCAGACACAGGTACCTCCCGAAACTTCCGTGTCCGGTGAGGACCTGCGTCATGCGGTAGGTCAGGACGCCGTGACGCCGATCTAGCCACTCCTCAAAGAGGGGTCTTACCGCCGCAATTGCGGCGTGCCCGACCTCGATATTCGCTAGTACATTTGTTTCATTCGCACACCGCGCAGCCCGTCGCCGGCGCGATTCGCTCGATTCGCCGCCACGCAAGACGCGCCGCCAGACGCGCCGCAAGACGCGTCGCCGGTAGCTGTGGCATACTTCATAGGTTGCCTACCATTTGTTTTCGCCGCTCGCCGCTAGACGCGTCGCAAGATGCGCCGCGCTTAGCTGTGGCCAGGAGGTTAGTCCTGCGTCGGCCATCGGACGGGGAGCTTGTGTCGCTTGCGCCTTACGCACGGATTTAGTAACAAAACGTTGAAAATTGAATGAAAATTCATTGTAGCGTATTTGAAATGGGGAACAAAGTAAAGAAATCAAGACAGGGAAGGGGTTGGCGAAAAACCAGAAATCTCAGTCGACCGGCGCGCGATTCCCGCCGTGTTTTTATCTGTCTAGCCTAGCCAGCTCACGCACACATACACGGAGCGCATAGAATACCTACAATCGATTAGCGCAAGAAACTCGGTGCGCCCTTAAATATTGACGTCCAGATACAGACGAATCCATAGATAGCTAGTTATGTAGTGTGAACTTGTAATCGAGAGGTCGCAGGTTAGAACCCCACCCATGAACCCACTCCAGACACAAGCATATTTACCTTATAGGTACTGCATAAAAGATAGGTTGATCTCTGCGACATAATTATGTCAAACTGACATTCCTAGGTTTGCCAGGATATAAAAATTGTCGACAGAAATTATCGATACTAATTTAATATGTACTGGGGTTTAATTTAATTACAAACATTACTCAATTCAACGAATACTTTAATAAAAATGCATTTATTCTCTTAAAGGAGTACACCCCAAATCTATATCTGAATCAGTTTCTGAATCGCTAAAAATTGGATTTTATTTACTCACTATTATTTTAGATCAAGTATGTACAGCCGCCACAACAATCTGTCAAATTTCTTTAATGTATTTTCAACTTTATTGATAAAGAAATTAGGTTCAAGGTCAATTGGGAAAATTTGACAGTTTCGGGTAGCTTCATGTGCTGGCGTCTGTAAAAAATATGTAAATAATGTTACCATATTAAAATATACAATAAAATTAAAGCATTAATTAATTTTAAATTAAGTTTTATTTAAAATATCGATAGTTTATAGTTTGAGGTCGCGATGAATCATCGCCCATCACTTAGTAGGTCGGCATGCCCATAAAGTATGACATTGATAGGTACTGTCTGTACCAATCTGTAACTACTAAGTATTGTAAAATTCAGGACTTCATAGGCGGGATTCTACTGACAGCTGTCGCAGTGCTATGTTTTATGAAGTATAGTTGTAGGGGTTAACAAGATATTTAACCCACATTGCTAAGAAAAAAACAAGTTATGGTTTTTTTTTGGCTTGCCTTCGACCACCATCTCACCTGATGTTAAGCGATGATGTGGTCGAAGATGAAGCACGCTTACCTAGAAGTAACCTTTTCACTCGACTTAAAGACTCCTAGTTTATAGCTATCAGGAAAACAGACTCCGGCAGGCTAATAGGCAGGATGCTAATTAATAAGGCCTCGATCCTTTAGATATAGATCAGGGACTGCTCCGTTGTTGGTTGTTGGTGGTAAGCTCCTGCAATTTATTCGTTCGGAAGTATTATAATTATAATACAATAACGTTTATTCACTGAAAAAAGTGTTTAAATTTTTAATATGAAATGAAATATTTATTTTGTAAATTGGTTATAAATAACACTTTTACACGTCATGTTTTTTTGCGTGTTAAGTTTAGTTTAGCTAGATGAGGCCGGTATTTCCTAACTGACTACGCTGAGAAGATACACCGAAACAAACTCAGAGGTCAAAGTTTCTTTTAAAGTCCAGACAATTTGTATTTGTATATGAGAAGCATGTAGGTTCATGTCTGTGGTATTCTTTTGAGGAAATAACCACGCAAATATGAGCGGACCTGTCCAGACAGTGCAAGCATTTGTCAGTTATCGTGTAGCTCAACTTAGAATTTAAGGAGCTCAACAATTTGACGAATTTGGGTAGGCCACACAAGTACTCAAACTGCTTGACATCATTAAATAAATTATAGTGAAAGTAAAAACAACGAAGAAAGAATAACCTACATTTTCCTCACATTTACAATAATGAAATAATAAAATTATATATAAAAAAAACAACAAACAAAAACAAAATTAATAGTACAATACTTAAGAAAGCAAAATTTTAATCAATGGCACTGGATACCCTGTGTCGCAGGATCCAGTCTCTCTCGACATAATTGGTTTCAGATCTAGGGATACAAATACAACGGAGGATATCCATTAATTAAGCTGAGGTAGGTAACTATATAATATGACGTGTGCATGATGTGAGGGTGAGTTGATGTGAATGTGTGTGTGTTAGGACTTCATAATTAAAAGGTTTTCTGTTTTCATATATGTAGTTGAGACTTGAGACCCATTCATTACGTGTGTCCTACAGCCAAACCTGGTCATGGAGACAAAATTCAGTTGGCTATTGATTTTCTCATATAAATATGGTCCTATATGGGAGAATGCACGATTGCCAAACCTTTAGTTTGCATAGAGGTCTATTCTACTTTGGTTTTCTACGCGCTCGCTGATCAGTTACTATTGTAGTTACTGCAGTTTTATGGAACTTTAGTATCACTGACAAAATGTACAGTTGGCGCACCGTAAGAACTCTAGCTTTTTGGTAAAGCATATCTGTGGGATATCGGAGACCTAACTTAAAAGATACTTTTAAAATAGCTCTTTATATTTTGAAGAGCCTGCGTTAGGGCGAATGTAAACGTGGAAATTTTTTAACTGAATTTAAGGACTAATAGAGTGTAAACTTTTTGGCGAGAGCCATAGTAAAAAGTATACTTTTAATTATACTTTTTTTTTTTCTATTTTTGGGGTGGTAAAATCATCGAATGACTTCTTCCGCTCTGGGTCAAGCGGAAGGGTGTGTCAGATTTTTACTGACTCAAAACCCACCCTGTTCCTTCGGCTGCTCTAAATTTCCGAGGCCGCGGTAACTCGGTAGAACTTTCCCGCAAAAGACTTTTAATTATACTGGACTTTCATAACGTTTTATCTAAGACTAGCTTTTGCCCGCGACTTCGTTCGCGTGGGAGTGTTTTCCCGCGTAAATCCCGATCCCGTGGGCATTCAGGGATAAAAGGTAGCCTATGCGTTATTCCGGGAAGTCAACTATCTTCTTACCAAAACTCATTCCTATCCGTTAAGTAATTTTTGCGTGAAAGAGTAACAAACATACATACATCATAGATTTATCCCAACAAACTTTTGCGTTTATAATATTATTAAGTTTATGATTTGGCATTTCGTTGAGCAGATAAAAGCGGAGGCATTAAATGAAATCACATTTAATATGTATCATAAATACTTTAGTCAAAGGATTTTTTTTTTAATTTAAAACACCATGTATCTTCCCGAGCAGCTGACTGACTACTTACGTGTAGTTATCTAGGGTCGTACTCCTTAAAAAACTTTTTAGCAAAAAATAGAACCGACTTCCATATAAAATTATTTGCTAAGAAGTTTTTTTACGCTTTTCAGTGGGTCGGTTTGTAATTTATCTAGTTACAAAAGCCAAAATGTCAATTACTTATCACCTTTTACAAAATATTGCTTTTCTGATGCAGAGCCGTTAATTTTTGAGGAGTTCTCCTGGCACATCACCATCAGCTCTACTTCACCATATGCATTGTGACGAGCATAAAGTGCTTAACATCCATATTTAAGTAATCTAATCGCAATTCACGAAATACTTATTATGGAATCGTTTCGGTGGCCATCTGGGATCTTCATCATCAGTTCCACTACCTCACATGGTGCTTTTCAAGAGCAACTGCACAAGGTACTATAATAAATTCCCAAAACGCTATAATATTCGAAGAGTTTCCTCGTTTTTCCATGATGCCATCATCAGATCCAAACGTGACGACAATGGGACCAACTAGAAAGTATACCCTTTCAAACAAAAAAAGAATTTTCCAAATCGGTCCAGCCATCTGTGAGTTATGAGGTAACATACATAAAAAAAAAGTTCAAGACGAATTGAGAACCTGCTCTTTTTTTTTTGAAGTTGGATAAAAATTACAAAATTCACGCTACAATGCCGCTCTGCATCATAAGTTTTCAATACAAACAAGGTTTGATAAGTCAGATTATATATTAGGCAAGCTTCACAGCCTGGCTCACCGGTGAAAGTTTGCTTGCACATCGATTGATTGTACATCGGAGAGAGTGCGCGTTTTTTTATATTGTTCTTAAGCTTGCGTTCGACTACACCTTGTGGAACTCCAAATTTAGTCTTTTTTTTTTAATTAAAAGTAGGTTCGCGTTTGACCACCATCTCACCTGATGGTAAGTGATGATGTGGTCGAAGATGGAGCACGCTTACCTAAAAGCAACCTATTCACTCTTGACTTAAAGATACCCAGATTATAGCTATCAGAAAACACAGACTCCGGCAGAGAATTCCACTCCTTAGCTGAACGCACAAGGAAACTATTCCCAAAACGTTTTGTGCTTATGTTTGGGATGTCCACCATGTAACGATGGCGCGACGCCGTTTGTTTTGTAGTCCGATAATGGAACGGGCTTGGCGGAATTAGACTGTGCAATTCCATCGCACACTCCCCGAAATGTAACCGATAGAAAACTCAGCAACACGTCGTCGATGTTCAAGGCCCTGGAGCCTTGTCTCGACCAGTTTTTCGTTGCCAAAGAGCCTTTCTCGGTTCGGCGGGGTCGGTGAGCGGTTCTCCTCCACATTTATTGTGCGCGCAGCCAAGGTGTGGAACTCTCTGAAAGTGTTTATAGTTAAGTCATAAAAATATACATAGTCACAAACGGATCGAAATTTAAGCTTGAAATGCATTTACCAAAACTTATTTTATTTGTGTTGTACAACGCATAAATTCTTATTTATAATGAATAATATAAAAAAATACCGTTCCCTAGTACGGAACACTGGGTGGGTAAGTCCAACCGCACTTGTTCGGTTTTTAGGGTTCCGTAGCTGAATGGCAAAAACGGATTTATTCTGTGAACCGCTTTCCAATTCTAAGAAAAATATTTAAAATAAAAGGGAGCTGAAACAGAAAATATTTTTTTTTTCATGAAACTTATGCGTGTGTAGTATTTATAGACAGGTCTTTAAAAATGACATTGAGATTTCTAAAACCACTTTTTCATAAAGTTAATCGTTTAAAAGATATACGCTTCGAAAGTGGTAAAATGTGTGTCCACCCCCTCTAACTTCTGTAATAATGGTGTGAAAAATCTAAAAAGAAATATATATATTTGTAGATCTTAATATAAACTTTCAACCAAAATTGGTTTGAACGAGATCGGGTCAGCAGTTTTTGAGATACAGCATATTTCCTAAAACCGCAGATATAACTTTGTAATTCATACAAACACTATGAAAAACAAAGTTATTGGCGTAGTTGTAAAAAATGTTGTAAAAAAAGTTTTAAGAAATTTGTAAGTTTTTTTTTTCAAATAAATATACCTACATATATTATAATATTATAGTTACTACGGAACCCCTCATGGGCGAGTCTGACTCGCATTTGGCCATTTTTTTAAATGTAATAATGTACTTTACGTTATTTGAATCGTGCTCGAATTTCGGGCACTGGGCTACAACTAGTCGTTATAAATACGAGAAGTGCCTTCGAGTGTTTGCGGTTAACTTACACCTCCGGTAGTAAAGAACTTATTGTGGTTCAAGTCAGGCAACGGTAACGTCAACATTAATAATAATAAATAATAATAATAAATCTTTATTCACATTTCATACATTGTTTTCATGTAATAATTGAGGCAGTCCCAGTAAGTTACGAGAGTACTTGTGTTGGGACTGTCTCGCATCTTTCCGTAATAGTATATCTAGGTTAACAATGGTGAGACCAATATAAGTATGCTAGTAAAGAATTTTAAACAAAATTAAACAAAGGAAAAGACAAAATAACAGATAAAATTTAAATAAGTAGCTCAGTTGGACTTTTATGTGAGTGTGTAGTGTGTGTGTGTGTGTATATGTGTGTGTTTTTGTGTGTGGTATTGTGGTCGAGTTTGTTGACATGTTTGTGCGAGTAATAACTGTCGATGTACGCTACGTACGAATTTGAGGAAAACTATCTAGCTCTGGCTAAGATCATTTCGGTTTCCTCGTATGTTAGTGATTTTAACCATTTAACTAGTGCTTTCTTGCATTTGTATAATAGACATTTTATATAACAGTATTTGTATAACAGACAACATTCAGACTTTTATTTAAATTATTAAATGACTTCTTTCGCCTAGGAGAAGTTTCCCGCATTAATCACTATTACGCGGGAACTTCTGGATAAAAAACCTATATGTTGCACTATAACCTACTCTATCTTCCAGTGAAAGTCCTATTAAAATCTTTTCAGTCGTTCCAGAGATTAGCTCGGGCAAACGGACACACGAACAAGTATTTAAAAAAATTTACAGACATCAATTTTATTTATATACCAGCCGTCACGCCGGGGCTTCGCTCTCGTTAACTTTGTCACGATAAAAAAATAAGGCACTGATTTAAAGAGGCAGTTGTAAATAGCGGTTTTGGTAAGTTAAATAACTACTTTAACTAGTTCAGCAGTTAAAACTAAGCAGTAAAGTAAACAAAAATGAGTAATAAAAAATAATGAAATGGATCAGTGAATATATAATTGAGCAGGAAAATAATTAAATGGGCGGTAAAAATTATTGAATGAGCGGTTACGTGTGGGCAGTAATAAATCGGAATTTGTCGGTAAGAAATCTCATTTTGACCTCATCTAACCCACATGATTCACCAACAATAGAAGGGATCTGACGCAGGTATATATGAGGCCATCACTTTTACCGCTCATTCAGTTATTGGACTGCTCAATTATTTTTAGAATTGACATTGTATGATAAAATAACCGACTAATTGATTTTTTATTACTGTCCATGTTTTACTGTCGCAATAATTAATCAACCGCCATTAAATTAAATAACTGCTCAATATGTTTTTCAACTGATCATAATAACATCTCGAATATTTAAATAACACCTCAAAAAATTAATTCCCAGCAAATAACTTTCCTCTTGCAGTCGGATAAAAAGTAATCTGTAACCTTTAAGGCTACTTTCATTACAAATTTCATCCAAATCTACCCAGGACTTTCGAAGATAGCGCGATTAAACAAACAAACTATTCTGCTTTATTATATTAGTATATATTATTACAGTACATAAATGAAATGCCGATTTTTCTTCTTCTGAATCCTTGCTGTCTCTAGTATGTAATAGGGAAGAGCTGGTTGGCTAATGCCTAATTCTCTGCGAGTTATTTTGCAACTATAAGCATTAAAATACTTGCAAAAATAAATACATTCAATAATAAATAATAATATATATAATATTTAAACTTATTAAAATACTTGCAAATGCGTAGCTTTATATTTTTTCAGCATTCACTATAATTTCTATAACGTTCTTTTCATATTTTTTCTCAATTTTTTTGCAACATTTCTTGCATTCAATGAACTTAGATAATTCGAAAAAAGGGAAAAGAAAAAAAAACTTATAAAACTGTTAAATCTTGCATGCCTACTCTTAGGCACAAACTTACTGTAAAATACTTATCTACTTTATTTGCGAATAAATGATTTGATTGATACCATTATTCCCGTAGTTTTAAATGTCGATTACGCTGACTGCTGAGAGAATTCATAGAAAGTACGCTGAGAGTGGAATTCATTGAAAACCTTGAACTTATATTTTGCCAGACTTTCAATACGACTTCGTTCCATGGGTACTGTTATGAATATAGAGGCTGTTAACCACCCCATCCGTATTCCACTTACTTTGCATTTGTACATCTTCCCAAACCTTGGTAAAAGTTAAGGTCGGTTCCTCGTCGATTTGAACTTTTTTTTTCTGCAATACATTGAACTTGTGAAAACTCGGACACATGCGAGCTCAAACTCGAGGTTTCAACATTTTTATTCATTCATGTAATTAGCAAGCACTTCTTTTGAAAACAAAAATTTGGCCAAGTGCGGCTCAGACTCGCCCGTGAACGGTTCCGTAGTAACTATGCAAAATAACTTTCTTTTTCATGATGTTTGTATGAAATACAGAGTTATATTATTTGCCGTTTTAGAAAATGTGTTATATCCTATTTAGTATTTTCGTTGAAAGTTTTGATTGAGATCTACAGCATAATATACTTTTTGTAGATTCTCTTTTTTTATTAACGTTAGAGCTCCTAACTTTTATAACAATAGAGTGAACAATTAAAAAAAATATGTCACTCATTTTACCACTTTGGAAGTGTCTATCTTTTAAACGATTGACTTTAAAATACATTGAGGTTTCTAGAACCATTGTTCTAGAAACCTCAATGTATTTTTTTTATCATTTCACACAGATATAGGTTTGAAGAAAAAATAATATTTTTAGTATTAGTTCCATGTACGGGGAGCCTCCTTAATTTTGCATCATATATTGTATTAGTTTCGTATAAAAATCAAAAAGCGGTTCACAGAAACTTACCGATGTTCACATGTGCAGTCCTAATAGTTTCAGAATAAAATTGCTAAGACAGGCGGACAGACAGACATGACGAATGTATATGGGTTCCGTTTATTGCCATTTGGCTTCAGAACCCTAATAATCTAGGAAAATTTCATGGTCTTTCGAAGTACCAATGCTTTATTTTTTCTTTGCGACGGAATAATTAGGAATCATGAACGTGTTTCTCAGGCACTAAATAATTATTAGTATATCGTTACATCTCTCCTATACATCGAATCAGATTCATATAAGGTACAATTACTGGCAATTCTTACGGAAAAGAAACTTTGGTATTAAAAACAAAACAAAAAAAAAACAAAAAAGAAAACAAAGTTAAACGAAAAAGATAGCACAAAGAAATTCGTCCTCATCCCTGTCGGTTGGTAGTGTATCCAAGCTAAGTCGCGTTGTATGGTAATGCCACCAGACTTATAAGCCCTTTGTAGTTATTATAATTTATATATGTATGATATGATTTGTTCATTACTTTTTTAGTTGTACACAAGACTGTAACCCAACGTTTCAGTAAGTTTCATCGTTATGAGGGTTTCTATGTAAAAGTTAACTTTTGATACAAAAACAAAAGTATTGTTGTTTTTGTTTTCGGCATGTTTTGTAATGAGTACCCACTCAGTTACACATTCCAATCCCTCTAAGGCTGCGTTTCCACCAGAGATGTGCGAGGATGCGTAGCGAGGGATGTGTTTGTAAAGAACCAAAAGAATCGCTTCATTTACCTCGCCTCGGTCAGCACAGCTCTGGTGGAAACGGCTCAGCGGAGCTAGATTTTTGCGCATACAAAACAAGCGAGGGATGTGTGCGAGGGATGTGTGCAAGAGAGGTGTTGCGAGGGATGTGTTGCGAGGAATGTGTGTTGAGAAGGATGTGTTGCGAGGTTTGCGCATCCTCGCACCACACATTAATGCGCATTTTCACAGCTCCGCTACACATCCTCGTAGGCACATTTTCATCGCACAGCTTTGGTGGAAACCCCCACACATTTTCACAGCACAGCTAGACATCCTCGCACGACACATTTCCATCGCACATCTCTGGTGGAAACGCACCCTAAGCCCGGTCGTGGATTGGCTGCCATATTGTGTTTACATAATCATCATTTTAAAATTTCGAAAACGTCGAAAAATTTCAACGTATGTGGGTCGAGAATCATGTACTGAATCCATGGTAAGAGTTTGTGCGTCGATGTCCCTGCCACCCTGTATATATAATCAAAGGTACCTACATAAGTGGGTAGGTATTATGGTAAAGTTGACTCAACCCCAGCAAAAACTTCTTTAGGTAGGTAAATTAAACAGGGGCTCGCCCTCTCGTTTCCCAAAACTTTGTAAACGTTACTTTATAGGGTTCCGTACCGGATTCAAATATCAGTACTATATTATAATAGTAGTACCTGATAGGCTTATCAGGTACTACTATTATAATATAGTACTGATATTTGAACGCGAACGGCTGTTCGCAATATATAACTATGGACAATTAAAAATGCGATACAGCTACTATCGAAATACACTATATACTCCCCGAAATACTTCCCTGCGGTACACCGCAGGGAAGTATTTCGGGGCCCACATTGTTCCTGGGTATTCATAAACAACCTCTGCAGCCTGCATATACCAAATGCCCAAATAGTTTCTTATGCTAAAAACACTTCAATAACTTTTACTGCTGACTCATGGTTAGATCTACAGTCAATAGCACAAAAAGGATTTAACTTAACACTACACCACCAGGGTCAAGGTGTAATACCTCTAAAACTAACTTTATTCCTTACAATTTTGTTGTTTAACGTCTCAGCAGGCCTGCCAGTGCCCATCACTTACTCCAGGTGAACAAATAAAATATCTTGGAATTCATTGATCAACACTCGCATTTAAAATCACACATTAACCCTACATTACTACTCATGTTGCGACGTACAAAGAAACTACTCATACGCCAGCGAGGCGCATCATGATTACTAATGATTTTATTCAAAACCTATAAGTATGATTGATATGTTTTGACTGTTTATATAATTGTGTATATTACTAAAAAGAGAAAAACATAATTTTAAATAATATTTATATATTTTTGTGATAAAATCTTTAATCAAATACATCTTAGAAACAAATCTTAGGAACTTAGGCAATTAAACAGTCTTTTCATTAAAAATAAAAAAGGGCAGGACGCAGTCTTGTCATCCATTCCCAAACAACGCGTCAGAATGTTGAAATGCTCCCTGCTCATCACTGCTAAATACCTAGACCCTGAAAAGGTGCTATCAAATAGCTCAGTTGCAGTTAGGTGGTTATCTTTCATTGCAGCAGTTAGCGTCAAAATACTAAAATAGGCTCTAATTTCTATGGAGCATGTATCTCTGCAAGTAGCGTGGGTATTTCCCGTAGGTCTTTTTCTAGATATTTCCACATTTGCCCACATCACTATCTCACCAACAATGTCTTCCGTGATGAATAAATCAAAACACAAACTAGGCTCAAAGACATTTCTACACATCTTAGTAGGGCCTCTAGAAGTGTGCACAATGTTTCTAGCAGTGGTTCTACCTCGACTTTCACCTTTAGAAGTAGACCAACAGTGCTGGTTTCTGCCCTTCAATGTTAGACACGCCGGGACAAGGATACGGTGATCAGAACTGGATGGCTCCAAAGTCTCACTATTTTCTGGGACAAAAGATGGCACAGATTCTTCAGCTCTTCTGTCACTGGAGTTCTCTATAGTTTCATCTTCTATGTATCCTTCTTCTACATCGTCCTGAGCATCTTCATCGCTTACGTGATCTTCAATTTCAGAGTCATCTCCCGAAAAGTTATCATCACTGTTATGGTCGCATTCTTCTAGCTTTCTAGCCAGCTATTATATCATCCGTAACTCTTCTATTACTAGTCATGATGTTGAAGTTTCAAAAAAAAGATAAAACACACCAGTAGTAACTACTAAAACAAAAAAAAAACACTAATAAAATAATTTGATTAATAGCGCAAAACTTACATACAAGCTACTCATACGTCTTTGGAGCGCAAAGGGTAGTAATATAAAAAAAAATAGCACACTTACCGTATCGCAACTACCGTCCTGCGACACATGCTGGCGATGACTGAGATGTCCTTGAACGTGAATGCCATACGCGCGAGGGATAAAAAGAGAGAGCAATATATCAAAAACGCGGGCGCCTCTGCGACGTAGAGTAGTAATCTAGGGTTAACAACCTATAGGGCCGCGTACGCAAACTTACTAACATTTTCAAAACACTGCGACATTTAGCGCTTCAGTTATCCGGAACGTATGTTTCGCTCTTTGCCAATCACTAGTAACTTATTGTATTTCCTGCTGGGAAGAGCTGCTACGACAGTAATGAAACCCTTAGAGATCGCTCGTAGTGCCAAATTTGCAACCTTCCGCCATATATTGTCTCGAACTACCGGACTTTATACATCCTGGAACCTTTTAAATATAAAACATCAAACCATTTTACATATAGTTTTAATCGAACATTCCAGGACACCAAAAATACATATTTCACACCCTTTTGATATGCTATGTATAAAAATAAAAATAATATAATAATAACTATTGTATTAAACTATTGCATTACATTAACACATTTATGTTCAGATGACGTTTTATAATCTGTAATAAGCACTTAAGTGCAACTTTTATATATTGACCAATCAGAGAATCGATCGGTACTCTCTCCTTAATACAGGCTAACTCTTAGACTAGCTAAGCGAACAGTATCTCACCTGTTTTGTATTGTATTTTAGAATAAAATATTTTATATAATTTCAACAATTGAAAATTTTCTAACCCCGCTGTGAAATAAATATGATTATTTATTATATTATCAGGCCCTGCTGTCCTTCTATTCATTCGTCGGCGTCGCCGCGTCGGTGTACAGTGAAAATTTTCTTTAAATGATAAAATTTGATCTTTATTTTGCTAATTGGGTATTAAATAACACTTTTACACGTAATGTTTTCGTAAATTCAAACTAGATGAGGCCCGTGTTTCTTAACTGACTACGCTGAAAAGGAATTTGTAATATTTGTGTTTTTGTAATAATTATAATTAAAAAAAAAACTTTTTGTAATATTTGTATTACAAAAAAGTTTTTTTTTTTGTTTTTTTTTAATCCATGGCACGTAATCTGACTCACACTTGACCGTTTTTCATACAAAAGAACAACCCTTAAAATGCTCGCGATTTAACTTGCCGAACTTGCCCTGTGACCTGGCTACGATACGAACAATTACGCGAGAATGTGGGGTCGCCTAGCAACAGAAAAACTTGCCCGAAAAAACCAACTGTGTCCAAAGAGTTTAATCGAAGTGTATCATTCCGATATGTAAGGTTTCACATACCTGTTGTAGTGTTGGCCCTCATGCTGACAGAACTACAGTGGGCAAACTTCGTAATACAAACATGTATTATTCATTTATACACATGACACTTAAAAGAGAAAAAAAAAAGATAAATATGTAAAAGGTGCTGCTTATTTCAAAAGAAATTTCTTCCAGCAGACCTGAACAGAAGAGATGATAGACACGGTGTGTACAAATACTAGTTACGTAAATTTAAACATACTTAACTAATAACATAAATAATGTAGTTATCTCCCGCTTTAAAAATGCATAACAGTGACATTTCGTGTTTTCGTGTTTCGAACAGACGAAATTTTAAACATGTCCGGTAATTTATTCGACTATGAACGACTTAGCGATTATATTAATAAATAAAATGCATTTAATTCAAGTAACGTAACTCATATAAGATTAACATAATTAGAAACACACACACACCAAATATTATTTTTAAAGAATAAATTAAAATGAAAATGACAATTACAAAAAAGAACTAAATGAAATAAAAATGTCAATAAACAAAGTAAAATTAATAAAATAAAATTGTCATAATATTTTTTCTATAATTAAACTATGCTATAATTGAATAGAGCATACACATTATTCATTTTAAATAGAGCATTTTAAAATATTATTATATATTGGGCGCCACTTAATGTTTATTCTTTTTTGAACGCAAAATGGCGGTATATTTTATTTTTAATCTTCTGACTAGCCTTTTTCCAACTGTGTATGGGTGGGATTCATGTCTTACCGGATGTAGCTGGTTTTAGTGTTTTACATGAAGTGACAGCTTATCTGACCTCCACAGCCCAGAAGCTCGGCAGTCATTGCTCAACCTTGAAGTTCGAGGTATTCCTCGAAGCGCTACCATTTTGAAGCGCACCTAATGAAGCGCTCCTTCTTTATTTTCGGAGCGCACCTTTTATTAGCGCTCCAGATAGCAATTAAAAATATTAAAATTTTATTCCTTGAAGCGCACCCACGTTTAAAAATAAGGAAGACCATGAAGTAAACGTAATAACTGATTCATAATAATTAGAACGGGTAAAAATCACATTAAGTACTAGTGAGGAGAAACAGTTGAAAAGTTATTATTGTCTAAGTATTAAATTTACAAAAAAAAACACAGATTGTTTCGTTGTCTTAAAAGTTACATATGATCTTGTAATTACACACATCAAAAGTGTCTAGGGATCAAGCATTTTTATGCGGATTTCTTGAGATTGAGATGTGGCTTTGTAATAAATTTATGATTTTATAAATTTATATGGATCCTTTTTGGTGCATTTCATAATTTGAAACAGGAACTGTTAATCAAATTCGAGTAAAAGATGAAAATCAGCTGTCAATATTTTCCCTATAAAAACATACAACGCATTGAAGACATTATTAGTGCTACTGTTTCCCTACTACTGATTAAAACCAACGTTATTATGGAGCGGCGACGTCATTTAAGCAGGGAAGAAATGCTCAGAGCCGTGGGAATGATAGAAGCTGGTTCCCGGCAACGTACTGTGGCTTTAGCTCTGAATACAAGTCAGAGTGTTATCAGTCGACTTTGGACACGTTACCGAAGCACTGGTACCGTGGCTCAGCACCATGGAGGACGGTATCGCTGCACCACACGGAGACAAGACCGATACATTCAAATCTTAACTCGAAGAGCTCCAACAATAACCGCCATGATGTTAGCCGTGAGGCTTCATCACTCTTCAGGGAACTTAATTAGCGACCAAACAGTCAGAAACCGCTTGCATGAAGTGAACCTTCATTCCCGAAGACCGCTACGGGTACCACCTATAGCAATGCACAATCGTAGGATTCGATATCAATGGGCTCTTGAACACAGAAATTGGGCAGAAGAACAATGGCGTTTCGTGTGCTTTTCTGATGAGTCTCGTTTTGGTATGAGACCGGATACAAGACGTATACGACACTGGAGAACCCCTGGACGCCAACAGCGATTAAAATCCTGCCAGGAAGTCCATCCTTATAGTGGTGGAACCATCATGGTATGGGCGGGTATTATGATCGGCGGAAGAACTGAGTTGATTTGGATCAGAGGCAACCTCAACGCTCAAATTTATGCTGAGACGATTGTATCTGACGTCATCGTTCCTCTACAAGTGCAAATCGGTCCCTTATTTCAGTTAATGCATGATAATGCACGACCGCACACCGCAAGAGTTGTAAGACAGACTCTGGCCGCAGCTAACATCAATGTCCTGCTCTGGCCTGCTCAGTCGCCAGACTTGAACCCGATTGAGCATGCATGGGATATGCTACAGAGAAGAGCTCTGCCGAATATGGAGGGTATCCAGTCGCAAGAAGACCTTTTTTTGTTGTTGCAACGAACATGGGCGGCCATTCCACAGCGTGATTTGGATGAACTCATTTTGAGTATGCCAAACCGATGTTCTTGTGTTGTTAGTGTTCGCGGTAGAAACACGGATTATTAATTGTTTAAGTTACCCAATAAAATTTTAAAGAAAACTGTTATTTCAGTCTTTTTTTCGAACTTTAATGTTAGTGGTTCAAATGTCAAAAATCCCTTTATTAGGAAAATGGCAAATTTCTTTATTAATGCAAAGGTGACTTGGTTTATCGTTACTGTGACAAACGAAAACACTTTATTTGATGAATCCTTAAAGAAAATTTTAATTAATATCAATCAGGAGAAAAGTTATTGCAAAAATATATGTTGATCCCTAGACACTTTTGATGTGTGTATTATGTAGGTCCTGCTGCAATGTGATTATTATACGCATATCATTTATAATATATCTGTGCGTTTTATTTATTAATAACATCCTCTTTGAATACACGTTACTCTTTGAATCAAAAAAGCCGAAAGCAAAAACATATTTTTCTGTCAATTTCATACTTTTGGTTAAGCAACTTCGATGATGATGATGAGTTTAAAAAAAATATAATTATTACGTTTACTTCATGGTATTCCCTATTTTTAAACGTGGGTGCGCTTCAATGATTAAAATTTTAATATTTTTAATTGCTATCGGGAGCGCTACTTAAAGGTGCGCTCCGAGGAATAAAAAAGGAGCGCTTCATTAGGTGCGCTTCAAAATGGTACCGCTTCGAGGAATACCTCTGAAGATCGACACGTGCGTTTGTTATTATTTAGCCAGGAGCTCCAGAAGTTAAGCGGCAAAAAATAGTTTAGTAAAAAATACACAAATCTTTCAGATCAGTGTTGAGTAGTGACACTACGTGCGTATTGTAAGACTCATGTTAAGTATAATGATGCTAGGTTAGTGGATGAGACACATGGCAACATTAGTAATTAAGATATAATCAAAGTTGTCGGCCCAAGGGGGTCGGCACATAAGACAGGTCAAGTGTGAAAGATTTCGGACACATGTGACTAAAACCACATGCCATTGCTCACTTATATCTGAACAAATAACTAAAAGTGCGTATTATAAAGATGTGTTTATAAGTACTTTATCTCAGACTATTCTGAAATTATCTACAGGTTTAGTAGTAAAATCAAGTTAGTAAATGTCAAGTTATAAAAAAAGTTATTTAAAAATTTTTTGAACGGGTTTTTTAGATTTTTTAAATAACTTTTTTTTCAACTTTTTAGTTAAAATATTAATTAATATTTTTATAGTTTGCCCGGTGTCACAATGACACCCCACCGGATTCAGTAAGTGAAAGAGCTAAGTCCATATTTTTAAACTTTCTCTTTGTATTATTTTTGCTAGTATTACACTAATGATAAACATCATATTCCTTTTTAAATCCTTGTGTTAAGCCCTTTAATTTGATATCCATATTGCAGTCATATTGCATATCGCGCGAAAAACATAACCCTTCCCATGCAGTCGGGTAAAAAAGGATACTTTGGGACAATCATTCCACGCAATGGTTATTTTAACGTTATTTGTGAATCGATCATGATATCATTCGGAAGTACTAGCTGTGCCCCGCGGTTTCACCCGTGTTAATTTGAGGATAAACCTACTAAAATAATATATTCCATAACTTTATGATTGCTACTTAAGTACTTAGTGCATTAACTACCATTCCTTCTTTCAAAAACTTCTCTCTCTATTTAATTTGTTATTATTTTTATATCTCTCAGCAGTCTCAGTATAGACTATAGAGTATGTAGTTAATACTTATGAATTGTATATAAGTAACTAGTACACCATGGACTACCCGCGTACAGCGGTCAGAAACCTGATGCCATCGCTCGCACTCTCCAAGCTTCCGTAAACACTCTGGGCAAAAGCCAGGCGGTCCTCTTTTCCAAACCGTGGATAAACCCACCCTCCCCTCGTCCGATTACCATGTACGGCAAGCCGATCCCTTGGGAAAAGCAAGCCAAATACTTAGGAGTGGTCCTCGATAGACACCTCTCCTTCGCTGAGCACATAAAGCAGGCACGTTCGCGCGCCGTTTTCGCTTTAGGTAGGCTCCACTTCATTCTTAGCTCCCGCAGCAAATTATCACTCAGGTGCAAACTGCGTATTTTCACCGCGGTTATCCGTCCAATTATGACCTACGCCTGCGTTGTTTTCGCACACGAAAAGCCCCACCTCCTCCACAAGATGCGGACCCTCCAAAACCGATTCCTCTATAGAGTCACGGGAGCCCCATTTTATGTTCGAAATGAGCTTCTTCACGTAGATCTCAAGATGCCCACCATCCAGCAGATCATGAAACGCGTCTCCAAGCGTTTCTTTGATACTGCAATCAAACATAAGAATCCCCTAATCGCATCGGCCGCCCGATACGAGCCCTCCCGCCTTTCCAAGATTCGCCAACCAAGGCATACCTTAATCACTCCCGATGACGCAATCACCCTGCTCTAAAGCTTTGGTTTCCTAGGATAGCGGTGCCGTCAAATAGCGGCCGTAATACAGCGGTGAATGACGTCACTAGAACGTTATCTATGTAAACAAAATGGCGCGGTTTCCTAGAGAGCGGTAACTTACACCGTAACGTCAAAAAGCGGTGCCGCCATTTGCATGACGGCCGTCTTGTCGGTGTCAGATGATTTCGTGAACGTTTCCAAAGAGAATGTAATACACTAGATAGCGATGAAGCAGACAGTGTGATAAAACGGCCGTGGAACTTTCCACATGTCGTCACCGTAAAGACGGCCGTCTTTTTGCGTCCGTAATATTACGGCCGCTATATGACGGCACCGCTTTCCTAGGAAAACAAAGCTTAAGAGAGTCGTAGGAAAACAAGCACAGTGTACAAAAACAAAAACCGACCGTTCTTCCATCCTCGCCGCCGAGGCCCGCCGCGATGTCCCCGTAATTGGCCGCCCCGACCCTTGCCAGAGCGAGCCCGCGACGTTGAGCTGATAATAATTATATGATCCAGCCTGCCCCTAGCTGCCCTCCCCCTGCGACGCCCTAAGCCGAGGTCCGTACCCCACAGGGGGTGCCCTTAGCGTGTAGTCGCCTAGTTTGTAAGTTTTATAATAAACCCTGGCTTGAGGAGCTATTAATTTTTTCCTGCTGTGTCAAATCCATCTAAAGGCTAGACAGCCTTTAGATGGATGCAAATATCGCTTTTAGCGATAAGACCGCCCATTGTAACCCCCTTTGTAGTTGTTAAGTTGTTGTTTAAGTCTGTTATGGTGTACAATAGAGATTATATCTATCTATTTATTTACTTTAAGCACCTATGTTACCTCGCAGAGTCATTGAAATCAAATGACGTAAACGGCAATGTTGTTCAAAATGTAACACTTGTTATGAGTAATATATTTATTTGGATAAGGATTAATATTATGTTTATTAAAATACCTTCGCAAATAATGCATTATTTTAGGCCTTTATTACCATAAAATTCAACCTTAAAAGATAGACATGCTCATGCAGAGATTTAAGAACTAATTAAGACAAACAATCCCGCAGTACTTTATTTTCGTGTTAGTCCAACGGTTCAGACAGCGTACGCCAAGATAGCTCTCAGAGGGCAGAATTTTTTTCGACCCACTTGTCATTTATCGTAATAGTATGGCCAAATTACACAAAGTATAAATCGTAGTCTATCTGTTATTCCAATGTATCAGATAGCTATATTACTGTAAAGTTTCATCTAATTCCGCTCAGTAGTTTTTGCGTGAAAGAGTAACAAACATCCATTCATACATCCATCCTCACAATTCCGCATTTATAATACAGGGTGTCTCAAAAGAAAGTTTATATTTCTGCCCTGATAACAAAGAATGCAGTAATCGACATTTTTGAGATTTTCACTTTTTTCCAGAAATGGCATCCCAAGAGGTTCATGTACATAAAAAAAAATATTTTCATAAAAAAATTCACTTGAAGTATGGTTTTTGTGTTATGATTTTCGCCGTACTTGCATAAAAACTGCTTCAATGATAAGAAAAAACGCAGTATTAAACATGGCCTAAGAAAGAATGCAGTACTTGCAAGAATACCCTAAAACAGAATGCAGTAATATCCACTACTTTATTATTTTGTTTTAAATTCAGTAGACAAATTGATAAACCAAAACGCAGTACTCCACATTTTTTTTTTAAATTAAAAATAGGTTCGCGTTTGACCACCATCTCACCTGATGGTAAGTGATGATGTGGTCGAAGATGGAGCACGCTTACCTAAAAGTAACCTATTCACTCTTGACTTAAAAACTCCTAGGTTATAGCTATCGGGAAACACAGACTCCGGTAGGGAATTCCACTCCTTAGCCGTACGCACAATGAAGGTATTCCCAAAACGTTTTGTGCGTATGGGTGGGATGTCCACCATGTAACGATGGCGCTTCGCCGTTTGTCTCGTAGTCCGATGATGGAACGGGCTTGGTGGAATTAGATTGTGTAATTCCATCGCACACTCCCCGAAATGTAACCGATAGAAAACCGATAGACTTGCAACTCGTCGTCGATGTTCAAAGCTCTGGAGCTTTGACTCGACCAGTGCATCGTTGCCAATGAGTCTCTTGGCCCGCTTCTCGATAGACTCAAGCGCGTCCAGTTGGTATTTAGCAGATCCATCCCAAAGATGAGAGCAGTACTCCATACACGACCGAACCTGGGCTTCATAGAGATTGAGCAACTGTTCGGGTGTGAAGTACCGTCTCACTTTTGCTAGGATTCCCAACTTTTTTGATGCTAGTTGAGCCTTAGCCTCGATAAACGGGCCAAAATTCAGGGTAGAAGTTAGTGTTACCCCCAGAAGCTCGATGCGGTCGGTTATCGGCACGGTTACACCCCGGAAAGTAGGAGCCGGTTCGAATTGACTCCTTTTTGTGGAGAAGGACACGCATGGGTCTTAGCTGCATTAAACTTGACCAAGTTGGCATCGCCTCATTCGGAGACAGCCTTCAAGGACAAGTTCCAGCACCCAACCAAGTCCTCACGGAGAGACTGGATCTGTGACCCACCAGCTCGCGCGCTGGACACATATCTCTCAGAAACTGTGCTGTCGTTTGCATACCCAAAAGGTACCGGGAATCAGCAGATCGTTAATATGCAGCAAAAACAAAGTTGCTGAGAAAACAGACCCCTGAGGGACCCCGGCATTAATTGCCAATTGGCCAGACGAGTGGTCAATGACCACTCGAATGGACCGATCTCTCAGGAAGTCTTCAATCCAAACGCAAAGTTGAGTGGGTAAACCGAAGGAAGGAAGGAAGGCTATCGTGCCAGACCCTGTCAAAGGCCTTGGAGATGTCAAGGGAAATAGCAAGTGCTTTCCCGTGCTTCTCAATGGCCTCACTCCAGGTATGAATGGCATACGCTAGAAGGTCCCCAGTTGACCGGTTTTTGCGAAAGCCGTATTGTCGGTCACTGAGAATGTCTTTGGCTTCTAGGTATGCCAGGAGCTTACTATTAAGTACACGCTCCATATTCTTACAGAGTATGGACGTGACTGAAATAGGCTTGTAGTTGGCAGGGTCAGCAGGACTGCCCTTTTTGGGTACAGGCTGTAAGTTAGCCAGCTTCCATGCTTTCGGCACCTTTCCAGTATCTAGCGAAAGGCGAAACAGGCGTGTCAAGATTGGAGACAGTTCAGGCGCACAAGTTCTAAGAACAATTGCTGGTATCCCGTCGGGGCCACTAGCTTTGTTCACGTCAAGATTACGCAGCACTCTACGGACGTCATTCTGATGGATGCGAATGTCCGACATACACGTCTCGCATCCAATAGGAGCATCAGGAGGGTGAGCGCCACTACTATCCAGACGTGAAGACTCCACAAAGAGGGCGGCAAACAAGCTTGCTTTTTCTTCAGCGGAGTGAGCCAGAGACCCGTCAGGTTTGAGCAGTGGTGGTACTGCATTTAAGTGTAGTAAAGGCTTGCGAAGTCGTAGCAGTGCGATCCATTGCCGCGTTTTCCAATATTGTACCTACTTAATTAATGTTAATTAACAGTCTTGCAGAATTTTGCTATTTTTAGTTATATAATGTCGTGGTAATTATTTTCTTATTAAAACTGAATTTGCAAAAACATGTTTTTTTTTATTTCACCCTAATGCTGCTTATAATAATAAGAACATGACGTAGGTTTTTAACATCCGTATAGTTTACTCAATACTTTATTTGCATTCTACGATGTAAAAACTTACATCGTAGCTAAGAGACTAAAGAAACCTTAACCTTAAAATGCATCTATATAAGTCCTTGAGAAGACACAGTACACTTCAACTTAGTTTCGAGCATATAATAATGGCAATAATTACTAAAAAATAATGCAGTAATCGACTTGTGCTAAGACATAATGCAGTAATACGCGCAAGTGCTGCACTTAGTTTTAGTATCCTGTGACTCGGAAACGACCTGATACTAAACCGAAACGCAGTAATACGTATTATAATTGCATATATATTAGTAAATTAAATAAAGGAAAATTATCTTGTACAAGCTTGATTTTTTTCCAAATTTTTAGATATATATTATGACCAATGAAATATGAACATCTTGCTCAGATGATATGAAATATGTTTTTTGCGTTTATCTCGTAACCGCAATTTTGCGATTACTGCATTCTTAGTTATGACGGCAGATTTGTTTAGCTTACTGCGTAAACACAACAATTTGGCGGTGCGATGCGAGGAATAGTCCGTCAGAAGCCTGGCTCTTAGGAATTTAGTAACTTTGGGGCGTTTTACAGAAATGGATCGCGCGTTGCGCGTACTCGAATTTTACAAAAATGATTATTCTGCGACAATATTCGAGGTTTTCATTACTTAAATGATGCGCTAAGCATTCCTCTCATTTGGAAATGGGTAAAAAAGTTTGAGGAGATCGGTTCGGGCGCCCAAGGTTATTGAGAACGGAACAGAACGAAGAAAAAAACATGACGTGCATAAGCGTTATTTATAACCAATTTACAAAATAAATATTACATTTCATTTCAAACGTGGAACGGGTTTATCGTTCTGTTCGTGATGATCACGACCTGTCTATTTGGAACTGTGTAAGTATTTTCAACCGACGACAAAAAGAGGAGGTTATCAATTCGACGCGTATATTTTTTTTTTTTTTTTAATGTATGATCATCGATTACTCGAAGACGGCTGAACCGATTTGGAAAATTCTTTTTTTGATTGAAAGGGTATACTTCGAAATTGGTCCCATTTTCATAAACGTCAGGATCTGATGATGGAATCCTGGAGAAATCGAGGGAACTCTTCAAATATTATAGGCACACCTATGACGTTTTGGGTATTTATTATAGTAACTTGTGCAGTTGCTCTCAAAAAGTACCATTTGAGGAAGTGGAACTGATGATGAAGACCACAGATGGCCGCCGGAACTCAATAGTAAGTATTGAGTGGATTGCGATTCGATTACTTGAATATGGATGTTAAGCACTTTATGTTCGTCACAATGCATATGGTGATGTAGAGCTGATGGTGAAGTACCAGGAGAACTCCTCAACAATTAACGGCCCAGCATTGGGAAAAGCAATATTTTGTAAAAGATTATAAGTAGTTGACATTTAGGCTCTTGTAACTAGGTAAATTAAAAATAGACCAACAAAAAAGAGTGAAATAAAAACATTTTACCAAAAAATTAAACCGACTCCCAAAAAACACTGCAAAGTGAAAAATAACTTTAATTTCGTAAGTCGGTGCCAAAAACGAAAATACAAAACTAAAGACACCGAATTTTGGTAAAAAGTTTTTGAATGTACTATCGGCCAAAGATACGCATGCTCACTTAAGAAAATGTTTCTGCGGAAGCGCAGCTAGTGACAAACCACATCACCCTTCCTGGTTTCACCAAATTAGAGGCAATATGCATTTTGTGAGTACAGGGCGTGTAACATTAAATTAATACTTACTATTACGAACACTACTAAAATACACATCGGGCATCCTATTGGTCAAAATACATGCATTAGGCGATCGAGTTGTGAGGCGTGCTAAGCGATTATAGCCTTAAAAGTGAGCATGCGGAAGATTGGTCGGTAGTACGTAGATTATCGCCACACTGCATTTTGCACACCGATCTAAAGCAGCACCCCTATAAATTTTTTTTTTTCGCGCCACAATAGCAGAATTACCCTTTTTGTAAAATTCGCGTACGCACAGCGGGCGATTTGCTCCCGAAAAACCGTAGCGACTGAATTTCCAAGAGCCATACTACCGTTTTCCATATCCCTATATGAAAGCAATAATTAGGAGGGCCGCGGGTCCCTTCTAATCATTGACTTCACACAGTAAGCTAAACCAATATAAACTTTATTTTGAGACACCTCGTAGTCTTACTAGACTAACCTCCCAAACCGCTCATAAGAAACAGACAGCATAGAAGACAGTGGCAAATCATATTTCCGTTCCTGCGTAGAACGTTACATACGAGTGTATCTTTGAAACATGCAAATGTATTAGAAAAAAACCAACAATTCTCCACTACACGGGGAATCATACAAACTAACTATACACTTGAAACTACACTAAATCTACCAGGTTGTTAGTTGAAAATACACTCAACAAGCACCAGAGTAATGTCTATGTCCAGAAATTCATTTATTTGCTTTCCATAATTTATATACAGAAGACGTTATAGTCTTAACGATAAAAGTGTAAACTAAACTAATAAACTTTATAATAAAGTAGTAAAAAAAAAGGAAATAGTGTTAAAAGTAGTAAACTTTACAACCAGACATTTATTATACTCTACAATCAGACGTAGCAATTAAATAATAAACTTAATAATCCTTCAAGACGAAACAGATCTGATCTGAAATCATGAGGATAGCTTTATAATGTGGATGAAAAGCGACCCCTGACTTATAACGAGGTGGCAGGTTAAGGAGACGCGTCGTGTTCCTCGCACGCTTCAATGAGCAGTCAGAGGCATTGACGGGGGCCGAAAGGGCCATTCCCTGCCTGGGTTGCGCGAATATTCTAACAAGATACCGCGGTCCGCGACCTGGATGACCATGGGTTTTTAGTCTGAAGAGGTCTGAGACTTCCTCTCGCTCCACCCAGCGCAGGAGTCATTAGTTGATTTTCCCACCGAACAGCTTTCTAAGAAACTCCTGGGGCTCAGGCGGAGTAGTTCAATGATCTGTTTTGAGTGGCCTCCAGGAAGCCATCTTATGTAGTTGTTGGCTGTTAAACCGGACTTGCCTATTGCGCCCTTAATAATACCTATTACAGCCTCCAGCCAGGGTTTATATTTAAATTTAAAACTAGGCAAATAACCTCTTAGGGCACCGCCTCAATCAATCAAACATTTTATAGTGATATGATCCACTATAAAACTACACGATACAGGTCTTACATATTGAATATAGATCAGCTATAATTCGCCATAGTTATAAAATAAATTAAAATACTGCTTGTGGAGTACGGACCTCGGATTAGGGCGTCGCTAGGGGAGGGCAATTACTAGTGACAGGCAATAATAAATTGATTGTGGAATTAAACCTATATATATTTGTAGTTATATTTGCTAGGCGCGGCTGAGTTTTCAATGAGCTTTGGTTGTAAGAACAGGTTTTTGTTTAGCGCACTTGTAATGTGTTTCTATTTAGCCCCAGTGCCTCAATAACCACGTTTAGCCGTTTTTCTTGTGCCAGATCTCTCTCCGATCGTGTCGGATTTCTGTCCCATCTGGCTAAGAGAGTAGTAAAGAGAAACTCAGAGTGTGCTTGTGATTGTGTGCATACTTGTGCACTATAATATCTCCTGGGCTACGGCGGCCTCTTCATCGACTAGCAGGATGGCTGCCGCGAGCATAATCGGTTTTTATGACTAATACAAGGTGTAACAGATTAAGCGCAATACCTCAGACACCCCAATTAGACTATTAAATTATAAGTCTAAAACAGCATCCGTAACTAATAAATTGCAACCAACCCTAGACATTTATTATAAATAGTTATGCTTCCTAAACGCAAAGCGTATGTGCGTCATACAATATCCTTACGCAGATGCGTACACTCATGCAATGTTAGCGGCCGACACACACACGAGCGCATTTCCTTGAATTAAGAATTGTATTAATTTGTCATGATACTGTTTCCATTTTAAGTTAAATGAAAGATTTTTCCATCAAAATGTAACAACACCTATTTTTATGACGGCAATCGATTCAGAAGCCGATACTGAACCAACTACTTTCAGGAATTGCGTTTATTCTGTTACAGGTTTTATGTATATATTGTGTGTACAGCATAGTGTAATATACCGTTGTGTTGTTCGCAGTGGTACTAGCAGTACTTTTGAAGATGACGGCGGAGACGACTCCCGCTCCTCGCGCACCCTACCAGATAAGAAGTAAGTCACCAAATGCATTTTCATTATATCCACTATATCTTACTAAACTTCGATACTAATAAAAGATATGCAATTATGAAGTTCGAGTCGGACTCGCCCATGACGGGTTCAGATCTCAGAACAATGTAACAGAGTCTGTTACATTGTTCTGAGATCTCAACTACCGTTTAATAAATAGCAATAGGATAATCGCTAATTGCAAGACTCTTGCGAGACTCTCGTTTGGGCAACACTAGTTCCATGTATGGATCCCTTATTTTTTTATTTTAATTTTGTATATAATCGTAAACCGGTTGATAGACTATATCTGCTTACAAGTTTAAACTCTGTAGTCCTAATAGTTACGGAATAAAGTAGCTATGACATAGGGACGGACTGACATACAGACATGTCGAATCTGTAAGGGTTCCGCTTTTTGGCATTCGGCTACAAAGCCATCATTTCCCCCATCATATCGGAGAGTGGGGGTAAAATGTAACCCAAACAATTCTATTTATATAAACTATTTCTCTCACCACAATACATTTGATATCAATGACAAGACATAGCAACGACAGGCCCGTTGGTATAGTGGTCAGTGGCCCTGACTGCTATGCGCAAGGTCGTGGGTTCGATTCCCACCTAGGACAAATGTTTGTGTGATGAGCACGGTCATTTGTTCTTTGTCTGGCTGTAATTTATCTATAATATGTATGTATTTAGAAATATATATGTATGTTTATCAGTTGTCTAGTACCCATACCACAAGCTCTGCTTAGTTTGGGACTAGATGTCGTTGTGTGAAAAAGTTGTGGAATATTATTATTATTTTTGGGCAAACGTGATGTTTTCTTAGCTCTAGGCTTTATTATTATTAACGATTATAATATACTGTTGGGGACTGGTGCCTAAACTAGACTCACGTCTGTATTTCAAGACACCATATCTCCGCCCTTTAGTTAATTACATTTCTGTATCGATATGTGATAATCGATAGATAGATATAATACTTTTTATTTGTACACCAATAATTTAAAACACACACTTGATTTACAATACTGCAAAATATGGTTACAATGGCGGTCTTATCGCTGATAGCGATATCTTCCAGACAACCTTTGGATATGTGTAAACCTGACACTGGTCTAGCCAAGGGTTATCGTGTTACCCAGTTACTGGGTTGTGGAGTCAGATAGGCAGTAGTTCCATATAAAACACTAATACCCAGCCGACTACAACAAATGTAGTCGGGAAAAGCTAATCTGATTATGACAATGATATGAGTGACACTACCAAATGCTGTAAGCACATTTTTAGGGTTCCGTAGCCGAATGGCAAAAAACGGAACCCTTATAGTTTCGACATGTCTGTCCGTCTGTCTGTCTGTCCGTCCGTCCGTATGTCACAGCCATTTTATTCCGAAACTATTAGGATTATACATGTAAAACTTGGTAGGTAGATGTATTCTATGAACCGCTTTCCGATTTTAAGAGAAAAATTAAAAAAAATATTTAAAATAAAGGGGGGCTCCCCATACATGGAACTGAAACTGAAAATGATTTTTTTCATAAAACCTATACGTGTGTGGTATCTATAGACAGGTCTTTAAAAATGACATTATGGTTTCTAAAATGACTTTTTCATAAAGTTAATCGTTTAAAAGATATACGCTTCCAAAGTGGTAAAATGTGTGTCCCCCCCCCCCCCCCCCCCCTCTAACTTCTATAATTATGAAGTGAAAAATCTAAAAAAACCATATGTTGTAGATCTTAATGTAAACTTTCAAAGAAAATTGGTTTGAACGAGATCGAGTCAGCAGTTTTTGAGATACAGGATAATTTAGAAAACCGCAAATATAACTTTGTAATTCATACAAATACTATGAAAAACAAAGTTATTTGGCGTAGTTGTAAAAATTGTAAATAAGCTAGTTTTATGAAATTTGTAAGTTTTTTGTTTTTTTTTTTTAATAAATATATTAATTTATGTTATATTTATTACAGTTACTACGGAACCCTTCACGGGCGAGTCCAACTCGCACTTGGCCATTTTTTTTTAAATTGATGATAAGCCTTCGTTTAACCACCATCTCACCTGATGTTAAGCGATGATGTGGTCGAAGGTGAAGCACGCTTGCCTAGAAGTAACCTATTCACTCTTGACAGAAATACTCCCAGATTATAGCTATCAGGAAACACTGACTCCGGCAGGGAATTCCACTCCTTAGCTGTACGCGCAATGAAACTATCCCCAAAAATGTTTTGTGCGTATGTCCACTAATGATGTATAATGATCGTAATATGCTGAATATAGGCAAAATCACAGCGAGATTGAGAAACGGCGACGCGACAAGATGAACACTTACATATCAGAGCTGAGCTCCATGATCCCTATGTGCGGTGCTATGGCGCGGAAGTTGGACAAGCTGACAGTGCTCCGTATGGCCGTGCAACACATTCGGTCGGTGCACGGAGCACAGTCCGTTTCACCACTTTCCGCGCGGCCCCGCCCCTCATTCTTGTCGGAGCCGGAGCTCAACCAGCTCATCCTCGACGCGGCTCACGACTGCTTCTTACTCGTGGTGGGTTGCGACCGCGGCCGTCTGCTCTACGTGTCTGCCTCCGTCAAGCAGATGCTTCACTACGACCAGGTCAGTTGTCAGTGGCTACCATTTTATACTACATACTTCACTACTCATTTCACTAGTACATTACTGATGGCTCCCATGCCATAATCTGCCTCTTTGCTCAGCTAAGTGCGGTTCAGCTCCAACTCCATTCTGAAGACCATAGCGGGGAGGTACGATTCTCCTTTGTTAGGTGATGTTGTTAGGAGATGTATTTTCAACAACAGCCTAGTCTCCAAATAGGTTATAAGTTTACTAACATAGGAATAAGTTATCTTTTTGTTTTACGTACACATATTATGGATGTTGCTTATCCGAATATATTTTTTTTAAATTATGGATCTTAAGGATCGCCGCTGTACATTTTATTGCTCTGGTCTTGCTTTGCGTTGGAGTTTACGCGAAACACTGTGTTATATTCTATGTTTCAGTGTAGATGTTGCCTGTCTCGTGTGTTTTGTTTTTAACTGCTTTCCTACCATGCAATCATGATTGAGATTAACATTTTTTGTATTAGATTGCTAACGTACATAATAACACATATGTTTGCTCGTACACCTCTCGTGATCTTGCGTACTGCGATCATTATGTTTATAATTGCTGGCGCAGTGACATCGTTGACACGTCATCATGTTCGATATTGTATTTTGAAGCGATGGAAATATAATATTTTGTAGATGAGCACTGCTGAACTTAAGCGTGATGATATTATTTTGAATGAACCTGTAACCACCTGGCTTGTTCAGACAGTAGTCCTGTCCTGACGACTTGTAATGCAATATTTCCCGTTGTCCACAGAGCGATTTGCTTGGTCAGAGCTTGTTTGACATTCTGCACCCCAAAGATGTAGCCAAGGTGAAGGAGCAACTTTCTTCGTCAGACCTCAGCCCGCGCGAAAGACTCATCGACGCTAAGAGTACGCAACTATTATTAATATTTGTTGTACACAAACAGTTCAAACACAATCTCTCATTAATACATCATCTTAACATACGCAAACGAAGCGAAAAAGAGTCATTTTACTACCAGTAGACGTTTTGCGACCAAGCGAGTTGTGCTTTAAGCTAACTGGAAAGGCCTGATACCTTTCCAATTAGCTTAAAGCACAACTGAGGAGCTCGTCGAACGATTTTTTGTTTTAGTATTAATACGAGAAAAAAACTAGGCTTTTTGGTTATTTATATATAAATCTTATTTTCATCCCCCCATCTCGGAAAGAGTAGTTTTGATCTTCGATATCTGAGTGCAAAAGCCGTTTTTATCCGCTAGAGGATAAAAGTTTGTGAATTCAAAACATCATTAAACCTATTTACTTCTACCTCCATGGGGCCGAATTCATCATACAACTTTTTTAATTTGTTAAAAACTCAGACTCTGGAACCTTCTTGGTGTACTTACTTTTTTTAATTTGCTTTGCGCGCCATTATTTTTTTTGCATTTAGTCATTTCTTATATGTATCATCTATGGTCATTTCCTCGCTGAGGTGGGATGAAAAGTTACGTGTTGCACTCGAGTGCAAAGATTTTTCCCCTCGTGCTCTTTTGATTCCCTCGCTAACGCTCAGGATTCTAATGATTGAATCACTCGCTGCACTCGTGATTCAATTTTAGAATCCTTCGCTTGCTCGGTCATCAAAATTGAGCACGCGGTTAAAAAGCAACTTTGCAATCTTGTATAACAAATAACTATTATAAATCTTCTTATATGATTGGAACACAAAAAGGCTTAACAAAAGCCAGACAAGTCAAAAATAAAAATTATTTAATTTACATAGGCCTACACTTATAAAACGTTAAAAGTTAGTGCACAGTTAAATATTGGTCGTTTCTTATGGAGAAGAACCGGCAAGAAACTCCACGGCCGATCACCGTTTACTTTGGACAGACACACATTCAAAAAGCTTAACTATGTCCAGTTTTATTTGGGCATCTGGCAACGCTGAAGCCAGATATTTGTGCTTTAATAATAAGCATCCTACAGAAAGTGAGGCGATACTTCACCCTTGGACAGCTTTTGAATTTATATAAAGCACAGGTCCGTTCCTGTATGGAGTATAGCAGGCACTTGTGGGATGGCTCAGCGAAATACCAGCTAGCTGCACTTGACTCGATCGAACGCAGAGCTAAAAGGCTCATAGATGACGAGGTTCTGGCAGGCAAGCTTCACAGCCTGGCTCACCGGCGAAACGTTACTTGCCTGTCTATCTTCTACAGATTGTACTTCGGAGAGTGTGCGCAGGAGCTCCACGACCTAATCCCTTCATCCCCCTTTTACTTCCGGTCTACCAGACGTACCGCAGGATACCATCCACACTTGGTTGATATACCGTCTTGCTACTTACTTACTAAGCGCTTTTCTTCAACATTCATTATGCGCACAGCCAAGGTGTGGAACTCTCTGCCGGCTTCTGTGTTCCCTGTCACATATGACCTGTCAACCTTTAAATCAAGAGTGAATAGGCATTTTCTGGGCTCGCTCGTTCGATCGTAGTCCTCATCTTACACTTAGCATCAGGTGTTATCGAGGTCAAGAGCGAGCTCATTCGTAATAAAAAAAAAGTTTTTATTGACATGAAAATTAGGATGTTACATTTTCATTTGAAGCCCTGACTCCTGAGCTGGGTAACAACCATTTGTGCTTTAATCTGTCTGGTAAGACGTTACGGGTTGTGTTGCAGCCATGTTGCCGGTAAGGGCAGATGTCCAGGCTGGTACCTCACGGCTATGCCCCGGCGCTCGCCGCTCGTTCTTCTGCCGCATCAAGTGCAAGGTGACTCACGAAGCAGTGGCCGAACCTTCGCCCGTCAAAGACGACCCCGAACCACCCGCCAAGCTGCGCAAGAAATCCAGTGAGAAGAAGTATTGCGTCGTGCAGTGTACCGGTGAGACGTTTTACTCTTTATCTTATCTACTAGCAGTTGATATTTTTATCTCTGAATTCCCACGGGATCGGGATTTACGCGGGAAAAACCTCCAACGCGAACGAAGTCGCGGGCAAAAGCCAGTAATATGATATTGTTGTTTGTTTTTACTGTGTGTACTTGTGGCATGTGTCAATTTTTTCTTTCTTTGTTTATATATATTAGTTTTGTTGCACGGTATGTTTATGAATATTGCTGTGTGCCAACTTTCTCATGGAGAGGCCTGTGGTAGGAACGTTTTTTGGCTGAATTATTATCAAATGGTTTTCTTTTCTCAGCTCTAGTCTGGTTTCAGTTACATTTATGAACCAAAGTCAAGTAAATGTATGTTTGTTTTTATGACAGTGTGTTTCCAACTGCATTATCTAACTATCCTACATGTATTTAATATGGCTACTTTTTGCAAGTTTGTATAGACGGATTCTTCTAAATCTAATAATTTTTGGCTATGGAAAAGATGGTTGGTTATAACGCCTGTCGTAGAAAGGACTCTAGGAACTATGTATGTAAGATGAAATGAAAATGAAACCATCGTGATGACTCGTCACATTTTATTTATACATTATTTAAGTACTTCACAAATCACTGCTCGATAATATAACACAAATAACAAATAAATGACAAAATACAATTAGAGGTCCGCTTGGCTCGAGAGCCAACAAACGAATGCCCCCACTTTTTTTGTGTGTGGTATATCGCAAGTCAACCTCTGAGGTTGTCGGCTGCTTAACCGGGCTTGCCTGTGGTTGCCTTAATTAATAAATTAATTAAAGCCTCCAGCCAGGACTTACAAACTAGGCGACTACACGCTAAGGGCATCCCCTGTGGGGTTTGGACCTCGGCTTAGGGCGTTGCAGGGGGAGGGCAGCTAGGGACAGGCTGGATCATATCATTATTATTATTAATAAGGGAATTTAAAGCTACTGGCTCAGCGCCGCGGTCTGGCTCTGGCAAGGGTCGGGGTGGACAATTACGGGGACGTCGCGGCGGGCCTCGGCGGCGAGGACGGAAGGACGGTCGGTTTTTGTATTTGTGTGTCACTGTACTTGTTTCCCTATGGCTTTCTTGGAGCAGGGTGATTGCATCATCGGGAGTAACTAGGGTATGCCTTGGTCGGTGAATCTTAGAGATACGTGAGGGTTCGTATTCGGCGGCCGATACGATAAGAGGATTCCTATGTTGGATTGAAGTTTCAAAGAAACGCTTGGAGACGCGTTTCATGAATTGCTGGATGGTGGGCATCTTGAGGTCTACGTGAAGAAGCTCATTTCGAACATTAAAGTGGGCTCCCGTGAATGCCCCCACTTGCGCTCGCACGTCCTTTATAAGCCACGTGCCGGTGGAAGTTAAAGGTGCCGGAAGTGGGGCGCGCAGTTTAACGTTGATAACTTACGCCGATATGTATACTTTTTCCTGCTGCCAGATTCTCGAAACATCAAAAAAAATCAAAAAATCAAAATATTTTATTCGTTTATAAAGTTTACATATCATGTAGTGATTGGAGCCTACCGTTAAGCTAATAAAGCCTGTATTGGGAGACTCCGCTCTTCCATATCGTTATTTACGTACATGTGAATGTAAAATTAAGAAGCTGGTTTACTTATACTAAAACAAGATCACGTAAACTGTCAATGACATGACACAATCTGAATAATAATACCTATAAAATAACTACATATTAGTCGCTGAGTGAGCGTGAGTGGATTTTTGGGTATGTCTATGGGGTATGAGTGTATGAGAACCATGCCATGTATTTATACTTTTTGAATGAATGTAAGTAGTGCGTGTGCGTGTGTGTGTGTGTGTGTGAGGGTGTGTACGTGTGAGTGTTGTGTGTTTGTCTGTAATGTACTGTGTTGAGAAATTTGGTTTTTTGTATAATTTGTAGTGTTAAGGTGATTTTACTCTAGCAATGCCTCCGTATTTTCGTAGGTAAGTGTTTTTATCCAATTATTAACAATTTTTTTACAATCACATAGTTTTTCTTCATATATATAAATTTGTTTATTCAGTTTATTATAGAGTTGTGCCGATCTCTTTTTATACTGTCTACTGGCAAATTTAGTCTTTGTATAGGGAACTTCAGCGATTATGTCTTTCCTTCTTCTCAATGTTAAATTGCGGTCGTACGGTAGTATTTTGTGTATTTTTAATATGATTTTTACTATATATAATTTTCTGACCGATAGTAAACGACTTTCTTGGAAAAGAGATTGTGTAGGGTATCTAATATTTTTAAAATACATCACTTTTATTAAAGCTCGCTGTCCTCGTTCAACATCGATAAATTTTGTCTTTGCTGCACCCCCCCAAACATGTATGCAGTATATCAATATAGACTGTATCAGAGCTATGTATATTTCTTTTAGAAGGTTTCTTGGTTTGCCTAGTTCCTTAGGAATATTTTTTGGTACAATATATCTTAATGTCCTGAATATCCAGCTCAATTTTCTGATCCTGGTAGTCACCTGCTCTAGATGAGGATACCAGGACAGTCTTTGGTCAACAACAACTCCTAAGTATTTTGTATGTGATACTCTATCTAATGTTGGACACTGACACATATTAGTATCTTCACACTTATGTACCTTTATGTTAAAATCTTGTTTTGGTTGAGTGCGATTTGAGATTGCAAAACATATGTAATTCGTTTTGGCTGTGTTTAGAGAGAGCAAATTTTTTTGTAACCGTCGAGCTATTAGGGCCATACCCGCCTCTGCACGAAGAGCAACTTCATGCCAGGAATTTCCGGTAAAAACGACCGCAGCATCATCAGCATAAGAAAACACACTTGCATTACTTATCCTGATGTTACTGAGGTCATTGATGTAAAGCAGGAACAGCGTAGGGTCCAGGACACTTCCCTGTGGGACTCCGAATGTAATATTAGCTTCACCACTTAAATGCTCTTCTACCTTAACCATTTGCTTTCTATTAGAAAGATAGTCAATAAAAAGTTTTAATGGAATTCCTCTTACCCCTGAAGCCTCTAATTTGTTAATTAGGATGGGAACAGAGACGGTGTCAAACGCTTTTTTTAGGTCTAAAAATACAGTCACACATTTATCACCCTTATCCATACTATCAGTTACTAACGTGGTGAGAGCAGTTATTGCATCCTCAGTCGACATGCCCTGTCTAAATCCAAATTGTGATTTGCTTAATATATTGTATTTTTCAAGGTATTTCAAAAGTCTGTTATTAATCAGTTTTTCTATTATTTTTGATATAACCGGTAGTATGGATATTGGTCTGTAATTGTTGACATCGTCTCTGTCCCCGCCCTTATAAACTGGGATGATGACTGATTTTTTTAAAGGCGCAGGAAATATACCTTTTCTAAAACAAAGATTAGCCAAATGTGTCACGATTGGGATAATATCTTGGTCTATATATCTCAAAAACCTAGTGGGAATATTATCCCATCCAGGTGCACTGTCAGTTTTGAGGCTCATTAAAATCGTACTCACTTCATCAAAATCAGTATCCAAAAGTGCGAAAGAGTTGACTTGTGTGCCGGCAATATTGGGTGTGACACACCCAATATTGCCGTATGGTGTGATGGGTTTTGATTTTTTTCTGCTAAAGACTTACCAATGTTTGCAAAATAATTGTTTATAAAGTTAACCGAGTCAGAAGGACTTGTTCTAATGTTAAGCAATTCAGTGTTAGGGCTTTTAGAATTATTAGTATAAGTTATTGTTTTAATATTTTTCCAAAGTAATTTACTATTAGCGACTGATTTACCAAGTAGTTCTCGCTCATATTTTCTTTTTAATTTTTTAATCAGGTTATTACAATAATTGCGATATCGACGATAAGTTATTTTTAGAATATCATTAAAAGGATCATTTTTGGAGTTTTTCTGTAGTTTATTGCGATTTTTGATGCATCTTAATATGCCACTAGTTATCCAGGGCTTAACCGTACGCTTGCTGTTTGGTACTGTTTTTATAGTAGTGCTTTGCTTTAGAGATTCAGTTAATTTATGTAGTAGTAGATAGATTAGTTGGTCAGGGTCGTCACAGAATAGCAATTCTTCAATTTTATTTTCCCTGAGATATTTGAGAGCCTGTTCGAAATCGAATAGATAGATAGATAGTTCGAATAGATGTTGTAGTTTTATTTACAATTCGTTTAGTCTTCTTTAATTTTTATAAGCAAAGAATAGTTGTGTAGTGGTCGGTTATGGTGGTCTCTAGAATAGCGATACTTGCCAATGATTGCTTTGTATTTATTTTAATCATAAAGTGGTCCAAACAGTTTGCTTCACGCGTAGGAAGTGTATGCCCGGGTAGAATACCGTTTAGTGACAACATGTTTAAATAGTTAGCTCTATTTTTATATTCGTAAGTTGGCTCGTTGTCCCTGGGAATAAGATTAATGTTAAGATCTCCCGTAATTATCACGTTTTGGTGTGCATTTAATGTATTAAGGTGCGTGTTGAGAGAGTCAATAAAGCTGTCTGTGTTTGTGTTAGATGGTGAACGGTAGATGCCTAGTACTATATTATTTAGTACTTCCAGCTGAAGGCACGAAGCCTGTGCCAAGTTTATTTCTCTAACTTTTGGCTTTAAAGATTTCCTAACATATACCACTACGCCATCATTTTGGTTTAATTTGCGAATAGTCGAGAAACAAAGGTAATCATTGATTTGTGGTATAGGTTTTTTAGAGTCAAGCCTGCATTCTGTCAAAATTATAATATCCGGTTCAAACTTCAAGGATGATAGTAAAACTGAGAAGTCGTCAAAGTTACAATAAATACTCCTTATATTTTGAGATATAATAGTCATATCATTTTTGTTTATGTTGATGTATTTATGTATCTCCGTACAGCTACATTGGTAAGTTCGCGCGAATTCAATATCATCTATCTCAGTGACGGTTTGTAAAGTGTTATCCATTTAATTTATAAATTAGTTTACTAGACATCGTAGCTTCAAATGCATTGGAAATGTTACTCGTAGTTTTATTATATTTTAGGATAAAAATACTGATTAATACCGGATGAAAACACCGCGATAAAAACACTATACTTGTAGACGTGCAAGAATTTATACTATTTAGTGTACAGTGTATGTTTGTATGTGTTGTAGCGTAAATAAAATTAAGTGCTCAGTAAAACACAAACCGCTACTTAAAACGTTTAATTTTGATTAAAAGGAAAAAGATAGAAAACAAGTACTTAATTAAAAAATATAAAAAAGTTAAATATTAGTTATTATTGGGAACCTTTCAGTGATGGCGTGGGTTAACTTAGCGGAAAGAAAAAGAATGTTATCGAAAGTATTATGCAAATATTTTTAACTTACCTAACAAAAAAAAATCGATTGCAATCGGTTATAGCTAGGCGAATACGCATTATTAGTAATTTTAATTACAAAAACACTAAGAGCATCCAACGCGTCTTGATAGGCCTTAGGTTAGAAAGAGTTTTTGACGTGAGAATTTTTAGATTAGAAATATACAAATTAGGTGCACTATTTAAAATAGAACTCCTGCTGCGAAAACTCGGTAATTCCTGGACGGCTGAACACGACTGTGGGAAGTAACGTAGAAATCACGGAGCCACTGCGCTGCGGAGTCCGCATCTACCTCGTACTCGCTTCAGGCCTTTGAGATGGACGTCTCAGGCACAGGATGTGCTCGGATATCGGGCGAGAGCGCCCCGACCTCCGTCGTCGATAACCGACGTCGCTTGCCCGTAGGGTGGAGCCAAAAATTGGCTTGTAACGGGATCTAAACAAAAAAGAAACTTCAGACCACCGATGCAAGCTGAATCTTTGATTAATTATGAAACTAGTGCGAAATGGATCGAAAAGAAAAAAGGCGACAATACATACCAAATTAACCAGAAAATCACCCACAGACTATCCTTTTGCTAGGACACTTTATATTTTTTATTGGGTTTACACCAACAGAAAAAAAACTTTCACTTCATAATTTCGATATTAATCACAAAAAATAAGGCCGACCATCACTTATCGGGTCCCAAAAATGTAATGACGCCGTCAAAAGGCAAACAACCGACGATTTTTTCACGATTCCTGGTTCAAATGTGAATAACAGCTATGAAGAAAAAATTTTTTATTGAAAAGTTTGGATTAGGATTGGAGGAGGTTTTAACCGTAGCGGTTTTACGCTACAGTACCCCATTCCCAGTAAAAAAAATTGAGAGTAGCAACCCTAAAGGTGAGTGGCAACCCTAAAGGAAAGGTGAGTGACAACCCTAAAAGAAAGGTGGTTGACAACCCTAAAAGAAAGGTGAGAGATCAACCCAAGTGAATGTATCAACCCAGTGAGAGGGTGACAACGCTATAACAGATTGACATCACAACAACAGATTGAAAACACAACAACAGATTGAAAACACAATAACAGACTGACAACACAAAAGGGATAGCATCAACCAAGAGTGAAAACCATAATATACAAATTAAATAAACTAGCCTAACTAACTTTAAACTAAATACATCAAATCAACAACATCGAAGTGCAGCTGATACTGAATAAAATTGAAAGCCGGCCTCCAGTTTAGACGTTAACAGTGCGAGCTTCAGATGCGTCTCCTAAACCTACATTAGAATAGAAAAACAAACGATAGATCTAGAGTAATATTCTTAAATATATATAGGAACAAAGAACAATAATCAACACGAAACAAATAAGAGTTGAGATTAAGAAATAACTTAAAAATACGACGAAAACTCAAAGGAAGTCAAACAAAAACTCGGAGTCGAACACAAAAGCTCGAAGTCAGATAAAAACTCGAAGCGAGACACGACTCAAAGTCCAACACGACTCAAAGTCAAACACAACTCAAAGTCAAACACAACTCAAAGTCAAACACAACTCAAAGTCAAACACGACTCAAAGTCGAACACGACTCAAAGTCAAACACGACTCAAAGTCAAACACGACTCAAAGTCAAACACGACTCAAAGTCAAACACGACTCAAAGTCAAACACGACTCAAAGTCAAACACGACTCAAAGTCAAACACAACTCAAAGTCAAACACGACTCAAGACTGAATTTAAGAGCTTAAGTTATAGAGGGATAAGTTAGAAGGTTAAGTTAAAGAGAGAGGGTTAAGTTGAAGAGGGTTGACCTTAAATCAAAATCAAAAATACGACGCCTAATGAGAGGAAATGGTTATGAATAAATATTAACTCCAGGGAGGAATGAGGGTCGAAATAATAAAAGAGGTGTCGTTAATTGAAAACTAATGGCCTAACATAAGTAATGCTGATTAAGTTAAGAATATGGAACAAATTAATTCATTTAAGTATGTCTTTTATATGATATTGTCCAATATGATGAGAATCACAGTCTTGTAGGACATATGTAGTCATGGAGATGACTCTGATCACACGACATTTAATGAAACGAGGAGCAAGCTTTCCTGTAAAGTATTCAGCAGCTAACGATTTTGAAAAATTACGCCTCCATACAATGTCGCCGGCATTAAGTGTAATAGCCGTCCGGTTCGTATTGTAATTTCGTGAATGACGGAGAAAAGCAGAAGAAAGATTGTCCGCTACTTTTGCGTAAATCTCGGCGAGCGAAGTCAGATTACTCGCGTGTTGTTCCCGACTTTCAGCTAAATTAGTGCTTAGAGTCTGGTTATTCGCACGCGATGAATCCATACAGACTTCTCTACCGAATATGAGAAAGTTTGGCGTAAACCCTGTGGCTAAATTAATACATGAATTGAGGTAAAGTTTGACCTTGGGTAACAATTTAGCCCAATTCCTTTGGTTCTCGCCAACCAATATGCTCAAACAAGTAACGACACTTTGGTTATAACGTTCTACCGTGTTTGCTTGTGGAGTGTAATAAGGGGTATATGTAGGGGATTCAATGCGAAACGATCTAAGAAAGTTTAAAAACTGATTACTACGAAAAAACGGTAGCATTATCACAGAGAATAGACCGTGGAACTCCGAAGTTAAAAAATATTTCAGATTCCAAAGCTTTTATAACTGAATTGGCGTCAATCCTTTTAAGGGGCACTAACCAAACATATTTAGAAAAAACATCGACCATAGATAAAATGTATTTGAACCCATAATAAGCGATTGGAAGCGGTCCAATAACGTCGATAGAAATCATTTGTAAAGGTAAAGAAACTTCCTTTGGATAACACATATGACCACGTGGTTGGGAATTCGCGATCTTATAAGCTTTACAAACCTCACATTGCCTTAAAGTCTCAGAAACATCTCGAAACATATTTGGCCAGTAAAAGTTATCCTTGAGCTTAAAATAAGTCTTTGAAACTCCAGGATGTATAGAGAGAGGATTATTATGAGCTTCCCATATAGCGGATTTAACTTTTTCGACGGGTAAAACTACGCGCCAAGGATCAGAACACAATGGGTTAGTGATTGGCATGCGTCTTAACAGAACACCGTTCCGAATGGCGTAAGCTGGAAACGTTTGAGGGGAGTCACGAGCCCCTAACCTACCTACATATACTATACCTAACCTTTTTATACCATCTATCATTGGTATGGTCAGGTCCTTGATCGAATGTAACCGGACTCGCGTACATTCTAGATAAAGCGTCTGGAACGACGTGTTGCGACCCTTTGCGATGAATGATATCAAACGTGTATTGAGAAATCACAGTAGCCCATCGCGCCAAACGCCCTGAGGGATTACATAGTGTGAGGAGCCATTTCAAGGCCATATGATCGGTTATAACAGAAAACTTCATTCCATCTAAATAACAGCGAAAATGCTTAATGGAATCAAGAACGGATAAAAGTTCACGTTCAGTTGTACTATAATTGCGTTCTGCTTTTGAGAATAAGCGTGAATAATAAGCGATAGGATGTTCAACACCATCGAACTTTTGAGAAAGAACTGAACCAAGACCAACAGCTGACGCATCACATTGCAAAATGAAGGGCTTCGACAAATCTGGACAAGCCATAACGGGAGTATTGATGAGCGCATCCTTTAATTTTAGGAATGCTTGATCGGCGGCATCATCCCAACTTATAGGGTCACGACCCTTTTTTCCTATAAGGGCAGTGAGTGGAGCTATAATAGAAGAAAAACCATCAACAAAACGCCTATAATATGAGCATAACCCAATAAAACCACGTAGTGACTTAGCTGTAGTAGGAACGGGATAATCCCTAATAGCATCGATCTTGCTGGGATCAGTTTGTAAACCCTTTTCGTTAATGATATAACCCAAATATTTCAATTAGCTTTTACAGAACTCGCATTTTTTTAGGTAAATAGTTAAACCGGCCTCCTTGAGACGGTCTAGTACTTTTCTAAGGAGCGAGAGGTGACTATCAAAGTCTTTTGATATTATGATTAGATCATCGACGTAACCGAAAACGCAATTATCACTGGTCGAAGTGAATTCAAAATTGACGATCATATCAGTAAGGCGCTGCATCTCGGAAGCTGCATTCGTGAGACCAAATGGCATTCTGACGAACTCAAATAAACCTCGTTGTGGAACTATGAAAGCGGTTCTTTCACAACTCTCATCATCAGCGAGAGGAATCTGCCAAAATGCACTCCTAAAATCAAGAGAACTTATATACCTTGCACCTCGAAGGTTGTCAAGAATATCGTGAATACGGGGGAGCGGGTAAGAATCTCTAGTAGTAACGCTATTCAATTTCCTACTATCAACGCAAAAACGTACAGAACCGTCCTTTTTGGTAACCATCACAACAGGACTGGCCCATGGAGAACGTGAGGGACGAATGACACCCATCTCCAGCATCTTATCGATTTCCTCATTGAGCAACTTTAACTTAACAGGTGAAAGAGGGTAAAAGCGTTGTCTAATTGGTGGTCCAGTAGTGTTTATTTTGTGTGATAGCCAAGTAGTCTTACCAAGGCCAACTTTATCGGATGAAATGACATCGAATTCCTCAATGACCCGTTGTAACTTTAGCTCTTGGTCTGGTAATAAAACGTTACGAGGGTAAATGTATCGAACCTCGCTAATGCAATTAATCTGAGGAAGGGATTGAGAGTCAGAAGGAAGGGTATGTGAGTCAGGAGGTAGGGAATTAGAGTCGGGAGGAAGGTACATATTACCTTTGATATTTTTGTTAAAAGCTTGACTAAAAACTGAAGTCAAACCGAACTTATTCCAAAATTCGATACCTAAAATAACTGAAGAAGACATAGAACGTGCTACTAAAAATTCGTGGACAAAAGTCGTACCATTAAACTTAACTGGGAGAAAGATAGTTCCTAAAATATCAATAGGAGAGTTATTAGCGGAAATAACACGTGGGCACTGAACGTTTGATTTTAAAGAAATACCCAGTTGTTGGGTTAAAAAATCACTAATAAGGGACATTTGTGCACCAGAGTCAAGTAGGGCTTTAACGACCCGGTTACACAATATGATCTCGATGAAAGGACGGTTATCAGACGAATCGGACGCTATCACCGGTGACACTGTACGGAGTAATGCGTGTCGCCGGTGGGCTAAACATTTTTTGGATTGCATTTTGGGCAATCACGAGTTATAAAACCAGGTGTGCGGCATTTAAAACACAGCATACCAGGGAAATGAGGGCAAGTACGATAGGGGTGTCCCGTTTTATTGCATTTTGGACAGATTTGTGATTGATTTGTTGCGCTTGAAACTAATTTCGTAGATTTGGGCAAAAAACTTTCAAAATGCGATGCAGTGTCAATGAGCGCATCTAAGTCAGTAAATTTATGTATCGATAAGCATGGAAAATATCTAGGATGCATGTTGTGAGTGATAATTTCTAATAGTTCAGATTTATCGACTGGTTTACGTAATGTATCATTCAATTGAGAAATCTGATGCACAAAATGTAAAACAGGTTGATCTGATTTCTGTTTTGTATTTCTAACTTGTTGACCGGTTTTAAACTCGAAATCAATTTCTCCGAATGTATTGAAGAAATTTTCTTTTAATTCGGGGTAAGTCATATCAGGTCGACGGATTGACCTATAATAATTCAAGGCGCGACCGGATAACACTTCGTGGAAGCGTTTAAGCAGATATCTGTCAGTTATGTCGTCTGAATCCTTCTCTTCTTCGATACTGGTAAAAAAATTTCGAACACTGGTATCTCCAGTATAATTTATGTTCCATTTTCTTAGCGAAAATCGTTTTAGAAGGTAACCGGGACAGTCCTCGGATTTCATAGGAGAAGGTAAGTTAGAACGACTAGTACCCGGAGTGGGCCTAGGTGGAATGGGAGGAGGTCTAGAAATAATAATACTTTCGTGTAAAGGAGTCTCACCGATAGAACCTTCTTCGGACATTTTTAAACACAAAATAGAAATAGATTAAATGAAAGAGAGCGGGACTTAGCAGGAAATCGTTAGATATCGTGCCGTAATATCGATACGGGAAGAAGACAACAAAATGAACGTCAAAGGAATCCGCTGGGCTAAGAATCCAACAAAAACAGATACTAGCAAATAGCAGAAAAGCAAACAGTCGGGCTAAAAAATAAAAAAGGTAGACACTAGCACACGACCATTCAAAAAGCTTACCTTTGGTCACGATGCCTAACCATCCACACATCAAACACACTCTACGGGAAACTAACTACCGCTACCTACTGGGATAAAATAAAACTCGGGATAGATACGTATATTTTGGGAGAAAATAAAAGAATTGGAAATTGGGTATAGTTACAAAGTTAATCTTTAAAATTGAATTTCACAAACATCACACAATTTAGCAAAGAACATAAATTCAGTTAGCAATTCTGTAGTCCAGTCGTATGAATCGGGAAAACATTCAAGACAGGTAATCCTTTTAACTTCCATACGGGTATCTGACCAATTCTAAAACCTGAAACTCACAACAAGAAAGATTAAAGATTGCTCTCAAGAGCAACCACACACGAGATAACAAAAAAAAAGGTATTTTAGTAATAATTAATATGCAAACTTACTTTAATTCGGGCGCCATATTGTAGCGTAAATAAAATTAAGTGCTCAGTAAAACACAAACCGCTACTTAAAACGTTTAATTTTGATTAAAAGGAAAAAGATAGAAAACAAGTACTTAATTAAAAAATATAAAAAAGTTAAATATTAGTTATTATTGGGAACCTTTCAGTGATGGCGTGGGTTAACTTAGCGGAAAGAAAAAGAATGTTATCGAAAGTATTATGCAAATATTTTTAACTTACCTAACAAAAAAAAATCGATTGCAATCGGTTATAGCTAGGCGAATACGCATTATTAGTAATTTTAATTACAAAAACACTAAGAGCATCCAACGCGTCTTGATAGGCCTTAGGTTAGAAAGAGTTTTTGACGTGAGAATTTTTAGATTAGAAATATACAAATTAGGTGCACTATTTAAAATAGAACTCCTGCTGCGAAAACTCGGTAATTCCTGGACGGCTGAACACGACTGTGGGAAGTAACGTAGAAATCACGGAGCCACTGCGCTGCGGAGTCCGCATCTACCTCGTACTCGCTTCAGGCCTTTGAGATGGACGTCTCAGGCACAGGATGTGCTCGGATATCGGGCGAGAGCGCCCCGACCTCCGTCGTCGATAACCGACGTCGCTTGCCCGTAGGGTGGAGCCAAAAATTGGCTTGTAACGGGATCTAAACAAAAAAGAAACTTCAGACCACCGATGCAAGCTGAATCTTTGATTAATTATGAAACTAGTGCGAAATGGATCGAAAAGAAAAAAGGCGACAATACATACCAAATTAACCAGAAAATCACCCACAGACTATCCTTTTGCTAGGACACTTTATATTTTTTATTGGGTTTACACCAACAGAAAAAAAACTTTCACTTCATAATTTCGATATTAATCACAAAAAATAAGGCCGACCATCACTTATCGGGTCCCAAAAATGTAATGACGCCGTCAAAAGGCAAACAACCGACGATTTTTTCACGATTCCTGGTTCAAATGTGAATAACAGCTATGAAGAAAAAATTTTTTATTGAAAAGTTTGGATTAGGATTGGAGGAGGTTTTAACCGTAGCGGTTTTACGCTACAGTGTGTAAGTGTTGAATGTTTTATGGTCTAGGGTATGTAAGTACAAGTGTGATGAAATGTAATGAATTATCAATTTGAGATACTTAATAATCATGTTTGTCAATATACATTTTAAACAATAAAAAGTTCGGAAAGTTGTACTAGCTATACTAAAGCACATATTAATAATTATTTCTCTACTTAATTTTAGGTTACTAAATTGACTGCTACATACTACTTCTAGTCATTTACCTAGTATAAGTTTCTGTACTTGCTCTTCACTTCTAATCGTTATGGTTGGAGATTGTTCATCTTTCTTGACATAAACCTTTCCGTACGCAGTCCAGCAAAATTTAAAAGCGCCTGATTTTGTTAACTCTCTGGCCAGGAAATGGAGACGGGAGCCCTTAGCGGTGAGGTGCTCAGACAGGAAAATCGGAGTGTCTTCTTGTGTTGTGAATCCCAAGTGTTTGCACGTCAATTTAGATTTATGTTTTTTATTAAAAGCCTTGCCCATCTTCATAATTTCGGATTTTAAAATGGTAGAACATGTTTCAACAATAATGGGTTGATTAGGGCTCTCATTATTTTTCCCACGTAGTCTATATATGTCCTTCACGTCAGATTTTAGAAATGTACACTCTAAGTTATGAGTTAAACAAGTTATCATGTTAATGAGGTATTCCTTAGTTTCATTATTCCGTTTAGGAACATTTTTAATGACGAAATTCGTTTTCCGAGTTCCGATCTGAATCTCTTCTATTTTATTTTCCAAAATTGCGATATGTTCCTTATCTTCTCTATTTTGATTCTCTAACTGAACAATTTTTTTAATAAGTTCCTCATTTTGAGCTGCGAGAAATGTAATTGAGTTTTCAATGTTGAGATTGGATTGCTGAATTTCCTTTAAGGTAGAAGTTACTTGCTGTATCTCGCTAGTCTGTTTACTGGAGAAAAGAGCTATCATCTCCTTAATTTCTTTTTTAAACTCGTCTAATTGCTCACATAAAGAAGTGTCTTCGCGGCTTCTCTTAGTGCGTTGGAATACGTAATTAGGAGTTGTTTTATGTGTGTCTTTTCCTGATCGATGAATATCAGTTTTGATTTGTTTAAAGACGAATCCATTCGGGCTGAGTAAGGAGGTATCAGGAGATATAATAGCTGTAGTATGACGATGCGTGAGCGCACTTCGCTGATAGGATCCGTCCCTAATTAGTCTCTAGTGCGATGTTTAGATTTGTACACAATTGGGTAATTATGCCTTTCACTAATCAGGGGGCGGAGTTTGCGATGCGGAAATCTTCCAATCGTTTAGCCTTGGGGCGTGTCCTTGGCGCGTGCGCTTGGTTGGGGAGGAGCGTAGGCGCAAGTAATTAGCAAATAATATATAAGTATTCTTACTCTTCTATTCTTGAGGGTGGAGCCTACGCTGTGTGGCCAGACCAAGTACCAGGCGCGCAGCTGTTGCCACTATTAGTAATGTATTGTAAACTTCTTCGGATCTTATGCACTCCTAATACTTTAAATGAATTAATTTTAACTTTTATAATAGAAATAATACGAAAACAAGTCACTACAGATCAGTGCACACTTCTACACCTTACGGCGGTTCGAGGGGAAGAGCTCATCAACATCATCTTTTAGTTTATATATTTGCTTACTTTTTCATTTACTTATTATTTTTTGTATATTGTATGTATTGGGGACTGCGATGTCTATATTTCCTTTATTTACAATATATACATATAAATTACATTTTTAAATATTCTCAAAAAACAAAATAGTTAAAAACATAAAAAATACTAGCCCACCGGTATCGGGAACAGGGTCCAAGCTACCGGCGGTTAGGGCTCCATAGAGAGGAACCTCCTGACGATACGCGCCGTGTCCAGGAGTACCGCTTTCTGAAGCAAGCCCTTGATCCAACCGCCTAACGAGAGCCTCCTGAGGTGTTGGTCGAGACTCTTGGCTATTAAGCCACTGGCTGAGATGACTATCGGTACAATGATTGCCGAGTTCACATCCCACATGTCGACAATCTCGTGTGCCAAGTCAAGATATTTGACTATTGTTATTGCAGGGTACCTAAAGTCGTGGTTGCCGGCGGAGATGTCGGAGGCGGGGCCGTCGGAGTCTGCGGAGGACGGGGATGCGGGAAGCCTGTCGTGCCTGGTGGGCGTGGCGCGCGCGCTTCCCGACCTGCGACCTGCGCCGGCGCCGGAGTCGCGAGCCAACCCACTGCAGTTCATGGCACGTCACGCCCCTGACACCAAGTTCCTCTTCGTCGACCAGAGGTGACCACCGCCTATACTTTAAAATCAATACTAATATTATAAATGCGAAAGTAACTCTGTCTGTCTGTATGTTACCTTTTCACGCCTAAGCCGCTAATCCGATTTAGATGAAATTTGTCATGGGAATAGTTTAGTATCCTGGAAAGGACATAGGATAGTTTTTATCCCGGAATTCCGATGGGATCGGGAATTACGCGGGAAAAACTTCCCACGCGAGCGCAGTCGCGGGCAAAAGCTAGTTTTAAAATAAAATGTCTGATCACACCTACAACACACTCACATACCCCACACCAATCACACACTTACAACACACCCACACACTTCTGTATCACTCCACTATCTTTAAAAAAATCTCCAAACACACTGACACTACAACAAAGTTACACACAAACTGTTGAAAAACCAACATCACCCGCTTAGCCTTTTCTCAGCTATGTTGGGTCGGTTTCCAGTCTAAATTGAAGCAGCTGAGTACCACCCATTACACTATTGTCGTGAACCCACTGCACACACAAGAATATTTAGCTTAGTTGGCTTGACAAGATTGCTAATTATGTGAATTCTACACTAATTGCTACAATTTACAATATTTATATTCGGCTAGGTCGATACATATAACTTGAAACTTCCGACACCCAAACTAGGACACGTCCTGTATCTCAGGTGTCGGGGTTCCTTCCAAGCTGGTCACAAAAATATAGCCTAAAAGAGTATTACAAGACAAAAAACCAAAAATTATAACAAAAAAAAATATATATTTAAAAAAAAAAGCTTAAAATTGCTAGTTCTCTTTATAAAAAAAAAAATATTAATTACCTGTAGTTTTTTTATTGAAAGTGAAGCTGATATGTTTTCAGGGTGACGTTGGCACTGGGTTTTCTGCCTCAAGAGCTGATAGGGACGAGTTTATACGAATACGTGTCGGTTCCGGACCTCGGCGCCATTGCGCGTGCGCATAAAGTCACGCTGGAAAACTGCGAGCAGTTTCAAACCATGCCCTATTCCTTCCGGCGTAAGGACGGCACGCTAGCGCGCCTTCACACACACTTCAAGCCAATCAAGTGAGTATTTTAGTGAGAATTTTTATAGGTATATTTTATGAATAATTATAATATTACTATCCTACTAATATTAGAAATGCGAAAGTTTGTGAGGATGTATGTCTTTTGCTCTTGCTCTTGGTAATGCACTACTTGAATTATATTAAAACAAAACACTTACCTTTTTTAACCGACTTCAAAAAAAGGAGGTTTACAATTCGTCTTGAACTTTCTTTTTTTTAATGTATTTTACCTCATAACTCGGAGACGGCTGGACCGATTTGGAAAATTCTTTTTGCGTTTGAAAGGGTATACTTTCTAGTTGGTCCAATTGTTACGAAATCAGAATCTGATGATGGGATCCTGGAGAAATCGAGGGAACTCTTCAAATATTATAGGCACATCTATAGCGTTTTGGGTATTTCTTTAAGTCGGTTCTATTTTTTGTTATAATTTTTTTATCTGTTATTAAATCATATTTTGCTTGTTTGTTTATTGTATTAAAATCAAATATGTATTTACCTACAAATTTAAAGTGCCAAAACGATGAATTTTGAGATTTTTACCAGGGTGGAAGGCGCTGTCGACTGTAACACAGTTAATACTAGTACAGTCGTCAACGTGACCTCTTTCATGTACATACCTAAATTCATTGCCTTTTATATTTAGATTAAGAGAAATTTGTACATAGAGATTAAAAAAAAAATTAAAAAAAAAGTATGTTTGATGCTCTTTCACGTAAAAACTACTGAACGGATCTCAATGTTTGGTAAGTAGATTTGGTAATTAGTAAGAGGTTTTAATCCCGGAATTTTACAGGATCCGGATTAACGCGGCAAAAACTACCCTCGCGAACGAAGTCGAACCGCGAAAGTCTGTGTGTCTGTACGTCTGTTTGTCTGTTTGTTACTTTTACTACACTAAACCACAGCAACGATTTGAAGAAAATGGGGCATGAAATAGTTGGAACCTACTTTTTCTTTTCAAAATTTATTTTTTATGTACGCCGCAATTGTTACGTAAATCAGACCAACTCCTATGTAACTAGCGATGTGGCCTAGCTTCGCACTTTCTCATTCTGCTAATTCAATCAAAAGTTTAATTAATTACACACTTAAAACTTTTCTATGAATCACTCTATCTATTGGTGTAAACTGCATGAAAATCTGTTCAGTAGTTTTTGAGTTTATCGCGAAGATATAGACAGACGCGTCTTTGTTTTATAATATGTAAGGATTATGTATTTACCTTAATGCGAAATGTGCGTGATGTGGCACTTCGCAGTGCTTTTTTTTATTATACCTAAGTACAATTACACTCTGCTCTGTCCTCGAGATCAAGAAAACTATGTAGTAACGCGCTAGGTGCTGCTATCCAAACCACTAAATTTGAGAAAAAAAAAAAAAAGAATTTGACAGGTGGAGGCGCCCTCTCTCGGTTAACTCATTCGCGTTTTAGTGCGTTCGCTATCCGCCGCGTACTTTTTTCCTCTCGGATATTAAAAAATAAAATTAAGTATCTTTCAACACTTTCAAGTGTTTTACAGTGTGTAGACGTACAATATCATTAAACAGCGCATTTTGTTATTATCATTATGCCTAAAAGACGATACAGTGACGAAGATATTGAGGCCTACGTAAACCGTAAAATGAGAAAGATCGAGAAAAAGTTGAAGAAAAATCGTCGACAACGATCTTCTTCGCAAGATTCCTTAATGATCATAGGTAAGTACTACAAATTAAATAACAGTTTATTATAAAGAAGAAAATTTCTTTTCAAAAGTTGTAGGTACCTACCTCCTACAGAGTTTTATCATGATACCATAATTTTCAAAATGGCTTCTATTACTCGTGAAAATTATTTAAATATGGAATATATGGAATATTCCCGACTACGACAAACCCGTGTACAGTTTATAAGGACTGATACCAGTGATATAACCAAAAGATTGTGAGCATTGCATTGGAATGCCTCCGTCATGTTTTTTTTTCCCGCTATAATTATCTGACAAATAGACAATACATTCACTGTTGGTCGTGAACATTTTGATGGAATGTATCCGCTAATTAATAACACAAGGCTGTGTACAGTTTGTGGGGACTAGTACCTACCAGGCCACATTGTTTACAAGGTTAAAAAGACTACTTTTTTTATATTAACAAGTATACGTTTACGTCTATTTCAGACGAACCACTTAGAAGCAATGATTACGAATCACGCTTTCCGTCCCCTGAGCTACCCTTACAATCCATTGAGAACAGGCAGCATACTGACCTTCATATTGGGGAAGTACACCCACCCAATGTGGAGAACACATTGTTGGAGTCTGCAGATGTAGCACCCTCTGTAAATGTCTCATCTGAACCTGTTGTTCCTGACACTCCCACTGCGGATGTCCAAGAAGTTATTAGGAACAGTGAAGCTGAGGAAATTCTTCCAGATGATATTTTAGATACATTAGGAGAAGCTCCCTTAAGAGATAAAGATTCGGTCCAGCCCCGAATTCAAGTATAGCTGTCCGGTGGGAGCATACAGCAACAAATGGCCTTTCTAAGGATGTAAATAAAAGAGATTTTCCCAAACTTGATATTCCTTAAAATTGCAAGAATATTAATGCTCCTTTGCTGAATCAAGAAGTGAGGGCATCTGTCAGAGGCTCTAATCAAGAAAGATAAAGCAATTGAAAACAAACAGAAACAAATTACCTTGATTATTGCTTGTTTACGAGAGGCTCTGTCACAGGTCCTGTCTACAGACAGTACAAATATAAAGCTTGTTAAATCATTAACCGATGCTGGAAAACTCGCCTGTGACTTACAACATACTGAGTCGATGATTCGCAGAAGTTTTGTTTGCTCCTCGATTAAGAAAGAGATAAAAGATCACCTTTATACTACATCAATTGATAGCCATCCCTTTGGCAGTCAGCTGGGTGATGTCTTAAAAGCTTCTAAAGCCATTCACAAGACAGGCGCGGAAATGAAAACTGGAACCTTCATACCTGGCCCTCCAAGACGATTTACAAATCAATCCCAGAATTTCAACATGAGACGCCCACTTCCACCGCCGTGCAGGCAGACGGAAGCTGCGGCAGGACATTCGACAGTGCCTGCCCAGAACGTCCGACCCAACTGCCTGCGCCAGCAGCGCCGTGCTCCACCACCGCGGCAGCAGCCGCGCGGACCTTATAAGCGCTCACAGACCCAAGCACCGCTCCGTCGATAGAACCGGTGAGTCATGCTGGACGTCTGTCATTATTTATCAATAGATGGCGTATAGTGATGCAGAACTTTTATCTTGAGTAAAAGGTTATAAATTACCTTTCAATACGCATATCTTACAAGGTCACACGCCATCGTCACTATGCATAAACAAATCTGGTTTGAAGGCCCATAGAGAGGTAATAGATGATTTATTAAAAATAATATCACCTTGTCAGTCATGTTACGGTGAATATGTATCTAGCACTTTTCTTGTACCCAAGCCAGACGGAAGACTAAGATTTATCTTAAATCTTAAGTCCTTAAATAGATTTATAAATACAAACCATTTCAAATTAGGAGATTGCGCAATACAGTAAAATAAATTTCAAATAATTTTTATCTAGCCAGCCTCTTGATGGTAATTACTGAAAAAAGTTACTGAAGATCATATTTTTAATCCCAATCAATAAAAGATCTGGATAACACTCTTTATGAATTCAATGTCCTTCCGTTTAGCTTGTGTACAGCTCCTTATGTTTTTACTAAACTCCTCAAGTCTGTGATGGCATTACTAAGAAGTTTAGGTTATATATCAACTATTTATTTAGATGTTGTATTGAAAAAACATAATGAGGAATGGCAAGAAAATGTGCAAATAACCAAATTAATTTTCAAATCTTGGAATTGTGTTATAAATAATGAAAAAGTCAAGGACCTTGACCCCAAGCACAAGTTGCAAGGTTTTTATTATAAACACAGAGTTATATCATGTTAGATTAACCGATACAAAAAAGACATATTGCAAATGAAATAATTAAGTTTACGACCTTTAGACGCTGCAAGTAAAGATGTCTTGCTCAATTTTTGGGTCTACTTGTCTCGGCTTGCCCAGCTATTCAATACGGCTGGCTATATACAAAGGAGTTAGAAAGGTGTAAATACCTAGAGTTATTAAAATCAAATAATAATTATGAGTTATATGAATGTACCCTTACATATATATCAACATTTATTTGGTGGTTGAATGCAATTAAAAATAATGTTAACCCTATTCGGGATGAGAGATATTTGCTTGAGATATTCTCTGATGCAAGCAAAACAGGGTGGGGGGTGGCATGTGGTGAAGAGACTGCAAATGGGCTTTGGGGTGAAACAGAAAAGGACCTGCATATTATCTTGTTAGAATTAATGGCAGCCTTTTTTGGCCTAAAAATTTCGCCAAACAGCTTAAGAATTGCCAGATCCTTTTACGCATCGATGATACCACAGCCATCTCTTATATAAATCGAATGAGTGGCATTAGATTCCCGCACCTAAATAAAATTACTAAAGATCTTTGGCAGTGGTGTGAGGAGAAGAATATTCACGTATTCGCATCCTATTTAAGTTCGAAAATTAATGAAATAGCTTACGCAGTCTATGGCCACACACCCCGACATAGAGTGGGAACTAAGTAACAATGCTTTCAGCAATATTGTAAAAATGTTCAGTACACCAACCGTTGATCTGTTTGCATCAAGAATAAACAAAAATGCGACTTATAGGTTTCATGGAAGAGATACCCTGGCGCCTACGCAGTAAACGCCTTTACATTAAATTGGAATAACCTAAATTTCTATGCATTCCCTCCATTTGCTGTCACATTAAAAACTCTCCGCAAGATTATAACAAACGAGGCTACAGGCATTGTTGTTGTGCCATATTGGCCCACTCAGCCGTGGTTCCCGTTGTTCGAAAGACTTTTAGTCTCTAAGATTATCCTGTTTGAACCAAGTGACGAAGCTCTTTTGTCGTCTTCCCACAGACCACCACCACCTCGACTTATCCTGGCTGCAGGCAGGTTATCAGGACGGCATTACTAAAAAGAGGTGTCCCTCCTTCTTCTATCGACATCATGTAGGGTTCTCTTTCCAAAAATACTATGAAACAGTATGATACAGGTTTAAAAATGTGGTTTCTTTTCTGTCAATCTCTTAATATGGATTTTTATTAAGCTTCTGTTTCTAACATTATGTAATTTCTTGCAATGCTTTTTAATGACGGATCCCAGTATGGAACTTTAAACAGTCATCGATCAGCTTTATCCCTGATAATTGGATCAAAAATAGGATCAGGACAGAATAATTCGCTTACTTAAAGGTTTCTATAGACTTAGACCGCCATTACCTAGATACAATGAAACCTGGGACCCGTCTACTGTACTAGATTACTTATCTAATTTCTATCCCAATGATCAGTTAGACTTGTATTGTTTAACCAAAAAGACAGTAACATTAACAGCCTTAGTTACGGCCCATAGGGTTCAAACAATTTTAAAAATAAATATCAATAACATTTGCATTTACTCAAATCATATCTCAATTAAGATTCCAGATTTAATTAAAATATCATGTATTGGCACAACACAACCTTGTTTACATATACCATTTTTTGTCAGGCGACCTGAAGTTTGCCCAGCTGAAACATTTAGATTGTATGTATCAAAGACTGTGTCAATTAGAGGAAGAGAAGAATATCTTTTCATTAGCTTTAAAAGCCCCCATAAGGCTGTTAGCTCGCAAACATTAAGCCGCTGGATAAAAAATGTGTTGTTGATACAAGTAAATTCAAGGCTCACTCCACCAGGCATGCGTCTACCTTCAGCAGCCCTTAAATCAGGTGTCTCCATAGACCTAATAAAAAAACTGCTGGCTGGATTGAGTCTTCATCTGTCTTTGCCAGGTTTTACCAAAGACCAGTGTTAATAGACAATGTCTATGACTTTGCTACATCTGTTTTAGATACATTCATAAAATTATAGTTTACAATAATTTCCTAATTGTATTTCAAGTTTATAGTTGCAATGCCAAATTATTATTTTTTGTTAATAAATAACATACTTTTAATTTCTATTAAACGGTATTAATTAAGAAGCAACTCAAATTTATAATTATTATTATAATGATTACCTCAAAAATCTGTTTTATTACAAACTAGATACCTACTTACATTAATTACATACTTACATACAACGCATTTTAGGGCTTTCAAAATCTACATAGTTTTCTTGATCTCGAGGACAGAGCAGAGTGTAATTGATGATTAAACGAACTTACCTGAAGTGAAGTTCAATCCCAATTACACGAAGGCTCTGTCCGAAGAGATCAACTCCCACCCAGTCCCATACACTCATGATCATTTGTCTCAATCAATGAGTCCCTCTATGCGTCATGTATGTAAGTATGTCATATGGGATCCCGTTCCTTTTACTTTAAACTAAATGAGTTAACCGAGAGAGGGCGCCTCCACCTGTCAAATTCTTTTTTTTTTTTTTCTCAAATTTAGTGGTTTGGATAGCAGCACCTAGCGCGTTACTACATAGTTTTCTTGATCTCTTCGGACAGAGCCTTCGTGTAATTGGGATTGAACTTCACTTCAGGTAAGTTCGTTTAATCATCAATTACACAGAATATTCTTAATGGCGATATATTCACTCACAACGCCTTTTGAATACGTCTTTGAAATTGCTATAAATTGCTTTTAGTGGGAGCAAATTCAATAAAATTGACCAAATGTGAGTCGGACTCGCCCAAGAAGGGTTCCATAATGACGAAGATATAAATGACGAAGTCACATTTGCGGTTTTTTAAAATATGCTATATCTTTAAAAAAAAAACTGCTGACTATATCTCGTTAAAACCATTTTTATGTTAAAAATATATGTATCTACACAGCCACACAGATACATCAAACGTACCTATAACTAACGTATGCTGTAAATTTTCAGTCAGTTTTCAGATTCAGATTCATTTATTTGCATAAACATGTGTATACATACAAGAATAAAAAAACGTGCATGCAAGGTAACATAATAAAAATTAGATTCACTCATGTTTGCCAAATATGGCGTGCAAATATATTATTATGAATTTAGGTTATGCATTAATTATAATATTATGATGTGACAATAGTATACAATGCAAAATAAATTAATAAAAAAAATAGTTAAATTACATAAATTGTCAACTCTAAGTTAAATATAAAATAAATTAAAATAATAATAATGTCAAAATCAATGTCAGATATATGTATATGTTCTGCCTAGAAGCGTACAAATATGATTTAATTGACATTGTCGACGTAAGGTATCTATGCAAACTTTTACGGTATTAGTTCTAATACATGTTCTAGTACATTTACAGCATATATTTTTGTAGATGTTTCTGTCCATCATTTTTAAAAAGAGGGGTGTTATGCGTGTCTGTGTATCTGTCTGTGGCATCGTAGCTCCTAAATGAATGGACCGATTTTGACGTGGTTATTTTTTCGTTAGAAAGCTGACGTGATCGATATGATTCTTAGTTACTATTTATCAAGATTCAGGGGTTTCAAGGTTGTCAGGGTTAATTCTATTTTTTTTTAGAATTTTTGGTAAATGTTTATCTGTGAGAGATATAACGAGATTTATGTACAGGAACCCGTGGACAAGGGAGGTAGAGGGGCTGGTGGCTAACAACACCATATTGTCGGAGGAACACGACCCCTCTCACGAAGCCTCACAGGAGTATGACCTCTACAGACAAAGTGAGTACTCAACCTGTATAACGTCGTAGCTTTAACCAAGCTGATGTAAATGATACGCAAATTTCAACTAGACTGAAGTTTAATAAGTATGTAGGTAGCTTATTGACACATTTACCTACACCATGCACAATATCTTTCCCTAAATATTTTAAAACTTACATAAAATTATATAGGTATACTTACGGTGGTGGTCATATAATTAAGAACGATTAGTAGGTACCAGACATTTAAAAAAAAACAATGTCATAATTATGTACTTTTATGTTCCTTCTCAAAAGTAATTAATTATGTTATGAAATAGCTACATGGATAGGGTAAACGGGATTAAGAGAAAATATTAAAATCACTTACTATTTACCTTACAAATTTAATTTACTATGGACAGTTTCAATTTCGAATAGTAATAAAGCTGGACAAATAATTAAGAACGATTCTTAGACTACTCGAGAGTTGTTTCAGTAGATACTTAGATTTTAAAAATCTCAGTAAATAAGACGGTGATAATGTTAAAAATTGCAATTTAATACATTTTATTCTAAGTTAATAGTTTGTAGCGTTTCCACGACTTTTGATGACCGCCTTACGCCGGCGAAACGTTGACTCTATCAATTTTTGACATTTTTCAAGAGAAATAGAGCGCCATTCTTCTAAAAAAATTTACTTAGGTTACCACTCCGTCGATTTGAAACCTTTTTCTTAACTTCGCACCAAAGATGCTCTACGGGATTGGGCATTGGATTGATATGGGATTGGGGAATGGGCACTACGGGTTAAATCTGGACTCTTTGGTGGCCATTGTAAGATAGAAACTGATTGATTGACTGATTTCTTTAACCGTGCGTGCAGTGTGCTTGGGATCATTGTTGTGTTGAAATGTCCAAATAATCGGAAGCACGTCTTCAGCATAAATGGTAACATTGTTTCTTCCAGTATATTTTTGTATTGGAATTGAGCCATGTTTCCTTCTATCAATCTAACAGGTCCAACACCATGACCAGAGAAGCACCCCCAAATGTTCACATTTCCACCACAATGCTTTAATGTCACTTTTGTATACTTTTTTTTTTAACGTGGTAAAATTATCAAATAAGTCCTCCCACTCCGGGCAGGGTGGGAGGGACTGTCAGACTTTTACTGACTAAAATCCACGGTGTTCCTTCAATAGCCCTTTACGTACCGGGGCCACGGTAACGGCCCACGACCCCGGCAGGCTTCGGCCCTCTGCAGAGGGGCCCTCGTCATGTTGCTGACGCTCTTTGAGGCGCGCGTGGAACACAACGCGCCGTCGACCCGGGCATGGTCCATGGTCGGACAGCGAGTTGCCCTTTACTCGCTGTCCGCATGCCCGCGCCTACGGTGGCCGGAGATCGTCGGCCGACGTCCGACGCCGTGGGCGTCTACCACTGCGGCTGGGCTGGAGGGAGGACGCCATCCTCTCCCTCACGCGGCCCGCCTCCTCCTTAGGAAGCATAACTGCTTCGCAGAAGGAGGCGACCGCTTCCCACTCCCTCTCGCCCCGCAGCATGGCCTCGACCAATGCCGGGCGCGAGAGGTCTCCGCCTATCGCCGCCGTGAGGACACGTCAGTGCTCTGCCCAGGCGGGGCAGTCTTGCACCGTGTGACTATTGTATACTTGGGGTCGAATGCTGTATTGGGAGGGCGTCGAACATATCGTTTCCCATCAGAACATTCTCTGTTAATTTTTGTCTCGTCAGAGGAAAGAACATTTTTCCACTGTCTTACTGTCCAGCTTTCATACCCCCTAGCAAATGCAAGCTGGGCTTTCAACATGGGTACCTTTCTTGCTATCCTTCCGTTCAACTTAGCTTCTACCAAACGCCTTCGCATAGTGCGCGCTGAGATCGCTGAAGAGTTGTTTTCACCAAAATATTCTTTTCTCAACTCGTTAGACCCCTTAAAAGGGTATTGTTTTGCCAAACGCACAATGTTTCTATCGTCTCGCCGAGATGAGTTTCTCTGTTTAGGTACACGTGGAATATTTGAAGTTGTTTGATACGTGTCGCGAAGTTTTATTATCACTTCACTCGTAGATTCATTGCAACTTTTATTTTTCCCCATTGTTTTTATGTGAAATAATCAACTTCTTGACTTTTACAGTACTAAACGGCGCCAAAATTACGCGAATACTGGCTTAGTTACAGAGTGTTCTCTATTTAAATTAGAATAAAAAATAAACTATCCAGCGTTCTTAATTATGTGGCCAGCCAGTAAGTTTGCAATAATATGTTAAGGTTTAATGTAAAACATTTATCTATATATTATTGAATTAATCATGTTATAACTGTATGCTACGACAATGTGGAACAATTTTGCGAGACCGAGAGAAATACAAAAAGACATGCAAAAAGTGTAATTCTCGTAAGTTGGAAAAAAGCTTGTATTTAAATAGTCATTCTTAATTATATGATCATCTTTTCGATTTATGAATATTTATTTTTGACAATATGGCGCCTGATTGTCGTTGTGGTGATTTGGTTTTATTTTAATCTATCTATGATACTTGCGCCATCAAGACAAATCTTACGACATATCATTTATCCAAATCCGTCCACTGGTTTAATAGTTACGAGGGAACAAAGGAACGGATATGATAACATTGTAGAGCTTTAGAACTTTTTTAATAACAGTCTCTTCCTTTTCATTTAATCAACGTAACATAAACAATGAGATGAAATACCATAGGAAAATAATAATAGAGATCGTGCTTTTTGGATGATTATTGGGAAAATCCCCCCGGACGCCCCCGGACGCTCTCCAAACTAGAACAAATCCGGGAAAACCCGGACGGATGGCAACCCTAGTCATAGGGGACATTACCCCCCCCCCCCCCCCCAAATGGTACACCCCAAATAGAAAATTTTCTAAAATGTTGCGTGAAATAAGACGTTCCAAATATTATCACCCGATTTGCTAATAAAAATAAACGACTTCCGTTTGTTTTATAATGTGTGCAATAAAGGAAACTCATTTACTCGAAATATTTTATAGTTAGTGACACCCCCCCCCCCCCCCCCCCCCCACCCCGCCAGAATTCCAGGCTGCGATTGTGTCCAAATAAACAAGATAATTATGATCGCTTTGTTTGACAGTCGAAAGGTAAAACTGCTGATACCCCTTTGATAACTTAACAAAAACGAGGTTTGAAGTTTAAAATCTTGTTGATCTGTTTTAGCGGTGGATGTGGAAATGCAGCAGCTGATAGAATCACAAGTAGAGTCGCACAAGATCGGCAGTGCCATAGCCGAGGAGGCTCTGCGGCGCTCCGCATCGGAGCACTCCACCGATCTCTCCGACCTGCTACAAGACCCCATATTCAACCTAACCGTATGCAACCAACTCGTTATTAATTTACAGGGCGTAAGTGACATCCACACACAAACGGATACCAAGAATTATGTGCGTGTGGATTGAGAGATCATTTCGAAAAACTCTTCCAATCCCAACCAAATTATAAGAGGAATAATTGTGAAATCTTCATGGTAAGGTATAAAATTTGTGAAACCTAAACAAAGAAAGTTAGAACTCATTAACTGGATCTCTCAATCTGGACAACTGAAGAAAAAGCCATAACGCGTATCCAAGAATATACTGCCTATGTGTTTATAATTTGCATTTTAATTAATTGTGAAGGATTAGTGAAAGCTGCTAAACAAAATTTCGATTCGTTTCAAAGCCACGTTTAAGATTTATAACGGTTTATATGGATCTCTCAGAGTGGACAATTTTCAATTGAGTGATCTTGTAAAACACGACCTAATACTGAAAAAGTATGAATAATTATCATGTTTATTGCAAATTATGCTTCTGGCAAAATTTGTGAAACAAAAATCGTGATTGAAATCTTACTGGTTCAAGAGAAAATGAAAATCTTGTTTTTTGTCGATCTTCCCAACTGAGAGATCATTATTTTGAACTATATTTAATAAACCAAAATTTATAGGTAGAAGGTAGATACATCAGAAATTGTGAAAAATGTTGTACTAAAATTTGATGAATCAGTCGTTCCTGTAAGTGTTATAATTAAAAAGATAAATCATTTTTTACAATCCTTGAGGAAAACGTTGAGTAGGGTGACCATATCGCCAGTCGGAATCATTACCGGTACAATTCAAATTATGATGCACTTTAAACGTTTTATAAAAGTAATTTGTGTCTGGTTTCACTACATAATTTAAATAATATAAAATTACGTTTTTAAATGACAAGTTTCTGCAAAGTTAGGTACTGTATGTGTAGTGCTCTTACTAAGAAATTCTAAGTTCGTAATTCTAACTCTAAGTAATTCTTACACACAAAATATACACAATGTTAGCATGAATAGGGTAGTCGAAAAAAAAATGGGACAAAATAAAAAGTATGTCTACCCTACTCAACGATTTCCTTAAGGATTGTAAAAAATGATTTATCTTTTTAATTATAACACTTACAGGGACGACTGATTCGTCAAATTTTAGTACAACATTTTTCACAATTTCTGATGTTTCTACCTTCTACCTATAAATTTTGGTTTGTTAAATATAGTTCAAAATAATGATCTCTCAGTTGGGAAGATCGACAAAAAACAAGATTTTCATTTTCTCTTGAACCAGTAAGATTTCAATCACGATTTTTGTTTCACAAATTTTGCCAGAAGCATTATTTGCAATAAACATGATAATTATTCATAATTTTTCAGTATTAGGTCGTGTTTTACAAGATCACTCAAGTGAAAATTGTCCACTCTGAGAGATCCATATAAACCGTTATAAATTTTAAACGTGGCTTTGAAACAAATCGAAATTTTGTTTAGCAGCTTTCACAAATCCTTCACAATTAATTAAAATGCAAATTATAAACACATAGGCAGTATATTCTTGGATACGCGTTATGGCTTTTTCTTCAGTTGTCCAGATTGAGAGATCCAGTTAATGAGTTCTAACTTTATTTGTTTAGGTTTCACAAATTTTATACCTTACCATGAAGTTTTCACAATTATTTCCTAAATCCTCTTATAATTTGGTTGGGATTGGAAGAGTTTTTCGAAATGATCTCTCAATCCACACGCACATCCAAGAATTCAGTACACGTTTCTGGACCAGAAGCTTGGAACTTTTAAGTCGGATTTTTCTAAATTTTTATAAATTACGAAAAAATTACTAAATTACTATTTTCGCATCCGTTCATTTAAGAGACTTATAATAAGTTTTGTAAATGAATTTTGTGGAATTCTGTGTAACCCATTTACGAAGTTTGCGTTATGATGTCTCTGACACCCTGTTTAGGGCCGGTTTTTTGATCCGTAGTCAAACACCGTATAACAATTTGTTAAATTAACCATAGTCAACTGTTGACTAATGGTTATAGGGCTATTACGTTTTTCAACAGCTATTATAAATAAAGTCAAACTTAACCATTTCCTATAATATTGCCAGTGTAATGAGAAATTATTTCCTAAAACTAGCTATGGTTTTTTGGGGGTAATATTTTTTATGTGACAACACAAGCGATAGTGAGTAAACGAAACGAAAACGAAACATCTTTTCTGCTGTTGTTAAAGATAGTGCTGTCGTGTACAGAGCCTGGCCATCTTGCAACAATATCGCTTATTTTTAGGTCAGCATCTGCTACTACCTGGGTATTTATAGAAAATACGTCCTTCCTATTTCTATAAAGCATCCGCATTATCACCCCCTGAAATAAAATCAATTATTTAGTTATAGTTTAAAAAAAATACATGATGCTTTGATTTTATATAAGATGAAATGAGTACGTATGTAGGTACGTACCAGGGCTTAAAATATGTATATGAGTGCAGTCTATCGCTCCAATTACCTAGACTTGGAAATTTGGCAAGTGAGTAGAACTTCGCCACTACTTCTCTTATTTCCTCGGTGGTGTGCGGCATTTTAATAAAATAATTTAATTTATTGCAAATAGTTCTGGAGACCGCATGAATAACTTTACATACAGATGATTTCGATATCCCAAAGAAATCTCCGGAGCATCGTTGCATGGTGCCTGTGGCGTAGAATCGCAATGTAAGCAATATTTGCTCAAGAGGCGTTATGGCTTGATTCCTAAAACGCAATAATTAATTTGAGATTAGGTAGGTAGTGTTCTTGTGAAGATCATTGAAATTGAAACTTTTAGCGATAAGACCACTCATTGTATTACCCTTTTTAATTGTTAAGTCCATAATTTTGTTTTACTGTTATGGTGTGCAATAAAGAATATATCTATCTATCTTTAAATAAATACATTACATACCTCGTGGTGGGAGTTTTTAGATAGGTTCCAATTTCACCTACTAACCACATAACTGTTTCCTTTGTGAACCGATACCGTTGGCAAAAGTCTACATTATCCCAGGTGTCCAAGGGTGGGTTACGGGGTCTAAGAATTTTCGGCCTTTTCATTAACATGTACTCTGCAAAAATATCATCGTCTGATGAACTTTCCGACATAATATCATAATATCTAACTATGTTCAAATCCATGATAAAAAATACAAAGAATATTTGTGAATTAAGTATGACGTTGACAACAAGAAAACATGTACAAAACATCTGTTGTGGTAGAGTTAACCATCCGCCATATTGCTAACCCTCCAATATTGGGTGGTTAATTTTTTTAACTAATAGTTAGTTATTTGACCATTGGTGAAGCTAAAAATTGATCAAAAAAACACATTTTACCAAAATTTAACCATTAGTTACTATTTATAACCATTGGTTGAGTTAACTACGGATCAAAAAACCGGCCCTTAATCAACTACATTCCTTTCTTAACCCCTCCAATGTCGCATGTTGAATGTACTTTTTGGGTAGGACTTCAGAAAAAATGATAAATCGGCAATTTATAGCCATTATCATGGTATATATTATACATTCCTGGCTTCGTTATAAGTTTATTTAACTATACACGGATATAAACACGGATCCAATATGTAAAGTATTTCTACAATAAGGTTAATATCTATTTAAATCTTCATTTGTAATGATACGTTTTAACTTTCCACTGGTTTTTCTGACACTTATTTTACAATTAACACATTTATCCTTAGCATTTATCATCTTTATGACATTCACTTGTTTTCTCCATTATTTCTGATCGCAAATGTACAGCAATATACTGAACCGCAGTTAATACACAATTGATATTCGAAACTTCCGCATACGTAATATATACAATGTTTGCCAATTAGGTATTGACTCGCTAGTTAACTTCTTATACCTAACTTGACAAAACTTGCATCACTAGATGTTCTTTGTTACGTGATCTGTTCATTATCATGCAAGTTTTGTCAAGTTATAAGTTAACCAGCGAGTCAACCGGTCCCAAGCCCTGGTATAATAACGTTATCCGTAATTATGTTCATAGTTTTGTATGATTGAATTAATTATAATACATTATTTCATAAAACTACATAGTTTAATTGATACTTATTTGTTTAAGCTATGTTCCACCAATTCGACGCTTTTGTAACTTTGACATGTAATAGCTAACTAATTAACAAAAAATATATATTTTTTGGTAGGTGTCACTTTAGGGGTTGGTATTAAAAACCACCCCCAAAAATACTTCTCGTTTTTTACAGTTTCTAATATTGCACGAATTTCAAAAATAATATATTATAATCAGTTTATACTTTTATTTTGATATTTAAACAATTAATTACAACAAATTATGTACTAAAATACAAACTACAATAAAGCATCAAAAAATTCATCCTCAACGCTGTCGGCTGGCAACGTACCCAAGATACTGGCGGCATTGCCTCGTTGTATGGCAATGCTTAGCCGTTGACCAAAGAAATAGCCAGCCCTTGGGTCGCGGGAAGCGTCAACAAGCCTTTTCGATATTTCTTTAAAAAGGCTGTGAGCACACGGGCCCCATGGTCCGAGAGTTTCGACCCCAAACGGCTCGAAAATATAGTTATCACCGAGATGACTATATTTACGCCGCTTGAGGTTTTCCGCAGCCGCAGCGGGAGCGCCAGCACAACATGATGAACTGGGAAGATGGGATGGCGCGACAGTATCGACACAAGTTGCGTCCCACACTAAAGGCCTACCCATCTTCCACGGAAACAATGACATGCCGTCCGGTCTCTTGCCATCGTCACGCGCCAGTCCAACGGGTTCCAATACGGCTGGAACGCCGACGGTGACAAGGGCTCGTCGGATAATGTCATTTAAGTTGGCATGTCGTGCAAAACGACCCGCACTACGGCTGCAAGAGAGACCATGGTGCCCGAGGCTGTTGACCGCTTCCCCACAATTACAGCGATGAGGGGAACAACAAGGGGCTCCTAGGCGTAGTGAAGCAGCGATGCGGAAAGTGGTGTCGTCGAACAAAGTGCCTAGATTTGAGGACGGTAGAGCATGTAGCCAGAGTCCTGATTCCCACCTTCCCACAGCCAGCAGACGAGCACACTCAGCAGAAGTAGCAGACGTGGTTAGTAAATTATTCAGAACTACTCTGCAGAGCGGCTCGTCCCACCGCCTCTGGGAAGATGGTATAACAGGTAGGTCAGAATTCGGACAAGCGAGATTCCAGGCATCAATAGCCTCAGTGAAGCACGGCACATTAAAATTAATCAGTGTGGAAGCCAGGATATTCCTGATTAATTTCTCAGTGCTGTGGACCGAGGAAATGAAAGCCGGTAAACTAATACTAGAAATTTTGCGGATTCCGAGCCCTCCCATGCGGATGGGAAGAGAGGCTTGGGCCCAAGCTCGGTCATCCAAAGCCACATTCAGAATTAAGGACAAAGTTCGTCTGATAATTTGATCCATTTGAACTAAAAGTTGATGGTGCTTCCACAAATGGGAAGCACGAAGAGAGTATGTTAATTTAGGGCCGAAACAGCAGAAACGAATTATAGTGATAGCCGAGTGCATATTGATTTGGAGCAATCTTTCCGAAACGTCATTGAATTTATTAATTTGTTCTGCAATAAAGTCTGGAAAGGAAGTATCAAAGATTGGAGAACCAAGGAGACGGAGAGAACTTTTCTCAATAATTTGAATTCCAGGTGCTATTTCGTTAAATTTAGAGAGAGTCACTAGTCTGTCAGTGTTATCTGTTAAAAATAATTCACATTTTGAAAGGTTTAGGTCAAGGCCAATAGAATGTAGTTCATTTTTTAAGAAATTTAGGTCTGCTAAAATATTTTCTACATCACCTCCCAAGGTTCCGTCGTCAAGATACCAAACATTGAATTTAGAATTTAGCTTTCGAATTATTGGGTGAATAGCTAAACTGAAAATCACTGGCCCGAGGGGGTCACCTTGTTGACAGCCAACAGCTGATTCTAATAGATTGTCTCGAAACAATAATTTGGATGGATTTCTGTAGCATTGCCAAAGGAAACTATAAATTTGGGGTAATTCTTTTTTAGTCTCAGCCAACAAAGTGTCCCTGTTAACTGAATTGAAGGCGTTCTTTATGTCAACCTTCAGAATGGCCTCGCTTTTCCCAGAATTTAGGTATGTCGACAAAGCGTGTACAGCAGCCTCACAGCCCCCTTTGGAACCGTAACCAAGTTGCAGGGGCTGAAATTTTTCCGAAACAGTCTCACCATAAAATTTACAGCAAATCTTGGCTGCCATACGGCGGTAGGTGGTTCCCACGGCAATGGGACGAATGCCGCCATCTTTCTTGCGTAGCGCACATAAATTGGCGCCATACAGAATATCGATGACAGATTCGTTTACCTTGCCGGAGAGCATAAGGTTAACTAGAGCCGTCAGCTCCCTCAAGAGCGACTCACCAGCTACCCCGGCGCCTGAACAAATGAGGTCCTTCAGGTGCTGCGGACTCAGGCCGTCGAGACCGCCAACTGAGCCGCTCCGGAACGAGCTAACGGCTGTGATTACCTCTCGACCTGAAATGGTGAGGGAGTGAATATCAGGATCAGGAGGGTCGGGAAAAGCAAGGTCATACGCTGGGGCAGGGTGTTTGGTCTTCAGAGCTTCGAGAGTTTCTGAAGAACATGGTGCCACCACATCGCTGCTGAAGAGAATCCTGGCAGCTCCGCTAATATCACCGTCCCCTAACTTCGTTTCTACCAAATGGGATATACCTCGTGAAGGGGTAATTCTAAGAGAGCGAGAATCGAAATCAAAACTTGGAGCCGAAACATTACAATTTTCTTTAATTTGAGCTGTTAAAGTCTTTTTTGTGGCCGGATTCTTTTTCACGTGAAGAATTTTGTAGGGGAAGGTAAGCAGTTGTTCCCAGGCGCTTTGTGAGTTCTCCCGGACAGCTTGGCGAACGCAACTAGCCAGGTGTTGAGCAACTAGAGGTTTGGCGCCGCGGGGAACTCGCTTCAGAACCGGAACGGATTTTTTTAAATTTGAAAGTGTTTTCCAAAAAGGGTCGGAAGTGGTATTAGAAGCCGTGCAAATAGGTATGGAAGCAGAGTCTGAAGGTGCATTTTGTGACTTATGTATTTTCCCAATATGCACATTCAGACCCCGTTTACCTTTGAAAAAGCGTGCCTGGGTACAGAGCGGGCATCTCTCCAGGGTGTTCAGCGATGTTGAAGGTTGACTAGCACCACCAACAACCACATCGCTGTTGCTACTGAACATCAAAAACTAAAATAAATAAAATTTAAGAAACTATATTAAAACTATAATACATTAAAAATAACTTAAAAATTAAATAAACTAAGAAAACTATAGAATATAAAACAGAAAAGTTCATTAAAATTGCACTATGTTGCACTAGTTTGGCTTGAAATAGATTTTTTGGATATCCTGATAGATTTAAATGTACTTTCCTTAGTATTTTCAGAAGTCTTTGAATGTTTTTGTCTCTTGTTCTTATGCTTGGGTGATAGTGAATGGTCGTTACTTTCCTTTAGTGGATCTAGTTTCGGTTTCTTTGCAGCAGGAACACTGGGATATCAGTCAGCTTCTCATACTTCTCTTGGTTCACCATCGTAGGATATGAGTAACATTTACTTCCAAAAACCGGCAGATCACATTATATATAAGGAGTTGCACACAAAATAAACTTCAACTTTTGATATGTGGCTCTTGTGGAGGAGCCACCATAATTTTGCCAACAACACGTGTGGTCGTGTGTAAGAGATCTTTGAATGTGTATTAGTTTTTCGGCAAAATAAACAATAATATAGTACTCTGTGACAATAATGAATTATTAGAAAATAAATATCGTTTTAAAATAATATCTCGTTGTTTGACGTTGACGTTGACGTTTGATGAATTGTTAAACGTTCACCAATCAGTTTATTGATAGTCATATACGGTTTCAATTTCAGGAAGATATCTTGAATAGGTACTGAGAAAAAAATATTTTTCGTTAAGGGTTGTCACCTCCATTATTCCTTTACTATAGGCGTTAGGGGTGTGAGATTAAGACGTGTATGGCTATTTTAGATGAAAAACAATAAAAACAAGGTTTTTATTGTTTTTCACCAACCAAACAACCTTCATCAGACGCGAGTGCAGTTTTCATATGCTTAACCGGCTAGATCCTTTGAACCTGACACAGTAAACATGTCGCGTACTTGTTATCGTCTCTGTTTAAATCAAAATATTGCCAAATTGGAGATCGATTTTTGATGATGATATTTCTTATTAAGAATCAAACTCACGCCGACAAGTGAAAAATCAATGGAATAAACAAATGAACTGAGAAAGAAACACAAACTAACACGCGTGATAACACTTGCGCAAACCCCGAGTCGTTCCGATCGCCGCTTCCGTGCGAAAACACCCGAAAGCTCCCGAACATTTCCGATCTCGTTCACCGTGCCCATTTCAAATTAACTGGTCGTGTCATGTAACGCGATAAAGGGCCGAATATCCGGTGGCCGGATATCCGGCGCTCTGGCCTCGTAGCTTGCCGAATATCCGGTATCTGGCCAAACCACTATCTGTTTCATCTCTAATTCCAGCAGCCTTCGCTGGTGGACAGTATCCTGGGCGCGGAGGCGGCAAGCTTCAGCCAGGTGCGCAATAACGTGCCCCTGTCGGCAGCCGCGTCGGGCTCCCCGCCCGCCCCGGGCGAGATAGCCGGCTCCCCGCCCGCCCCAGGCGAGCAGGCTGGCTCCCCGCCCGCCCCGGGCGAGATTACCGGTACCCCGTCCCCCGCCTCGCCGCTGTTACCACCCCTCGGACTCGACGGCAACGGAGAAGCCGCAATGGCTGTCATAATGAGCCTGCTGGAAGCCGACGCAGGCCTCGGAGGTCCTGTCAACTTCTCCGGCTTGCCGTGGCCTCTTCCCTAAAGAGGTTCCATGTTTATGAGCGTTTTCAAAATAAAGTGTACCATGTCCGAATTTATTGTCAGATTTTATATTTTCGATGGTTTTTTGATTAGAATATAAGTAAGATGTATTGCAATTTATGAAATTATATTTATTTCCTTGAATAGTAAGCTATTTTACGAGAAATCATAAAATTAAACTGGTTCTGTGGAACAAAATGTCAGTTTTGCGACTATCTTAAAAGCTAAATATCTTACAACTTTGTAGAAACACACAAATTATTTTAATTCTATTTTGAAGATAATAATATTACAAAAAAAACCACGGCATTATAGTGAAAAAATTTATAACAAGTGAATTATATGCTAATTTTAAGTTCGGTTTTGTCACAACTGATGTTAGTAACCGTTACTTTTTTGATATTATGTAATGGTTAAGTAGTTTCACCGGGAAACTATATTATTGCTTTCGAAACATATATTACTATTTTAAATATTGAAATTAAATAATTTGTACCCTCTCATATTAAAAAATGACAATAACTAAGAATTCCCTCGTCGCAAAACACAGGACAATCGCAAAACCGACAGTCCATTTTTTATAAGGCTGGGCTTACATGAATAAATTTTTGAGAGAAATCTAATGCGATAGAATAAAATAAAACAGAAATATGTTTTAAATGTATGATATTATAGCGGAAAGTATAGGCTAATAAAAAATATACTTATTTCATAAATCAGCCATAAAGTATCAAAATAATCACAAATTTAATATAGTTGTTACTTTTACAACTCGAGTAATACCTAAAGTATTTTCACAACCTTTGCTTAAACTTACAACTTACCAACTTAACCATTTCTTAATTTTTATAAAATTAACAAATCTAAGCAGTACAAATTGTGTTATTCTATAATCAGTTATTCTTTTAATAAACATTATGTTATTATTAAAAATCAACATTGGTCTCAGTTAAAGTGACTGTCACTTTTCTCCTGTTCTCAGCTCCTTTCAGAGTCATTTCTGATCTTTTTCTTTTGTTTTATTCTTTGTAATTTTTTATTCTTTATGCCTCAAGCTTATCAGGATTTTCCTTTTTCATCTTTTCTCTATACCAGGAGGTAAGTAAGTGAGGAGGCAAGATGCCACGCACTAGTGCAGAAAGGTATAGGAATACCTTTCTGCACTAGTGCGTGGCATCTTGGATACTAAACCAAAATGAATTAAAAAATAAAAAATAAATATTTAAATTTTTTTATGATTTATAATTAACAAGAATTTTAAAGAATAGTGACATAAAAACTTTAGAAAAAGTTCTACGCACGCACTACTTAATATACCTAAGTAAGTAAACGATACTTGTTTTAAAAAATAACCCACTATTCAAACAGACCGATAGACATAATAATAAAAGTAAATAAGTAAAGAACTCTAAATCCTAATGTTTTTTTTTTTTTTTATTTGTTTAAAGGGCTTTGTCGCTTAGCGACCACATCGCCCAGTGCGAGAAAAACAACATTTAGTTAATTATCACTAGCTTACGATCTACTTATAACTAGTTTGTACAAGAGTTTTGCTTTATCGGACAATGGAAAAGCTAGCATAGCGTTACAAATGCCAATGTTATTCGTTTCAAGCGGTCCAAAAATACTTACTCTAGTATTTTCGTTGCGGATACATTCCATCAAAATATGAAGGACATCATCAACCACTCCACATGAATCGCAATATGGTGACGGAACTTTTTTCATTAAATAATTAAACTTATTTGATGGAATATGTCCGGAACGAAGTCTTAAAGCGATAGTCATTAACTTTTTATTAAGATCACAATCGATCCACGGAACCCGAGATATCTCTGGCTGGATAGTTTGGTACCAAATGCCCTTTTCTTTTGATCTTTCATCAAAATACTCCTGCCAAAGTTCTAAACACTTTCTTTTTGCCATTCTAAAATGGTCCGAATACAGTGGGGTGATGTTCATAGGAACACCATCAACACACGCTTGCTTGGCGAGCTTATCTACCACATCATTTTCTTCATATTGTACGTGCGACGGAATCCATTGGAAACGTACTGTTTTGGAATCGGAATGAAGTTTTAAGATTAATTCATATATAGCGTAGGCTGTCGGAATACCTCGCGTGTGAGAAGTGTTCCGAGCCAAGTGTTGCAGCGAGCTTTTGGAGTCTGTCAGAATCACAAATTTATCGCCATTGACCGACTGAATATAGGATAAAGCTTCCAATATCGCGATCAGTTCAATGTGCATGATAGAAATATCTGAATCGATCTTAACCTTCATATTACTCTGAAGAATCGGGTCCAAAAAGGCTGCGCCCCCCGAATGTTTATCTTTGGAACCATCAGTAAATATTTTATGATAATCTGCATATTGTTCTTGTATGTATGAAGTACATAATAGTTTTAACTGTGAAATACTGAAGTGGCGTTTAGCTTTAGAGATACTAGGAATTTTATCTATTATTATATGGGACAAATCTAAGCTACTTATCCACTTATCAAGAGAAAACATTCCAAGTTGAGCACTTGAGTGTATTAAAATAGAATTATACTGTGCAAGGATATCAATAAGTAACGGCAACTTTTTGTTCTGCCAATAATTGGAACCTGTAAATAATGAAAGTTTTTGAAGTGATTGTACAGTTTTGTTGTTTAGAAAGGATTTTGATTTTAAAATAAATTTACTGGCTAAGTATCTACGACGAATATGAAGTGGCGGAAGACATAGCTCGCTTTCCATAACATGTATCGGGGTGCTCCGTATAAATCCACCGATAACGCGTAAAGCCTGGTTTTGTACCCGATCTAGTTTTATCAATTTAGACTTGCAACTATTATCAAACAAGAAACTAGCATAATCAATTCTACTTCGAATTATCGAAATATATAGACGTCTCAGGTGTTTTTGATGGACTCCCCATCCCGGACCTGATAAAACTTTAAGTAAATTAATGAATTTTATTACTTTTTGTGAGGTTTCATTTATATGCTTACCCCATCTTAATGAGCTATCCAGCCAGAGACCTAAGTATTTAACATTACTAACAACATCAATAGATATACCATCAAAATCAAAGTTAACAGATCTTCTAAAGCAACCTTTTTTAAAAACACAAATCTTGGTTTTATTTGGAGACATCGTTAAACCTAATTTATCAATTAACATTTTGGTATATCGTAAAGCAGACCGGAGCTCTTCAAACGCTAAATCTAGATTATTTTTGGTTGAATACAATACAAAATCATCAGCATATTGAGAAATATTAACCTGGGCAACGTTATGACATATATGTAATGTAAGAATATTAAACAAAAGTGGAGCCAAGGGGTCTCCTTGGGCTAGTCCACGGCCAGTAAATCTAACAATCTCACAACCGTACGTCGCTATTTGCAAATGTCTATTTGATAAAAACGACCATAAATAGTTACAGATCTTGGACCCAACCCCAATTTGGTCCAAAATACGTAACAGGCAAGGAATATCAACATTGTTATAAGCACTTTCAATGTCTATAAAGCATGCCGCAGTAACCCAATTTTTCGAGAATCCTAGTTGAATTTCCGAAACTAAGCGCGAAAGATTATCGAGACAAGATCGTGCCTTGCGGAAACCTACCATGTCCTCAGGGAAAAGACACTGTTTTTCAAAGAACCATTCCATACGTTTGGCTAAAATAGCATGAAAAATTTTACAAATACATGATATCAGAGAGATAGGGCGTAAAGATGAAGATGAACTATGTTTTGGGATTGGAATTATTTTGATTTGGCGCCATTGTTGAGGAACAAAACCTACGCAAAGACATCGATTATATATATGAAGTAGCATTTGTTTACCGGAAGGCGGAAGGTATTTAATCATGGAGAAGGAAATTTGATCTGACCCCGGGGCTGTGTCGGTAGATTTAATGCAGTTGACTAATTCTGACATTAAAATTGGAGACTCTAACGTAGCATTATTGGAATTAAAAGTAGGCTGCGATGGACATACAAAATCTGGAGTGAGATCGTTTAGTAAGCGCTCAGCTTTTTCTTTATCTACACTGGTGTTAGAAATCTGCCGACCTTTTAACCACCTCATCTTGCGCCACATCTCGGATGCCGAAGAGGTCTCATCCACAGATGTACAAAACTGCTGAAAAGATTTACACCGAGCCCTGCGAATAAGCCTTTGGGCTGTACTTATTTTCTCTTTGAGGATCTCTAAATTCCTTGAAGAGGGGCAACCTCTCAGATTCGCAAGAGCTAAGCGCCGTTCCGCAACAGCCTTGGACAACTCTGGAGACCAATATGGTTTTGGCTTAAATGAGTTACAAATACTTTGAGGGATTTTAATAACGGGAATGTGCTTGTCAGCTGCCCTTTGTATTATATTATATAATTGGTCATATGAACACTGAGGGTTCTGGGAAATCAGGCAGTTCTGTAATTGATCATCGACAAATGTGGTATACGAAGCCCAATTACTTTTTTTAAAGTTCCTTTTCTTTTGGTAATTGCGGCTAATATTTTGTAAACAGTTTAATTTAATTATTAAATGATCACTTCCGAGTGATTCATTTGTTGGTTGCCACGTAAATAATAAGGACAAATCTGAAGAAACAAATGAGATATCCGGACTAGATTGCTGGAGAACACCATCAACCATTCTAATTCTGGTGAAGCTACCATCGTTTAAATGAATGAAATTATAATCCAACATGGAGTCAAATATTTCGGAGCCGCGACGATCTGTTCTTCCTGACCAGTTGGTGTGGTGACCGTTAAAATCTCCCAAGATAAGAGTTTTACTGTTTCCGATAGAAAAGATCGCGTCCCAATCGCTCTGAGTGGTGTGTACTGTCGATGGGCAATAAATGGAAATAATATTCTCAATATGCTGACAATTCAGAATTCTAAGATGTAACAATTCAATACCAGGGTTACGACTTCGTGTTGTACAAACAATAGACATAACAGAGCGATGAGTCATAATGGCGACGCCACCGTAACCATCTCCTCTATCTAACCTATACGTATTATATTCGCTAATTCTAAAAGAACTCTCGGGTTCCAACCAAGTCTCGCTCAACACGGCAATGTGTATTTTTTCCTGACTTAAGTATGATTCGATTGAATGAGACTTGGGCCGTATACTTTGGCAATTCCATTGTATAATATTTAAGTTCGTACAAACATTGTTATTAGCCATTACCGACAAACAAATCAATTAACGCATCAATAGATAAGCTACTTACAATTTTTAGGGTCACCCACTCGGAAATTATGGAAATTGATTGTTGGATTTTAATTTGAAGAGATTCTTTGCTTTTTATAATATTTGTAATTTGTCTAATCAGATGCCAAAAGTTTAGATTATGTAAAGACTTATCAGAGTGATTGTTTGTATTCACTGAAGGTATGTTTGATTTTTCTGAGGAGTCTGAATATTCAGGATTTTGACGCCATATATCCTCAGAAGGCGTAGGGGTCAATGGTCGGCGCTGCTTCTTTAAGATTCGTTTAGGCCTAGCTTGGATATTTGTCATGGTTGTACCTTGGCAATCCAGTTCATAAGCTGAGGCGACGCTTCCAGCCACTGGGAGTGGGGTGGGTGCGGTAATCACTGCAGGGGTCAGCTGGTCTTCTGGAATTGGATTAGCAATCACTCGTGGAGCTTGAACAGGGGAAGGAGGAACGTACATGGTGAGCGCCTTCCTATAGGTGCAGTTAAACTCTGACATGATATCCCTTAGCTTCTTTTCCTTCTTAAAACATGGGCATACTTTATCAAGCGCCATATGACGTCCTGAACAATTAACACAAGTGAATGATGTCGTTGTACAGTTAAAATGTTTTTGTGAGCACTTGGGACAAACAGGTTGCTTGGATGGGCATCTTATCTTCAAATGGCCGAATTTCCAACAGTTAGCACATTGAGTAACCGGGAAAACAAACCGCTCCACTGGAATCCTCAAATTGTAAATGTAGACGTAAGGCGGTAAGGAAGGGCCTTTAAATCCTAGCCGAATCGTTTCACTCGGGGTCCAGCCGTTACCCTCAGGTTCATCCAAGCATCGTTTATTTAACCTCTTAATAGATATAATTTCAGCACTGCATGATAAATTATTTTTGAGATCCTCATCAGAGATGTCCAGTTCCATGGATTTAATCAGTCCATACGATACGCCTACTTCTGATGTCTTTTGACAAGACCAACCCATGTCATTAAACACCGAACAGTTAATAAATTCTTCTGCGCCGATATTATTATCAAACGTTATTAACATTTTATTCTTATGTACGTATTTAATCTTGTAGATATTGCCGCCAGCAATGTTGTGTGTCTTGAATAATCATGCTAAAGCGAACTGTTTCGGCAGGGGTTCTTTACAAGTCACATATACCTGTATCCTCTCTTCTTTTCTATTCTCATCTTGTTGTTCCCGATTACATATAAGTTTGCTTCGTCCTCTATTAACCACGCTCCATCCTTCTTCTGAAGAGTTTTCATCCCTTGGCCTTTTCTCTCTTATCAACTCCGTTTCACCCTGTTGTGTATGGTCCTCAAATTCCATGTTTGTACCGTCATCTAACTCATCATCGCTCAACAATGTATTGGTAATATTATTTACGTTCGATTCACACATGTGCACCAAAGAACGGCTGCAGGCTCGACCGGACAAAACCGGTTGGCCCGCGCGTAAACAAAGTATGCGATAAGCGTTCAGTTAAATATGACCGTAATTAACAAAACGTCCGATCAAAAGGAACGCTCGTGCGGCACTGAAACTTGCTTTATGGCGTCGGTTTTGCGACTTTGCTAGTCAGCCTGGTAGTTCACGGGATAAAATGTCGTAATACTGACGTGACGCCCTCTTCCCTTATAATATTCTGAACTGTATTTTAACGAAAACATTTACACTAAATTTGTTATTAACTATATTTTGGTTACATTATAAAATTTGTTAATCTTTTACATATTGTGAAATGATGTAAACTTACCGGAATCAGCAGTTATTGTGTCTCAAATCCGACACAAGAAATCTTGACGTTCGTGGCACAACAAAATAAACGTATTGTTTACTCGGTTTCGTATCACAACTAGTTTTTATTATATTTCGAACGGTGAACTGTAAGGTTAATTTTGCCATTTCAGAAATATAAAAATCCTTTTTTATTATTTAAATAGCAGTTTTAGCCGTGACAAACCTGTCATGTCCGGTCGGTACAACTTTTTACATGTTTGTTGGAAGTTGAATTGTGTTTCTGTTTGTTAAAAAGTATTGGAGACGATAGACGAGTCAGAGTACTTTCAAACCGTACCAAAAAGTTAATGTATCGCGTACAATTTTATTATTGATTTTTAAATTATTGTTTTTTTTTTATAAATTATTGATTTTTATTTCATTTTTTAATTCAGTTTTGGGAAAAGAAAGTATTTACAATGGGTACCAGATTTTTTTTGTTTATATAGGCTGACGTAATTTCGTGGTGTGGCGGATTAGATTATGAAATGATAGAACATATTCGGATGCGCGTGAGAGCCCACTGCGCGTTTGAAAATTTTCAGAATAGCTTTTAACATCGAAAAATTCGAGGCACGTCAAAAACTGACTTCCTGCTGACTAAAATTGGTCATTATTTTAATTTCTCTCATTTTTTCATATTTGTGGCACTTCATTTACTAGTTTAAAATGTGTTTAATGCTTAGTCATTAAAATATTCACCAGATCATGTCATATTACTTGTTAGTAATACTTTAAACACAAGGGACAACCGAAAAAGGACCTGAAAGCCTCGGTCATCGCCAGGCGCGCGTTTTTATGCGCTTACAAATCTTGTCATTTTGTACAAAATAATATAATCAGATAATATAAAAATATTAGTCGAACGAGAAACGAGTAACGAGAAACCCTGATCCTCCCCTATTCTGAGAGTCTCGCGGCGGGAGGTTCGTCTGAAAACCGACAAAACCCGAGAAGTTGCAAACTAACAACATTTATAAATGTGTATAACCGTTTTCAAATCACGCCAAATAGCAAGGCTGATTTATGTTTGCGACCTCTGATTAGGCGTAAGAGTTAAAAACTTACCAGTGAATAAAAGTCAGACTTATAATTATTTACATTTAGAGATGTATATATTTTTTTGTTATTGTTTTATTCAATTTTATTTCGTCAGACCTATCCAAACATGTTTGGTGACGTAGTTCTACAAAGGGTTTAACCGTCCTTCCATAGGCAAACTGCCCCCGATAGGAACCTATATCGTAACCTATGTTATATTGTAGAGGGTACTAATAGTAGTTCATCGAGTAGATTAGGCTCTATATCTTAGTTAATTAAGGAACTATTTGAAAAAAAGTGTTTGGAGGCGATTTTTTTTCAGTGATATATCGCTGTTGATTTAAAAGCTAGAAAAATAAAACAAATTCCAGTGTTTAGGGTACACTTTACAGTTTATTTTATATAAATTTCCATGAGCCAAGCCAAAATAAAAATATTAAAAACTGCAAATAAATATTTTATTTATTTCTCTCTTTCAGATCGAATTGAATTACCACTTTGAAAAAATATATAATAATTGTCTATACCTTACCTAACAGCATGCCAAGTTTTATTAAAATCCATAAGGTGCAACGTGTTGAAAAAAAATAATGAAAGTAAGTGGACCACCTTATGACTACTTTGTTGACGCTCTTGACTTTTAATTTTTCAATAATATAGTATTTAATTAAATTGTATTATATATTAGATTTTTCAATATTGAGCATGCAAGGTTTAAAAAAAAGGAATCATCTTTTCTCAGTAATAGTTAAATCCATATTAATAAAAAATATCTTTTATTAGTCATCGTCACTATTTTCATTAATTACAACGTGATTGTTATTTATAGAAAAAACACTGGTTAATATTTCTGTTGGGCGAACTATATGAGATTTATATCTTGCATTTGATAAATAATAATTATATAATTGCCGCAGCGTGGTAGCAACATCCAACTGTTCGATTTCCATTTGCACAGTTACAGCAATAACGCCGAATATCTTCTTGGCTTTTTCCATTGGGGTTGTAGTTAATGTAACATCCGTGGGTTTTTTCTATAAATGTGTCGCGATTGTACTTGCATTTTCAACATGTTCGCCTCCAAACACTTTTTTTTCAAATAGCTCCTTAATTAACTAAGATATAGAGCCTAATATCTACTCTATGAACTACTATTAGTACCCTCTACAATATAACATAGGTTACGATATAGGTTCCTATCGGGGGCAGTTTGCCTATGGAAGGACGGCTAAACCCTTTACATTATAAGAGTCGATACATTTTAACAGTCATACCTTTGTCGTTAGTACCATACATAGATTTAAATAACGTTATTATTGTTACATAATTAGTCATTTATTATTTATAGTTTCGCTTTTTTTGTTAGAAGTAAGTAGTTTTCTTTTTACTTTATACAATGAACGCTGGTGTTATCTTAGTGTGTAATGTTAAATCATCATAGTTTAAATCATAATAATATAGTATGTAATTATGCATATGTTCTTGTACTGTATGTATGTTCTAAACAGATGTACATATTATGCATTGAGCCTGAGTAATTATAACTATCTTACTTAATATTTGTTTTAATAGTTAATATTACATAAAATGAATTAATTTAATGTAGGTAGTTAAATACAATTAATTAATTATAATTTAATATAAATATTGTGTGTTATGTAAATGTTTATTTCATATTTTCTTTTAGGACATGTGAATTAACAGAATTGTGTTGTGTTACAAATGTTTATTTCAAATTTCTCTTATAGGAAATATGAATTAAATGATTTTTAATTATTGAATTTAATAGATATATTGGGTGTTGTGTAATTAAACGTTTATTTCAAATTTATTTAATAGGAAATATGAAATGAATTTTAATTATTGATTTTTATTACATTTTTAAATCAGTTTTGGGAAAAGAAAGTATTTACAATGGGTACCAGGTTTTGTTTGTTTATATAGGCTCACGTAATATCGTGGTGTGGCGGATTAGATTATGAAATGATAGAACATGTTCGGATGCGCGTGAGAGCGCACTGCGCGTTTACACTATTGTTCACTGTTATATAAGGTGTTAAAAAATCAAATGGAGGAATTAAGTGTGCTTGCTTGGCAATGAAAAAGTAACACATTGCATAACAACGTTTAGGACAATGATCATTATATTTAATTTACAAACAAAATCATAAGATAAAATTATTTATTATGCGCACTGTACTTCATCCATCGCTTTCGGTCGATGACACGGTACTCTGTGCATAGTTATTACATTTACTAAATTTGAGCGTAATGAAAACTTTGCTTATGTTTGAAATGGGTTATTATATATTGTATACTAATCATTTCTTGATCAGAATATTTTAAATGCCGTTTTGAAGAGCTACTACAATTTCCTCCAGTTAATTTTTAATGCCTTATATATTAATAATACTTATATATACTTTTTTAATATTTTAAAATGTAAATAAAATGTATATAAATGTAATAAATGGAACAATAATATATAATACAATTTTATTGAAACCAATATTAGAATTGCTTATAAATTACTGTTGGTGATACCCAAAATAGGCTACGCCTGTAGCTTGAGGACAGGATATGAGGACAATATTTTAGTCTCCATTATCAAATGATCAAAGTCCAGGTCATCAATCAAAATGAAGAATACACTTATACACATTCAACCAAACGAACCAAAAAACAGTTAATACTATTAGATGCGGCTGTGGTTATTCTTTTTGAGTCGATTCTCAAATACCTTGGCCCATTATGTGAGGTGAACATGACAAGTAGCGGGCCATATCTTGTAAAAGGGCTCCACACTGGCATTGCATCTGCGATAGGTCACCTGCCTCCACAGTTCATGGCTCTCCTGTGATGCACAATCTATAGTAAGTCTCAAAAAGCTCTTGCAGCTCTTCAAACGTGAAGGTGGTAGCTGATGCCTATACAGGAGGCCAGTAGTCTCGTGGCAGTGTTGTAGACGGGCTAAATGGCCTACTTGAACTTAAAGTGGTCTAGCATTTTTGAACTTAAAACCAAAAAATAAATCCGGGAATACTTGAGTGGTTAAGTATTTATCTATATCTATACATATAATAAAACTGCAGAAAAGTCGTTTTTATACATCAAAAAAGAAAATCCAAAAAAATTGCCAGGTTGTTTAAGGACAACCAATAGAACCCATTTCCATATTTTTTTGAATTTTTGTCTGTTTGTCGGTTTCTCTGTTTATTTGTTCGGGCATCACGTAAAATGTACTAAAGCAATGTAGTCTATACATATAATAAAACTGTAGAAAAGTCGTTTTTGTACACAACGATTGAACGTAACTTGAAGTAACATTTATAGACTAGCCCGTGTCCAAAATGGATGGGTCATATGAACCACCAGGTGACGTATATAGGACGATACAAGAGCATCAAATAATAAGATTCAGGTCACTTGTAAGCTGTCCAACTGAGTGCAGGTGAGAATTCAAAAGTGCAGGTAGAGTGAGTACATTTTGGTCATATGTTTTTGTACGGCATTTTTACCATAGATAGATCCATGAATAATAATAAGAAAGCGCGCAGTGCTGTAAAAAAATGGTACGCCACAAAGTCGGTAATTTTTTTTTTATTTTCTGTCAATTTCCAGGGTAAATTTGGTCATTTTATTCTGTACGGCATCAGTTTCATATTGTTTCAATACAGCTTCTAATCCATTATTCCACAACGCCGTACAAAAATCATGCGACAAGGGAAAAAAATCGAGGGTTGCAACCCCCTCTCTTTCCGTGGTCCGGGGGGTGATTTGAAACAACATAAAATAATTTTTTTTTGAAAGTATTTTATGCATAGATAATATTTTTTTACATGCCGTACATTTTCATTGGTCCAAAGGTTTGTAGGGAAAAAAAAACTCAAGGAAAAATTCATAGAACGAAATGTAAGAAATATTCATATAATGAAATGTAAGGTGATATTCATGACGATATTTTTTTATACGGCATTTAGATAGTTTATTTGTACTTAATGCAATAATTTATAAAAAGTTAATGCCGTACAAATCTGAAAGTTCATATTGATAAAAAAGTAATAAAAATATTAAATAAATATAATTTACATATACATCGCTTACGGAGCGACATTTAGCATTTGTAGGTATATATCTACACCTGCCTATTACTTTACTCTTTGGCCTATAGGTACTGTTCTGTGTGCTAAGTAGTCGTGGGTCACAACCATGGAGAATAGACTAGTCTATTCTTTATGGTCACAACGTATTTTATTCGGATGTAGGTACTCGGCTTGGACCCGAGTAAGGTGTTCGTTTGCGCTCGTTCACACATAGTTCGATTAGTATGTGTGTACTCAGCAAGGGCGGATCCAGGGGGGGGGATCCTGGGCTGGGTCCAGGACCTAGGTGGACCACTAATTAAAATTTTTAAACATTGTTACTAGATAATACTCCAATTTCTGTCGTTGTAAACGAATATCGGCAGTGGATGGCCAAGTGGCAGCGGAGTCAGGAAATACAAATTATAACTTCTTGTAACTTGACCACGAAATGTGACCTTATGTGACCCCCAACCAAAAAGTATACAAACCTGTTGATACTGGGATTTACAGTTTCAATTCTTGGATATTATATACACACCTTGGATTATATTACTTTACTCTTTGTTATATACTAACTGAAGTGAAAGACTTCAGTTAGACGTCATAATGTTTTTATCATATTATCGATTGTTCTCTTCAAAAATATGTTAATACCGTACAGTAACAGATGGCCATAAAGTACTACACCCTTAAAATGGTAGCGTCATTTTCATCAGCCTAAAAGATATGGTCTGCATTAAAATGTACGGCATCATTTTTTCCTAATTTATTTATCTTAATACTATTTAAAACAAGGGAAAAATGTAGAAAATTGCTATATCTTATTAATCTATGAATATTTAAACTTTTGCAATAATTTCAAAAATTTCGGTTTTTTTATTTCTCTATAATTTTTTTTAGAACAGTTTCTTTTGAACGGCAATACTATATAACAATTGTATTTTACAATATCATGTTAAAAAAAAAGTTGCCGTACAGAGTCAAATGATTTTACAGCTTTATTTAATCAAGTATACCATGAAATTCAGATAATTATTTATATACATTCAAATTAACAATAATTTTTTGACGGCATTATTTTTAATAGTACTTTTGAGTGCTAGATAATGTTTTGGAACCGAAGCCGTACTTTTTCAAATCACCCCCCGGACCACGGAAAGAGAGGGGGTTGCAACCCTCGATTTATTTCCCTTGTCGCTTGATTTTTGTACGGCGTTGCGGAATAATGGATTAGAAGCTGTATTGAAACAGTATGAAACTGATGCCGTACAGAATGAAATGACCAAATTTACCCTGGAAATTGTCAGAAAATCAAAAAATATTACCGACTTTGTACCGCACCATTTTTTTACGGCACTGCGCGCTTTCTTATTATTTTTCATGGATCTTTCGATGGTAAAAATGCCGTACAAAAATATATGACCAAAATGTACTCTACCTGCACTTTTGAATCAGCACTCAGTTGGACAGCTTACAAGTGACGGCATAATGCTGAATCCTATTATTTTATGCTCTTATATCGTCCTATATACGTCACCTGGTGGTTCATATGACCAATCCATTTTGGACACGGGCCTGTAGTCTATTAGTTTTTGTTTCATTGCAATCGGTTCAGTCTATCAAAAGATATTTGAATTTAAAGTGTTCCAGGAGTAAAATTAGGGTTATGTGCACTTGGTCTCACAACTTCACCTAACTTTTATAAACAACAATATGTGTGTAAATTGAAGTAACATTAAATTTTTTTGTTTCATCGTAATCAGTTCACACCTTATAAAAAAATGTAAATTAATAAAATAATAATAGTGTTTCCGAAGTAAAATATTAGAACAGCGTCATCTATCGAACTTAGACTGGACTATATCTCGAGATCAACTGCGTGCAGTATTGAATTTCAAGAAATAGTATTGGACAATAGATGGGTGGTACCGTATTCGCCAGTTTTATCAAAAACATTTCAGGCACACATAAATGTCGAAATGTGCAATAGCGTAGAGTCTATAAAATATATTTGCAAATATATCAATAAGGGCAGTGACCAACCTATGATCGCGCTGAGAAATCATAATGAATGTGCTGAAGTCACGAGGTATCAATCTGGCCGATATATTAGCTCTTCGGAAGCAGTTTGGCGTATTTTAAGTTTCCCAATACATGAAGGACATCCACCAGTAATCCATCTTGATGTGCACCTTGAAGGAGGGCAACGAGTATATTTTCAGTCTGAAAATATAACAGAAAGGTTAGACAACCCGAGGCAAACCGCCTTGCTGGCATTTTTTCGCATTTGCGAAACAGACAATTTCGCGAAATCCATTTTATATGCAGACACAATTATTATTTTGGAACGGACATTTCGATTAGGCTTAAAATTTATTGTAAAATTTTTTTAATACTGGTCTAGTAGCAACAGAAATATTTTCATATTGTTAACAATATTTTTGGAGGTGGTTTAAGTAACATTGTTCTAAAATAATCTAGATAGAAATTATAATTTAAGAAGGTATATTTATGAAAACAGAATACCTACAGCTGGTATGATTTAATTGTGACTATGTATCCGCAATGATTTATTTCTGTTTTCAGCGACATTCATTCTATTTATTAAAAAATATTTTGGATTTCAATAGTTTTATTTAATCTCTAATTGACAATAAAGTTCTGTAACTCTTTGGGACATTTTGTTCCCGATGTGTAACCCTATTACGTTCTATTAGGTTGCAGTGTAAATTGATGGGAAAAAGCACGTGGCATTGGGTTACAGTGTTACTAATCGGTAATATCTTTTCCAATGGATAACAGTGTAACAAAAAATGGTGTAACTCAACGGGAACAAAAGTTTTTTTGCATATTTATTCAAAAGTACAGAGGTACATTGAAAAATATTCCACAACTTTTTTTTTCACACAGCGCCATCTAGTCCCAAACTAAGCAGAGCTTGTGGTATGGGTACTAGACAACTGATAAACATACATATATATTTCTAAATACATACATATTATAGATAAATTACACCCAGACAAAGAACAAATGACCGTGCTCATCACACAAACATTTGTCCTAGGTGGGAATCGAACCCACGACCTTGCGCACAGCAGTCAGGGCCACTGACCACTTTACCAACGGGCCTGTCAATATACTATATACTCCTAGAGGCGAGTACATTGCATCGGTGCACACCTGAAACGCAAAGTCTGGGGGGCCTTGCTGGTCAAACGGACATTAATGGGCGAAGTTCAAACCTCTCGATCACACGGTCGACATCTTAGCCATTACGGCTTTGCCGCTTCTACGTGAATTTGGATTTGGACTTCCATCGAGTTTTTATTTTTTTTATTTAAAATAGGTTCGCGTTTGACCACCATCTCACCTGATGGTAAGTGATGATGTGGTCGAAGATGGAGCACGCTTACCTAAAAGTAACCTATTCACTCTTGACTTAAAGACTCCTAGGTTATAGCTATCGGGAAACAGACTCCGGCAGGGAATTCCACTCCTTAGCCGTACGCACAATGAAGGTATTCCCAAAACGTTTGGTGCGTATGGGTGGGATGTCCACCATGTAACGATGGCGCTTCGCCGTTTGTCTCGTAGTCCGATGATGGAACGGGCTTGGTGGAATTAGATTGTGTAATTCCATCGCACACTCCCCGATATGTAACCGATAGAAAACCGATAGACTTGTAACTCGTTGTCGATGTTCAAGGCTTTTTAACTGACTTCAAAAAAGTTAACGTCCTTTTTTTGTTTTCGACCAGTATGTGTTCAACATTGTTCTTCATTCCTTCCCTACAAGTAGCACCAATAATACGAGGTAGGAGACGTAATAAAACACAATTTAATAAAACTCAACTAATTATTTATTATCCGAACAGGTTCAGTTACTGTAATGAAGCGACTCAATTATTATTAATCCATTTTTACATTAGTGTCACATAGTTGATACGGAAAGTTTGTATATAGTAGACAACGGTTACTATAAGCTTTCTATGGATTCACTTGTGTAAAAGTATTCAAGAATTATCCAGATCCGACTCAGTTTTGGCAGCATAGTGAACGAATTCGAAAAAGAATGAACAGGTAATCTTTTCATAAACCAATATAATGTCATTTAAAGCTTTCAGTAGAAAATTTTAAAACTGTACATTGTAATGTTTATATAGTTTCATTCATTCTTTTTTCGCTTAGACGGGCAACTAACTGAATATGATTGAAAATTGAATCTGTGTCTACTAGAGCACTTGAAGTCCTGAGTGAGTGGACTGTACGCGACGAAGGGGCTGGGACTACTCTATAACGTCTCCATACTGGTTGGTGGGAGCTGAAGGAGTCACCACGGGCCGCATGCGCTGTACCGGTGGCGGTGGACCCAGGTCCGTCCTGAAACAAACACGATCATACATTGCTACGCAAAAGCACGATGAGCCCATTGAACGAGAACGAAGGCCGCTCGCTTAGGGTAAATACGAGTTCGAGATTGCTGGAATGTAACGCAAGGTGAGTTTAGAACAGGGTGAGTTTTTAGTCAGTAGAAGTCTGACACTCCGTTCCGCTCCACCCAGAGCGGTAGAAGTCATTCGATGATTTTCCCACCCACCAAAAAGGGTAAATACGACTGAGCGTCAAGATGACGAGATCAAGTCCTCAATTTGAAATATATCACACTAGCACTTCTACGTGGATTTCATAATAATGTATAGCCTTAGCCTCCTTAGCCTTAGCACTCCTCAATAATGCACCTTACTACCAAAGAAATATTTTTTAGAATTGGACAATTAGTTCCGAAAATTACCCCTACATACAAACAAACTTACAAACAAATTTTACCTCTTTATAATATAAGTATAGATTTTTATAAACTTTTTCCAACCCTCTCTTACATATTAACTATTCATGGCAAGTATTCTTAAAAGAAACAAAAGATAGAATAAAAATCAATCTAGCTTATTTTATAGGAATAAAATAGTTCTTACAGATTTGTATAAACAGTAAAATTTTAAGGAGGTACAGTGCTTCTGTGTTTTGGACGTTTCGTTTCGTTAGTAAGCTATTATTATAGTACGTAGTAGTTCACTATTTCATTACAAAATCTATAAGAACTGGAAGCAAAAAGTGGGCACTTTACATTGCGTTAGCGTTGCTCATGCCAATCTCTCAGTCACTATTGCTTCGTGTTTCGACGCTAGCAACCATGTACTCCGGAAACATTTACCTGTATGCAGAATTACTGCTTAAAATAATAATATAAAAAATACTTTTTAATTAATGGTCTAATCATCACAGTAATCGTGGTAAACATGATATTTTAGATGAAAATAAAGCGCTAAGGTGGTGCTGGGAATTACAGAGGACTCATGAGATAATGGTAAGATGTAATTGGCAAAATACATGTTTATATTACCCTCGACTACTTTCTTCTACCTTATTGCTAGGGGGCGATGTGTACTACCGAGGACATTAATTTGGAGTAGGTAATAGTGACCTGGCTGATTTTATAACATCTCAAATCTTTGAGACTACACCAAGACTTTTAATTCGATACAGTAAACTGACAGTTTCAGTTATGTAAGAAAGTGACGACTACTAAATTACGATTTAAGCAGTAATATTGACAAGTTAAATGAAGGGACCTGAAAAACAAAACGAATAGATCATGATATTTTTTTGTTGCAAACTGCCCTTGTACCTGCATTCCAATTCGATGGGGGTTTAGGTAAAGCGTAATCTCGCAAAATTCAAAATATACATCACGTGAAACAAGTTGCAAAAGCCTTTTACCTAATCTGGTTCGATGTGAATATTATTTTTAATAAAAATATATCTGATTTATAATAAAATCTAATTACTACAAAAAAACAAATATTTCTCTCGATTTAAAATCGTTCATTAATTTGAGATTGATTGATTCATCACTTTTTTTTCATCAGTTTAAGTATGGTATCATTATTTTATAAAGTGACATTAGCTTATGTCAGTTTACTGAATCGAATTAAGTCGTGGTATAGACTAGTTTCGACCTTACACGTGTTCAATAATGACACGAGTGAAGTTGTTTGTGCGGGTGGTATACCTGTAAGGGTCCTGTTTGGCACCTTTGTATTCGTCTCTGTTCTTGCGTCGTAGGTCTTCGTATGATAGCTCTGGGTTGGCACCCCTGTTCTGCGGGTCAAGCGTTTGCTGCGGTGGAGCTGCGAAAATCACATACCAAGTTAACAGTGTGACATTAGCTTTGTCTTATTGTTCTTATACAACGTGTAACAGAATAAACGCAATTCCTGTAAGTAGTTGGTTCAGAATCGGCTTCTGAATCGATTTTCGTCATAAGTAATAGGTGTTAAATTCTGTCGGAAAATCTTTCATTTAACTTAAAATGGAAACACAGTATCATGACAAATTAATACAATCCTTAATTTAAGGAAATGTGCTCGTGTGTGTGTCGGCCGCTAACATTGGATGAGTGAATGCACAGAAATAATTTATTTTATCTATGAGTGAATGGGTCTGCGTAAGGATATTGTATGACGCACATACGTTTTACGTTTAGTAAGGATAACTATTTTATAAAATTGTCTAGGTTTGGTTTCAATTTATTGAGTTACGGATGTTGTTTTAGACTTATAATTTAATACTCTAATTGGGGTGTCTGAGGTAATGCGCTTAATCTGTTACACCTTGTATATGAATTTTTTTATTTTTTTTTTCTAAGTAACCCTCGATAACCTCGCCTGAACAGATCTTGATAAATTGTAGCTAAGAACCATCTCGATCACGTCAGCATTCTAACAAAAAAAATTCCGCATCATAATCGGTCTATTCGTTTAGGAGCTACGATGCCACAGACAGACACACAGATACACAGACTAGTCAAACTTATAACACCACCCTTTTTGCGTCGGGGGTTAAAAAACAAATTGCTGTTCCCTGTTATTCTTTCGCCCAGCGAGAGAGTGGGTTTACAGCAATAGTGTACTGGGTGGGACTAGGGCGTGCAAAACCGGAAGATCTTCAAAACCGGTTTTGAATTCCGCCTGAGGGCCTTAATACCGAAAACTGGTGTTAGCCCCGGTTTTGGAGACATTTTTGTATTTTTTAAATAGTAGAATTTTAACAAGAAAACAATATTCTCAGAAACACAAAATCTACAAATAAAACAAACTGTTTCATATATCTCTTTTTAATCAACCATTTATACCTACCAATACAATACCAAGTAGACCACATTAATAATTTGGATAACATGAACTTAAAATAATATAAAGATTAACTAACAGAAATCAAATCAACAACAAGTTTGTGGTACTCTGGTGTTGAGCTCTTTAATTACGAACTACTAACAGCATTAATTAAAGGATTCATATTTGACCATAAAACGAGATCAAATCAACTGAGTACTTTACACTAATTTAAATAAATAATATTTTTTTTCCAAAAGACCGCTGTTCTTGAAAATGTGTTCTTAAGAATAGAAGTGCATCTAACATTTTATCAGATAGCGTACTTCTTATTTTGTTGCAAAAGTACCCAGCACTCGAAAAAGCCCTCTCACTCTCAACACTTGTTGGCAGTACACACATCAAATAGTTGTAAGCTTCTGTGAGATACACACCCCGATGCCCTCCGCTTTCATACATGGCTTGCTCTACCTTGACAAACCTTGCAAGGTAGAAATCAGACAGATTCTTGGGGGTTTTCCTGCATTTATCCAATTTCTTATCAAGCTGCTCTTGAAGAGTTAGCTTATCAGCTAAAACTTCAGCGTCAGATGATGACGATAACGATGGCACGGACTGCTCGGAGAGAACTACGGGGATGGTATCAGAGTCCTTGGGCTTATATTTTAGCTGCAATAAGTTTGTAATAGTATAAGATATGTCAGCACCATTGGGTTGGGGAAAAGTATCATTGTCATCTTGTGTGGAGAAGTCTTCCCAATCGTGCAAATAGTAAGTAGTAGAAAGACACCTGCTAATATAAAACCGGAGGTAACTCCGGTTTTGTTTCTCAACCCCGGTTTTCAAAAATTGGTAATTTGGTAATTGGTGGGACATCACACTATTGCCGTGAACCTAGGTACTCCAGACACAAGCATATTTAACTTAGGGGGTAAGATTGCTAGTGATGTAATTCTATCCACATTAATAGTTGTCTTTAAAAAAAAATGCTGATTTGGTAACTTTTTGAGTGAGGAAATGTGGAAAAAAATGGAACCCTTGTATTGTATTGTTCGAACCCGCGAGCTCTCGAACACAAGTCCAACACCTTAGCCATCACGCTACCTATTGAGTTTCATTTGCTTGGCGAAAAACGAACAGGGAACAGCAATTTGTTTTTTAACCCCGATACAAAAAGAGTGGTGTTATAAGTTTGACTAGTCTGTGTGTACCTTTTGAGTGAGGAAATGTGGATAAAAATTTGAACCCCTGTATTGCATTTAGTTGTTGTGTGTCTGTATTCGAAATAAATGTCTTTTCTAGCAGTTGTCCGAATGCCGGCGAGAAAACGACTAACTATTGGCGATCTACTCGCTCAAGAAACGCGCAATGAAACATACCGTGTAATTTGTAAACGAAAGAGATGCATATGTTAATAGTTGTACTCTGGCTGTTCACACTGTCGGCGACGACGCTTCACTAGTTTTGTCGCTGAGCGACAAGAGCTGTCACAGATAATACTCGCTCAGCAATGCTCGCTTGGCGGTCAGAACTCACGCCTAGAGACTAACTAGCGGTCCAGTGGACCAACTAGCGAGTAATCGCCCGTCGCACTCTCGCTTATAGCCCAGCGACAAAACTATCGGAACAACACGCTCGCTGCTCGCCAACTCGTTTTCAGATGCTAGCTCTACTCGCTACTCGTTCATCGTCGGCGGTGGGAATACTGCCATACCTGGGAGGCCAGGCCGGTACGACTCTTCATTGAACAAAGGCCGGTCCGTATCGATGTCCAGTGAACTGCCGGGACCCGCGTCCGAGTAGATGTCACCAGGGTTCGCCCCAAGCATGGTCGTACCAGCCTTCGACATCGGACTGCGCCTGAAAGCATCACGATTTACAAACATCAACAACAGAAGTCTTTACAGAAGAACAGATGTTTTTTTTTCTTAGACTACATTGTGCCCACTGCTGAAACCCTCTTTTTCCTAATAAACCTCTCATCTTGGGCAATCCCGGACCATGTTTACCCCGTGAGCATGCTCAGATCGTCACCCCAGCTGCGCCGTGATCGACTGATGAATGAACCATGAATGACAGATACGTCTCTATATTCCCTGACGGCTATTCGTATTGATTGCAATCTTTGGCGGGTTTTAGGTCGTACCCGATGACTACCTGGTGACCCAATTGCCAAATTGTTCAAAAGAGAGAGCCCTGGCACTCATAACACAAGTTTACTCTTAGCTTGAGTGCCAGAGTTTATTAACCAAGCAAAATGTTAAAATTTTTCTAATATTGTGTATTAGTGGCAAAGTACTTTTGTAAAAATTGTAACTTTGGAAATAAAAAAAATATTATTTATATTATATTATTATTTGATAAGGTAAAGCACAAAAATGCAAAAAGAAAATATTTATACACAAATTGTGTGACGTTAAAAGCGATGCGACGATACCAAGCTGATGTTTCATGTTTCGTCAGCTAATTTTTCTCGGGCAGTTTCGGAAATCAAGATCATTACATACCCATAATAATCTAGTCCACTGGCCATTACAATTTTGTAAGCACTGCTTTTTGACTCCATTCTTGACTTCTTCAAAAAACAGACTTTATTTAGAATGTATAAACAGATTAGGTACTCAAAATCTAGTCAGCTGCAGTGTTATTTCTAAATCCTTTTGAAATAAAATTAATTTTGGTTTTGAAAAGAAGCGAACAATTTTTGGCTTCGTTCAGAAGTCTAGGCAGTGAGTTCTTTTTCCTGCCTTATAATAGTAATGTGTTTATAATAGTTTTGTGAAAATATAGAGGTACAATGGGGTTGAAGTATCCTTTTTGGCTCAGATATGAAATGTATATGCGGCGTGACCAGACAATGACCCACCTTCTATCTTGTTATGCATGCCCCGTCAGAACAGAGTCAGATTAAACCTGTCAGAGGCCCTAAGGCAATGGCATTCTCGGGGCCCCTTTTCTTACTTAGACTGACCAAATCGTGTGTGAACTGAGGAAACGCACATTAAGGGCTGTGGTTTTAATATATTTGTTTACTTATGCTCAGATTTGTTCTAAAATTGTTTTAATTCTACTACTAAATCTACCGATTTATATTTTGTGACATAACAGTGAGGTCAATAAGTTCACACGCACATCAAATTCTCGTTCGAAGAAACATGTTTTCTTGTTGCGTGCACTGGGCCTGGGCCACTAGTTGATGCGGGGCCCCTAGGCAGTTGCCTACTCCGCCTAATGGTTAATCCGGCCCTGCCTACAGGTCTCTTGACGATCTTACGTCTGCTCCAGCGAGCGGAGTTCACGTAGCTGTGTTTTGGGTCAATCCAATATAAAATATTCTTGTCATCGACGTACTAAGAAGAGTTATAATAATAACAAGCAGATGCTTACCCTCCTCCGACCTTCCCCTCTTTGCGCTCACGAAGCAGCTGACCAATGTAGCTGCCTGGTAGCGCCATCAGTTTCTCGGCACAGGCTTGTTGGTACGACAGTTTGCCGATGAAATAGCCCACGATTACCGCTAGCGTCACCTTGGGAAACGGCCCGAAGCGAGGGTTCGGCTTCAGATTACCTGTGGAACACGCTCCACTTTATTACTGAAAGGAAAATATTTTAAAAGAGAACTAACAATGTGGGGTAGAGTACATATTACAAGTAATCTTGTTAACCTTTCCAACTATACTAAATATGCTTGTGTCTGGAGTGGGTTCGTCGTGAACCCACTCCAATAGTGTAATGGGTGCGGTTTGAATCCGTGACCTCTCGATCACAAGTCCGACACCACATCCATTACGCTATTGACGCTTCAATTAATGTCATCTAGGCCCAATTATTAATAACATTTTTTTTATAAACTATTCTAGCAAACAAATTACGATAAGAAAATAACGTATAATCTATAAAGTGCGACAATATGACTGGGGAATAGTTCGCTAAGCAACAATATTCATATTTCTGAAAAAGCAGTTACAACAATCATTACAATGGCTTGGGGTAGTTATATTATAGTGATCGCATAATGGTTAAAATTTGGCAATAGTTTAAAAATTATTTCGAATGCATTATTCTTTTAAAAAATTAGCTTTCTGCATAACTCCACATTAACTTAAATTGTGCTAAACTTCATTATCTTTCGTCTGCGTATTTTTTTTTAAAGTGGGTCACAAAGGTTTTACTTCACACATTAATATGCCTAAAGATAATAAATTATATAACATAGCATTACAAACAAAAAAAAGTTAGCCTGTTTTATAAATTTGTGATCTAGTAGAACACAAATTTAATGTAAATACTAGCAAGTATTTACATTAACATTCCTGCAGATTCAGATTTAAAAATGCTGAAAGGTAAACATTTAATTATTTTCCTATGAGCTTGAATGAATTAAGCTACCGAGAGGTTGTAGCCTAACTAGATGGTCTGATTTAAAACCAAGTTGCATGATGCACTCCACGACGTCAAAAGTAGGCCAATGAAAAAAGATTGTTTAAGAAAATTTGATTTCCCATATGGGGAATAACAACCCTCAGTCATGATATGGGGAAAAAAATAATCTCATAATAACATTATGTGATTATGATTGTGATGAGACACTTATAACACAGGCAAGTAATACATAAATTTAGTAATTGATTTATTCAAGTATTTACTTCTTGGCTACAGCATGAGTTAAGATGGTGTGGCTGACAACAGCAAGGCCAATAATGCAGAGTTAACATGTTGTGGTGAATATGAGAAACACAAGCATCTAAACAGTAGACACACATTCGCTGGGGCACACTCATGACACTGGATGCAACTGGCAGATAGATAGAATATACTTTATTGTAGATCAATAATTAATTCATTACTGAGCACCTACGCAAGCTCACCCTAATCATGGATTGATGATTATACAATACACTTTACCAAACTCCACTCACAACCGAGCGTGTATTTTGCAGGTAGAATCTTTTTATTCAATACGTGATAGTTCCTCCAGGATGGCGAGAACACCCTTGTTTTGCTTACCATTTCTCGAAGGGTACCTGGGTTAGCATAACCCTTACAATGATGCCTTCTACAATAACTTAAACAGGCTAAGCACAGCTACAAATCAATGATACAAGATTTATTATGTCAGGGAGGAAAGGTTACACTAGATAATTTACTGTAATGTTAAGTTACTGCTTCTTATAATCCACACCAACACTATTGGATGTATAAAAATCAATTACTGTTAATAAGTCTCGCTACAACTGTAGAATTGCTCGACCGATTTGGTTAATTACAGATTTAATTATGGACAGTCAATATATAAGTCAATATATAAGTTTGATGGCAAACTTCTTTGAGTAAGTTGAAAGCACAGTACTGGATAATCCAACTACTGTTATGCAATCTCATCGCACAACACTGCTTATTGTGATTAGCATAGAAGAGAAATAAAATATAGCAAATATTGAAGTGCTTTTGACATTTATATGTTGCAATTTGTAATTCTATAATACATCAAGTAGCAAGATAATCACTAATTAAAGTGATAAAGCGCAACAGTGATAATATTTCAATGGCATAATAATTAATCTTTTGAGAACTAGCAATTTGGATTGAATTCACATTACTAGCAATCCTGTTAACCTTTTAACCGCCTACGTCGCATTTTTACGACAAATATTTTCGGGCCCATTTCGCCAGAGTCGTATATATACAACAAAAATATCATAGCTCATTTGATGTACTTTTTTACTTAATTACGCTGTATTTTATCAAAACGGTGTTTATATTACGTAAATAGTTAATTAAGTAATCATTTAACAGTTTAATAAACTTTAGTCTCTTAATCAGAAGTCCTAATTATATTGCACTGCTCTCTTTGTTGTAGGTATTTATTTTACGATTCACTGTGCCGGGCGCTGGGGACCCTACAATTGATATGAAGTCGGGCGGTTAAAAGGTTAACCCCTCCAACTAAGCTTAATATTCTTGTGTCTGGAGTGGGTTCACAGCAATAGTGTAATAGGTCTTTCATTCCATTATCAATAAAAGAATAGAGTGGTATTTAGAAAGTAAAGGTATTTTTTCTGAAGAGACTATAGGTTTTAGGAAAGCGCGCTCATGTTTAGATAATTTAAATTTACTTACCTCAAAAATACAAATTGGTTTCACAAAAAAGCTAGTTACGATAGGATGTTTCCTTGATATTGATAACGCTTACAACGAGGTTGATATCACTACTCTTCTATTAACCTTGGACCAACTTGGTGTGGGAGCGCAATACTGTACATATCTATGGGAGTTTCTTAAGGAAAAATATTTAACGATTCACGGCATAGATAACACAGTCACTAGAATTGCAAGAAAAGGTTTGGCACAAGGTGATCCCTTGTCACCACTGCTATTTAATATTGCGACTATTCACATTTGTAAAACAACACCTAGCTCCGTATCTATCTCGCAGTATGCCGATGACTACGTACTTTATATAACTTCCCATAACATTGAACAAGCAACCTCTGAGTTACAGAAAGCGTTAAATTGCTTATGTAATTTATTTGACACCCTTAATCTTAATATATCACCAAATAAGAGTAAAATTTGCATTTTTAACAGAGGCTATAAAAAACTATCAGTAAATTTGTCAATCAGAGGTCAGAAAATGGAGGTTGTTGACACGGTTCGATATCTTGGTTTGTGGTTGGACCGTTCACTGAGGTGGGGAAAACATATCAATGAGGTTTGCCAAAAAGTTATCAAATTCATTAAAATTATTAAAGTGTTAGCTGGTTCAAGTTGGGGTGTACACCCAAAATATTTAAGAAGGCTTTATATATCTTTAATTAGAAGCCGTATTGACTATGCAAGTTTTTTCTATGACAACAGTGCAAAAACTCACTTGGAAAAATTAACTAAATTACAGAACCAAGCTATGAGAGTAGTAGGTAGTTTCATTAAAACTACGCCCATTCACGTGATGGAAAGTGAATTATGCCTACAACCATTATTCTTACGTCGTCGATTCTTGGCTAGCAAATTTTGGCTTAAAACGAAAGCTTTACAGGCAAATTCTGGAGGTATCAACTTGCTCTCCGAGCTATATACATTGTGTCGTAGTTCTTCATATTGGCAAAACAAAAGAATTCCCCTGCTAGTATTGGTTCATAACTCACTACACACTTTAAACGTTCATTGCAGTAATATATTAGATATGTTTTCTCTGAATACATGGGTTAGTAGTATAGATACAAACAATTTAATTAGACATGGCGTAAAATTTATGACTAGACCAAAAAAGCAATGCAATCCTGTTAGCTTAAGAAACTTATTTATTGATTATATCACTTGCGAATACTCGAGTTATTTTAAAATATTTACAGACGGATCTAAAGAGGGGAGCGGCATGGGGGCCGCCTTTTTTGAGTCTGAAGGAAGTTGTATGAAATTTCAAATAAATGCTAGTGTGTGTATAATGGAAGCTGAACTGATTGCGATTGCAGAAGCTCTGTCGTATGCAGAATCAATCCATCAAAACAAGGTTGTCATCTTCACAGACTCCAGAAGTTCTCTCCAACACTTGGCTCGGTGTTCCTCGAAATGTCGAGATAGCCTACACAATACTGATAACTATTTTGAAGTTACAGTCAGATGGAAAGCATATAGTCCTTCAATGGATTCCATCACATGTGGGTATAAGAGGCAACGAAATTGTTGATTTACTAGCCAAACAGGCCATATGTGATGGTATTCCTGTAAATTTTGCTCCTTACTTTACAAACTTTATACCTAATATAAAACAGGATTGCTATGTGCTTTGGAAGGAGTATTTTGATCAAAGGTCACAAGAAAAAGGAATCTGGTATAGAACGATCCAACCGCAACCCTTGAACTCACCGTGGATAGATAATCAGCTGTTAAACAGAAGTGATACTGTTATAGCTCTGAGACTTCGTTCCGGACACATTCCGTGCAATAAATTCTTATACTTAATGACCAAATCAACAACACCTAATTGTGATTTTTGTATTAATTCTGTTGATGATGTTCATCACATATTAACGGAGTGTGTCCGCAACAAGGAATTTAGAATTAGCTTAGACTGTAAAATTAGAGAAGTAGGTTATTGTAATGCTACTCTAGCTGAGCCACTTTCTGACGCAGCTAGAGTACTGTATAAACTAGCTTGGCTAAGACTATGTTAAGTGTATAATTATGTATATGTTATTTAAAACTTGTTAAGCCAACCAGGGCGGCATAATCGCATGTGCGACAAAGCCCTTTCTTTAAGAATAAAAAAAAAAAAAGTTATAATTGTTTTATAACTATAACATCATATATACCATACCATACCATACACCTTACTGATACTGATACAAGTTTGAAAACAATGTGATACCAAACATAAACTAGGAATATTGGTGTATAGCTTCTTTGGGCAAGAGTACACAAACCTATTTTTGTCTTATCTTTGTCAAGTTGGTATTGCCTTAACATTTATAGGTTATGTTAGTAGCAGCAGTAAACCTAAACAGGCAAAAATAACACACATGACAAGCACAATGAAGAACTTAGTACTGGTACTGACCCTTTTGAATAGCGAAGTACGTCCCGAGACCGAACGTAGTGCCAAGCGGTAGCGAGCGCTGAAAGAAGCTCTCCCGGTTGCACTCGCCCAGCACACGCAGCTCATCCGGGGCGAACTTGTATTCCGACTGGACCAACAAGCTCACGGTTAAGCACAGCTCCCTCCAAACACATCGTCTCAAGCAAATAACCTTACCGGTAGTACCCCTGGCTGGCCAGGCGCCCGCTGCTCCATCGCCGGCATCTGTGTCGCGCTCTCCTTATACCCATACGAATTAGGGTCCGTCATAATTTCAGCAACCAAATGACATCAGTCAAAAAATCAGGTAAATACCAAGAAAACAGTAATCAACGAGCTAAACCATTACTTTATTGCTTTGGTCGTGTGACATGACTTGCCGTTTGACATCTATTTTTATCTTTGACTTTTAGTTGTCATTCTACAGATGATGTTGCCAATAAAATAAAATGTGTACTAGAAATATTCTAACCCAAAAACAAACACACCGACGCACAATCAATATGAATTATTATATTCTTCTATTATATAAAGCTAGATTACCACTGACTCACTGACTCACTCACTCACTCACTCATTGACATAATTGTTCTCCCAGATGGTGGATGGGGAGGTGGGTATATTTTGACAGATTCGTAAACAAGTAACTCTCAAACCTACGGGAAAAGTGCCAAACCTCCCCTTCCCCCCCCCCCCCCCTTCTCCCCCCTCCCTATCGTATCTCGGAAACTACGAGACCCGTATTTTTTTTTTTACGGATTGGGGTAGAGGAGGCTCGGCTCGGCCCCCCTTTTTTTTTTTTTTCACAAGCACGCGAGGTGCTTGCACCTCGCGCAACACGCAAATACTAAACCCCCCATTTATTTTTTTTTCACAAGCACGCTAGGTGCTTGCACCTCGCGCAACACGCAAATACTAAACCCCCCCCATCATCCTCCCACCTTTTTTTTTTTTTTCACAAGCACGCGAGGTGTTTGCACCTCGCGCAACACGCAAATACTAAACCCCCCCATCTCCCCCCATCACCCCCCACCCATTTTTTTTTTTTTCACAAGCACGCGAGGTTCTTGCACCTCGCGCAACACGTAAATACTAGGTATACTATATAAAGCTAAATTACCACTGACTCACTCACTGACTGACTCATTGACATAATTGTTCTCCCAGATTGTGGATGGGGAGGTGGGTATAGTTTGACAGATTCGTAAACAAGTAACTCTCAAACCTACGGGAAAAGTGCCAAACCTCCCCTTTTCACCCCCCTTCTCCCCCCCTCTATCGTATCTCGGAAACTACGAGACCCGTATTTTTTTCTTACGGATTCTTATAGAGGAGGCTCGGTAAAGTAAAAACCATTTTTCAGTCGCCCCCCCCGCCCCCCTTCTCGCCCCCTTTAGGCGGATCTCGGAAATTAAGAGACTTGGAACATTTTTTTTTTTCAGATTTAAATAGAGGGGCAATGCTTTAGTCAAAATACTTCTGCAACCCCCCCCCCCCCATCACCCCTCCCCCCATTTTTTTTTTTTTCACAAGCCCGCGAGATGCTTGCACCTCGCGCAACACGCAAATACTAAACCCCCCCATCTCCCCCCATCAACCAACCCAATTTTTTTTTTTTCACAAGCACGCGAGGTGCTTGCACCTCGCGCAACACGCAAATACTAGTTATATTATATAAAGCTCGATTACCACTGACTCACTGCCTGACTCACTCACTCATTGACATAATTGTTCTCCCAGATGGTGGATGGAGAGGTGGGTATATTTTGATAGATTCGTAAACAAGTAACTCTCAAACTTACGGGAAAAGTGCCAAACCTCCCCTTTTCCCCCCCTTCTCCCCCCTCCCTATCTTATCTCGGAAACTACGAGACCCGTATTTTTTTTTTACGGATTCGTATAGAGGAGGCTCGGTAAAGTAAAAACCATTTATCAAAGTCGCCCCCCCCACACCCCTTCTCACCCCCTTTAGGCGGATCTCGGAAATTAAGAGACTTGGAACATTTTTTTTTCAGATTCATTTAGAGGGGCAATGCTTTAGTCAAAATACTTCTGTAACGCCCCCGTCACCCCCCCCCCATTTATTTTTCACAAGCACGCTAGGTGCTTGCACCTCGCGCAACACGCAAATACTAAACCCCCCCCATCTCCCCCCATCACCACCCCCACTTTTTTTTTTCATAAGCACGCGATGTGCTTGCACCTCGCGCAACACGCAAATACTAAACCCCCCCATCTCCCCCCATCACCACCACCCACTTTTTTTATTTTTATTTTTTCACAAGCACGCGAAGTGCTTGCACCTCGCGCAACACGCAAGTACTAGTTATACTATATAAAGCTAAATTACCACTGACTGACTGACTCATTGACATAATTGTTCTCCCAGATGGTGGATGGGGAGTTGAGTATATTTTGACAGATTCGTAAACAAGTAACTCTCAAACCTACGGGAAAAGTGCCAAACCTCCCCTTTTCACCCCCCTTCTCCCCCCTCCCTATCGTATCTCGGAAACTACGAGACCCGTATTTTTCTTTTTTACGGATTCGTATAGAGGAGGCTCGGTAAAGTAAAAACCATTTTTCAAAGTCGCCCCCCTTGCTCCCCTTCTCACCCCCTTTAGGCGGATCTCGGAAATTAAGAGACTTGGAACATTTTTTTTTCAGATTCATTTAGAGGGGCAATGCTTTAGTTTATTTCACAAGCACGCGAGGTGCTTGCACCTCGCGCAACACGCAAATACTAGTGTTATATGTAACAATCAATTGCTGTTCATTAGTAACGCAACTCGAAAACGGCTGGACCTATTTGGCAAATTTAGGTTTTACAATATTCTTGGAAGTCTCGGGAAAGTTTAAAAAGTGAGAAAATATGAAAAATATAAATATGGCGATATGAAGTTTGCCGGGGCCGCTAGTATCAATATAAATATAAAACTTTCCCGTGACTATTTGTTTGACTAACACACAACACACAGCCGATACTACTGGGCGTAGGAAGCTGAATTAGGCATATATGTTCCTTGGGGAGTGTAGGGGAGCATTAAGAGTTTGTATTACATTTTATTAGACTTCAATGAATTTACTTTTAATTTCGTACAAAGATTCCTCATAGGATTCAACATAGATTTTTGGAACTTCTCCCCCTAAAGATGTAAAAAAGGAGATCCGAGTTTGTAGCTATGGAACTATTTATTTCTTCAATGGATTCACTTGAAACTTTGAGGTTCCTCAAGTGCTGTGAATGAGCACAAAGAAATGAAATTTGGAAAAAGTTAGAGGGGGAGGGGGCACATTCTACCACTTTGGAAGTATCTATCTTTTAAAAGATTGACTGTAAGAAAAAATGGTTTTAGAAACGATCTGTCTATAGACAACACACACGTATAGCTTTGAAGAAAAAATAATGTTTCAGTTTCATTTATGGGGAGTCCCTTAATTTTATATATTTATTTATTTTTGTATAAAAATCGGAAGGCAGTTCACAGATTAATATATCTAATTACCAAGTTTCACTTATATAGTCCTAAAATACTTTCGGAATAAAATGACTGTTCCGTTTTTTGCCAATCGGCTTCGCAACCCTACTCGACGTAACTACATGCGTCTTTATGTATAATAAAATTCCGGTAAAATTGAGAGAAACAAAAAATATGCCTAGTTTAACAAAAAATCTTTTAAAATGTCATGTTACAAAGATTAATTTAAATAAAATACAAATGTAACATAATATCAAGTACTTTTCCCGTATATTCCACATGTCATCTCGTAAGTATCGCGTTTTAGATCATTTTTTTATTTATCGCGTTTGACCACCATCTCACCTGATGGTAAGTGATGTTATGTGGTCGAAGATGGAGCACGCTTACCTTGAAGTAACTAATTCACTCTTGATTTAAAGACCCCTAGGTTGTAGCTATAGGGAAACACAGACACCGGCAGAGAATTCCACTCCTTAGCCGTACGCACGATGAAAGTATTCCCGAAACGTTTTGTGCGTATGGGTGGGATGTCCACCATATAAGTAACGATGGCACATCACCATTTGTCTTGTAGTCCGACGATGGAACGGGATTGGATTTAATTGAAAAAGTATAAAATACGAAAAGTATTTTACGTTCTCGTCTAAGATTTTATGAAAAAATCTCTGAATTACACATTCAGAGATTTTTTCATAAAATCTTAGACGAGAATGTAAAATACTTTTCGTATTAACCTAATCCAATCTATATTACACATGCTAAATATTCTACGACTGTTTGTCCTTCTTTTACGTCAAAAAAGGGCAACGGTTTGATCTGAATTCTGATTTAAAGATAGTTGAAGCAATCGGTTCTTTTTATTGATATAATATATAATAGGTTCGCGTTTGACCACCATCTCAACTAATGGTATGTGATGATGTGGTCGAAGATGAAGCACGCTTGCCTAGAAGTAACCTATTCACTCTTGACTTGAAAACCTCCAGGTTATCGCTACTCTGTGCCAGGGGTGGACAAAGATATTGTTTTGTTTTAATAGCGAAGCGTCACTATTAACACAAAACTTTGGTGGACAGCAGTCCAGCAGAGATGGTGGCCATTATAAATGTTTAAAGAAGTGGTAGCCATGTCCACTAGCGGTGGCTACAAATAATTATTTTAGTAATGATTCCTACTAGTTACCCTACCGGGGTGAGATGGAATTATTTTTAAAGGATGTGACACTGTCCACTCATGATGGACAGTGGGAATAAGCGATCTGTAGAGACCATTTACTTGTGTAATGAACGTCAGATTCCTAGTAGGCCAGATTCCATGTACCTGATTTTCCAGCTAGGACATTTTCCAACTAGGTCAGAGTTCTAGAGCAACGGTTTCAGGTGTATTATATTCATCATACCACTGCGAGACTTTTTTGGTGGCACGGAATCTATAGTCTAGAGATTATAATTTTCCGACATAAAATTAAGCAATGTACTCGTAAATAAAATAAAATATTTTTAACCGACTTCAAAAAAAGAGGAGGTTCTCAGTTCATCTTGAACTTGTTTTTTAATGTATGTTCCCTCATAACTCGAAGACAGCTGGACCGATGTAGAATTTTTTTTTTCGTTTGTGAGGGTATACTTTCTAGTTGGTCTCATTGTTATGAAATCAGGATCTGATGATAGGATCCTGGAGTAATCGGGGGAACTCGCAAATATTATAGGCACACATATAGCGTTTTGGGTATTTCTAATAGTACTTTGTGCAGTTGCTCTCGAAAAGCACCATTTGAGGAAGTGGAACTGATGATGAAGACCACAGATGGCCACCGAAACTACTCAATAATAAGTATTCGATTACTTGAATATGGATGTTAAACACTTTATGCTCGTCACAATGCATATAGTGATGTAGAGCTGATGGTGAAGTACCAGGAGAACTCCTCAAAAATTAACGGCTCTGCATCGGGAAAAGCAATATTTTGTAAAAGGTGATAAGTAGTTGATATTTTGGCTTTTGTAACTAGATAAATTACAAACCAACCCATTAAAAATCGTGAAAAAAAAAACAATTTAACAAAAAATAAAACCGACTTCCATATCAAAACACTACAAAGGCAAAAATAACTTTAATTTCGGAAGGCGGTGTCAAAAAAATACAGAACCAATAACACCGACTACCGAAATTAAAGTTATTTTTGCCTTTGTAGTGTTTTGATATGGAAGTCGGTTTTATTTTTTGTTAAAAAGTTTTTATATGCGTTTGGGTCGGTTTCTATTCTAAGCGAATGCAGCGGAGTATTAGTGTTTTTAACCAACTTCTAAAAATGGAGGAGGTTCTCAATTCGGATGTTTGTTTTTTTTTATGTTTGTTCGGGCATAGCTCCGTCGCTTGCCAACCGAATTGAAAAATTCTTTTTTTGTTGAAAAGGGTATACTTTCCAAATAGTCCCATGAAAATTTTATCGAAATCGGACAAGCCGTTTCTGAAAAATCAACAAAAGTCTAAAAAAATATTTACGTTGATGATGTTTTCGTTTACTCTGTATTGCGTTTTTTGTTCGCGCATAACTCCGTCATTTACGAACCGATTTGGAAAATTCACTGACCCACTAAAAAGCGCGAAAATAAAAACTTTTTTGCAAAAAATAAAACCGACTTCCATATCAAAACACTACAAAGCCAGAAATAATTTTAATTTCGGAAGGCGGTGTGAAAAAAAGAAAATACAAAACCAATAACACCGACTACCGAAATTAAAATTATTTTTGGCTTTGTAGTGTTTTGATATGGAAGTCGGTTTTATTTTTTGCAAAAAAGTTTTTTACATGGAGCAACTGCCTATCTGACCTCTACAACCCAGTTACTGGGTCACGATACCCCTTGGCAAAACCAGTGTCAGATTTTCTGGTTCTTACTGTATATCTCTCAGTTCACGTTCGTTCGACGTCCGCGACATATCCATCCACACATAATTCGCCATTCTCATTCATTAACTCAATAGGTACACTTTTATAGTCAAAAAAGACTTATTTAATTTAATTATGTTATTTTATAATTTTAAATGTCAAGAAATAAAAGGCTTTTATTTATTTTTTGTTTTATTTAGTACTTTTAGATACTTATGGTTTATGAATATAGCTCACTGACAGACCGATGGATGGACGGAGACATGAGGCTAAGTTAATGGGGTTTCGTTGGTTCCGTTCCGTTGGATGAGGAAGCGAGCAGCGCAACCGTCCAACAGTCTGTGCATATGCCTCAGCTTATGCCGAAACTGTCAAATTTTCCCAATCAACCTTGAACCTAATTTCTTTAACAATAAAGTTGAAAATATATTAAAGAAATTTGACAGATTGGTGTAGCTTGATGTGCTGCCGTACCTACGACATCCTGAACTTCAATGTCGCTCAATGAACGTTTTTCAAATGTAAAAATAACTCTATTCCTCCACATTTAATTAAAACCAACAAAGAAAAAAAAGAAAGATGAGTAAACTAAAAAATACACCACCATTTAAATGGTTTACTTTAGTAGCAAAACACATTCATGGTGTGAAACCATCAATGGTTTTTCAGAGCATACTAATTTAATATTTAATTTCTGTCCTTTGAAAGTAAGAATAAGTGTATAAACACACTAACTATATAATATGCCGAGGTTACGCGACCGAAGTTCGGCATGATTACGCCTGTAATAATACTATTTGAATTACTGATGACGATACGAAGATGAAATTACGTTGCGTTATAGCCGAACTTCGGTCGGGCGTAAGTTCAGCGGGAATTCGGCGGCAACGCATTTTGGACTGAAGTTCGGTTCGATTGTGGACGAAGATCTGGGGCGCGGAGCAGCGGGAGGAAGGGATGCCCGTGCCCCGCGTCTCAGCCTTGTTGCGCAACTGAATTTATGCTGCGTAAGTTCGGCACTTATTTATTTATTTACTTTGTGGAGATGGTATGTCATATCAGCCGAATACGTCGCAACGTAAAATCAGCCGCGGAACTTCCGTCGCGTAACTTCAGCATAGTGTGTTTAGACACTAAGTATGAAAGTTAGTCTCGTTCATACTTTAAAAAAAGTTTATACTACTACGTCAAAGGGTTTCATTATTTCATTAAACTTGAAAAATTTAAGCTCTGAACTTGTATGGATCCATTGGTTCTGATTGACGGCTAATGTTTATAAAATATTAAGGGCAAGACAACACGAGTTTAAAAAACTTGCATTAATAATCTTTGAAATATTAAAAAAAAAAAACAGTACGTCATAAAGAAAAAGCCATTCCCGCCATAACCAAGTTGGTAAATCAAAAAAACAAATGAATTTAATTTCTTATAAAATGCGCAGAGGCGTCTAGAACAAAACACGCGATTTCGTGTGTCCACTTTATTTTCTTTGTGTGCGTGAGCCGAATGTGTCTACGTTCTTCAAACGCACACAAATATAGCTTTCAGTGATACCATTACCAGTACCATTACCACAAAAATGGGAAAATGCACTATTATGTTGCTGGATCAAATCAAGTATTATGAAACTAAATAAGATGATGTTTTTTCATGTAATATGACTTATATGACATATATTTACGGAAGGTAAACGAAATGAGATATCGTTTATTGCGTTTAGAATGTTTGATGTGTAATGTGTTATAATGATATTATAGAAATGTATTAATTGCTTGAAAAATCTTGTTTGATATCAATTAAAGTATGTGTTGTATTTATGAAATAGAAAAATATTATTCAGAACATTACTTAAATGAAAAAAATCTTAATCAATAAAATTGTCATTTTTATGATGCCACTCTTCGAACTAACAGTAACTTTTTTTTTAAATGTATAAAATGTAAGTGTTTACTTGTGAAATGTAATTTAATTACACGTTTTTTGTTTTCCTGAAGGACTATGACATCCCTTTACGCTACAAACGGTCGTTTTAAATTATTTACTCGCGAGCTCTGTTCGGCAGAATGTGACTTTGAGTACTGACGGCTCGTCGAGCAAAGTTAGCCAAAAATGGCTAAGTTTTAGTTGCCTCACCTTTTGCGCTCGTACTATCCTTCTATGCGTTGTTGTTCTAAGATGCGCATATTTTCGATAGAAAAAAAAAACTATCTGCGAGTCTTTAGTAAATATGGGTTGGTTGAATTCAATGTTATTTTATTTGTGTTCCTAACTAAACATTTATCTAACTATTTACACACTAAAAACAGGATGAATCGTGAAAATTGATGGAAAATTGTGAATTCTTGCGCCATTTGACATTTGTGACGAGAAGTGAATATATAATTATTCAGATGGTTTAAAACCGTGCGATATAATCAGAGGACGATAATAAAATATCTATCACTTTTTTTTCTCTTCTTTGGGAGGATGGTTGTCGGCGTAATACTTCCGCAACACGTTGCCGAGGTGACTATTAGACGGCAACTGTCGCAGGCGCTCGTCGTAGCGGCTTTGGTACGACACACGCCCGAGCACGTAACCCACGAACATGGCCGCCATTACCTTCGGCACCGCGCCGAAGTGCTGGTGCGGCCGCATAATGTCTGAAAACATTCATAGAAGTAAGAAGTCACGGGCACAACCACCAAAATCAAATTTACACAATTCATCAAAATAGTTCACACAACTTTTGTTGGATATTCTTACTTCTATGAAAAATTTCGTGGCGTCCCCTACCAATTTACGTCCTCAGTTTTATAAATACAACAATTAAGATGGTACGTTACCGTTCTTTATCGCCGCATACGTCAGAGTTGCCAAGATCGCGCTGAAGGGTAAGCAGCGCCCGTAGAAGCTCTCTCTGTCGCATTCTTCTAGCGCTTTCATCTCCTCTTGGGTGAACTCATAGTACCGCTGGAACATAGCAGACTTTGTGTGAGGGTTCGGTCGCGGGGAGAGTACCAGTCTGCGGCCCTGAGAGGGGGTCCTCGAGGGGTGTCGGGGTGTGTGGGCGTCGTACCAGCGGATGTGTCACGTTCCGCGCTGCAGGGCAGGCCGCCTTCGTGCGCGATTCCGCGTAGCAGTCACAGTTCTTCGTATCATTTGGATTTTGTTTTGTCCCACTCATAGTACCGATCACATATTACTTCATCGTCGTTTTGGAAAAATAAATTCACATTAAACACATTAAATTTAAATAGATTTTTTATTTTTTTTTTGTAGTTATTTTGATTTTTGTAATTTTGAAAGCATCATTCAGATTTAATCATTATCTGACAGTAGTGACAATATTTGAGAAAACAATCCACTATAAGCGGCCTGTGCTCTTTATTAGTTATTGCTGTTAATTTTTTACATTAATTATTAGGTTAAAAAAAGTATTTAGAGACATTAATACATTTTAGTTACGTACTTATTATACATTTCATATTGAAATGAATTCTGTTTGCACAAATTACAGGCTGGTGAAACTGAACTACTGCTTGTCAAAAAAGACAAATACAGTCATAAGTTAATCCTTCAGTGTCAAATTTACAGTTACATTTGCAAAAATATGCCACAATTTAGGTGCGTGAAAGAGAGTCAAAGTGCCGAGTTATCAATATAGTGGTTGTAGCGTGTTGTCGGCGGGCGGGCGATGGCGGGGGCGTTGTTGCTGGCGCTGACGTGCGCGGCGGCGGCGTCGGCCGCGCGCTACGTGGACTACGGTGGCGCCAAGATGCCGGCGTACGGCGCGAGCGACTACGACGCGCCGCGCGAACCCGCCGCCGCGCCCTCCTACGACTACCGCGGCCACTCGCCCGACTCGCCCGCCTCGCCCGACTACAAGTACGAGGAGGTGCCTCGCGGTACGTCACATAATCGATTATCCAGCTGCGCAGGAGAGTCATAAGTCATTTATTTCAGAATAATATACATTGTGTAGAAGTTGTGTAAAACAAAACAGTACTATTAAATAAAATATATTATCAAACGAAGAGAGAACCTTTCGCCTTTTGCAAGAGACTGGAAAGGTGCCGAAAGCATGGAAGCTGGCTAACGTACAGCCTGTACCCAAAAAGGGCAGTCGTGCTGACCCGGCCAACTACAGGCCTATGTCAGTCACGTCCATACTCTGTAAGAGTATGGAGCGTGTACTTAATAGTTAGCTCCTGGCATACCTACAAGCCAACGACATCCTTAGTGACCGACAATACGGCTTTCGCAAAAACCGATCAACTGGGAACCTTCTAGCGTATGCCATTCATACCTGAAGTGAGGCCATTGAGAAGCACGGGGAAGCACTTGCTGTTTCCCTTGACATCTCTAAGGCCTTTGACAGGGTCTGGCACGATAGCCTTATTGCTAAGCTTCCTTTCTTTGGTTTACCCGCTCAACTTTGCGTTTGGATTGAAGATTTCCTGAGAGATCGGTCCATTCGAGTGGTCATTGGGGGTGCTCCTCTGGCCAATTGGCAATTAATGCCGGGGTCCCTCAGGGGTCTGTTCTCTCAGCAACTTTATTTTTGCTGCACATTAACGATCTGCTGATTCCCGGTACCTTTAAGTATGCAGACGACAGCACAGTTTCTGAGAGATATGTATCCAGCGCGCGAGCTGGTGGGTCACAGATCCAGTCTCTCCGTGAGGACATGGTTGGGCGCTTGAACTTGTCCTTGAAGGGTGTCTCCGAATGGGGCGATGCCAACTTGGTCAAGTTTAATGCAGCTAATACCCAGGCGTGCCTCTTCTTCGCAAAAAGAAGTCAATTCGAACCGGCCGCTACTTTCCGGGGTGTAACCGTGCCGATAACCGACCGTATTGAGCTTCTAGGGGTAACACTAACTTCTACCCTCAATTTTGGCCCGTTTATCGAGGCTAAGGCTCAACTAGCATCAAAAAAGTTGGAAATCCTAGCAAAGGTAAGACGGTACTTCACATCCGAACAGTTGCTCAATCTCTATCAAGCCCAGGTTCGGTCGTGTATGGAGTACTGCTCTCATCTTTGGGATGGATCTGCTAAATACCAACTGGACGCGCTTGAGTCTATCGAGAAGCGGGCCAAGAGACTCATTGGCAACGATGCACTGGTCGAGTCAAAGCTCCAGAGCCTTGAACATCGACGACGAGTTGCAAGTCTATTGGTTTTCTATCGGTTACATTTCGGGGAGTGTGCGATGGAATTACACAGTCTAATTCCGCCAAGCCCGTTCCATCATCGGACTACGAGAAAAACGGCGAAGCGCCATCGTTACATGGTGGATATCCCACCCATACGCACAAATCGTTTTGGAAATACCTTCATTGTACGTATGGCTAAGGAGTGGAATTCCCTGCCGGAGTCTGTGTTTCCCAATAGCTATAACCTAGGAGTCTTTAAGTCAAGAGTGAATAGGTTACTTTTAGGTAAGCGTGCTCCATCTTCGACCACATCATCACTTACCATCAGGTGAGATGGTGGTCAAACGCGAACCTATTTTTAATCAAAAGAAAAAAAAAAAAGAACCAAAGGAAGGTGTCAAAAATAATAAAATAATAAATTGAAAACGATAATAATCCTCATTCAATTTAAAATAATGAATACTTAATACAATAAAACAAATAGTCAAATCAAAGGAAAAAACGAAAATAAAATTACCAAAGATTAAATTAATTAAGATCAGTGATTTATGACATCTAGTTTTATAAGAAAATAGCAATAAAATAAAAAAATGTGTAAGAAAGATTAATAACTCGGTTTCAATGCTCGGGTCGGGTAAAGAGTGCTATTGTGTTTTTCTATTAGAAATTTCTCGCCTACAGTTTGAAAGTTAGCGGTGTGATCCGTACCGATTATTCCCGATGTCCACCACTTGTCTGGCCACCACTGGGGGACAGCGAGACAACTTTAAAACATTATTCTCGGTGTCCACCACTGGGGGACAGCGTCACAACTTTGTAAATTATTTCCATTCGCCACCACTGGTGGAGAGCGACACGGATTTTTTAACATTCCCTATAAATAATTTAAATTGATGGCCATTTGGAATGGGATCAAAAGAGTTGTGCCATTGTCCCCCAACGGCGGCCATAGGGAATGTTAAAAAATCCGTGTCACTCTCAACCAGTGGTGGCGAATGGAAATAATTTACAAAGTTGTGACGCTGTCCTCCAGTGGTGGACAACGAGAATAATGTTTCAAAGTTGTCTCGCTGTCCCCCAGTGGTGGCCAGACAAGTGGTGGACATCAGGAATAATCGGTTCTGTACCTTATTTCTTTCCGGTAGTGTGGAATTGCCGTCCCATATGACTATGAGAATAAAAGAACAGAACCTGTATCTGCGCCCAAACCCGTGCACTACAATATTTCATGCGCAGATGGCTATTTTCCACTGAGATTGGCCGCTGTGACCGAAATTAGAAATGAGTATTATCAATAGTAAAGTAAAACATATTTAAACAAGTCCGGTTCCGTAAAAAAATCTCATTAGCCCTATAGACGCTGGTTTATTTAAAGTACTACTAATTGGAAAACAATATTAGACCTACTTAACACATATTGAAGGCAACTATGTATTCCTAATGCTTCAAGATCAACGTTGATGATGCGATCTTCCATTTCATGTCGTTTATCCTTAATGGTGACGGTGGTGACCTCGTCGAATTACTTTCTCTTGAACCATGTTTCACCATCTTGTCCTACTAGCGTGGAACTGACCTGGTTTCAGAACTTTCCCCTAAGCAGCAATTTTTCGAGATTGTCATCTTTGTTCTCGTAGTGTACAAAGTATTAGACTCAATTTACACCGCCGCGGAATGGAATGGCAGCGAAATAAATTACATACATACATACATAATGAACTTCACAACATAATAAACATACAAACTAAATAGGAGCCAAAAAAGGTCGCACGTCTTCCGTGGAATCCTTGCGCATTCTCAAGAATTCCCCTAGCTACTGTCGTTTGTATGTTATACAAATGACATAAAGTTCATTATGCTATGTACAATTTCGTTGCAAAAAGTCGCTTCCATTCCATTCCGCGGCGGTGTAAATTGAACCTAAGCAATATCTTCTTAGGCATATATACCTCAACGTCATTTTAAGTTCAGTGAGTATACACCAAGCGAACGAGGGAACATCGAAGTGGTTTTAGTCCATTCGAGTCATGTTCGAGTCTGACAAACAGTCTCCGCCGAACCCCGGGCGGGGCGGGGGACATCCATGATATTTGCCAAATCGGAAGAAAAGGGAGAGATATATCTATATATTGGTCCCTGCTCCGTCCAGCAAACGGAAAGCATTTTATCGTCAGCCAGCAATACAGTTCGAACGTGTCAATGCAAAGCTGTCATCTTTTTCGGGGTTTAGATTCCTGCATCATACCCCACCACCGAAAACAAGGGCGGTGTTGAGATGTTTCTTGGTTTTCAAATCGACTCAAAAATTTCTGTTTTAATTTGTATATTTATTTATCGCCATGCCAACTATGTACTTGTCCGGGTCTTATGACTTATGCATAATAGAAATAAGGCCCTACTTTTTGTTTGCAGTTAAAACTGAAAAACCAGCGAAAGATTCGGACGAGGGAGAGGTGTGGCGAAAGCCGGGGAGGAAGCAAAGAGGACTGTTAAGGCCTCCTATAGACAGTGCCGCAGATGCACGCAAGCACCAGCGCGAGGACGAAGACGCACCCGTGCCACGTACCCGTGAGCGTTACTCCAAGCACCGCTCGCGGCTCAAGAGCGACGCATCTGACGAGCCAATCCGACGGCCCGCCAAGTATAGTCGAGATAGGAAAGATGATTTTAGTGATATAGATAGCAAAGACTATTTCCCTGTAGATAAAGATGACTTTCCAGATGATAAGAGTAAAGAATTTGAGGAAGATGTTAAATTTGTGAACGAAGCTACCACTAGGCGAGTGCCTCGGAGGCAGCCTCGCGACAGGTACATAAAGAGGAAAAGCAGTGACCTGGACATCGCGTACGAAGATGATGAGTTGGAACAGCGTGTTAAGACCGTCGAGGCTGAGATGTCGCGGAAGACGCGGCCGCCCGAAAATGCGGCTGTGCCGCATGAAGCGCGAGTACTTCCACGCGAGCGCTTTCGATCGCCGGATGACGAGGAGGATGAGTTGAGGCCTGTGCAGCCGCTTGCCAAGCATAAGCTCAAGCCCTATGAGGACTACGACGATTACTACGACATGAAGCGCGTCCACAGTATCAAGAATAAGTTGCCCTCACTGCTCCGTCGTACAACAGGTACGCGTACCTTCTTTCCTATTTCATATGCCCCATAGCAAGTTCGCTGTCAGTGAATAGACCAGCGTACGTCTAGCGTCTGATATCGATACGTGAGTGGGAAATAATCAATTATCTGTAGGTATTACAGGTGTAACTAATGAATAACCGCATTTAAACTGACGCCACTTTACCCATATCTATTATGTTTTTTTTTCGTTTAAAGCCCGTATATAGTGTGCCATAATTACAAGGTTTTTAAGCAGGTAAATTATTAAGGGTTTTTTTTGTATAGAGCTACACTTCTGGACACATCTATTGGCCCACCTTAGAGTTTAGGTTTCGATGGCCCCTACCGAAATATGATTGCTAGGTTGAACAAAAACTGTTGATGCAGTTTTAAATCTGATACATTTTACCATCTTTTTCGATCGTATAGTTTTAAATTTGAATTCAGAATACCATACGACATGGACCTACGCCTAACAAGTCGGATATGCGCCTTGTTAAAGGCAATTAATTTTTGAATAAAAAACATGTTTTATCAAATAAAGGTTTAATTGAATAACGCGTGTTGCCTCCATGGGCATCTACCACAGCTCTCATACGATTAGGCATAGAGTTTATCAACCGCTCTATGAAATTTTGAGGGATCATCTCCCATTCCTCTTCTATGGCAGTTTTCAACTCCTGCATCGTCTGGGCAACTGGCTGACGAGCCCTAACACGCCTTTTTAGCTCGTCCCACATGTGCTCAATGGGGTTCATGTCTGGGCTTCTGGCTGGCCAGTCCATAACTGTGATGTTCACATCCCGAAGATATTCCCTGACGATGCCGGCCGCATGGGCTCTTGCATTATCATGCATAAAAAGGAAATTTGGGCCCACATAGTCCGCGTATGGTATCACGTGAGGTTCTAAGCACTCACGAATGTATCTTTCAGCATTTAATGTTGGCAGCCGTGGTCCTGTAACAACCTCAAGTTGAGTTTTGCCGCTCGCGGATATACCGCCCCAGACAGTCCATGAGCCACCGCCATAAGCAACCCTCTCTTCAAAGCAGCATTGTGCGAAACGCTCTCCCTTACGCCGGTAGAACTTCTTCCTTCCATCATTGCCATGTAACACAATTTTAGACTCATCAGAAAAGAGTACACGGCTCCAATCTTGCTGTGTCCAATTTAAATGACTGCGTGCGATATGAAGGCGCGCTGTTCGGTGGGCTCGCTTTAGTTTGGGCCCATTAGCTGGCTTGTGTGGTACCATATCGCGTTCTTTTAACCTTCTCCGAACAGTTCGAGCGCTCACAGATACTCCGTGGAAGTCGCGAAGTTGGTTTTGTATCTCAATGGAGGTAAGGTGACGATTTCTCAAGCTGGTCGTCACGATGAATCGATCCTGCCTTTCAGTTGTGACCCGAGATCGTGGCCTTCCTTGGCGACGAACAAAGCCGCCAGTCTCTAGGTACCTCCGATAAACATTTCGGACCGCAGATCGACTTAAATTAAGTTGAGCACTCACGTTTCTTTGGCTGTGTCCGGCCTGAATAAGTGCCACAGCTTGGGCGGCGACTTCAGGTGAAGTATCCATAGATTATTGATAGAACCTCACCTTAATGTTAAGAATAAGTAATGTTTGTTGCAAAAGCAAAGATATCAATCACTTTTTCAAGAATTAAATCCAAGTAAACCAATAAAACCAAGTTTTCTTAGTATTCGATTGTTTGATATCAACAAACAGGCTCCAAATTGTCTTTTGTTTCTTTAAATTCTGTGTTCGAAATTCAAAAATAGACTATTGAATGAAATTGTGAATGTGCCAGGTTCAAAACTGCATAAAAACTTTTTGCTCGACCTAATATAAAATTTTAGCTAGGACCAAACGAAAGTGAAAATACAAGGTGGGCCAATAGATGTGTCCAGAAGTGTATTAATAAACAGTCTCCGCGACCATTCTTTAACCAATTCCGTATATTCCAACGATTCAGATAATGTAATTACTTTCCTATTTTGAGTTAGTTTTTAGACATGATCGATGTCAAGAGCGAGCCCATTAGTAATAAATAAAAACATTTTACCTTAAAATTAAACCGACCCCAAAAAACACTGCAAAGTGAAAAATAACTTTAATTTCGGTAGTCGGTGTCTTTAGTTTTGTATTTTCGTTTTTGGCACCGACTTCCGAAATTAAATTTATTTTTCACTTTGCAGTGTTTTTTGGGGTCGGTTTAATTTTTTGGTAAAAAGTTTTTATTTCACTCTTTTTAGTTGGTCTATTTTTAATTTATCTAGTTACAAGAGCCTAAATGTCAACTACTTATAACCATTTACAAAATATTGCTTTTCCCAATTCTGGGCCGTTAATTGTTGATGAGTTCTCCTGTTACTTCACCATCAGCTCTACATCACCATATGCATTGTGACGAGCATAAGTGCTTAACATCCATATTCAAGTAATCGAATCGCAATCCACTCAATACTCGTTATTGAGTAGTTTCGGCGGCCATCTGTGGTCTTCATCATCAGTTCCACTTCCTCAAATGGTACTTTTTGAGAGCAACTGCACAAGTTACTATAATAAATACCCAAAACGTCATAGGTGTGCCTATAATATTTGAAGAGTTCCCTCGATTTCTCCAGGATCCCATCATCAGATCCTGTCTTTTGTGGAAATGTGACCAATTTCTTTCCCTACTAACCCAACCCCTTTCAATAAAAAAAAGAATTTCCCAAATCGGTTCAACAGTCTTCGAGTAATCGGTGATCATACATTAAAAAAATATATATACGCGTCGAATTGATAACCTCCTCTTTTTGTCGTCTGTTAAAAAAATAATAAAGAATCATCAAATGCCTAGTCTTTTTTAAACAAAGTAGGCTCCCGATTATGGGACGCTCTTTTTGTTTCGGTTGTAAGTGTTTCGAATCAGCTCGAAGATCGGAATGGCTAACGAAAAGCTCATTGTGTGTGCTCAGAGAGGGTCTCCCCGCCAACCCCGACGAGCTACCTGGACATGCTGTGGACGCACCGGCGCCTGCTGCCCGACGAGGGCGCCAAGAAACCTTTCTCCAGCACCAACCGCGTCCCAAGCCCGCGCCCGCGCACTTCCTCTACCACCACCACCAGCGCCACGCGTCGCACGCGCACCACTACTACAGCCACCACCACTACTGTCAGCACCACCACCGCCAACGCCACGGCGCTCTCGCTCGCTGAGAAGTCTAGGCTATCCATCTTGAAGAAAGACCAGCGGAAGAAGGGCCAACATATGGACACGCCAACGCAGAAGCCACCGGTACTGCTGCAGGTGACGCACGTGTTGCCCACTGTGGTGATGGTGGAGCCGCCTTCAAGTGTTCACCCTTGGTTGCGCATGCGTGATTTATCCGAGGACTCTCCCGAACGCCTGGAGAAGGTGAAGAAGATGATGCGCCATAAGTTAGTGGCTGAAGCCAAGAGCATTCATGACCTCACTAACAATTGGGATGAGATGGTGTGCGACTATGTGGACGTGGCTCTACTGGACGGGCCGGGACACTCGCGAGCCCCCTTGTACTGCTCCAGCCGCATCGCGCTATCTGTATGTGTCGTTTTACAAGTTTACCTGTTCGAGTAATGTGCTGTATTCTTGTTGTTGTGTACTTATTGCGTTACTTGTTTTTGTAAATGTGGTAAAAAGATAAGAAATAAAAATTATTGGTTTTTAAACTTTCTTTAATTGCCGGACCGGTTGTTAATTGTAGAAGAGGTGGAGCTTTAAGTAAATATCATAATTCATCTAGAAGGTATAGGTACATAGTTCCTTTTTACCCGACTGCGGAGGGTAATGTGTTTCACAGTACATGTATATTTGAACCTATGTGGCGTTGTAGAGGCCAAACGCCTTGAGCCAATTTTGATAATTCTTACGTCAATCGTTTGCCACTAAAGACATGCAGAAAATCACCAAAACGACAACTAGACGCCATATTGTCAATAAATTGTGACTTATATGTTTAAAATTAAATAGAAACATAAATTCGTATATATAGACTGAAAAGTCATAAATTAGTATTTAAACTAAAAAGCAGAAACAAAAAAGTAATTAAAAAAACTGGCTTAGGACGTGCGCGCACTGCCTTGCGGTGGCCGCAATTCCGGTAGTTCTACCGCACCGGTAGACTGACCGCAGTGCGCGCACTTCTATGACACTCCATACTTCACAAATTTTGCGTTTCCAAAACGCAACGCAGTGCGCGCACGGCCTTAGTTCACACTATTTTAAGAGGGGCAATTAGGATTTGATTTATGCTCGTGAGGGTTCTACTTTGTGGTGCTTCGGGTCGCTTTATTGGAGGACTATAGCCAATTATGGGTTTCCCCTCAATAAATCATACCAAAAATGTGAAATATACATTAAAAAATCATAAAATAATGTTGCAACGTTACTAGTAATAAAGTTAGGTAATGGCAAATAAAAGGCTTAGTAATTATTGATTCGTGGCGCAGCAGTCGACGAGTCAACATCTCCTGAGGGTGCTCCGAGGAGGAGCGAAACGCTTGCGTGTAGTGGGTTGCGCTGCTGCATAAAGTATGCAAAAAAGAATATCTGAATTTTTTTAACAATACTTTATTTTTTCTAAGTAGCAAACTAGTTATGGATTTCCGCAAAGTAACGTCTCATCCCATCTATCTATATATAAACCCCACATCCATGTCACTTGCCAATAACAGGATAATTCTCTTCGTTCTTCTTAATTTGAGAATCTCGCTCACTGGTATCAAAATATTGAAATTTCTTATAAGTTCCACACATACGATTACAAAACCTTTGCCATATCGTTTTTTATCATCCAAAGAAGCCATGCACTTGGTATGTATATACCCTTTAAATTACACGTTGTATTGTATAAAAGCGAAAGGTCACTGACTGATTCACTCACTCATCACAAAATCTCAGAAATTATTGCTAGGGGTCTCAAATTTTGCAAAAGGGTTCCTTATAGGACGTAGGGCCTCGCTAAAATGGGATTTTGGGAAACTATTACGGGATTGGGATTTACAGGGAAAAATATTCCACGCGAACTAATTTGCGGGCAACAGCCAGTTCTGTAAAAGTATGTTACAATGCAGCTATGACGGAATGAAAAGATAGTGTGTTCTTTCCAAGTTTTCTTATAAAATTTGCAAGTTTTTGGAAGTATCTGACTAGAACACAGACACACAACAAATATCTGTAAGATATGAACATTTTTCCTAATCGAACCTGCGACACGCAGGGTAGCATCTTCTTTTCGTTTGACCACCATCTCACCTGATGGTTAAGTGATGATGTGGTCGAAGATGGAGCACTTATTATTTTGATTTTTTATATAAATGTTATTTGTTTATTTATTTAAACTTTATGTACAATTGTGTTACATGGGCGGACTTAATGCAGCAAGGCATTCTCTACCAGTCAACCTTAGGGCGGGGGCACACGATGCGTTGCGGCGCTGCACCGCAAAGATTTCACCGTGTCAGTGGGCACACGAGCGGTGCGGCGCCGTAACGTTGTTATGTCGCAGTGGCGCCGTAGCAGCGTTGGACAGTCTGTTGACAGACAATCGAAACGAGCGAGCGTGTGACGCAAAACAACTGAGCGGTGCCGCCCCGACGTCGCAACGCATTCACCCCTCCCCGCCTCGTCTTGGTGGTTGCAAGTCCGGTGCGGCGCCGGAACGCATCGTGTGCATGCCACAGATATTTCTATGTAAGATGACGCAGCGACACCGCTCCGGCGCCGCACCGCCGCCGCAACGCATCGTGTGCCCCGGCTCTCAGGGTTACAAAAAAGCACATTGTGGTAGGTGTACGAGAAAATGGAATAAAATAATATAATAATACTAATAAAATACACATATTGTACGAGCATAGCTGTACATTGGCCTTGGCCGTTGTTTGTATGCTCTGCTTACTTGTAAGTGCTTAGGTTAACATTTTGTACACGTAATAAAACTGTAATAAAATCAATAATATATTCAGTAGCGATTAAGTAGCAACAAGATCGAAGTTGAAATAAACCAACTGCAAAATCGTCTACTCATTTCAATCAAACCAAACACTGCTGGGACTTACAACCCCAGCATCCTCACTGTTGGGAGTTACAACCCCAACATTTGGTCCTTCGAGCACGTAAGTACTGTGGATTTTGTTTTTTTTCTTCTTTTACGGTCACGAATCGGTTGGTCTGGCCTCCCAGAAGCGGGTCTCACCGGTACCAATTGAGAATCGTATATATCGTGGGAAAAAGGGTTACACAGTGACGAGAACCAGGAGTGTGGAGCTACAGCCTGCACTTGAAAACAAAAGAGTTTAGCGCAGATTCATCGGAAAAAATCGTCAGCAATATGGCATCAAAAGCAATTTACGAGAATCAGTGTGAGCTCTATGATAACATCAAGAAGATTGGAGTCAATATCAAGAAAGATAGTTGGGATAGGAAAAGTTCTGACTATTTCAAGCGGCGTATGCAGATGCTGGAAAACCTTTGGAATGATTTCCAGTTCAATCACGACCGTTTATCAACAGAAGAAAACGTGAGTCATCCTTACTTCACTAACGACTTACAAAACAAAACACTACAGTGCTACAAAGAAGTTAAGGAGCTTATTCTTCTGCAACATAAACAACTCTCGTCGCCTCAACGATCCTCGGGAGGACAAACACTAACGACGGGAGGTACCTACCAGCAAGCTGGAGAAGGTATATCAAGCGATTCCAGTACCGAAGAAGAGCGAGGAAAATATGGTCACCTTATTGCCCATATCGGAACTATTAGCCATTAACATTCAGAAGGACTCATACGTCCCGATGACAGCTCCAGAGTTCCATCAATGCATGAAATATGACTCCATAATCCGGTTATGCCCGTTGCATACACCGATTTATCACATGAAGTCAGAAGAGAGCCTTTGCAAGAAGAAAAATTCACATAACTGTGAAACAAAAATTGATAGCTGCCAAGATATGTGGCTAGAATTGCATAACATAAACAGCTATTTATATTTTTGTTGTAAAGAATGCAAGATACGCATCATATGTGGGCATCAAGTATCAAAACAAATACTAAGCAAGGCCGGGGTCATCACACTCGCCGATGATTGTATAATCAGAAGTGAGGAGTTTACCATTTATTCGCAAACCCAACAAACAAATGTAATTCACGCCCAAGTCGACTCTATTTCTGCAGAAATTCCTCCAATAAACAACATCATTCACCTGCCTGTACCTGATTTGGGGAAGGACTTGAAGAATGAAAGTCTGACGACAGAACAAACAGACCATAAGAAGTTATTGGATCTGGGAAGACAAATAGAGCAGCTGAAAGCCGCCACCTCAGAGAACATCTTATCTGACAAGATAACATATCACGATGTACACCAGTACATTGTGATCTATGCATTGGCAGCCGCGGCACTCCTAGCCACTTCAATTTATGCGTATTGTCGAGTTCGCAAATTGCCTGTGAAGCACTTGATGCCTGAAGCGCCACTTGCACCCGACCCAGCTCCACGGAGGAGGTCTACAGCCAGCATCGTGGAAAACATTGCGTTTGACGTCAAAGACGACCACGGTAGAGCACAGTTATCGAGTACACACGCACTCAATAAAGCAACGTCGCCTATTGCGCGTTGTGACGCACTTATGGCATAACTTAGTTTTAAAGGCTTTTATTGTATTGCTATAATGTCTCTTATTTTTATATAATTTTACATAATTATTGAATTAGATTTTTTATATTGAATTATTTAATGATTTGTAAATTTATCATTTCGTGAGTCGGCAATATGTACGAGCATAGCTGTACATTGGCCTTGGCCGTTGTTTGTATGCTCTACTTACTTGTAAGTGCTTAGGTTAACATTTTGTACACGTAATAAAACTGTAATAAAATCAATAATATATTCAGTAGCGATTAAGTAGCAACAAGATCGAAGTTGAAATAAACCAACTGCAAAATCGTCTACTCATTTCAATCAAACCAAACACTGCTGGGACTTACAACCCCAGCATCCTCACTGTTGGGAGTTACAACCCCAACACATATATATGCTAAAATGACAAACTAATAGATACGGTGATTTATAATATTCTTTCTGATTAAGAGAGCTCATAATAATTATGACAAAGACCAATCTAAGAATAACAGCCCCTTAAGTAACGGTTTTTAATTTTATGCTTAAAAGAAAATTTTGACTCAGCCTTCTTGATGTCAAGGAGTAGCAAATTCCAGAGTTTAATAGTAGAAATAGCGTAAGAATCAGACAGAAACCCGGTGCGGTGAGAAGGAATGTGAAGAAGTAAGTTTTTGGATGCGCGAAGGTTAAGATCATGAGAACTGCTCAACAATTTAAAATTTTGTTGTAAGTAAACAGGAGCACAAGGATCGTTCATAATAGTGAAGAGCATACAGAGGGATCTGAGGGATCTCCTTTGAAGGATAGGCAACCATTTAAGCTGAGAACGGAAGGAAGAAATGTGATCATATTTTCGAAGGCCAAAAATGAAACGAATACAGTTATTGAGAAGTCGATCCAGTTTGTTAAGAAGTTCTTTTAAAAGATCAGAATAGCAAACATCAGCATAATCAATGATAGGAAGCATAAGTGATTGGACCAATGTGGTTTTAGTGCTACAAGGAAGGAAATGCTTGAATCTATAGAGAAATCGCAGTGTGAATGTTACCCTCTGGCTAATCTGTGCAATCTGCTTATTCCAACTTAATCTGTCGTCAATATATAGGCCTAAGTCTTTTACGTTCGGCGAGAGAGGGATGACAGTATTGTTGAAATTAAGCAGGAGAAGTTGGCTGGTGTCCAAGTTTCGAAGAAAATATGAGCTACCGATCAGGATAGCCTGACACTTACTGACGTTGACAGTAACCCCAAACCTACTTGACCAATCACTGATAGCTAGAAGGTCAGCATTCAGCAGTGAGATGCAGTTGTCCAGGTTGTCAACCCAGCTTTCGCGTAGAGCTGTAGGTCATCAGCGTACAAATGGTAAAAGCATTTGAGGATAGTTGTAATAGAGTTTATTAAAAGAGAAAATAAAAGTGGAGAGAGTATGCCGCCTTGTGGGACGCCAGTTTTCAGGATGCACCACTCAGAAAAAATCTGATCAGCACGAACCGCTTACTGGCGACCACGAAGATGAGATGAGAACCAATCTTGCGCCAATGAAGATACCCCAATGTGTGACAGAATGGCCAAGAGGATGTCGTGATCAACGGCATTGGAAGCATTGGAGAAATCAATTAAAACTAAAACCGTTAATCTCAAATTCTTCAGACCATTCCTTACATCTTCTGTAACCTTAAGCAAAGCTGTGGCTGTGCTGTGGCCAGGCCGAAAACCTGATTGGAAAGGGGATAACAGATTATTCCCAAACACAAAGGAAGATATTTGCTTAAGAACAACTGCTTCCAGAATTAAGATTCTGGAAGCAGTTGTATATCTAAGGATAGGAAAGGAAGAATGGAGATAGGTCTGTAGTGATTTAGCAGGCTGGGATTGGATATTTTTGGGAGAGGGATTATGAAGGCCTTACGCCAGATTGTGGGAAATACCCCAGTCTGTAGGGAGGCATTGATAACGTGTGTAATAATAGGAAGAATACTTTCAATAATGAGGGATAGCATAGATCTGCTGACACCATCACAGCCAACAGCCTTAGACTTAATAGCATTGAAAGTATTGAGGATCTCAGAGTCGGTCACAGGAGAAAGAGAGAAAGAATCGGGAGGTAAGATTAGCGTGGAAGTAATCTCAAGAATAGTTTGGTTTTTAATAGCAACCGCAAGCATGGCGGAAGATGAAAAATGCTTATTTAAATCACTCAAGGACGCGTTTGAAGAAATAACATCAGAGGAAGACTTTATTATGCCGAGTAATTTGAGAAACTTCCATATATCAGCCGCTGAAGAGTTGAGGACTTTTTCAGAGATATATCGGCGTTTAGAGGCTCTTATCATCTGGTTACACCGGTTTCTTGCCAATTTGTACAGATTCCAGTTTTCCACACTGCTATTTCGCTATTATATTTGCTATTTTCGAAAGGACTTGTCACGCCGGCTCGCCGCCATACGAACTCCAGGGTTGATCCATGGAGCCGAGAGGCGCTTGACACGGACGGCCCTCAGCGGTGCATGAGCATCAATGAGCTGAAGAAGAGTCCTATTGAACGCTTCCACTTTCCCATCCACTGACGATGCCTGTTCAACATCAAACCAACCAATCGCACTAGCATCTCTGGTAAGCTGGTCCATGTCGATCCTCGCGAAATTTTGGAGCAACACAATGGCAGGCCGCTGTTTGGGAGGCTTAATTTTATATATGACATAAATCAAGTTATGCCGAGTTAATCCCGTAACAGCAATCTGACCATGGTTAGTATATCAGATTCACGGAGGAAGTGAGAATGAGGTCAAGCCAGGAATCACTTGTGTCCAGATTGTGAGGTGTCGGATTGAGTGTTAGAAGCGATAGACTTGACGATTCCAGGATTGCTCTCAGTCTGCTTGATCTTGAGTTATCCTTTAAGAGATCGGTGTTCAAGTCACCCATGATAATGTGATGTTTGTACTCTGAGGAGAGGGATAAAAAAGAGAATCAAGTGGTGGGTAATAAACTACTCCAAGAATAGCCTTAGTCCCCTCGACATCAATTTCAAGGATTAAGTATTCGGGATTGCCATTGACTGTTCCCGGCGAAGAGAATACAACTTTGTAGGGGATGTTGCAGCGTAAGTAAATGGCAACACCCCCGGCTCCTTATTTTAATTTTTTTTTTTTATAATTTTGTTTTATTAATTATTTTTCATGCAAAATATGTATGATGTCCTATTTTGCAATAGGAAAAAAAATCCCAAGACATGATATTTAAGAAATCTTTCTTTATTCTTTCTTTATTTGAGACCACAAAATCCATAATAATAATAGGTAGGTATTTACCTATGCAACTAGAGATTCTATAACTAGCATTTTCATTTTGCGCAATTCGTCATTTCAAATAAATTGTATTCGAAAACCGTGTTAATTTAATTTCAAGTCATGAATTGTGGTAGTTTTTATCGCCATGAATAAAATGAAAATTCGTATAATTTTCGAATCTGAGTTCCTACGTGGAAATACCGTTGCGCAAACAACACGAAACATTAACGGTGTGTACAACCTAACACTTTTTAAATAAATATGGTCCATTATTGGTTCAATCGTTTTGAATCTGGAAATTTTGAGTCGAAGAACGAGCCTCGCGGTCGGCTGCTAACCATTGTTGACAACCACGAATTGAAGGCGATAGTGGAAGCGGATCCAACTCACTCACTCTTCCCCATTGCTTCTCCACGACAACGCACGAGCTCACACTTCACGACAGACCATCGCAAAGCTACAAGAGTTACAGCTGGAAACTCTTCGTCACCCACCGTACTTACCGGACAATGCCCCAATAGACTTCTACTTTTTTTTTAATTTAGTAAATTTTTAAGTATTTTTAAGTACATCACGCTTCCGCTGACTTCATCGCCTCCCGTCCGGCAGATTTCTACAGTCATAGGATAAACAAACTACCATCAAAATGGCAGAATTGTATAGGTAATTTGGGCCAGTACTTTAATTAGCTGGAATAAATAATTACAAAAATTTTTATGTTTTAAAATTTTTTCACTCCTTGAAATGTAAACGATAGGAAACCGTTAGGTTTGCAATACGTCGCCAATGTTCAAGGTTCTGGAGCTTTGACTCGACCAGTTTCTCGTTGCCAATGAGCCTCTTGGCCCTTTTCTTGGAAGTGCATCAAGCTGATATTGGCAGCTCCATCCTAGAGATCGGAGCAGTACTTTATACAACAACTTGCGCTTGATAGAGGTTGAACAGTTTTTCTAGTGTGAACTACTGTCTCACCTTTGCTAGGATTCCCATAGTGATGATTTTGATCCAAAATTATGGTTCAGAAATCCTCACGCGACCTCAAATCTTGGGAAAAATAGAGATGATGGGTTGGTTGGTCATTTTGATTTTGTTGGTTGAGAAAAGCAATCACTTGGTTAATATACGTGGCATTACAATGCCTGCCGGGTACTGCTAGTATTATGTATACTGATATTAAAAAAGAGGTAAAATTTGTTTGTAATAGGAGCTAATCTCCGACACTAATGATCCAATTCAAATTTTTCTTTTTATTGCTACAAATTATTTCGAAATCTATGCGTAAGAAGTCGCGAGCGAAGTGCTAGTCATCAAACGCATACATAGTAGCGTCACTGAAACTGTTGTGGTTGTTGTGCCATAGAGATCGCGGTGCGGTCGCCGGTGGCACTGGGCGCCAGCGTAGCGGAGCGCGAGCTGAAGGCGGCGCTGGGGGCCCTAGGGGCGCGTCGTAAGGACCCTGCGCTGGAGCCCGCGCCTCTGCTAGCCGCCCCACTCCCACGCGCCCCTCCGGTCACGAACAGCGCCCCCACTTTCGCCCCCGCAGCCGTCCCAAGCGACTCTAACCAACAGTGGAACGACTTCATCGCCACCAACAACTGCCAAAGGCTCCAACTTTCTATATTTGTTACATTTTTAGCTTTAATAAACTGTTTGCAGAGATACGAGTATAGAGATATTTCAGTGAAGCACCTGACTTTCGTGGTATCCCACGCACATATTGTGATGCATGCCTGTTTTCTCCATGTTGGATAGAAACTGCTGTAATAATGATGAAAACAAAAATATTTTAAATGTGACGAACATTAAGTGCTTAACAACCGTATTCAAGTAATCGAATCGCAACCCATGAAATACTTATTATCGAGTAGTTCAGGTGGCCATCTGTGGTCTTCATCATAAGTTCCACTTCGCCAATTGATTTTTTCTGAATACAAAGACAAGATTTTTTTTCAGTAAATCGCCATATTAATGCCTTTAATAAAAATATTGTAGAATTTAGTGTTTTTTTAACTGTCACTAGGGTTCCCCTCCTTTCTTTACAGTAGCTTCAACGGTCACAATCGCACCTGTACACAATATAGCGCTCATCAATATTAGCAATAACATTTAGCCAAGATATTAATTTCATTTCATATAAATGAAATGAAATGATTTTTTTTTATTTTCTAAATTGGTTATAAATAACACTTTTACACGTCATGTTTTTTTAGTTTAGCTAGATGAGGAGGTTTCCTAACTGACTATTCATACAATTTGTGCTGGTCCAATCATATGAATAACATGTAGGTTCATGTCTGTGGTGCTCTTTGAGGAAATAACCACACAGATTTGAGCGCACCTATCCAGATAGTGCAAGCATTTGGTCAGTTATCGTGTAGCTCAACTTAGAGCTTAAGGAGCTCAACGATCTGATGAACAATACCAAAGTAAGGACATTTGGGTAGGCCACACAAGTACTCAAATTGCTTGACATCATTAAATAAATTATAGTGAAAGTAACACAAAGAAGAATTAATAACCTACATAGAGTCTGGCTAACGAAAGCGTGACCTGAGAAAACGCGGCAAATTCAAAAAATCTTTATGTGATATTACTGACTATAGTAGGAGAACAATGTTTTGATACTTGGAAATTTTATGTATTTACGACAATCAATTTATATAATAGTTGTTTACGAACTAATTTCTAATTTAGGGATAATACCACATAATGTTTTTAAAGACTCCGTTTGGTGTCTCGGAGCCTTGACTGTTATGGATTGATTAAAAAAACGAATGTGTAGATTTATTTATTAGTATATACATAATATTAACCTACTTAACATGTAGTTTATTAAATTTCTTCAACAATTTTTTTAATCAACTACATGCGTTTTGAGTATGATAATTATTTAATCATCGTACTCAAAATCCGAGTCCAAAAATTCAACCTCTAAGGATTCTTCTGTATCAGTGGAGTCGTCATTACCTATACTTATTATGATTTTTTCCAATACTTTTTCTGTTATGTGATCTCTTTGTTTGCATTATTTTATTTTAACCTTCTTGGTCTAGAGAAACTTCATATCAGGCAGTTGACGCTGGCCGATCAGGCCTATCTGGATATGAAGCAGCTAAAACTTATGGTATACCTCGTAAAACAATCATGGATCATGTAACGGGTCGATGGGGCTAAAAATCTTTCACACAAGGTAGATTCTAGTGGTCTACCTTGTCAGCCGAAATTGAAATAGACTTAGCTAAATATCTACATAATAATATGATGGTAAGGCATAAAGAAAAAATTGTTACCTACTATTGTAATTTTATGTATGCATTACGTAAAATTACAAGATATATATAAAATAAGTCTGATTTGATTAATTAAAGATATCTATTATTCTAGCCAAACATTTTTATTTAAATACAGCAGTTATATACCCTTTTTAAAAAGAACAGCATTTAAGGTTTAGAATCCCTGATAACTAATCTATGGCGCACTTGCCCCAAATTTGTTATGGAAGCTGCAGTAGCCTATAGGACGAGTACACTAAAAAGAAACCAAGAGTAATGCGTTTATTTGTTTATATTCTATTAAGTAAATTATCGGTTTTTTTTGGTAACGTACGATTTTAGCGTTATTATTTAAATAGGCGCACTTGCCCCTGGAAATGGGGCAAGTGCACCTATTTAAATAATAACGCTAAAATCGTACGTTACGCACGTGCCCCGTTTCCAGGGGCAAGTGCGGCAATATCCATGTTTTCCAATTTAATAGAAAATTTCGTTAAGATATTGATAGAATTGATTGAATCGACGTTTCTTGCAGCTACAATATTCCTAATATTGACAATTTAATAAATGTTCACTCATAAGTCAGCATTAAAAAAAAAATATTATGCATCGAAATCATCTATGCAAAAATATGGCACACTTGCCCCGCCTGACCTTAAGAAAAAGTATCATAATATCGTAAATAGGTATATCTAATAATCAGCCACCAAGGATCAACATTACAAAGTCGTACTAACCTAAAAAATCCGAGTTCGCATCTAAACATTGTTGTTTTTCTTAGAAAACAATTTCTTTCTCTTCTTGTTTTTATTTAAACTTACTGATCATAGTATGTAGCAGCTTTTGCACGTTACTTTTTATTGTTTTACCCGTGGTTTTACCCATATTATAGCGATTATTGTTGAATATTAATTGTGTTTACAAATTACTGACAATTGTAATCACAGACTTTGACAACTTAATAATGTTGCCATATTAAACTTTTAAGAAAACTCCAGGTCACGCTTTCGTTAGACAGACTCTAGTCCTCACATTTACAATAATAAAATATTAAAAAAAAAACAAAATAAATTGGTAGGTATATACAATACTTGAGAAAGCAAATATTTAAATCATTTAAAATAAAATTTAAAAAAAGTTATTTAAAAAATCTAATAAACCCGACTGCTCAACTGGAATGCAAGATACAAGCACTAAAAACTGTGCTTATTTCTTGCGTTTCAGGTGAGCAGTCGGGTTTTTTAGATTTTTCAAATACCTTTTTTTCAACTTTTTAGTTAAAATATTAATTATTTTTTTTTTTTAGTTTTCCTGGTCGTGTCACATTGGCACCCCACCGGATTCAGAAGGTGAAAGAGCAAGTCCATGTTTTTAAACTTTCTCTTTGTATTATTTTTGCTAGTATTACACTAATGATAAACATCACATACTTTTTTGAAATCCTTGTATTAAGCCTTTTAATTTCATACCTATAGATATTAATTTTTTTTTCATTACGTATAATGGCTTCGCACAGTCGCCATGTTTGATATTTTTAAATGTCACCTATCTAAGAACACTTGGGCTGCTAAGACGAATCTAACGATAGGTACCTCAATTATGTGAACCCGTTCAGCGGTTCTGGAGATATGGGGTAATAAACAATATTACATACATACAAGATACGCGCGAAAAACAACCCTTCCTTTGAAGTCGAGTAAAAAGGCCCACGTATATCACTGGAGCAGCTCATTCCCAAGCCTTTACGTCCTCAATATATTGTAATCTTTGACTGCGTGTTAAATAATAATAAAATACTTTCTGACATAGCTTGCTTTTTATAAATAATTTAAAATTTATGCTTAGTTCTTGAATGTGGCTAGGAATTTTATTATAATAACGTATAAGTACTCAATACCCAATACGTTTATTTGCATTCCACAATGTGGACTTAGGTGGTAGGTACATACAAGATATACATTGTTTTAGATCATTGTGGACCCTGTCGGGTACAGCAAATTAAAAAAGAGGAAGAGGGCTATTACAATCATTATAATTATATAGAATGTGTATTAGATGAGATAAGATAAGATAATTTATTGGAATAAAACAAATTTTACAAAAAAACAAAATTGTTATTAACAAGGAATTAGGAATGATATAGAAATATAACTCACTAACGAAGCCCGCTAAAACATGGTTCCAAATTCATACCACTAAACTGATAATACGAATGCAACACGCGCACAAACAAAAAAAATACTTTGCTAAATTTATTTTCTGCGCATGGATCTGTCAATTCATTCATTTGGGGCGCTATTTTATTTAGTAAGATAATGTTAGAGTGAAACTAAAATATCGAATCAAGCGAGTGCGAACGAGATGGATTGTTTTGTGACATCGAGCGCTGAGGATGGTGTTATGCAGTATGCAGTAGGAGTCAGTCATTTATTATGAACTCAAATATTATAAATTAATATTAAACCTCTTTACATTAAGTTTACAAAAAGTGTAAAGCTTCATAAAAGGGAATGCCCGTCGGCCATATAAAAAAAATACTGAAATGAACAAGAGTGAAATATACACCAAATGTTACTATTCTACAAATCGTAGGTAACCCATTAAAATTTCAATAATTATCAAAAAAACTAGGTAGAAGTCAGTTACAAACCTTTTTCTGAAATATTGGTCGTAATAAGTCTAGGGATGCCAAGTCGTCGTTTAGGCGGGTCCAACCTAAGTCCGTGTTTAAAAATGGGTATCGTGTGCACAACTAAAATCAAAATCTTCGAAAAATTACCATAGTCGTTGCTATACCATAAAAAAGCAATTCGTACGTAACTCAATTCGCAAGCGCTATTGTAGAATCAAGTAAAGAAACAATCGAAAATGCAGTAATATCAAACTGTCAGTCTGTCAGTAGGTAAGGCTAAGGAGATGTGATTCATACAGCCTACGATACGTTTTCTATTCAAAAAATATTTGATTTTAATTAATATTGACATGCATATATTATTTTTTAGATTTATGGTACACATAGGTCGAATTATATTAAATTATTAATTAATGTGCACTAAATCTGCAAACTAATTTGTTAGAAATTATTTTACGATTCCTGTTTGGCTGAATGCCACTTACTAGTGTCATATAAACACTGACCTCCAATAAAAATAAGAATGAATTAATAATAATATTTCACGACTTTTACACAACGCCATCTAGTCACAAACTAAGCAGAGCTTGTGCTATGAGTACTAGACAACTGATAAACATACATATATATTTCTAAATACATACATATTATAGATAAATTAAACCCAGACAAAGAACAAATGATCGTGCTCATCACACAAACATTTGTTCTGGGTGGGAATCGAACCCACGACCTTGTGCATAGCAGTCAGGGCCACTGACCACTAGACCAACAGGCCTGTCTTATTTAATTAAACGGATATCAGGTTAAACATTTTAATGATTTCCATATTTTATATCCTACTTAAACAAACTTGAAAATTATTTTATTATACATATTTTATTTTAAAAAGAATTAAGGACTATTCGCAGTTTCTATCCATTTCAAGCATTTTATAGGCCTTCCTCTTTGGAAACATAACAGTTAGTTATAGTTAGTAATCATTATTTCCTCAGGATCTACCAAATTTTATATTTATTAATTTCTTAAAGTACATAAATAAGGTAAGAATTCATTAGCTAACCCCCCATCAGAAGAGCGTTAGGCTTATAAGCTGTGAAACTAGATTTATATATAAATATATAATGTGTGAGTAGAGTAAATTTAATATACAAGGCGGTTTTTAAAAAGTACGAGCCAAAATTTAAGGGTACTCGAGGTATTCAAAACAAAACTTTGTTGTTTAGTAAAATGGACAGAAACATCTCCTAAATATTGGCTCGCTCTATTTATCAGCCCATATACGGAGTGCCGATTTAATGACCTGCATTGTTTCAACGTGGTGTAATACCTACTGATAACATAAAACACATTAGACGTGATTTAAAATTTGTATTCTTAAGCAATCCTTAAATTAAGTCATTAGGATTTACCCGATTTTTTCAATGAAAAGCTGTGCAACAGTACTAACCGTACAGATAGGTACAGCTGATTATTTTAGCATACGATAGCCAGTGCGTGACGAATATATGTCTTCGTTACCAAAATGTATGTATGGTCATCCTCTCTTTTTTCTAAGCGGACTGCTGCAATCCACTGTAGTCATCGAATCTCTTTTTTGGAGAAACTAAAATAAGAAACACACAGGCAAACAAATCCACCCAATTTATAAAACTCTGTTCTAAACTATAAAATATATAATAGTTAGGTATTAAAAACTGCCTGGCTACCTTTTGCATAATACTGACAACTCGTGGTTGTCTATACGAAAATAAAACACGAAATTATTTTACTTACGAGTGATAAGCTATCCCAGTTAGTATTTTACTTCTTTCTTTCCGTCTTTTACACCACCTTACTACGCAGGAGGTCATTTTTATCCCTCAGAAATGAGCTTTTTCTTGGATTTTTCATTAATCAACACGATTCTGGCGTCTGTCACTGAGCGCACATCAGACTGAGAGGCGCTTTGATTGTATTTTTTTCACCCCGCCTACTTGATTGTGTTTTGCGTGGAACCATTTTTGAGCGGAGTTCGTGTTCTATATCATTCCTAATTCGTTGGTTATTAAAATATTACTATTAAATATTACTTTAACTACTTACTATTTTATACATTTATTACAATACTATATTTTATTTATTTAATTTATCATAAAATATTCATTTATATCATAATTACACTTATTGATTAGAAATTGTTTTAATTTATTCATAAATATATGGTTTTTTTGTACATTTTTAAGTATATCGGGTAATTTATTGTAGACTTTTACTGACATAACTAATGTGCTTGTAGAGTGTATTTTCAGCTTAGAACCACCAGGTACATGGCATCTAACGAATATGCAGTTTGGTGCGGATCCCCCTACAGTTCTGATAGTAAATGGTAAGAGATTGATTACTTCTACTAATTTACAACATGAAACGGTAACCCTATATCTATGCAAAAGGACTGAATACAACATCTGGTATGGAGTCTCTATGCACAGTTTCAGCTCAAAATAAGTGACTCAAAGAATAATTGATACCAAATTATTGATTTCATCTTTCTTAAATACCAATCATAATAGTAGGGGAGCCCACGATGCTAAATGGGGATTTACTCGAGCGTCATAGAGACCTATTGGGTTGCAAAGCTTAGACAATAAGAAGAAAAAATTATTATATTTTTTTATTTTATTTATTTATTTAGGCAAACCAACTAAATGCACACAAAGACATTTAACATACGATTAAGTTCAGATTCGTTAGTATTGCATGCATCTAAATTAAAGGTTAGCACAGCATTTAATATTTATCTCAGTACAATTAAAATATACATAAAGTTAGAATAAAATAACAATAAAATAACAATGTGGGTAATATTAAACATGAAATAACTTAAATTAAATTGAATTAAATGCAATGAAATATGAATTTTTAATAAGAATTGAAGAAAATTACTAGTTTTATTAAATGAGATTGAATTAAGCATTTATAAACAAAGAATAAGTAATGACAACATCAAACAAAGAATAAAAAATTAAACATTATTGAACAAAATTACATAATATTGAGCACAGCTCTTTTAAACTTGGTAATGCTGCCTGAAAATATGTCTAAGTCACAATCGTGAAAAATGTCATTGCACTTTCTGAGAATATAGGAAAGGGGGGCATTTTTTCCGTACTTGGTTCTCCGCCCACCAGGAGCAAAAGGCTTATAATTATGAAGTCTAGCTGATGACCGGGGTACATTAATATTGATTGATGACAGAAGTTGCGAGCAATCCACACCTTGATTTAATACCTTAAATAGGAATGTTAGACCTGCAAAATCTCGACGCCAATGTAAAGATTTCATTTTAAAATAATTCAGTCTATCTTCATACGTTTTAACTGTATTCCTTATACCTGCTCTATAGGAGAGTCTTTTTATAAACTTTATTTGAACTCTTTCGATGCGCTGAATGTGGATATTATGTACCGGGTACCAGACAATGGAGCAGTATTCTATATGACTACGAACTAATGCTGTAAACAAGATTTTTAATGCTGCCAAATTACTAAAGTTTCTTGTGTTACGGTTTAAAAATGCGAGCATTCTGTTGCTTTTATTTATTATTACTTCAGTTTGTGCTAGAAATTTCATTTCAGAATCTATAATGATGCCCAGATCTCTAACTTCAGTAACATTACTTAAGACTTGGTTCCTCATTTTGTAGGAGGAATTAAATTTAAGTTTTTTACGAGAAAACTTAATATGATAGCATTTATCTACATTAACATGCATGCCGTTGTTTTCACACCACACACAAAGCCGGTCAATATCCTTTTGTAGAAGAGTTTCATCATTTTTTGTCATTACAACTCTATAAAATTTTAAATCATCGGCATACATTTCAAAATGAGAGTTTTGTATGGAAAATTTTATGTCATCAATAAACATTATAAACAATATTGGTCCTAAATGTGACCCCTGAGGTACACCAGATGTGGGCATGAAAGTGTTAGATGAGTGTCCATTTACTACTACTCTTGCTGTACGGCCAACCAAGTAAGACTGGAACCATTTTAGAAGCGACCCATGAACACCGAATGTGATTTTAAGCTTTTGCAGCAAAATTCTATGATCAACCTTGTCAAAAGCTTTGCTGAAGTCGCTATAGATGGCGTCGACTTCGTTACCTCTACTCATGTGAGCTAAAGTTCGTTCGACAAAGTATATGATATATATACCTTTCATCGGTGGGGCAAGCGGCTATAGATTTTTAAATATGTACCTACCTAAAAAAATACTGTAGCATGGACATTCTCGAGCGCGTCAGATATTGATAGCATCAATGCCCTACGTATTTTTAATAATGTACGTATGATGCGTGATGCGGGTGGTTGTATGTAAGGGTTGAAAATTAAAATAAAAAAAAAAAATAATCGAGCGCGTCAGATTTTCTAAGGGAGTGTTAAGTGCACCAAAAAAAAGCTCTCATTTACTAATCTGACGATTTCGATGTGACGCAAACTCGTGGCTATTTTCATAATGTGCAATAAAAATTCGCCATTTTGAAATACTCAAGCGCGTCAGATTAAGATTTATATGGTTCATCTTTATGTTCTAAACGTGCTGTCTCATAATCTGACGATTATCTAGAGTTATTCGCCTAAGCTGACAAAAAATTTTTTTTTTTTAAATGATTGAACTTAATTAATTGAAAATTTCAGGAAATAGCATGCAAATAAATAAGTGTATGCTTTTTAAGTAGAATACTTGTATATATAAAAAAATATAAAAAAAAATGCTTAAATAAATTGAATGTTTTGTAATTAATGGCTGCTGATGTCTTGACTGGCTGTCTTCCTGCATGTACTTGGCCGACCATTGCTGTGTCTTCTAATGCTTTGGCTTGAATTTTGGTTTTTTCCATGTATCTGGCTAACTGTACGGCTTCCTCCAATGTTTTCGGTTTTTTGACTAAGATCCTTTCTTTTATGTATTGGTTTTGAGGGTTGAGATTCCAGCTGAATATATCCCTGATGAGACTGTCCTCTTGAGTGTTGAACTTGCATTGTCTGCTGATATTTTTTAAATCCGTGACGTAGTCATCAATTGTCTCATCTGCACCCTGACGCCTATTGAATAGTATGTGGCGTTTCATCGTTACGTTGGTCTGTGGCGTGAAGTAGATGGTGAATCTTGTGATGAGATCGTCAAACGTGATTACGTCGATATCTACGTTGAATGAGTAGAATGTTGTTAAGGACTCGGCTCTGATAAAGTGAAGCAAGATGGCCACCTTGCAGCTGTCTCTCTCGTTTTCAAGATTGTTAGCTCGCAAGTAAATTTTTAATTGCGTGATCCAGTTCTTCCATGTCACAGCCATGTTGTGGCTTTTTGGTCTAGAGGTCCGAGGTGTCCTGAACCTACGGATAATGCCGGTGCTGTGCTAGAGCGTGCGCCATCTTGGCATCGTGAAGTGGACATTCCCGACTTTTTCTTCTCCTCAGCAATGACTGCGTCTTCTTCTTCTGACACCATGTTAGATTGATGACAAACAACTGTTCATAATAATAATGGTTTATTCTTTATTAGGTATTCACATAGATGATACGGGTATTCAGTTCTTATTTAGAGACCGAGTGTCTGTACGCTGAACATAGACTAGCCCATAGACTACCGAGGCCGGTAGTGTTGCTCTATGTAACAGAAATATAGGCATCACGCAGCTGCACGCATTTAAGTTTATCGACGATTTTTTGTTATTTCGGCTTGCGGAAATTGTCAGATTATATATTTTTCGTTATCCTTGAATTATTTCCTTCAAAATAAAAAAAAAATTAGCTACGCTCGAGAATGTCGAGATGACGTTTTTTTTTACAACTTTGCTGCCCTCCCTTTTCTTTACGTCACTTTCAAATTGTCAGATTAGTGGAATATACACTTTTTAGGATGTAATTTACTCACACTACCTGAATCTGACACGCTCGAGAATTTCTGATGGTCAATTTTTTTTACTAATCTGATCCTGTATCCTTCACGGGCGGCCTTATATATGGGGCTCATGTTTGGTGGAGGTACTTAACCGGGTACAAGATATCCCCCTGTATATTAATCTGCCACGCTTTAGTAAATCCCGAAATCCCCGCTTGGGCTTCCCTACTATAACAAAAGTGTCACAGCACTACGAGGTTCAATAACTTTCAACGTTACATGCCAATAACATGATAATTGTCATCAATCTCCTTTATTTGGAAAATTCAGTCTCTGGTATCAATGTATTGAAATTTCTAATAAGTTCCACACATATAGACATAGGATTACAAAACTCATATCGTTTGTCATCCAAAGAAGCCGTGAACTTGTTACCTATGTAATTATATACTCTTTAAATTATACGGTTTATATTATATTACGTTGTATAAAAACTCTTATGGCTTTTAGTGAAATCTTGATCATAAACCCTGTATAATATGGGGAAAGCTCTACTTTATTCAACCACAGGACCCGTATGCGTGTATATTGATAATGCATAGATTTTATTACGTAATGCTGAAATTGCGACTTAAAAATAAAATCTGTATCATGTCCACAAACATACTGTATATTACAATAAGTAACTATCAAAGATAGTAATACATTATACACATATAACATAGCTGTAGCAAACTTTATTACATAATTATACATTACACACACATACACAGCCGTAGCAAACACAAACATTCTCATGAACTTTAATCAAAGTGCGTGATGCTAACATAACGCCTAGTTTTTTTGTATGTTGTGTCCTATCATAAAAACACAACCTAGCTTAGTACTTAAGCTAATGAGTAATTCATTTTTGACTTAATTTGCAAGGTAAAGTAAACCTAAGAATGTGTCCATTAACACTTTTCTTATTGTCTCTATTCAGGGGAAGACACTTTGTTCTTGTGTTCTTTATGGGTAGCACTTCACTACATGAAACTAACACTTCACTAAATTAACTCAAAAGGTTTTGTCCTTTTTAGTCTTCTCACTATGTCCGTGTTGTCGAGGAGCTGGATAGCCTCGATGTTCACATGATAGTGAAGCCTTCATTCATGAGCTTCGGCGTTCTTTTTATGTCTGTGACGAGGTCTACTTTGAGGTCCCGATGAAGATCGTCATTTCGAATGTACCAGTGCGCACTGACGATTCCTCTGAGTACTTTGTTTTGAAAACGCTGTATAATTTTGATGTTACTTTGTTTGGTACAGCCCCAAAGCTGAATACCATAAGTCCATACAGGCATGAGGACTTGTTTGTACAGAAGAATTTTGTTGTGTACTGACAGCGAAGATTTTTTTCCTATCAGCCTGTACATCCACTTGTAGCGAAGTTCTAGCTCGTCGCGTTTCTTTTTAACATGAGCTTTCCAACAAAGCTTTGCGTCTAATGTCATGCCTAAGTATTTGGCTGTATTTTCGTATGGTACGACATGACCATTTATGTGTACCGGATGATAATTTGGCTTTTTGTTTGTGAAGTCTATAAGAACAGATTTTGATTCATTAAGTTTCACACGCCATTTTTTTGTCCAGTCAAAGATGATTTTGACGGCTGTTTAAACTTTTTCCACTACTTGTTTTTGAGTGACACCCGTGGCTATTATAGCTGTGTCGTCTGCAAAAGTCGCAATGGTATTGTTTTCTAACTCAAGAATATCGCAAGTGTACAATAAGTACAAGACGGGACCTAGGACACTTCCTTGCGGTACTTCAGCTTTTTTTTTTTTTTTTTTTATTAAATTTTTCTGCATTATTAAAATAGGCTTATAATTATATTTTACTCGCCAAACTTCGCAGTTTGTTGGCGAGAATCGCTCGTTACTTAGGTACATTAAACAAAATAGCAATAAACTTACTAACTACTTACTTACTACTCACATTTATGTTTACATGACGTAATTATGCATTCTACAAGTAGGTATTTACATTACATCAACCATTCTATTTTATTACACGTATGATATCCAGGCTAAGAAAACCATGCCTCGACAACGATAGACCGGCGCCAAATCTGCGATAGACAGCGACTTCCACAGCAGAGTGGTCAGCGGGTGCTGATCACCCTAGCACTGCCCACTGCCCATCACAGCCCGACGCAGTGCCTCCGTCCCCGAGAAACAGTTTTCTAAGCCTAGATTTCAACACACCTATACTTAAGTTCCGGTTATTTCTTAACAAATCTATGTCATTAAAAACTTTTGGCACCAAATACTTAGACGTTCTTTTCCCATAGAAGTTTGCTATTTTTGGTTGAACTAGTCTTTTCTCTCTCACACTCCTTGTATTAACTTTATTTTTAACACTCACTTTGTACTCATCACTATAATAATGTTCCAACCCTATTAGATAAACGAGTTTCATATCTATTGGCAAGATTTTACAAATGGTAAATAATTTGTCATAATCTTTATTACATTTTTTCTTAGTGTCTTTACTAATTAGGTACTTCAGCAGTCTTATTTGTACATTTTTTATATCTTGTAAGTATGTTTTAAATGTTCGCCCATACACAATAAGTCCATAGCTCATTAGTGAGTCTGCAAGTGCATAATAAACAACGAGTAGCGTTTGTTTGTTCACTACCCTGTTCAACTGATAAAACTTACCTAACACAGACCTAAGTCTATTACAAATTTCAGTTACATGCGTTTTCCAGTTAAAGTTCGTATCTATACTAAGACCTAAATATTTAAATGAACTAACGTACTCCAATTTTACACAGCTACAATTAACTTTTTCATTATGTAAACATTCATATGTATGTCCTGTTATATCTAATTTATCTCTGGGCACAGCTTTAGCTCGTAGGTTGTATGGCGAGTGTATATGCATGCATTTTGTTTTGGTCAAGTTTAATATTATTCCGTTATCATGTGCCCACTTGGTTATGTTTTCGAAGTCCTCTTGTACGTACTGTTGTACCTCTAGTATATTTTTCGAAGCATATACTACACACATATCGTCGGCATACATAAACACTCGACATTTGTTTACAACATTTGACACACTGTTCACGTGCATTATATATCCTACTGGTCCAAAAACTGATCCAGTCGGTACTCCGTGGTCCACTACTGCCTCTTCCCCAGTCACACCCCCTATGATCGTTCTAATTCTTCTGTTACTCAGATAGTTTTCAAACCACTTATTCGTGGGACCGCGTATTCCACATTCATCCATCGCCTTCAGTAACACGTCGTGATCCAGTGTGTCAAATGCCTTTTTGTAATCAATGAAGAGTGCTATCAGCTGTTTTCCAGAGTCCAGACTCTCATTAACATAGTCAGCAAATGATGTTAGGGCTGAAACAGTACTGCGCCCTTTCCGGAACCCATACTGTGTGTCTGACAATATATTGTGACGTTCTAAAAATTTACTAATTTGACTAACAATATTTTTTTCTACTATTTTATCAAAGACAGACAATATGGCTATGGGTCTATAGTTTACATATTCCAGGTGGCTTCCAGACTTATAAATAGGTCGAATAATGGCATTCTTCAACTCATCAGGATATACACTCTTAGTTAAACACATGTTCATTAATTTAGCTAATAACGGACTTAATTGCTTTTGTGCGTATTTGACATCTTTCACCCTCACTCCATCTAAACCTGGAGCTTTTTCACATGACAACTTACTTATAACTTTTTCTATATCTGATGAACTAACAGTCATATACCTAAAACTAACCTCAGCTGGCGTAACGTACTTTTCCCTGTCTAAAAATGTAATGTCACATACGTGTTTAATACTTCGTATTTCCTCAGTAAAGGTTTTAGCAAAATTTGTACAAATCTGTGTGAGGCTTTCTGTTTTACCTAAGTGTCTTAATATTACATCATCTAGACTAGTTTTCTTGCGACCCAGCCATGAATTAATGTTTGTCCATATTTTTCTGAAATCCCCATTACAGTTTTTTATTTCATTTTGTTTGAACCTGTTTTTCGCCTCATTTACCATTTTATTTACCTTATTTCTAAATTTTGTGTATTCTAATCGCTTATTCATACTTTTTGGCGATGCTTTCCACATTCTAAATAAGTCGTCCCTACGACATAGCATAGTATATAGATATTTATCTATCCATGGCTGTGTTAACCTTTTATTAGCCGTAGTGACTGTTATCCTACTTTCCTTATAAATTATGTCAAACACTGAACAAATCTTCTGAAACAATAATAACGGGCACGAGATTACGAGAAGTTGCTTCCAGTCATATGCATCTAGTTTTTGTTTTACAAGTTCATCACTAATCACTTCGCGCGTTCTATTTGATATGAAATGTTTGTTTACGTTACCACTCGCAGTCGTAGTACTCGCAGTCAACACTAGCCCGACGGCATGATGATCGGAGATATGCGTCTCGAGCACATACGAAGACGACCCGCACTCACTGCTCCCCGCTCGCACCCATATGTGATCCAAGCACGACGTCTGAAGTTGTCCGTCCACGATCGCCTCGCGTGTTATCTCTGTGCTCGGTATTACGCACTGCAGGCCGCATTCACACAAGGCGTTTTTATACTTTGTTGTGACTGGATTCACCACATTATTAGAGATGTCTATATTAATGTCACCAACCACAACGACGTTTTCAAATGCAGGGATTGATCTTATGATAGTTTCCAGTTGTTCTATAAACAGTAACTTATTCTTCGTAGGTGGTCTATAAATGGCAATTATATGTATTATCTGATTAGTTACTCTAAGCTGGCCGTGCAGCATTTCCATAGCTTCCGTCTTCACTTTTTGGGCGTCAAAACTTAGTCTGTTTTTTACGTAAATCAGTATTCCTCCTCCTCTCGTAGTTTCTCTTGAGTGTATGTATGTATCATATCCTGATATTTGATAAAATGAGAGCTCTTCCTGTTTGATATTTATCTCACTTAGGATTATTATGTCTATTTTATATTTATTTTCTTCCAGCAAGACTAGTAATTCATTGAAGTGTTTTCGAATTGATCGTATGTTTAATTGAAAAATATGGTGACATCCTTTATTTTGAGCCATGTAGTTATTTAATGATGGAATATTGTTAAATCTTTTAAACAAAAAATCAGTAGACAAATCTGCCGTATTATCGAATGTTGTTATTGAAAATTAATCACCTAGTGTGCACGCATCGCGTAAATCGCGTTTTATTTACATTCTTCGAACTTTTTCAAATCTTCTTCCGACTTTATGTTGTAAATCTTCTTTTCTTCACTATTTTTTTTTACAAGAATACTACTGTCTTGAACCCAGATATACTGAAAGCCTTTTGGCTTTAATTGGTTTCTCACAAGCCATAGAAGTTGCCGCTTATGCTTCGGTAAATCTTCATTTATGAATATCCTCGATTCGCTGCCATTGGCGTACACTTTGTTATTGGTAATCTTGTTTTCCTTTTTCGCTAATATCCACTGATTACGAGCACTTTTAGATCGAAGCTTAACTAGTACGACTTTGGGTCTTGTCTCACCCGGTTTTTCTCTCCCTACCCTCTGCGCGTCCTCGATATCACTTGGGTTCAGATTTAGCTTTTTAGCTAATTCTCCTATCACTGATTTAATATTTTCTTGATTATGCATCTCTAACCCATGTATTTCTATATTTTTTTCATTTTCCCGAGTCTCCAGCTCCTGTACTCTTTCTTCCAGGGCTTTATTGCACTTCTCCAGATAGATGTTTTTTTGCTCTAAGGATTTCATCTTTTTTTGAGATTCTTCTTTAAATTCCATCAAGGATTGGTACATCTCGGAATAGAATTCCACATTGGCAGTAAGATCAACGATTTTTTTCTCGACACTGTACAGTACCTCCAGTTTTTTATTTATATCAGCCAGCACGCTCTCGCCTGATACTTCACTAGAATTTGTTGTTAGTTTTGGGCCTTGTGCTGGCTTAACTTGTACGGGACTGCTTTTGGCCGACTGGCATTCATCGCAGATTGCCGTCAGCAGAAATTGCTTATTGTTTTGCATACACTTTTTGTGATACACCGCTTCACATGCACCTTTGCACTTTACTACGTCATCTTTGGTCAAAGACACAAAGAGTTTACATTTTTTGCATTGAACCATTATTACTTTGCAATACGTTATATTTCAGTAGTAAGCTGATATACTATTTACAATGGCACACTTTGCGTAGTAAGTATAGTAAACACGCGACCGTGCGACGAGCGTGCGCACAGCGAACTTGTGAACTTTTATCGGCTTGAGTTCTGAATGTGCATCATCTTGTCTTCAGCTATAAGATTTGTGATTTCTGCTGGGTAGTAGGTAAGTCTGTTTTTTTATCTTAAAGGTAGGCGTGTTTTTCCAGGCGCATTGTTGTATTTGTGTAATAAGCTGGCTGATATCCCGATCCAGATCTTCTGGTTTCTTTAGTGGAGTTTTTAAATCTATTACAGAGGCCAAGTCTATTTTAAAGCTTGTTCAATCAGTTTTCTTATTTACCAATTTGGCGTAGTTTTCTTTTAGCATTAAAGTCTCACTTAGAGTAAGTATTATAGGTGAGTGGTCTGAGCTCATGTCATAATCTTCTTTAATGCGGAGATTTGGTGATAAATGTTTATATATAAAACAGTCTATAAGATCAGGAATCTTTTTTATGGCAGAGGGCCAATAAGTAGGCTTACCTGTTGATAAAGTTTTGCATTGTGTTTCTTCAATTGCGCACAGTAGCTCTCTTCTTTTGGTTGTTGTCAGTCTAGATCCCCAAAATGTATTTTTAGCATTAAAATCGCTTCCCAATATAAATATGTTTCCAAGACAATTTGGAAAAGTCATGTACTGATCTGTTTTTAGTGAATATCTAGGTGTGACAGTATATGGCTGATATGGTGACAGGACAATATTTCGTTCTGACACAGATAGCCGCAGTGGAATTTACAATAGCAAAGTGCTCTTAACACATAGTATTTTATTATCATAATGAATTTCCAACTACTATACTAATGTTAGGTATTATCCACATTGATCTGCAAAACATATACTTACTGTTATTAACAAAGAGTCTTCAGCACTAGTGACCATTGCTTTCCGGGGAATGCTCTACCGAGATACCGCGGCCCCGGAACTTAAGGGCAGCTAAAGGAACAGGGTGGGTTTTTTGTCAGTACCTAGAGGTCGATTTAGTTAGGGATGATTTTTCCAACCGAAAAAAATCAGCCACTTGTGGGATGGCTCTGCAAAGTACCAACTTGCTGCATTGGACTCGATCGAGCGCAGAGCTAAAAGGCTTATAGGCGACGAGGTGCTGGTGGACAAGCTTCATAGCCTGGCTCATCGGCGAACCGTTGCTTGCCTGTCGGTTTTCTACAGACTGTACTTCGGGGAGTGTGCGCAGGATTGTTCCATCTCCCTTTCACTACCGGTCTACCAGACGCACGGCTGGGTACCACCCACATTTAGTTGATATACCGTCTTGTCGTACCAAGCGCTTCTCCTCCACATTTATTGTGCGCACAGCCAAGCTGTGGAATACTCTGCCGGCTTCTGTGTTCCCTGACACTTATGACCGTTCAACCTTTAAAGCACGAGTAAATAGGCATCTTCTGGGCTCGCTCGTCCCATCTTAGACCTCATCTATCGCTTACCATCAGGCGAGACCGAGGTCAAGAGTGTGCCCATCAGTAATAATAAAAAATAAACAATAGAAATATCGGTCTAAGCGTCTTCGAATAATCGGGGCACATACATTAAAAGATTCCGACGAAATGAGAACCTCCTCCTTATATTGAAGTCGGTTAAAAATTCCAACATCGAATCTTATATATCTTCATATGCATTCATATACTGCCATGTACGTATATTAAGGTCCCAAGGAGAACTTAGGAACCTTATCATTTCTAACTCCCTAGACAAGGGATGGTCGTTACCGAGCGAGCCATTATCACCAACCGCACCGAAATTAGTTCGGGTTGCTACTGATAAATGCCAAATGGATATATCTAATACCTAGCCCGATCCTCAATATTGAATCGAGAGCCAAATAAGTAACTAACAAACGAGGATTTACAACTCACATTTATGCTCTTTGAAGTAAGTGCTCACCTTACAGACAGAGAAGTTCACGTTGTCCAAAATATATCCCATCCTACTTCCTACTTTTAATTTAACTATGGGTCGCCAACGATTGAAGTGAAAAATAAATAGTTTTTTAGTCACTTTAACTGTGCCAAATTTGATAATCTTCCGATCTCGTAATTTTCGTAGAAAGGGATAAAGTGTGATAGACATAGTATGCCGCATTCTGGGGCACACGGCACACCCGAGAAGATCAAAACCTATTAATTTATCTTAGCACCGACTTCAGCCATCTGAGTAGGTATGTACCTAGCCCTTATTTTCAACGGAATTAGACACACAATGAAACAATCTTTAAGTTTATTTCTCGCTTTGTAGTGCAGTGGTCCTTTTTGGAAGTTTTGAAGTCCGTTCAATTTTTTGTAAAAATGTTTATTTTTATGCTTTTTAGTGTATTATTGTTTGAGTTACTTGGGACCTATATACCGTTCGCACTTTATTTTTAAAAAGAGAGTTTGATGTACACTTCTTATTTACGCACTTAAACCATATTTTAGACGTGATTCAGAAGGTCTGTCCTCAGCTGTGATGATATAAATAGGCTGATTATGCTGTACATAAATGTAAGAAGGCAGCAATCGTGGGAGATTTGCTGTTTTTAGTTGAAGAGTTTCATCACTTATCTTTGAACATCTTCATAAGAACCTGATGATTTTTATAGTAAAATAAAATCCTTGTAAAATATACTTTCAAACAATGAAAACATGATCAAAAACGATTCAGTAGTTTCTGAGAAAATCGCGGATATACAAACATACATCCATACTGGTAGAATACAGAACCTCTTTTTTTGAAGTCGGTTAATGATTAGTAAGCACAGATAGGAATAGAGAAACGAGATCGATATTTTGGAGTGAAAGGTCGAGTCTACTTTAGTTTTGCCTTAAATCTTCTACGCAAAGCTGGTGAACTGGGTGCCGATGAAACTTCCAGATTAGAACTGGCGTAAATCTGTATACATACTGCACAATAGTAATTGGCAGGTGTAGTATGTCGAAATAACGACGAAAAAATTCACGGACGGTTTTTTGAAAACTACACAGGCGATGTAAGCCCATTAAGAGGAGGCTCCCTAAATTGTATGTAACTTTGCATTAATATTCTGAAAAAATCACGCATACAATCAAAATGGAAATTTAGTATAAGATTTATTGGATTTCTTTAAGACCAGTTACGTGATTGGAAAATTATCGCTCGATTCATTGTTTAATCGAAAATCATGTCTTTTTTAAAGATTATTCAAAATTTCATCAAGATTACTCGGCTTTTATGTCTAAAATTAGTATTGACAGTAAGAAAATAAGTATAGTCTATTATCCAAATATAAGATATTTTTGTTCTCTAGATAAATTATTATTTTAGTTATAAACGAAATAAGAATAGAGACTTACGACATTTAGTTTAGTGAAAGAGCGCATGCGATATTCAACTTTATTTCTGCTGCGTTAGCGTTTAGCACACAATGGCCTAACCAGGGGTGCATCGGGGCGGAACTTGCGTGAAAATTATTTTAGAGTGCCTGGTTGGTGCCTGGTCTTAACGGTAGCCTGACTGTATTATGTCGATCTCTATGTCGCACCGCAACGTAGAATCATTCCCGTTTTTGTGCTATTCCGGATTTTGCGTCCAATGTTAAAAAAATCCCTAAAATCTATACATGATATGCAAATATAATTTAAGTGTCTGCCCGTGGCTTCAAAATACAGCTGTTTTTCAAGTGCTTATTGTTATTAACATTTACACGATATGTAGGTACTGAAGCACAAATAAATTATTTTAAACTAGCTTCTACCCGCGACTTCGTTCGCGTGGGAGGGTTCTCCCGCGTAAATCCCGATCCCGTGGGCATTCCGGGATAAAAGGAGCATTGGAATACTGCCGTCGTAAGAAAAAAGGGCACAACTAACATAAAAAAAAATTGAATTATATACATACTTAGAATCAGAAAAAAAGGCACATCTGTTCAATTTTTTGTAGAATTTTATCTTCATGGAATTCGGAGATACAGTAGGCTCAAAAGGCACAAATGACACTAACATTCATGTTTTATTGAATGAAAAGGCACATTTATTTACCATTATATTGAAAGAGCACAAATACGTATATGTGACTATTACTTCATACAGATTTTTACTAAAAACTACTTTGAAAAGGCACATCTACAACATAACATAAAGAAAAGGCTCAAATGCCAGATGTGCCTTGTCTACTTAATTTAGTGATCCATGCATGATTCAATTAATTTACGTATAAAAGGCACAAATAACCAGTTGTGCCTTTTCTTTAAATTATTTACGATTAGGGGTGAGGAAAGGAGGGCAGGGTTTGATTGAAATGCGCCAGTTGTGCCTGCGACAAGGCTTATCGTTTTCAATCAGCGTTTTGTTCCTGTAGATGACAAATATGGAGTTGGCAAAGCACTGGAAGTCTTATGGCACGAAGCTATTGCAGGGAGAAAAAAGGAAGACATAGTTAGCTGGTTTCAAGCATTTTTCCTTGAAAACCGGGACTGCAAAAATGTGATATTGTGGCTGGATTTTTTCTACATAGTCTATTTAGTCAATTTCAAAGGTGTAAATATTGAAAGTGTTGTGCTGCATTATCTGGAAGTTGGTCATACTTTTATGGCTGCCGATGAATTTCACCATAGAGTGAAGCAATCACTTAAGAAGAACAAGCGTGTGTATGACTTTGAAGATTTTTGCAAAGCTGTCGCTGATACTAGTTCAAATACTGTGGTGAAAAAAGTTACAGTCTACGATTTTCACGATTTTGAAGACTGCTCTTCGTCGTATAAATTACAACATTCTGTGCCGCGAGCTTATTTAAGAAACATGTCTGAAATCACTTTTTGGCGCGGGAGCATTTCGATATTCTATAAGAACCACCATGACACTGAAGAGCAAACAGAATTGGATTTCTAGAGAGTTAAAAATCTTAAAATTGGCATTCCAATGCCTAAGCAGAAGCTTTCTCCACGAGGTATAACATCTGAGAGGAAGTCAGCTATATTTTCCAAGCTTGGGCCACTCATACTTGAAAACAGAAGAGGTTTTTGGGAACGTTAACGACAATTCAGCTGATATCACAAAAATTTATGAAGACTGAAATTAAAGACTACTTTTTAAATTAATATTTTTAGCAAAACTGATATATTGCATTGCGATAATTCAACCAAGTGCCGTGTTATGTTTGTTATAGTTACATTTAATTTTTATAATAATAACAATAGTATTTTTTTAAATATTAAACTACGAGTGCCTTTCATAATTACGGGTGTAAGCTATTTCCCGTAGATGATTAATACATAATTAGTATAAGCTCTAATAGAGTAGCTTAATAAAGGTTCAAAACCAAAATTTATGCTCCTGTCACTACCTCTATTAAGAATATATTGATTTATTTTTCATATTGTGATTTAGAGTAACTATCTTTGTATAGATTTTTAAGTTAGGGGTCCAACCTATAAGTAAAAAGAATAAAAATATTAAATGTTACTTTCCTTGGGTATCTGACTAACTAAAAAGTGTAATTGAGTTTAATTATTAGCCTTTTTGTTTCTAATTCATAAGTTCTATTTGTTAACCAAAATTGTAGGCAGATGCTTATCCCTAATAATTTATAAATAATTATTCAATATTAGGAACGTTTTTTTGTTTAAATGTTGGTGTCCTAGAAGAAGATTTGTTAAGTTTTGTTTGAGTTATTTAGATAAGCTTACCAGAAATAGCATGACAATAAATATCTTTTATAGTTTATTAAACATAATTGTTTGTTTGTTTTATAGAAAAAATTAAGTCAATTTACATTAAAAAGACGCAATTAGATAAATGTGCCCTTTCTTTTAGACTCAATGACCAATTTGCTTGAAATATTAAAAAGAAAGGTCACGTTAGGTTATGCCTTTTCTTTGTAGTAAGTGGTATATTTAAAATATTTTTTTTTTTAAGTTGAAGGGAATAATTTGAATTTATTTAAAAATTAAATATATATAAGAACTAAAAAGTAAAAAATATAATAGTAGGTACTAATCTTCACGCATATATCGTCGGTATTTCTTTCTTTTAAGCAATAGGTTTCCACACTATGAAGCAGAATATGGTAAAAACTTTAATCCCAAGTATCTCAGTTTGACCTAAATGATAGATGTGCCCTTCTCTCGTACGACGGCAGAATAGATGTTCCAGGATGTCAACTATCTTCGTACCAGATTTCTTTCAGATCCGTTCAGTCATTTTTGCGTGAAGGAGAAACATATGTTATTGGAGATTTTATAACCAGCATTTTCGGATTTAATTAATTATCTGCGGATTGGTGCGAAATTCTAATAAATTTTATTCGAAAGCCGTGTCAATTTAATTTCAAATTTAATCATTTTAATTACTAAATTTTTTATTTTTGTGAAATTGTTGTCGTTTTTGGCGCTATGGATAAACTGAAAATTCGTAAAATTTTCAAATATGAGTTCCTACCAACAAACAACTCGAAACATTAACGACGTGTACGGGCCTAACACTGCTTGCAAAAACTCAATTCAATCTTACTAATATTATAAATGCGAAGTTTGTGAGGATGGTTGGATGTATGTTTGTTACTCTTTCACGCAAAAACTACTGAACGGATCTCAATGAAATTGGTAAGTAGATAGTTGACATCCTGAAATAACACATAGCCTACTTTTTATCCCGGAATTCCCACGGGATCGGGATTAACGCGGGAAAAACCTCCCACTAAGCAAAAGCTAGTCGTTTTTAATCTGGAAATTTTTAGTTGAAGAATGATCCTCGTGATGATTCGAAGATGATGGTGACTGTCTGGTGGACCAGCCGGACTTGAACATCACAGCTTTTTACCGAATGGCACAACAGTGACGGCAGATGTCTATTGCCAAGAATTGCAAACAATGATGGAGAAGCTCGCAATTCAACAGCCAAGGCTGGTCAATCGCTCTTCCCGATTTGTTCTCCACGACAACGCACGAGCTCACACTCCACAACAGGTTATCGCAAAGCAACAAGAGTTACAGCTAGAATCTCTCCATCGCCCAGGCGCGCGCCCCTGGGGGATGGTGGGGGGGGGGAACGGGACGTCACAGGAGACATGACCCCCCAAAATCGTACACCCCAAATTTTGCAAAATAAAACGTTCCAAATATTATCACCCGATTTACCAATAAAAGTAGAAGACTTTTTTTAAGACCATTTGTTTTATAAGTTACTCGACATATTTTACTGTTAGTGACACCCCAAAATTCCAGGCTGCGACCGTGCTTGCCGTCACCCACCGGACTTACCGGACCTAGCCCCAACACATTTCTACTTTTTCAGATTTTAGTAAATTTTTAAGCAACTATGAAAAATTTCAACACCCGAGAGGCAGTACAAAACGCTTTAGCTGACTTCATCGCCTCCCGTCCGGCTGACTTCTACAGTAAAGGAATAAACCAGTGGAATAAACAAACTGCCATCAAAATGGCAAAATTATTTAGATAATTTGGTTAGCTGATTAGCTTTGATTAGCTGAAATAAAAAACATATTTGGTATAACAGTAATTGTGTCTATGGATGGAACCCCAAAATTAAGTTTAAATTAATTGTTTGTTTTGTTGTTTAAATTAATTTGTTGTCACTATTGCTTACAATAATTCAGATGTCAATGTTTTATTTGTTTTAATGTAAGTAGGTATGTACTTTTCCAAGATAAAAAATATCCAGTGTGGTGCCCAGGCTTTTAAAGTATAATTATACCAAGTTTCATTGTAATTGAACCGGTAGCTTTTGCGTGATACTTGAACAAACAGAAACACAGACATATTTTTTTAATTTAATTTTGGGGTTTGTCGATTTAGTACCACTCGCTGCTAATTTTTTATATATTTTCAATGTACAAAATTGACACTTCTGCAGTTTTATTATATGTATATAGAAGATAGATTTTAGTTTATCAGTTTTTCTGTGTGTTCAGACTAATCTCTAAAATGATAAAGCCGCTTTTAAGACTTAAAAGGACCTTAAAACATTATTGGGATTTAGGTGCGAACGAATTTTCGGGCACAGTTAGGTATTGGGGTTATTAAAGGGCAGTTTGCAATTTTTGTTGATAAGAAGACCCTTTAGGTTTGGTCACAATTTCCTTGCCAACATACAAGGTGTAGTTTGTTTCCATAATAGAGAACAGACCATTTAATTATTACGTCATCGCTAAAATGCTACAACTTGCGTGTTGTATATTGTGGCTGTACCACCAAATTCATTACGACCAATAGGTATAATGGAGCCAGTTCGTTATCTTCAGCTGTTATCAACCGCTGTACATCGCAACAATTGCTTCCCCATGGTGAACTTTCACATACAATATGAACGACCAACTTTAAAATAAATTAAATGTAATAATTTTATTTTCCCATTGTGTAGAGAGTCCATTCTCTGGCACCCATTGTGTAGAGATGCAATGGGTGCGGGAGAATAGACGGCACCACCGAAGCAGGCCCAGGAAGAGGTGGCGACGCGACCTGGACGTATACCATGAGGGCTGGTTGGAAGTAGAGTTCATGGAAGGAATTGGCCGAAGTCTTTGCCCAGCAATGGGACAGTTAAGGCTAGAGAAAAAAAAATGATTTTCAGAGAGATGTTACAGAAATGAAAACATAGGCTATAATTTATTTGAATAGCAATAAAGATCCTTAAGAAAATTGCAATAATATAACCTATGTAGCAAAATTTGCTTACAAAAATATTTTGAAGTACACACACAATAACAAAACATAAAACAACATATAATTATAACAAAAAGAAGTGTATAAAATACAAACTTAACTTGGCTGCGCCAAATAGGCCTAGTTCAGCAAAATGCCGGGTAGCTAGGGTCCGACGTTGGTTTTCAACTGGACCTAATGGAGTGCACGAATGTTGCTTCATTGCACCGTTTATTCAAAGTCCGCTTGCCGTTGCGTCCGCAGTCTATTTAAAGACTGTGTGGATACTTAAATAGCACAAACACTGACACACATACCCAAACTCTCACTCACATACATTCCCTACATTTCACACAATGACCAAACATACTCACTTACACTCTACTCCCTCATACGCATCTACACATACACAAAGACACATACGGTCATTTTATATTTTATTTTTAATTATTATATTTTTTATTTTAATTAGTTACTTGTAGTTTTAGTCTGGAACAATTGTCTTCTTTTTTTGTATGGGAACTGTCTATGTTTCCAAAATAAAGACGTTTATCTTTTTTTACTTTTTTTTTACTTCCAGGTTGTACGAATGGGCTTGGCTGGGCTTGATGCATTTTCTCGCCACAGCTTTAGGCGCTTCTTGGGCTGCTCGTCAGTAATAGAGTAATGATGATGATTCGTTATCGATATTAACGAGTTTATTTCCTAGCAATGGAGAATGTTATAACTTGCGCCTCATTCTCTGTATTGTTGGTGGACCAACTTCTTTTTCGTATTTAAAAACCGTTGATGGTGCAGAGAATCCTCCGTTTCAACTTCAGCACAAAGTAAAGCAGGGCACTTCAGTATCTTTACGATGATCACTGGAACAATACCCACAAGGAAGCTTGTATTAGCGACAATCCCAGTAGTTTACGAAAGATTGCCATATTGTTAGTATCTTGTGCACTCTTAGACCCTATACTAACTCAGCGCTTCTCACTCTTTACTTCGCTCGCACACTACTGGCCGCGGTCACGCGAGCAAGCGAGACAGGGTGGCAGGAAAAAGACTCCAAGACACCGATAATTTAGTTTATTTCTTTTTACGGTGAAAATAATGGTAATTTAAAAAAAAGTAAACAAGATAAGACCTGCTTTATAGTTAGTTCAATTAATATGCAAAGTTTCATTATCTAATTTGAAGTTATTTTTGAATACCAGCGGTTTATTGTTCGGTTTGGAGGTAACTTTGAAATTTTTCTATCAAGAAAATTTTAAGGTATCGTATTTTCGTCAAACATAGTACTTAAAATTAATCCTCAACTTTACCATATATTTATTTCAAAATTATTGCTGCAGTATTTTCGACATAACGGAGGATCATGCTAAGCCATTTGAGGTAATGCCATTTGTGCATTAAATATGTCGTGTGTTTTACGATATTTCACCAATAATTCAACTAATACGGCGAAGTGCAAAGGAATAACTTCTCATCAGTAAATAACTAGATATTAATTTTTTAAAGTTGATTTGAGCAAAATATTTGGTGGGCGCCATTTGTCATAGACTAAACATTAAGATGTGACAATTTCTGTACCAAGCGTAGGCAATAATCTAACATATAATATGTTACATCACTATTCGATAATTACATTTAGAAAAAAACTAACTAACTAACAGTGGTAATTCAATGAAAAAAGTTAGGAAATGAAAGTAGAAAAATATTTGTTGCATACTGTTAGACAATTTTTGAGCCGTAAATATAGGGAAAAATGAATAAAATTTGTCCAAAACAACCGCAGTGAAGAGACCTGGCTAACAACCAATTATACCTACTTATGTACCTATGTTCGTTGTATTTTCGCGAAGAGGATAAATATACCACTAAAGCAGTATTGCTTTCACTTTGCTTTGTGTTCCATCCGAGTGAGATGTCTCTACCTATCCCAATTTGATATGGTTTTATGTAATTGTAACCGTAATCCATTATATAAATAAACAAAAGTTTGTTTTACTTTGAATACTAAGGTTAACTGCAATTCATAATAAATTATGAAAAAGAAGTCGAATGAAGCTTGTTAGGTATAAAGCTATGTCACTTCTGTAGTCAGTCGGTTTAGTCTTTATGAGTGACATGTTGTAGCAGAACATTGGACGAAACGCGCAGGGGCGGATCCAGGGGGGGGGGGGGGTCATGGGGGTCATGACCCCCCTCTGGGCTGAGACCAGGACCTAGGTGGACTGCTAATTAAAATTGTGAAACATAGGTAATGTTTTTATATAATATCGACGGCAAACGCATTATTCGGGAACGAACGCATCGAAACTTTGAAATTTACCGCGCCAATGCCACGGCTGCCACCTCTCATAACTATGTCATATTTCGTGTAAAACTTGCGCGTACTTTGTTTCGACTAACGTCTAGCTAGACCACAGAGTACTTTCATATGAGCTAGACCTAACCTCAATCGGAACGACTAAACTTTAGTAATAAAATACTAAGTTAAAAAACTTCTAACCTCTTATTATAAAATGATTTCTGACCTTATTAATTGCGATGTTGAGATGTACCCTAATATAAGATTTTTTATGTATTATGGCACTCACAACACTACCTGTTAATGATAAATGATCTTTATTTTGCTGTTATGTTTATTTAATTGGTTGTTAAATAACACTTTTTGCTGCAAATTTTGCTGTAAATTTAAACTAGATGAGGCCGGTGTTTCCTAACTGACTACCCTGTGAAAAAACACCGAAACGAACTCCGGGGTCAATCCACAAAATCTATATTGGTTAAAAATATATGGGAACCTTGTAGATTACTGTCTGAGGCGATCTTTTGAGGAAAGATGCTCACAGATTTGAGTGGGCCTGTCCATACAGTGCAAGCATTTGTCAGATGACGTATAGCTCAACTTTAAATAAGGAGTTAACTACTAGCTCCTTAACGTTACCACCAATTGCAAAAACTCTCTTAACGTAGTCAATAATTACTTCACGAATGTTGACAAATATTTAGCAGATCAAATTCATACTAATATAAACGCCTACATCTAGTCTAAAAAATTCACTCAAAACATCTCCAGTAAATACTCTTGTTATGCTACCCGTCGACGAAAGCGAAACAAAAAATCTCGTCTTAAATTTACGATCCAACTGTGCAGTGGGTTGGGATGGCATTTCTGCGTATATTCTAAAGAATTGCATTAAGGTAATTTAACCTTTCCTTAACTACAGGAACTTTCCCAAAGGCTTTTAAAACAGCATTAGTTCATCCCATATACAAATCTGGAGCCAAAGACGTTAGTAGTAATTATAGACCCATATCTGTATTATCTACGATGTCAAAGGTCTTAGAGAGGATAATAAATAACCGATTGAATAACTACTTAAACAAATTTAAACTAATTTCTCAGTATCAATTTGGATTTAGTCCTGCGTTTCTACTGAGGACGCAGTAGAATATTTTACCAGTAATATTGTAAACAATTTAGACTCATAACATAAATCTTTTTGGACCTCTCAAAGGCCTTCGACACCGTCTCCCATAAAATTCTTATTTCGAAACTAGAAAACCTGGGTGTTCGTGGTGTCGGTCTGTCTTTACTTGAAAGCTATCTAGAAAAACGGTCTCAAATGGTTACCATTGGTAATAAATTCAGCGACAGGCAAACCCTTTGTCACTTCGGAGTTCCCCAGGAAAGCGTTCTTGGGCCTACCCTATTCAAAATCTACATAAATGAGTTATGCAACACTAAAATTTATAATTGCAAAATAGTTTCCTACGCGGATGACTCTGTTTTAATAATAGATCGTACTACTTGGGCTAAAACAAAATTGAATGCAGAACTTGCTTTAAAAACTGTCATGAAATGGTTAAACAGTAATCTTTTAACCTTTAACATAGGAAAAACCAAGTACCTAACATTTTCTCTAAAGAAATGCAATAAACCCCCTAAAACTTTTACTATCTCTGCGCACATATTTCAACAAACGGAATGTTGTTCGTGCATAATAGTAAGTAGATCTGATACAATCAAATACCTGGGTGTAATAATTGACGATGCTCTAAATTGGCATGCACATATTAATAACGTATGTGGGAGAGTTCGTAAACTAATGTTTGTAATGAAAAAACTCCGTAATTCCGCCGATTGCGTCACCTTGGCCTTGGTTTACGATTCCCTCTGCAAGTCTATCATCTCATACTGTCTTCCTATATGGGGAGGAACTGATAAGACATCCCTAATTAAACTAGAGAGGGCACAGAGAGCTGTCTTAAAAGTGATGCTTTCCAAAAACTTCAGGCACCATACGGTAGACTTGTATGCTGAGTGCAAAGTGCTTATAGTCTAAGAGCCCGTGAACCCCAGACCTTCGTTATTTTATAAAAGCTGAAAGTTTGTCAGCGCATGCTCCCAACACAGGTAAGAACGATTGACCATTATGAAGTTTGGGTTGGGTTGGGAAAGGTGTGTAAAATACCGATCTAAATTCATCAAATAATAAAGTGCGATTTTTTTATATTATCTTCAGAATATTATTAAAAATCACGTTATTCATTACCAGACACTTAACATCGTGGCAACCCCTTGCCAGACACTCTTAATGTTCATAAAATTATAGTTTTACTTACGTTATATAGTTTTACCTTCGTCTGTATCCCCTTCAATAGATGCAGCTGGAGTGGAAGATGTAGATTTATAGGCTTCATTTGTCCCTATTTTTCGCAAGATTGGGTCAGGAACCTCGTAGGAGTGACAACAATCAATCCAAGCGGGATTTCTCCTGACCACTACGGTTGCGCTCAGACACATCACCGCGTTTTTTAAGGGTTCATATGTTGCGTTCGGAAATTCAAGTTTAAATAAACCTTTCCGAGTAAAATGCTAAATAATATGCTATATGCTAAATTGAATTTTTGCATGCCAAATGACTAGGAAAAATGCTAAATTTAGCCATAAAAATGCTAAATTGGCAGCACTGATCGCGGTAGACTTAACTCGCCATCTCACTCGCACCCACTCATACATACTGCCTCGCGCTCGCTCCTACAGCTACCCTACATGCTTGTCTGGCAAGGGGTTGGAACTATCAAAAATGTCTGGCTAATGAGGAAACATCATTTACTTATTACCCAAATTACCATTATACTATATAAAGCTAAATTACCACTGACTGACTGACTCACTCATTGACATAATTGTTCTCCCAGATGGTGGATGGGGAGGTGGGTATATTTTGACAGATTCGTAAGCAAGTAACTCTCAAACCTACGGGAAAAGTGCCAAACCCCCCCCTTTCCCCCCCCTTCTCCCCCCCCCTATCGTATCTCGGAAACTACGAGACCCGTATTTTTTCTTTTTACGGATTCGTATAGAGGAGGCTCGGTAAAGTAAAAACCATTTTTCAAAGTCCCCCCTCCCCGCCCCCCTTCTCCCCCCCTTTAGGCGGATCTCGGAATCTAAGAGACTTGGAACATTTTTTTTTTCAGATTCATTTATAGGGGCAATGCTTTAGTCGAAATACTTGTGCAACCCCCCCCCCCCCCATCACCCCCCCCCTCTTTTTTTTTTTTTTTTTTTTTCACAAGCTCGCGAGGTGCTTGCACCTCGCGCAACACGCAAATACCAAATTTCTTTTTTCACAAGCACGCGAGGTGCTTGCACCTCGCGCAACACGCAAATACTAAGCCCCCCCCATCTCCCCCATCACCCCCCCCCTTTTTTCTTTTTTTTTTTCACAAGCACGCGAGGTGCTTGCACCTCGCGCAACACGCAAATTCTAAACCCCCCCCCCTTTTTTTTGTTTTCTCTTTGTCACAAGCACGCGAGGTGCTTGCACCTCGCGCAACACGCAAATACTAAACCCCCCATCACCCCCCCACTTTTTTTTTCACAAGCACGCGAGGTGCTTGCACCTCGCGCAACACGCAAATACTTGATTTAGAGGGGCAATGCTTTAGTTTTCTTCACAAGCACGCGAGGTGCTTGCACCTCGCGCAACACGCAAATACTAGTTATACTATAATTTAATTGTTCTCCCAGATGGTGGATGGGGAGGTGGGTATATTTTGACAGATTCGTAAACAAGTAACTCTCAAACCTACGGGAAAAGTGCCAAACCTCCCCTTTTCCCCCCCCTTCTCCCCCCTCCTTCTCCCCCCCCCCCTATCGTATCTCGGAAACTACGAGACCCGTATTTTTTTCTTTTTACGGATTCGTATAGAGGAGGCTCGGTAAAGTAAAAACCATTTTTCAAAGTCCCCCCCCCCCCGCCCCCCTTCTCCCCCCCTTTAGGCGGATCTCGGAATCTAAGAGACTTGGAACATTTTTTTTTTCAGATTCATTTAGAGGGGCAATGCTTTAGTCGAAATAATTGTGCAACCCCCCTCCCCCCCCACTTTTTTTTTTCACAAGCACGCGAGGTGCTTGCACCTCGCGCAACACGCAAATACTAGTATTATATATAAAAATCAGCTTTTATACTGTAACGTAAGTAAAACTATAATTTCATGAACATTAAGGGTGTCTGGCAAGGGGTTGCCACGATGTTAAGTGTCTGGCAATGAATAACGTGATTTTTAATAATATTCTGAAGATAATATAAAAAATTCGCACTTTATTATTTGATGAATTTAGATCGGTACTTTACACACCTTTAGTACCGTTTACCTGCCAAAGCCACTAGAACTAATCCTTGCCATGTAAATCCCACACGCACGGCTTTTGCTACCCGACACTTCCCACATATGAGCTCTTTCTTATACAACAAAATTGACAAAATACTGCATATAATATCTCTACCAAAATTCTCTATCAAAAGGAAATTGCAGGTATGGCTGCTAAGTCTAGATTATGATAAAACTGAAAAGCTTATACTCAGGTGTCACCTCTACTACACTTATCTCCAGTTACACCTAATGAGACACGTACACAAACAGTCAGTCACACACCACACTCACAACATACTCACATACACAACACGTACAACACACACTCACAAACACACAACACAAACACGCAAGCATATAATTATACTCTTATACACAAAGAGTTCATTATTTTAAATTGAATGAGGATTATTATCGTTTTCAATTTGTTATTTTCATATTTTTGACATGATGTTTTTTTTTTGGTCTCTCTTCGTTTGATATATTTTATTTAATGGTACTGTTTCGTAAAACATATTGTATTACATTTTCTTTGCTGTTTTGTTTTACACAATTTCTACACAATATATATTGTTCTGAAATAAATGATTTATGACTTATAAGCTTTTTAGCTCTGCGCTCAATCGAGTCCAATGCAGCAAGTTGGTACTTTGCAGAGCCATCCCACAAATAGCTGCAATACTCCACGCAGGAACGGACCTGTGCTTTATACAGATTTAGAAGCTGTCCAGGCGCGAAGTACCGCCTCACCTTGTGTAGGATTCCCAGATTTTTTGCTGCAGTCTGAGCTCTGGACTCGATAGTTGAGCCGAAGTTGAGGTCTGACGTCAACTCCATGCCCAAAAGCTCCAGGTGATTGGTAACTGGCCATGAAGGAAGGAACTGGCCAGAAAGGCCATGGTAGAGCGCATGAATTTGACCTTAAATCTCGTTTCCCAATGAGGTGACGATAATCTGGTCGAATTCAACGCTCTGAAAACACAGGCTTGTCTTTTCAGCGATAAAAGGAGCCCTTTTGAATTGACCTCTACTTTCCGAAGTACATCTGCGGACTCAGGCGATTTTTTTTCCTGGAACGGAGAGAAGGGAAATGCTTCGGTACGAATTACTGTCAAAGCGATCTCCTTTGATATTGTACAGTGAGCAAATGCGAGAGATTTTAAAGCACTTAGGTAAGTACATCTTCTTCCGCCCACATACGCAACTACAGTTTCCACCATGATCAGGTGTAACTCCTCTCCTCCATACTTCAGTATTTCGCCGCAGATATTATCTTCGCCTACTGCTTTATTATTCTGCTGGTGCTTGATGGCTTCCTCCAAAGTAATAGGTTCAAGTAACTCTTCCATAGGTTTAGTTTGCTGGAGGGAATTAATGTAAGTTATATCAGCAGAGCGATCAACATTCGGAAGATCATTAAAATGTTGAGCCCAGCGTTTCAAGATATTGTCCTTGTTGGCGAGAGATACTCCATCTAGTGACTTTAACGGAACGTTTACATATTCCTGGTACCTATGAATGAAGGCGTTTCGGGAGAACACGTAACAGAAAAATAGATTTTGTTATTTAAATATGGGTATTTTTAAGTATAGTACTGACATTTATTAATAAAAAACCTACTATTTACTTGTATCTATTATTATCAAAATTAAATTATAACTTCTTGTGACTTGACCACGACTATGTGACCCCCCCCCTGGCGCCAAAGCTGGATCCGCCCTTGGAAACGCGTAAGCGCCATGAAAATCATGGCGCTTCCGTCCGGTCGCAAGAAAACTATGTATATCTCAGAAGCGTTCTAGCGCTGCGTGCTTTTACTGTTTTGTTAGACGATTAATTATTGTTTCAGCGCTGCAGCAAAGTTTAGTTTAAACTCTTGTCAAAATAGAACATGTCCTTTGCTAATGATAGCTCCTCTAGTACGTAGTACATATTACCTCAATAACAAGATACTGTTTATTCAATTGGAGGTAACACTTACGGCCTACCTTCTCCAAGCGGAACCCAATCAATCACAGACCAATCGAGAATATGTCAATGAAACAAGCTACCTTTCTAAAGAGCCGCCGTAGTTAAAGCCAGCAGGTCAAATTTCACACAGAAAAAAGGTAGATAATATTTAATATAGTGGTCCAAAGTGTCCTATCAACGAAAGAAAGCTGTTTTTAGGAATCCGCCACCCGCTGAACAGGGAATCGAACCCAGACCTCTCTTGCTCAGGAGCCGCGTTTGCGACCACTAGATACACCGAGGCAGTTACGAATGTATTATGATACGAATATGTAGGAACTTATGTAACTTTACTTGCTTACTTGTCATAAACTATACATAATTATATCTACTTACTTTTTTTCTGCTAGGAGCAGATAAAAAAGTTAACCTAACCAGCGTTATTACCCTAGTATGAAAACAATACTTTTACCTACAAAACCATATAAAGTTAGGAAGGTATATTATGTTAGACATATAAGACATTATTTTGTTAGGTATTGCTTTATCTGTGTTCTAAATACGTTCAGCGGTTGATGTGTGATAAATTAGGAAACTAACTTGTATATTTGTATCGTTTAATAAAATTATTTAGCCAAGTTTTAATACTGAGGGAAACTCCCGATGAATTTTCCTCAGATGTGTAGTTTGGTTACAGTTCAATAGATGGCACTTCAAGTAGCCATCTCTTTGACATCGTGTTATGTACCTCTGGGCATATGTGCTCTAGATGAATGATTTCGTTGTATAAATTCACGGTTAATTTTAAAAGGCAGTTTTTGTCAATTATTGCTGCTCTTAGGAGTGCAAAGTATTTATAGGACTGTGGTGTTGAGTGGAGCGCCACCTGTGCTGCGGGGCGCGGTGCGGGCCGCGCGCGGTAGAGGGCGCGAGCGTGCAGGCGGCGCCGCGGGGCATTGATTGCGCGGCCGTCGCGCGAGCTCGCCGAGAGTGCCGCTGCCAGTATTTAATTATTTATTCGCCGCGCGAGCCGCGGGCCGGAGGTCGGTCGTGACTGGAGACGAGCGTGCGGGGCCGGTCTCCCCGTTCAGTGTTGTTGTATCGAGTCTGTACCCGGTGTTATAAGTGACTATTATGAGCGACAGGGATAGATCGTCGCCTTCCCTCACGGACACCCCGCTGAAGACTTACATCGGCCGGCACGACGACGACTACCCCCTTATAAACGGAAACGGTGAGTGCTTCCTGAGTTGTAGTCCCGAGGGTCCGCGGGCAAGATGCGCCGCGCGCCTGCACCGTGCGAGCTGGGCGCGCGTCACGCGCTCGGCGCTTGGCGCGCTGGTCGCGCCGCGTGCCCGAGAGCAGCGCGCCCCACTGGTTCAGCAGCGCGTTGCTCGTCGCCGCTGGCTCTGCTCGGCAGGCTGCGGATCTCCGCACACGATAAGCTTTGCCGCATTGAAGCTTCCGCCGTTCGATCGACCCGCGCCCCTGTGGCCCCTTCCCGAAAAGCGCAAACTTACCTATAGCTCGCGGTAGCTACGCGTCGCCGAACGATCACAACGGAAGTGTTGGGATGTCTTGGGGCCGTGGCCGCATGCTCGGGGCCCGCTCGGCCCGCACGGCCCGCGTGTTTCTGTTCTGGATGTGTGCTGGAGGGCCGTGCTGAGCGTTGAGCGCGGAGGTGACGCGGAGCGATCGCCAGCTGGCGCGGATCGATAGCGTGACCTTAGCTCCGACAACGAACTGTTGGGAGGGTGGTGTCGCGACTCGCGAGATAACCGCGACCACCACACTGCGACACTTCCGCAACATCACTTCAAATACCGAAAAACGATAGAGTAGTATGAAGTTCTAGTCAGAGCTATGGCTCTGACTGGAACTGAAGAAATATACATACATAGTTATTAGTTGCGGCACAGATTTCAGTGTCAGCTGATTTGGAATATTAAAGATTGTACGCAGAATTTCGGCAGCGTTCCTTTCAGATTAGTTCGATAAAATTACTTGCTAAAAGTTGGTGTAATCTGTACTGTAATTATTGAGCCCAATTAGGTATGTTGAGTTAACCTTTTGTATTCTTGAGAAGGTATGTATTGGGTGCTGGTGCCTCTCTTAGTATACATAAGTTACACATAAATTATGTTTGAGGACAACAACATTGTTTTTGATTCAGACTTGCTTTTCGAAATTATTTTCCTGGTATTACAGGTAAACGTACTTTTATATTTGAAAGAATTTCTGAGCGACTACGGACAACTTTGTCAGTTATTTCTACTACGTGAAATATCAAATTACTACGATGTTTGACTAATAAACAATACTGCCGTGCAGACCCTAAAACGCAGTAACAGGTTTTTTGTCATTTTTTTGTTGAATATTGAACCTTAACGGACACGTTATAAGGAACATGAAGATCTAATCAGGGTTTTATTAGGATGCTTTAAACTGTTAAAAAATCAAATTTGTGAAAGCAGTAACTTAACTTTGCATGTCTAAATATATTACAATACCAACTAAAATACAGTTATAGCAGTTACGTCTACCACGATCCGTCACTTTACCAAGTTAAACGCAGTAAATATCTATATTACCACAAAAAATCTGTATTCTACACCCAAAAAAATATTGAGGGATATAAATTAAAACGCAGTAAGTAGTTTTTGTACCAACAGTGTTAATACTGCATGGTTGATCACTAGTTTATTTCACATGAACTACAGATTAAAATGCAGCAAAGTACTAAAATGTGGTATTTTATTTAGTGTTATTCAAGTAAGTTTATATCGTGAAAACCAACTAAAGTGCAGCATAATCAAAACTTCTTTCTTTTATTTTTATCGTAATATGACTTTTAAGTGTGAAGATACTATTTAAATTGCAGTATGTTCATTATTTACTGCAGTATAGTCGGTATTTTTCAAAAGATGAAAATAACTTAAATGTTAATTAAAACGCAGTATGACACTCTGTTACTGCATTATAATTGGTAACTTGAAAGATTTTACTAATTTCACTGCAGTACAGGTCATATTTTACTGTGTTCTAGTCAGAATTTGTCGCTATCTCTCTTGCTTAATCAGTCGTGTTCGTGTGTCAATCGCTGCCGCGGAAGGAAGATGTCTGCGCCGCCCCAGTGTAGGCAGCCACTTGCCACTAACTTTGGAATATCCAGCTGGGCCACGACCAGCTTCGCCACAACTAGCCTGGACACAACCAGCTTCGACACTACCAGCTCCGTCACAAATAGCTTCAACACAGATACTATCAATACAACCAGCTTTTATAGAAATGGCTTTGTCTCCCCCAAATCTGACCCAGCTTGTTCCAGTACAACTGTCTCAAGAAGATCAAACATCTGCTTTATCGATTCTCCCTCAGTCTGGTCTAGCGGATTTAGCTACGACAGAAATAGCTTCGGAACATTCATTCAATGATCTTGTGACATTAGAAGATTTATTATGTTCTGAAGTTCTGTCAACATCAACAGATATTTTTTAGACCGCGACACCATTAGCTAAAACACCAGTTTTTCAAGATTCGGACGACTTGGTAGCAGATAAAAATTATATTCCTGTGCCTTCTTTAGAAAGTAGTTTATCAGATCATACGCAAGCACTCGGAAAAGGAACCACCAATAAACGAAAAAGTAAAATAAGAAAAACCAGAACTATACAAAAATCTAGTAAAAAGTTAAAAAAGAACCTTGAGAAATATTATATTAGACCACCGTGTCACAATCTCTGCAAAAAACTGTGTTCTTTAGTTTTAGTGAGGGTAAAAGGCAATCTATCCATGCTGATTACTGGTCTATGGGCTGGGAATCCAGAGGACTTTTTCTTAAGGGTCTAGTTCATAGCTAGTGTTGCCCAAACGAGAGTCTCGCAAGAGTCTTGAGTCTTGAGTCAACTACCGTTTAATAAATAGCAATAGGATAATCGCTAATTGCAAGACTCTTGCGAGACTCTCGTTTGGGCAACACTAGTTCATACCAATGAATGTGCCAAGACAAATATTAAGACCAAAAAGAAACGCTACATAACTTACAAATACCATTTCTTTTATTTATACTTATATTATATGTAATACTAATTAATTCCTCATTTATATATATCAAAGATACTCAAAGTACCTTCCTCTTGTTCTCGTTTACTATTTAATACTATGTGCTATATTTTTATGATTAAATATCTTTATAGAATTACAATTTGTATGATTATTTTGCCTATTTTAAAACCCGGGTAAAGGCTTCCTACGTGGGCGGTAAGGTCTCCCATCCAGGCGGCAGATATTAGCCAAATGTCACTTTGGTAGAAATCTTTAATTACTCATTAACTATTAATGATGTATTAAACTTTCTTATTAGAAAATATAGATAAATAATGCAGCTTCAGATACAATAAATAGAAAATAGCAATTGGTAAGTATAGAAAGATTTATGAGCATTTTAGTGGAAGGCGGGTATACTCTCCCGGACTCCCCCTAATGGGTTGAGTTCAAACATGCGACCTCTCGATTACTATATTAGTATAAATATCGATGTATAACGAATCACAGTGAAAATTCAAAGAAAAAATGTTTTATTATATTACATAGTAGGCCATGGCCTTATAAAATATGGGCACTTATAAATCGTCAGAAACTAGTGCATACATAATGTAAGTGGCAGGCTACAAACACTTCTGCGTCAACAGCCTGATGGCTAAGGTGTCAGACTAGTGATCCACAGGTTGTGGGTTTGAACCTCACCCATTAAACTATTGTCGTGTACCCATTACAGACACAAGCACATTAATCTTAGTTTGAGAGATTGCTAGTAATGTGAATAAAGTAAGTAACGTGAAAACTTGAGTTTTCATTATCTAGATAGCTTTAAATTTATTCACTCGTGAATTTTTTTTTTATTGATAATAGGTTCGCGTTTGACCTCTATCTCACCTGATGGTAAGTGATGATGTGATCGAAGATGGAGCACGCTTAGCTAAAAGTAACCTATTCACTCTGGACTTAAAGAAACCTAGGTTGTAGCTGTCGGGAAACACAGACTCCGGCAGGGAATTCCACTCAAAATTACATATACTTAATCGATCTATCATAGGCAGCTTTTCATTCCTGAAAGAATTACATCATCAAATGATGTGTAATGTGTGTACCCTATTTTATTATTTTTATATTTATGCATGCCATACCTATATAGATGTATCGAATGTTGAGCATTTACCTACGTTATTTTTGATAAGTACTTTTGATATTTTGTGTGATTTATTTTTAGTTATATATAAATGTGCCATTTAATTGAAAGATCTCATGATTCTTGCGAAACCAAAAAGCTTTAAACCATTTAATTTTTATTGAAATGTATTTCAAAGCACCTTAAATTTAAGTTACAATTACCTTATAATAATATAAAATAAACGACAATTTTATACATACATAAATGTATTTTTTCTGTAAATTCCTACCTAAAACATACTCCTAAGTTAGAAGAAATTGTTATATTCTACATGTGCAATTAGTTCAAGATACAAATCAAAATGCAGTAAAGAAAGTCTTATGCTGCAAATTAGTCTGCAAAGTAGCAAAAAAATCAAAGTTTTTGTAGTATCGAATATTTTTACCGCATTTTAATCTGCATATGTGTAACTTTTTTCGTGCAGTAACTGCTAAGATTTTAAAAAACCCGATTTTAATTAAAATCTAATAAACTAAATTAACATTTGTTTTTGTAAATACCATCTTTGTTGTCACTTAGTCCTCGTAGCAATAAAAATATGCACCATACACATCAATAAAATAAAAAAAAACAGGGTTAAAAAGTTTTTCGCGGTTTTCTCGAAACCACTTTTTTCCTCATACTGCACTTTAGGGCCTGCACGGCAGAATAACGGGTAAAACATATTTAGAATATGGAAAGCCCGATGTTTATGTTTTTGTGAATGATGGCTCTAGAGGAGATTAGAATGTTGAATAGTGCTAGGGTAGTGGAAGTAGGGTTGTTGGATGTGCGGGTGATGGAGTCTGGCAGGCGGCTGCCGATACCACGGAGCTGCACGGAGCCCATGAGAGGCTCGCGATATGAATAGCGCTGCGTGTGCGCGAGGGCGAGCGCCGACGCTGACCTTGACCGATATACATCGTGATTATATATGACAACACAATATTCTACATTTTCTCAATACATTAACAGATAATATGGAAATATTTAAGTCAGAAACAACACTTGCGACGATAATCACCGCGCTGATAAACTAAGGGGTCAACACTGCGCGTTACAACAGCGTAGCACCTGATACACCGATACCGATCCGACGTATATGAATACAGATGAACTAGGAAAACCATCAATGTATCAAAGAGTGTCTGTAGAGATAGTGTACAGGTACTAGTGTCGCAGCTCGGCCACGTGGCGGGCCCTGTCGTATGTGCGTGCGCAGTAATAATTATCGCTTATCTCCCCGCCTTACTGATAACGTACGATGCGACACTACGACACTCTTCTGATGTGATCACAAACAGAGATAACGTCATACAAGCGGAAAATCGTTCCTGCTTGTGTATTTCTTGTATATACCAAGTACCTTATGCACATGGTCGCAAGACATTACATACTATTCGTACTCAACTGTTGTCTACATTGAAGAGGTGTGTAGCCAAAGTACCTATATAAAGTCGATGCTAGCATTGATTCTGGCGTTAAAAGCAAGAGTGAACATGGTGACCCTCGTTCTATCTCTGCTTACACCTTCCATAGCTTTTCGTCATGTTTGATCGAAGATGAAAAGCGCATTCATCCATTCTTAATGTGCGAAAGTCTGGCTGTCTAAGACGCATTCACGGCTGTACTCGTACCACTGAACTATGGCAGCCGATAGTTGAAGACTCGCGGTCAAACATTAGCTACTTTGTACCAGTAGCCATATATGGCTGAAAGAGGTAATGAAGCCTTGTATGCAAAATCTTGCAACAACATCGTCATCTGCTTAGCCTTTTCATAAAAGTAGCCTTTGTGTTAATCCAGCTTAACTATCGATTCCAACTATCAATATACAAAATTTCATTCAGATCCGTTCAGTAGTTTTTGCGTTACAGAGGAACTAACATCGATACATCTAAACAACCATCCACACAAGAAGACTAAAGATGAATCGTACTAAGGCCTCGTCACATGATATGAAACTTAAAATAAGAAGCTCTCAGAAAGTGTGATTTCAACAAACATCGCAACATTATGTTGTAGTTATTGTTAACTACAACATAATGTTGCGAATCTCAAGTTAAAGTTGTAGTAAGTACAGATAAGGTAAACGCGAGCATCACAAACGTATAGTTTGTTGTTGTATTCAATTCTTAGTGGTGTGTACCTTCGCCACCGTGAATATTGTTCACTAGCTAAGACCGTGGCTTTTTCCACGTAGGTTTCAGTGTTATCTTGACGCTAGGAAGTCTTAGTTGTAAACTTAGATTACAACAGATAAGAACAGATTGATTTTTATATAGTTTTCATCATATTCGCTTGCAAATATCCTGAAATAATGATAAGCTTTTTTTCAAGATCTAATAGTAAAAATAGAAAGCCACATTTCTGCTCTAAATAATACTCTATCCACTGCTGAAAACTGTTTGAAAATACGTAGAACGCTTGGAAACGCTGACTATTTTTTGTACAATTTTTTATTTACGCTGATGCTTATACATTGAAAGCAATAAAAACTTTCAATGTACAGACGCATCAATTTCAGTTCTTTTATATATTAATAGAAATAGATATTCTATATTCACATGCTCCTGCGTCATTATTAGCGGATAGAAGATAGAACACAGTCACTTCTTCCACTCATTCTCTAATCAATCTCAGGTGTCGGTGGATTATTATGTTACCTACTTAGATTAGATAAGATTAACCGAACATACAGCGTGACAGTATTGTACACACGACTTCAAACCCTTAAACATACGTTCTTAGTACGTAAGAGATAAAATGTGTGACATTCAAATAGATAGATTTATTTAATAGATAGATAGGTTTGTGAGTTTTATCGTCTCGCCCTGCACAAGTGTCGGCCGTTTGCCCGGCTGCCGCGCGCGATTCATATAAACTAGATTAGTCTCCGGCTCTAACCAGATCAGCGTTGGGTTCGGCTGAATGGATGATAGCGTTTGTTTATCCCCGGTTCTAACGAGTTAGCTATGTCTCAAAACTTGCTGGATGCAAGAAAAAACTTTTTAGCAAAATATAAAACCGGCTTCCATATCAAAACACTACAAAGCCAAAAATAACTTTAATTTCGGTAGTCGGTGTTATTGGTTTAGAATTTTCATTTTTTTTGACACCGCCTTCCGAAATTAAAGTTATTTTTGGCTTTGTAGTGTTTTGATATGGATGTCGGTTTTATTTTTTGCAAAAAAGTTTTTTTTTTCACGCTTTTTAGTGGGTCGGTTTGTAATTTATCTCGTTACAAAAGCCATAATGTGAACTACTTATCACCTTTTACAAAATATTGCTTTTTCCGATGCAGAGCCGTTAATTTTTGAGGAGTGCTCCTGGTACTTCACCGTCAGCTCTACATCATCATATGCATTGTGACGAGTATAAACTGCTAATCATGCATATTATCGTAAGTAATCGAATCGCAATCCACGAAATACTTATTATTGAGTAGTTTCGGTGGCCATCTGTGGTCTTCATCATCAGTTCCACTTCTTCAAATGGTGCTTTTCGAGAGCAACTGCACAAGTTAATATTAGAAATACCCAAAACGCTACAAGTGTGCCTATAATATTTGAAGAGTTCCCTCGATTACTCCAGAATCCCATCATCAAATCTTGATTTCATAACAATGGTACCAACTAGAAAGTATAACCTTTCAAACGAAAAAAAAAAATTCCAAATCGGTCCAGCCGTCTTCGAGTTATGAGGTAACAACAATAAAAAAAAGCAAAAATTTCAAGACGAACTGAGAACCTCCTCCTTTTTTGAAGTCGGTTAAAAAGGTTGCCGTACATTAATCGATTGTTATTATTTTTGTTATGGAAAATCTTTTGGTCAATTCGTACCTTTTGATAAGGTCTGTTTGTGCATGAGTGACCATCTTTACATATCGACATTCTTCCATGACTCGGAAAGAAAGTTAAGCCATTGGTTTCGGCTATCAAAAAATCTGACACTGGTATGGATTTTAAAAAAAAAAGATCGAATATTTTTTTTATTCAAAGTAGTTTCGCGTTTGACCACCATCTCACCTGATGGTAAGTGATGATGTGGTCGAAGATGGAGCACGCTTGCCTAGAAGTAACCTTTTCACTCTTGACTTAAATACCTCCAGGTTATAGCGATCAGGAAACACAGACTCCGGCAGGGAATTCCACTCCTTAGCCGTACGCACAATGAAAGTATTCCCAAAACGTTTTGGCGTATGGGTGGGATGTCTACCGTGAAACGATGGCGCATCGCAGTTTGTCTTGTAGTCCGATGATGGAACGTCTTCTGGAGGTCAGACAGGCACTTGGTCCACGTAAAACACTGGTTAGACTGAATGCTGACTCCAATATAGTTCGTAAAAGACCAAGTAGATAATGGTGTACTTTGGTCATCGTAAATACCTTACCTAACTAGAGCTGTTTCTGACTCGTATCTATTTTTTTAGGGTTCCGTAGCTGAATGGCAAAAAACGGAACCCTTATAGTTTCGACATGTCTGTCCGTCTGTCTGTCTGTCCGTCCGTCCGTATGTCACAGCCATTTTATTCCGAAACTATTAGGACTATACATGTAAAACTTGGTAGGTAGATGTATTCTGTGAACCGCTTTCCGATTTTAAGAGAAAACTTAAAAAATATTTAAAATAAAGGGATATACATGGAACTGAAACTGAAAATATTTTTTTTTTCATGAAACCTATACGTGTGTGGTATCTATAGACAGGTCTTTAAAAATGACATTATGGTTTCTAAAATGACTTTTTATAAAGTTAATCGTTTAAAAGATATACGCTTCCAAAGTGGTAAAATGTGTGTCCCCCCCCCCCTCTAACTTCTATAATAATGAAGTGAAAAATCTAAAAAACCATATGTTGTAGATCTTAATGTAAACTTTCAACCAAAATTAGTTTGAACGAGATCGAGTCAGCAGTTTTTGAGATACAGTATATTTTCGAAAACCGCAAATATAACTTTGTAATTCATACAAATACTATGAAAAACAAAGTTATTTTTCGTAGTTGTAAAAATTGTAAATAAGCTAGTTTTAAGAAATTTGTAAGGTTTTTTGTTTTTTTTTTTTTCAAATAAATATATTAAGTATGTTATATTTATTATAGTTACTACGGAACCCTTCATGGGCGAGTCCGACTCGCACTTGGCCAATTTTCTATTATACTTTATTTTTCGTTACCATCATAATCAGTCTGCTCTTTTGGCAAGCACGTGACAGCACTTCAGAGAGAATGATGCTTGTAGAATTTGATATTTGTGTGATGCTACGATACTAATCACGAATACTTTAATAAGTGAGTTTTAGTGCAGTTCCCTGTCACCTGCTACTATTTCAACTCCAAGAAACGTCTATATTCAAGACTTGTGTTGAACAAATCTGTACTGTCAGTCTGTATTCATTCCCGGTTGCCGCGTTAAAAAGTAAAACGTAATGTCAAAATAATGTGCTCGGTAATATTCCGACAAATAAATAAAGTTAATTGCCTAAAAGTTACTTCCTGATGGACGGCGCGGAGATAATACCACGACGGATAACACGTAAAATTTGACTTCAATGCCGACTAACAGAATAATAGAAGCGCGTTTCGCGGTAATGATGGCGTTGCTTGGCGAGTGGTAGAGTCGCGACACGGCGCGGCGCGTGCGCACCATAGCCCGAACAGGAGTGTCCCACACTCACAGTAACCGCTTGTAACTAACACACACCGGCCGCTGTTTGTTCGCTGCTCATTTACATAGTGTGTTGCGTTTGTCATTTTGTTCTAATGCCGGATTTGCATACGGTACTCAATTATACGTTCGAGAATGAATATTTTACCAATAACATGTCCCGTGATACACGAATTGCGGTACATTTTTATGTGTCATTTACCTACTTGGTCAGTTTAAGCACATGACTTACACTTGGGTGTAGGTAACTTAGTTACAAAGTAACCCTGCAGTAATAATAACTATTTCTCTTGGTTGTAATGTAGATACGCACATTCGGTGTGGCGCGGCGTGAAGTTGACACACATTAGCTGGAACATGCAGAGCGATTAGCGTTAGTATTATGAAGTACAGGCGTGCGGCGGTGACTATTCCGGCGATGATTATGCGACAGGTTTGTCCTGAGCTACACATGTAACGCTAACATTATTGGTATGAGTACCGAGGGCCAGCCACAGAGGTGACCGAAGTGATCCGGGGCTCTGTGACGCGATGGTGGATACAGCAAAAACTCTATAACAAGCGCACCAGTACATTTTTTGTTTACTTGACGCCATGTTATGGTACAAAAGTCTTTTGTGTCGTTGTTCATTTTAATTATGAATCATGTCGATTCGCATGTTACGTCTCTGCTCCTAGTGGCCCCTCACTACAAACTATGGGTCGCTCATGAAAGTGGAACTCTTTAATAGCGTAGGGAATATAGGAGCATTGCACACAATATGTTTAATATGATAGAGCGAGGTTGCCATCACCAAGATTACGGAGAAAATAACGTAATTTTACAAGATAATCTAACAGGAATATAATAGAAGTCTTTGATTATTTATCACTTGATTTAAAATTTAAAATCTTGCACCCTAAACACTTGCCTAAATTTTCTACAAAAATGTAGAGCAGATTTATTATATATGAGCTTTTATATCTTATTCTAATATAAAAGTAATACAGTTGTATTAAATACTGAAGTGCAAGTTATTAGGCCTTTAATGTATAAATAAAATATTAAATATTAATATGTTATAAAATTGTACCTATGTGTTCACTTTAAATATTTCTGTATCTAAATGTGATCACTTTCAATTGACTCACTGTTTACCACTCAATTAATATTCTTTTATTTTATAGCTGTTAGTACTTCATCCACGTTAAATAAATAAGTACTGTAATCATTGAACAGGGATCCTTCGTAGGTGGACAATAAAATCATATTCTTAAATTGTTCACTTAGTTTACCATTTTTAAATGACAGAACTGATCACTTAAGAAGATGACGTGAATATATTATAGAGTGGTTTTATCTATACTAATATTATAAAGCGGAAAAGTTTGTTAGTTTGTTTGTTTGTTTGTTTGTTTGCTTGAACGCGCTAATCTTCGAAAGTACTGGGTGGATTTGGATGAAATTTGGTATGGAAGTAGCTTGAAGCTTGAGGAAGGTTATAGGCTACTTTTTACCCGACTGCAAAAAAAGGAGAGTTATGTTTTTACCGTGATAGAATCCACGGGAGCGAAGCCCCGCGAGAGTACTAGTGTTACTATAAAATTCGGTAAACCTACTAACAAGAAGTCATGCTGAATCGCGTAATTAGTTTGGGAAATTCAGAGACCATACCCCCACCCATAGCTACAGCCTATAGGGTGTTTGAGAAGTGCGTGTTAATATTTTAAGGGTACTTGTTCTGTATCGCATGTGCATATATCAAGAAAAAATTGGACTCAAAGTTCCAAAGAAATCGTTTTGAATCAGTCTGATTCGGTATTTATTTTGAATGATACAGCTTGAAAAATGTTTTATTTCGCACTTTAAGTCGTCTTTGCAGGCGATATTTTGTTTTTCGTGTGATCCTACTTTGCATCTCCGTCACGATCGTCGTGGTGGTAAGCGATAGATGAGGTCTACGATAAAGCCCAGAAAATGGTTCTGTTCAACGTCGCCAAAAAAGCGAGCATGGCATGCATTCTAAAACTCCCGGTATATCATCTCAATAAGAACCCAGTTTAGTAATTTTACAAGGGAAAAATAGGATTTTGCATTATAAAAACCTCGCTTCTAACTCCGCCGATATTGCCAAGTAGTTCCGAAGTAGTGTATGTTCCAGAACGTCGCACCGTGCCGGAGAGCGCCGGTAGTTGATACCGGGCCCGGGCCGGAGACGGCGAACTGTCGTAAAAACGTTTAAAGTATTCGTGCGGCGGGCGATTGGATTTTTTGTATAGAAGCATTCCGGAACTGCGGAGCGTTCGAGGCGGGCGGTGTTGTGAACCTCGGGCTCCACTCTCTGCAGCTTTACACATAAAAACGTTCACTCTGTTCTAATTCTAAGAAGTTTCATCATATCAACATAATAGCGCAAGGATGACAAACATTTTTTTTTAAGATGTTGTATTTAGCTTGGAAAGTTATTAAAGCAATGCGGAGTTCTGGAGCAGCCGATGTTAAGAGTGCTTCTGAAGCAACACAAAACTTAGTTCTGACAAAAATTACTTAGTGATAACGCTTAACAGTTATTATAGATTAGACAGTTAGACGCTATAGAACTCATGCGTTGCAATGCCACCTTAAAGATTTTTTTCCTAAATATGAAACATTATAGATAGGCAAGCTAGTAACTTACACTAATATTGTAAAGAGTTTTATTTTATTTGTTAGTCACGGATAAACTCCAAAGCTCCAGAACCGATTACTAAAAGTATTTTAATGTAATTTAATAATTATTTATTAATAAATAAAATTTTCTATCTTATACAAAGTGCAGAGAATATATAAATAGAAGTTTCTGAACGTAAAGTGAAACTGTGAACCTTTCTTTACACTTTTGTTAACACTTTATTCCGTAAGACCATGAAAATGATATACTTTACTTTATACAGTATATTAACTAACAGAGGGCGTTCCCGTTATCCCGCAATGGTATAGCATCCATACATGCTAAAAAAATATTACCATTCGAAAACAAAACGTTTTTATATTTTTTTATATTAAAATATGCACTAAAAATGTTAAATTGATACATAAAAGAAACACTCTGTACACGCGTACTTGAAGGACGGCAACGTCGCAATTTATTTATGAATGCGTACGCGTGTACAGAGTGTTTCTTCTACGTATCAATTCAACATTTTTAGTGAATATTTTAATATTAAAAAAAAATCATTTTGTTTTCGAATGGTAATATTTTTTTAGCATGTATGGATGCTATAGTAAGGGTTAACGGGATACTGTATATTCGATAAGCATTTCACCCGCGACGCGTGCAGACGACTGCATGGATTTTGAAATAATTTATAGCTTATCGCACTCACAAACAATTCACCTTACTACCAAAGATATAATTTTTAGAATTGGATCATTGGTTCCGATGATTATCCCCTATATACAAACAAACAAACTAACTTACAAACATACCTTTTTAATAATATATTTAATACTAATAAATGTAATACTAATATATAATAATACTAATAAAATACATATATATATATATGATAACATCGATTCATTACCAAAGCAATAATCGAACAATTTGTTACTACACTTATGCATACTGAATTAAAGTTAACAAATGAGTGGTGAGTACGGCTGAACGTGTTACTGACAGGAGTGTATAGGAGGAGATGGAAATCCTGGCGAGTCGTCCTTATGCATCACATTCCTTGCACCTCCCGCATTCTCAAACCTTTCCCAGTAACCGGCCCCGCCGCATTAGGTTTGAATCCAACGGTTTAGAAAAGCCATTTGTTTCCAACACGTTTCTGTTTCGTCCAGAGACGATCCTGAAATTCATTCAGCACTTAACTGATTTCAACTCAGTACTCAGTGGGTTCTCAAAAGTTGAGATAAACAAAGTGTCAATAAAACTTTATACTTATCTTTAGAGACTCGACTTTGGAAATTAGAAAACAAAGTTAGCTGCTATAGTCACGTTATTGCGCGCGGCTTCGCTCGGCTCTTAGCGAACCCACCGCCTGCCTGAGCGAAGGTTGACTAGTGAAGGTCAGACGAGACCAAGGCCATTTTTTTGCCTTTTTTGTACCTACGTCTAAAGTAAGAGCAATAACTAATATTATCAGTACCAAACTGGTTTATTTTAAACGTAATAAACACTTTTAACATAAAAACACATCGAACTGAAAATAGTCCTGAAACTTTCGCAGATTTAGGGATTTAAAAATAAACGTTCAGCGCAGTACTACAGACAAATTGTAAAAGTTTCAAATTCTGTTTCAATATTATTTTAGTTGCCAATACAAATATTTGAAGTGGACCAAACAAACTATATTGTAGTCGTGGCGTTGGTATATTGTGTGGTAGAATTATAGCTGTTAGGGATCACAATATCTGCGGCGGCTCTTGCCTTGTTTGTGGAAGAACCGTATTGCTCTAGAGTATTACATTGTCCGCGATTACAGCGGAGACTTCACGATCAAGAAACTGGCCTTACCTACTATCTAGGGTTACTAACATTTGTGGAAGAAGTCCATACTAATATTATAAATGCGAAATTAACTCGGTCTGTCTGTTTGTTACCTTTTCACGCCTAAACCGCTGAAACGATTTAGATGAAATTTGGCATGGGAATAGTTTAGGACCCTGGGAAGGACATAGGATAGTTTTTATCCCGAAATTGCCACGAGATCGAGATTTACGTGGGAAAAACCTCCCAAGCGAACGAAGTCGCGGGAAAAAGCTAGTAGATTATAATATCGTATTTTGTAGATGAAATTGATTACTGACTTAAAGGATAAACTTCATTACTAGCTACTGATCGCAGTTTGGCCCGTGTAAATAGTTTTTCAGCGTAATAAGGTACTCTATTCCACTCTTCAGCCCTTCAACTAACTTTATACCTATAGTCACATCGATCCATTGCTCTGTTTTGAAGTGAAGCAGGAAAAACAAAGAGACTCACTTGGACCTTTATGAATTTGCTTTTAATACTACGCAAAGCATTGTAACTTTTCCTTTTAATATTGTATGAACAAATCCCAATGATCGTACCTACATAATATGGTCTATATCTGTACTGCATTTCATCATAATCAGTTTTGTGACTTACACGTAAAAGCGTAACAGACGGACAGAGTAGTCTTTCGCATTGTTTTAATTATAAAACCTTATTAATCTTAAAATAATCCCTACTAATAAGTATTAAATTATTAATTGGGATTATTTTTAAATAAGATTTTTTCTGCGATAAACAAGCTTTCATTTTTGTTTTGAAAATAATTGCTCTTAGCATTTCAAAAGGCGTTGTTTATTTCCTCCACAATTCGTATTACTGTAAAAACAAGAGTATTATGTTTTTGTGTCCATTGGAATGACAGAACATTAATTCCATTAAATTCCAAGTCAGAGCTAAATAAATACTTTAGGTATATTATCGGGCTCCATTGCTTCTGTATTATATACAGCGAAATATACTAAAATATCGCACAGTTGGAGCATTACTACCATCCATCCAATAATACAATTTACCTATATGTACATACATAGTAGGTTATATAGGTAATTGGCATTCTTTACAGGATATTTTTATACAATTACATACATATATCGCTCGTTTGCGAGAATATCGACATAACTCGACATGCTGTCCAATTTAACTAGATACTTGTGTGAAATAATCATAAATTTAAGTATAACATCGTGAACTGAGACACAATGCCAATTTTGCACCGACGTTCATCAGAGACTGGGCCTGGGTTTACATGCCTTAAGCATGTAAAAGCTTTTAAGCAAATCATGTTGGATTCCATATTTATAATAACATCGTAATATTGCATGAGTGTATGCGTCTGCGTAAGGATATTGTATGACGTGCATACGTTTTGCGTTTAGTTCGGGTAACTATTTTATAAAAAAATGACTAGGTTTGGTTTTAATTTATTTAGTTACGGATGTTGTTTTAGACTTATAATTTAATATTATAATTGGGGTGTCTGAGGTATTGCGCTTAATTTGTTATACCTTGTATAGATGGAATACTTTTTTTTAACATGGTAAAATCATCAGATGAGTCCTCCCACCCTGGGCAGGGCCGGAGGGACTGTCAGACTTGTACTGACTAAAATCCACGGTATTCCTTCAATAGCCCTTTACGTTCCGGGGTCACGGTAATGAGATAAGTCCCACGACTCCGGCAGGCTTCGGCCCTCTACAGGGGGGGGCTTCGTCATCTTACTGACGCTCTTTGAGGCGCGCGTGGAACACAACGCGCCGTCGACCCGGGCGTGGTCCATGGTCGGACAGCGAGTTGCCCTTTACTCGCTGTCCGCATGCCCGCGCCTACGGTGGCCGGAAATCGTCAGCCGACGTCCGACGCCGTGGGCGTCTACCACTGGATAGATGGAATACTTGGTATAATTTATTTCAAATACCACTGCTCCCAAATCGAAGGAAGACATCGTGAGAGAACCGGTATGTCGTAGGACCAAAAGTTCGAAGACATGCGACTTCCACCACCATGCACTGGACCCGCGTGGGGAGTTATGGCCCATTCTCTCTCATAGAGGGACCTGTGACCGAGCAGTGGAGACATAACAGGCTGAATTATAATATACCTGGGGTGGCGAGAATTCAGGGATGTAGGAATGGTCAAACGAGATCTACCCCGGACGTAATGGCAACGGAAAGAACAGTTTTAGTCAGTACAAGTCTGACACACCCTTCCACTCCACCCACAACGGGAGAAAACATTTAATGATATCCGCTTTAAAAAAAAAAAAATTTAGGTAGTCGGTGTTGTATTTTCATTTTTTATTGACACCGCCTTCCGAAATTGAAATTATTTTTGGCTTTGTAGGGTTTTGATATGGAAGTCGGTTTTATTTTTTGCTAAAAAGTTTTTTTTTTTCACGCTTTTTGGTGGGTCGGTTTGTAATTTATCTCGTTACAAAAGCCAAAATGTGAACTACTGATCACCTTTTATAAAATATTGCTTTTCCCGATGCAGAGCCGTTAATTTTTGAGTTCTCCTGGTACTTCACCATCAGCTCTACATCACCATATGCATTGTGGCGAGTATAAAGTGCTTATCATGCATTTTCACGTAATCGAATCGTAATCCACGAAATACTTATTATTGAGTAGTTTCGGTGGCCATCTGTGGTCTTTATCATCAGTTCCACTTCTTCAAATGGTGCTTTTCGAGAGCAACTGTACAAGTTAATATTAGAAATAGCCAAAACGCTATAGGTGTGCCTATAATATTTGAAGAGTTCCCTCGATTACTCCAGAATCCCATCATCAGATCTTGATTTCACATTTTACAATAGGAGGAATTTCCAAATCGGTCCAGCCGTCTTCGAGTTATGAGGTAACATACATAAAAAGAAAGTTCAAGATGTACTGAGAAACTACTCCTTTTTTTGAAGTCGTTTAAAAATATGATACATAGACGGTGACAAGTGGTACTAGTGTATCTTTTTATGTAATAAGACTTATTGTATACAAATTAATGCTTACTAATAGTTTGGAACAGCTGGTACTTGAACTGCTGAAGAGAGGAGCTACAAATAATGATAATGAGCGTGGGACTGACTAGTCTCCTTCACAGAGTCGGTCTGCATTTCGTTTCTCAAACGATATATGTATCTAAACAATGTCTTGCAGTAAGTTTGTTAGTAATAGAGTTGGCGCGGCTTTGTATACACCTTAGTCCCTGAATAGAATAGCATAGAATATCATTTATTTCTGAACATATGGTACATTAATATAGCTTCACATATACTGCCGTTACCGGTGTAGAAATATTGTAAAACAGTGACTTAAATTTAAAATGTCGAATTTTCATTTATACAAAACTTAAAATGAGATGTCAATATAGGTATTTATTATTATATAAAGAAAAAAAAAGAAACGCATTAAAAAAAATCATAAAAATCATAAATCATAATAAAAATTGTAGGTACATGGTACATTTTTACAAGTGTGTAATTTAATGTCAAAATTTATTCATGTATATGTATGTCTAAATTGTTTTATATAATATCAAAATGTATGATTAAAAAATTCATTAACTGAGTAGAAACATTTGTCAAGAAGCCAAGCAAATATGATTTTCTTAAATTTATATCTGGGCAATACTCTTATTTGTGGTGGTAATTTATTAAATATTTTGATTGCCATACAATTTGAATTTCTGCTATACAAATGTATGTATGTTGGCTAGGCATAACTAATTATCCTTGATTTTGGCTCTCAACTCTTTTGGACTTGTGAATATTTTAACATGCTTAGTGATTTCTAAAACCGAAGCAAACTTACGTTGTTGCGTATTCGATGCGGATATTGTTAAATTCGATCCATGAGTGTTGTACGTATGAATTACATACTTAATACTATAAAATTCTGTGAATTAATCTACTTATAGACGTTGTGTCGAATCAGCTTGCAGTTAATTGGTGTGTTAATAATTATGAGAGGGTTGTTTAGTTCCTTACTGTTACTGTATTTGGTGCTTCCGTCGCGTCTTATCTAAGACTAGCTCGCAGACTTCGCTCCCGTCGACTTTATCACTATAACTCTCCTTTTTGAAGTCAAGCTTCAATCTACTTCCATACCAAATTTCATCCAAATCCATCCAGTACTTTTGAAGATTAGCGCGTTCTAACAAACAAACAAACTTCTCCGTTTTATAATGTTGCAGTTAGTCTGAGCATTCTCGTTGTGAATTTATTTGTGTACGATACTTGTGCTCTTCTCTAACAAGGTTCTTGTACGTAACTAGGCAAATAGTGTCCGCTTCACGTTTGTACTTACTGGTTACTTGAGTTTTGGAACGTACCAATTGAAAGACTGGAAAACTACTTTAGATTTTAAGGTACGGTACGGGTACGGTACCCACAGGGTAAAAACGGGACCCTATTACTATGAATCCGCTGTCTGTCTGTCTGTTACTAGGCTGTATTTCATAAACCGTGACAGCTAGACAGTTGAAATTTTCACAGATGATGTATTTCTGTTGCTGCTATAACATAATTATAAATAAATATTTAACGGGGGCTCTCATACAACAAACGTGATATTTTTTCCGTTTTTTATAGATGGTACGGAACCCTTCGTGTGCGAGTCCGACTCGCACTTGGCCGGTTTTTTCAAATCAATGTTGGGTTGAATCTTCAATTTTTTTCTTCTTGTCATTCATAATAGATACATTGCTTATAAGGAAGTGTTTGTGCGTGAGTCTGAAGTAATCAGCGGTCGAGGTTCAAGGTGCGTGTATCAGCGCGCGATTAGTTTTCGCTCAAAATAACTATGCGTATAAGACTAACTTACTTGTAATGAAGCGTTTTTACCTCCCATACGCACGAAACGTTTTGGGAATACTTTCATTGTGCATACGGCTAAGGAGTGGAATTCCCTGCCGGAGTCTGTGTTTTCTGATAGTTATAACCTGGGAGTCTTTAAGTCAAGACTGAATAGGTTACTTCTAAGCAAGCGTGCTTCATCTTCGACCACATCATCGCTTAAGATCAGGTGAGATTATGGTCAAACGCAAGCCTATCACCTATAAAAAAAAATGTTCAAGTTAACTATTGAACATCAAATTTAAGCGTCAATAGCCTAAGGTAAGGTGTCAGACTTGAAATCGAGAGGTAGTGGGTTCTAACCCCACCCATTACACAATTGCCGTGAATCCACTCCAGACAAGCATATTTAGCTTAGCTGGAGGTGTTAACAAGATTGCTAGTAATGTGAATTCTACCCACATTGCCAGAAATCTAAAAAAAAAAAACAACCAAAGAACAGCTGTCAGTGATTTTTAAATATTTTTTTACTGTTGTTTTCGGAAATGTAGTGGATCTTCTTACCTTGAACCTCCTTGTGGTGGCCGGTCTCAATACACTGTCGGTGTTTTGGTAGCGCGTGACGTCACGTGGTCGGTAAACAGTTGGTAGGCGCGTGCGCCGCGGGGCGTGGGTGCACACGTTACATTTACGTTCATTATGTTAGTGAGACGGACGGAATTTACATTTGTGTGACGTATACTACTGTTTATGACGGACTGTTAGTAACTCTCGTCGCAATGTGTGTAGACCAACATTTTAGCAGTACGTAGGTCAAGAGATAAATAAGGGTACCTATAAGTTGTCGGATTTGTAAGTAAGTAAGTTTATTTCTCACTAGCTTTTGCCCTCGACTTCATTCGCGTGGGAGGTTTTCCCCGCGTAATTCCAGATCCCGTGGGAATTCCGGGATAAAAACTATCCTATCTCCTTCCCAGGGTCATAAACTATTCCCATGCCAAATTTCATCTAAATCGGTGTAGCGGTTTAGGCGTGAAAAGGTAACATATAGACAGACAGAGTTACTTTCGCATTTATAATATTAGTATGGATTAACAAAATTACAGTACATTAAAAGATGCAATCAGAGCTCTTAAAAAATTGGCCAAGTGCGAGTCGGACTCGCCCATGAAGGGTTCCGTAGTAACTATAATAAATATAATATAAATAATGTATTCATTTGAAAAAAAAAAAACCTTACTAATTTCTTAAAACTAGCTTATTTACAATTTTTACAACTACGCCAAATAACTTTGTTTTTCATAGTATTTGTATGAATTACAAAGTTATATTTGCGGTTTTAGAAAATATACTGTATCTCAAAAACTGCTGACTCGATCTCGTTCAAACCAATTTTGATTGAAAGTTTACATTAAGATCTACAACATATGGTTTACTTAGATTTTTCACTTCATTATTATAGAAGTTAGAGGGGGGGGACACACATTTTACCACTTTGGAAGCGTATATTTTTTAAACGATTAACTTTATGAAAAAGTCATTTTAGAAACCTTAATGTCATTTTAAATACCTGTCTATAGATACCACACACGTATAGGTTTCATGAAAGAAAATATTTTCAGTTTCATTTCCATGTATTCCCTTTATTTTAAATTTTCTCTTAAAATCGGAAAGCAGTTCACAGAATACATCTTCCTACGAAGTTTTACATGTATAGTCCTAATAGTTTCGGAATAAAATGGCTGTGACATACGGACGGACGGACAGACACACAGACGGACAGACATGTCGAAACCATAAGGGTTCCGTTTTTTGCCATTCGGCTACGGAACCCTAAAAAAGACAATAGTGAAAAAGATTAATGACCCCCATGCTAGGAAAATCCTGTGTTATGGGGACATTGAATCCGTTCATGTGAACTTCCTCAATCAAAGATGCTTTGCATATTTTTTTATATTTGAGCGCTGTTGAAATTCGTTTTTGAAGTCTATCCAGAAGCAAGTATGTACTTACAACAAGTATCTTTTTTACATATGCTATACCTATTTATGTGTAAAGGTGGAGTTGTAGCACCACAGGTTGGGAGCTATATTACTGTCCATTGTAAAACAAGCTAAAAGAACAAATTTCGTGGAACAATGTACGTAATTTTTATTTGTGTTGTTGGTTTCGTGGTCCAGTAGATTGGAACAGCGACAGCGGGTACAAGCCGCTGCTTGATAACAAGGTTCAGTGATTCGGCTCTTATTCAAACGATTCAATGCGTTTAGCAAAGAGCACGTAATCCAACGACTATCGGCGACACACCGATCTAACCGGGCTAACTTGTGTGAAGGCTCTATGCTGAAGTAAGTTGAATTTTGTAATAGTTAAAATAGACATTTTAATCTGTATATATAAAAGCGTCATACCACTCACTGATTAATCACGAAATCTCAGGAACTACAAGAAGTAGGGCTCTCAAATTTTGCATGGGGGTTCCTTATAATATAAGATGCTCACTAAGATGGGATTTTGCGAAATTCTCACGGGATCGGGATTTACACGGGAAAAACTTCCCACGCGAACGAAGTCGCGAGCAACTGCTAGTTGTTAAATATTATTATAACCGCTTATGGTTACTGGATAGCCGCTGGTTACCGGAGATCATTTGGACATCTGAAAAGTTCTCTGAAAGTCGTTACGTGTAATCAGAATCCTGAAAATCGGACACCGGCCAAGAGTTTTTTTTAAATTCCCGGCTGGAGTGGGAAATTCTCATGGATGCCCACGTGTGGGCAGTGCCGGACTCTTACCAGCTAAAACCACACTCCTGCCGCCACCAAGTTACCTCTGACATGATCAGAGCACTTAACATAGGCGAATAATCATACTTGGCTACTTATGCTTAATGCTACTAATGGTTCTTATAAGTTAATTATTTATTATTACTTGCTTAACACGTTGAACGCCAACGCGGTCAGTGCTGACCGATAGTGAGCTTTCCCTTTAGGCCAAGCAAAAACCACATTTCTATCCAAATTTGGACCACATGTTTTTTTTAATTGTTGGTCTGACGGGAAGCCAACATCAAAAAAATATATAGATACTTATATCTAATGTCCAAATGTATGTTTACATTAACAAAAGTCAACTTTAGTCATTAATTAATTAATAATGGAGATATTAAACGCCGGGCAGCACTGACCGACGCGGCTCGAATGGCAAGTCTAGTTGTCGGCCATCACTGACCGACGCGGCCTGAACGTGAAGATGTTTTTTTTTTTCTTGACGTTCAACGTGTTAAGGCTACACAATAACGGGAACAAATGATATCCAGCTACTGCGTTGTGGAGGTCAGATAGTCAGTCTCACCATGTAAAGCACTAATACTCAGCTGTATCTGGTCATTATGGAATCTGACCCTAACAAAGTTAGAAGAAGGCTAAGCAGATAATCATAATTACTGTAAAAGTCGATGGTAAGCAAATGGCAGCCCAACTAGATGGTCAGACCAAATCCTCTTAGCTCTTAATACCAATCTGCACGATGCACTCCGTGACGCTGCAATCCCAAGCATAGGCGCTGATAGAAAAAGACAGTGAAAGAAAAATGTATTCCCCATAGGAGGAATCACGTCCCTTAGTAATGAGGAACACGACGCGAAGAGGATAATATTATTGTTAAATAAACATCACTATCTTAGCCGTTTCAGGTTTCAGTCTCAGATTTTCTCGCTTTTGTTTTGGTAACAACTGTACAATATTTCCAAATGGAAATAAATACGCATCTTCTGGGCTCGCTCGTCCCATCTTAGACCTCATCTATCGCTTACCATCAGGCGAGATCGAGGTCAAGAGTGGGCCCATCAGTTTAAATTTTTTAACGACCTGAGACCTCATACTTAGCAGTCATGCTTGCTAAAATGATTTAATACTGTAATTGTTAAATAATATATAAGTTAAATTACAATTTTAATTTGATTATTAAAATTATTTCATTGTTAAATATCTTATATATATATATATATATATAAATGATATGCTGTTCATTAGTCTCGCTAAAACTCGAGAACGGTTGAAGGGATTTATCTTATCATGGTTTTAAAATGTTCGTGGAGGTCTAGGGATGGTTTAAAAGTTGAGAAAAATTAATAAAAAAACCGGGAAAACCCTCAAAACAGCCCTTTTCTATTTCCTATACAAACGTTTTCTAAATAAAATGGAGAGTAAGGTAGGGGTAGGGTAGGGGTAGGGTAGGGGTAGGGTAGGAGTAGGGTAGGGGTAGGGTAGGGGTAGGGTAGGGGTAGGGTAGGAGTAGGGTAGGGGTAGGGTAGGGGTAGGGTAGGGGTAGGGTAGGGGTAGGGTAGGGGTAGGGTAGGGGTAGGGTAGGGTAGGGGTAGGGTAGGGGTAGGGTAGGGGTAGGGTAGGGGTAGGGTAGGGGTAGGGTAGGGGTAGGGTAGGGGTAGGGTACAGGTAGGGTAGGGGTTGGGTAGTTGTAGGGTAGGGGTAGGTTAGGGGTAGGGTAGGGGTAGGGTAGGGGTAGGGTAGGGGTAGGGTAGGGGTAGGGTAGGGGTAGGGTAGGGGTAGGGTAGGGGTAGGGTAGGGGTAGGGTAGGGGTAGGGGTAGGGTAGGGGTAGGGTTGGGGTAGGGGTAGGGTAGGGGTAGGGTAGGGGTAGGGTAGGGGTAGGTTAGGGGTAGGGTAAGGGTAGGGTAGGTGTAGGGTAGGTGTAGGGTAGGGGTAGGGTAGAGGTAGGGTAGGGGTAGGGTAGGGGTAGGGTAGGTGTAGGGTAGGGGTAGGGTAGGGGTAGGGTAGGGGTAGGGTAGGGGTAGGGTAGGGGTAGGGGTAGGGTAGGGGTAGGGTAGGGGTAGGGTAGGGGTAGGGGAGGGGTAGGGTAGGGGTGGGGTAGGGGTAGGGTAGGAGTAGGGTAGGGGTAGGGTAGGGGTAGGGTTGGTGTAGGGTAGGGTAGGGGTAGTGTAAGGTTTGGGTAGGGTAGGGGTAGGATAGGGGTAGTGGTATCGGTCGGGTAGGGGTAGGATACCACGCAAACGAAGTAGTGGCGGGTCAGCTAGTAATACCTATATAATTTTTATTCAACAATTAGTTGTATCTATACATTGATGTATTAAAAGGAGGAAGATATGTTACTCTCTAACATCGCAATCAGTAAACCTGGGCTCGGCGCACGAATACATGCACAGTAACTCACACATCTGTGTTCAGTGTCGTCATCAGTCCCAAACCTACAGTTACCGATAGACAAGGATAGAGATAGGAGACGGCGCTGTAGTGCGAGCGAAATTGCCTCAGCTGCCGAATGTTTGCGCTTATGAATGAAATAAGTTTGCATGTATTAGGTAAGTACGTAATAAGTGATTCCATGACCCATGTCACTTATTTTTCTTCCTGGTGTAATTAAAACACTGTCTAGCTATACAAGAAGTCATTTTGATGCGTATTTATTCCAAAAAAATCCTTAAAATCACGAAGAGACGAGAATTTCTTGAGCTGTGTGATCAACAACGTTCCGTACGCGACTGAGAGTGAGCGCTCGCCAACTACGGGCAATCACTTAGTTTTGTAGGACCAAACGCTGTGTCTAGTACCGTATCTTCCTCCTTTTAATATATCAATGTATCTATATTAATTTTTAATGCATGACGTAGTCTCTAACTGAAGAAGCACAATGCCAAAATCCTAGCCTCATATTCTTTTAGCTTGTAAGATGTATTCCTTGTTAGAGATCCAAATTAAGTAAATGTAGGTAGCCTATATTTCTACACATACGTCTTTAACTTAGGTTTTTAAGTCCTCTAGTTACTTCAAGCCCACCTGTTATTTGTCGTTCATCGGTGACACAAGCCGACCCCGTTTGTCTACCGAGCTAGGTTACAACGTTCAGTGCTAAATATAGAAAACCTGATCTGCCCATGACGTTGATAACGATTTAGTACGTAATACTAACTACACACAGAGCAAAGAACTGTTATAAACTCTGAATTCATTAACACTACCTTTTGCCGGCGAATTTGTTCGCATAGTAGGATTTTCCCGCGTAAAGCCCAATCCCGTAAGATTTCCAAGACAAACATTGGCCAAGTGCGAGTCAGACTCGCCCAATAAGGGTTCCGTAGTAACTACGCCAAATAACTTTGTATTTAATAGTGTTTGTATGAATTACAAAGTTATATTTGCGGTTTTAGAAAATATACTGTATCACAAAAACTGCTCTCCCGATCTCATTTAAACTAATTTTCGGTGAAAGTTTACATTAAGATCTACACAGCATGTATATTTTTAGATTTTTCTCTCCATTATTATAGAAGTTAGAGGGGGTGGGGACACATTTTACCACTTTGGAAGCGTATATCTTTAAAACGATTAACTTTATGAAAAAGATGATTTAGAAACCTTAATGTCATTTAAAGACCTGTCTATAGACACCACACACGCATAGGTTTCATTAAAAAATATATATATTTTCACTTTCAGTTCCATGTACGGGAGCGCCCTTTTTCTTAAAATCGGAAAGTGGTTTACAGAATACACCTACCAACCAAGATTCACATGTAGAGTCCTAATAGTTTCGGAATAAAATGGTTGGGACATACGGACGGACGGACATACGGACAGACAGACAGACATGACGAAACTATAAGGGTTACGTTTTTTGCCATTCGGCTACGGAACCCTAATAAAAAGTAGCCCATCTATTATTCCAGATTGTCAACTATCTATTTACCAATTTTCATTCAGATTCGTTCAGTACTTTTTGCGTAAAGTAGAGTAACAAACATCGATACATCTATATAATACATCCGTTCTCACAAACTTTCGTATTTATATTATTAGCATAGATCAATCAACTGATCAATAAATCAAACAAAAATACGGAGTTCATTTTAGTATTACATATGTATAAATTGTATCAGCTGTGTTTGTGTTCGAAATATTGCTGTGAAACCAATATAAGACGTCACAATTATCGAATACTACCTACTCAGAAACTCCTTCCCATTCAGGAAATCTATGTTCTTAGACACAACGAACCAATTATGCGCATACATTGCGGGGCTACAGGGGGCCGGGTGGGGGTGAGTGTTTTGGGAGCCAGCAATCGATGCTGAAGCCAACAACCACACAGTTCGAATGTTGTTCCTTCAACTTCTTCAACAACTGCTCCTTCTTGGAGCTTGCTTCTTTATATTGTTCTTAGAAACAAGCCTCAGATAGACTAACCTTAAAGGTTTCACCATTGTTTGCGATCAGATAAATTGTTATGTTTTCAGCAAGTATGATTAAATTATGTAGATTTTGTTTATTTATTATACAACGTGTAACGGAAACCCCATATCTATCCAAAGGGGCTGAAGACAACATCTGGTATGGAGTCTCTATGCACAGTTTCAGCTCAAAATAAGTGACTCAAAGAATTGATACCAATTATCGGTTTCATATGTTTTTTGAATACCAATCATAACAAACGTATCACAGCACTACGAGGGTCGATAACTTTCCACGTCGCTTGCCAATAACACGGTGATTCTCTTCGTGCTTCTTAATTTGAAAATTCTGCCTCTGGTATCAATGTATTGAAATTTCTATTATACTTCACACATGTAGACATAGGATTATAAAACCCTTGCCATATCGTTTATTATCATCCAAAGAAGCCGTGCACTTGGTATGTATATACCCTTTCAATTACACCTTGTATACTTTATTGTACACCTTACAATACACAATAATAAAACTAGTGAACAGTAGGCTATTTTACATCATTTGATAATTGCCTCAAGTTCTAAATTCAAAAATAGACACAGATATCTCGCATAAAATCCAAGGAACATTTTCGTAGAGTCAACGGAATTAAGCAGCACCTATAAATATGATATTATCTAGAGAGAGAAATAAAAGAAAAGCCGCGGCCACATTTTTCCGTTTGACCTTCTTTCGAGGTTGAAAAATGTTTGCTATATGTACATATAGTTGTGCTGTTGAAATGTGCCACATACGTACCGCGACGCCTAGTTTCTACATATACATAGTTATATGTCAATATGTGGCTAATTGTAATCATTTGGCCGCAGTTTTTAACTTTTCGTATAAAGTGGTGCTGAACCGACGATGCCATTTTGTGCGGCGTGGCAGTACTTTAGGAATAATAAGCACACCCCCGAGGGCCGCCCCCCTCTCTTCCTCTTTCCTCACCCCTGACCTACCCCCCTAGGAGCCCGCGATCACATCGCCATACGCCGTTGTCTGTGTGCGTGAGCTTATCCCTATCCACGTGCCACGAACAAAATTTTAATACTGTTCCCCAAACGATCAGTTCAGTCATTGCTACTAACTAGCAAAAAAAAGAAAATGGAAAATGTACACTATTTCATTTTAACAAGAAAATATAAAAGGAAGTGCTAAGCTAGTTAAAACGAGGCGGCAGACGATACGGACGATATTTAATTAACTTGCAGCGACTAGCGGCGCTTTTAGATTGAATATTTAACTTACTAAGAATCAGTAACAGTGCCATCGTACTATTATTTCTTTGTTATATGGTGGAGGGTTCATAGGCCTAAACGCGAGTTCTTATACGTACTCAACGCTCACTTATGTCAAATTGTGAAAAAAACCGGCCAAGCCACCGCAGTGTAGGGTTCCGTAGTTTACTGCAACGCCAAGTACGAGTTATATTAGCTGACCGAGGGTTCCATACCATGCTCTAATAAAAACAAAGTAATCTGTTTTACACAAATAGGAACTTTTTCGAAATATTTTTCAATGGAATTAGTCTGAAAGCGAGTGGAATACTAATATTAATAATTAGTTTCGGAGATAAGCCACGGACAGACGGATGAAAAGACAGCCGGACGGACAAACGGACGGACAGATGGACATGGAAACTATAAGTGTTTGTTGGAACACTAAAATTGGGGCTAATCATTAGTGTCTCCAGGTGGCGCTAATCCCATTTCAATTAATATAATTATTGACTTGTAAAGTAACACAACCGATAAAGTAAAAACACTCGACCACGGTACAAAGTGATATTAGCGCGATTAACGAATTGTCGTAGCGTCGGCAATGTGCCCCGCGCCACACACGCGGTGCTCACAGAAGGAACACCGCCGTATACCGACTTATTTGATTACATAGAATTCTTGCTTCCGTCTTACAATCACACTTATAAAATTTCAGAAGCAACTGCGTGGTTCAAATTGGTACTCTCCACGATTTTACTACTATACTATTTTCAAAACATAATTAAATTTCACAATATTTCCTTAATACAATTTTATAAACATGAGAGGACAGTACTATAGATCAATTGCTCGAAAACGAATCTAAGAGTCTACAGACGCTTCACATTAAATAGTGAACATAAGAACTGAAAGAAAAGTTAATATAACATTGCAATAAAAAAACCTTTTACCAAAAAAATTAAACCAACTTCCAAAAAACACTGCAAAGTGAAAAATAACTTTAATTGCGGTAGTCAGTGTCTTTAGTTCTGTATTTTCGTTTTTGGCACCGACTTCCGAAATTAAAGTTATTTTTCACTTTGCAGTGTGTTTTGGAAGTCGGTTTAATTTTTTGGTAAAAAGTTTTTATTTCACTCTTTTTAATTTCAATTTATATTATAATTAATTTACCTAGTTACAAAAGCCTAAATCTCAACTACTTACCGTTTACAAAATATTGCTTTTCCCAATGCTGGGCCGTTAATTGTTAAGGAGTTCTCCTGGTACTTCACCATCAGCTTCACTTCACCATATGCATTGTGACGAGCATATTGTGCTTAATAACCACATTCAAGTAATCGAAGCGGAACACATGAAATACTTATTATTATATCTACTTTTATATTAAGTAGTTCCAGTGGCCATCTGTGGTCTTCATCATCAGGTCCACTTCACAAATGGTGCTTTTCGAATGCAACTACATAAATTACTATAAAAAATACTCAAATCATTATAGGAGTGTCTATAATTTCTTTATTTTTTATATTGATAATAGGTTCGCCTTTGACCACCACCTATTTGAAGAATTCCCTCGATTTCTCCAGGATCCTATCATCAGATCATGACTTGTTGACAATGGGACCAATTTTGAAGTATACCCTTTCAAACAAAAAAAGAATTTTCCAAATCAGTTCAGCCCTCTTCGAGTAATCGGTGATCATACAAAAAAAGAAAAAAAAATATACGCGTCGACTTGATGATAACCTCCTCCGTTTTCTTCGTCGGTTGAAAAAGAAAAAAGATCAGGGACAGACAGTAGGTAGTTCCTGACTCACTTGACTGTGAGGATGATTTAGAATAATACACTCAAAATATTTTATTTCACATAGGTCTACATGTGCACTTACAAAACATCGGTTTTACAAAACAAGTTAGTGCACGGTACGAATTTGGTTGTTATTACCGACTTCTAAAAAAGGAGGAGGTTCTCAATTCGGATGTTTGTTTGTTTTTTTTTATGTTTGTTCGGGCATAGCTCCGTCGATTGCCAACCGATTTGAAAAGTTACTTTTTTGTTGGAAAGGGTATACTTTCCAAATGGTCCCATGAAAACTTTATCGAAATCGGACAAGCCGTTTCTGAAAAATAGACAAAAGTCTAAAAAAAATATTTACATTGACGATCTTTTCGTTTACTCTGCTGGTGAAGGTGATAAGTAGTTGACATTTTGGTTTTTGTAACTAGATTAATTACAAACTGACCCACTAAAAAGCGCGAAAATAAAAACTTTTTTGCAAAAAATAAAACCGAATTCCATATCAAAACACTACAAAGCCAAAAATAATTTTAATTTCAGAAGGCGGTGTGAAAAAAAAAATACAAAACCAATAACACCGACTACCGAAATTAAAATTATTTTTAGCTTTGTAGTGTTTTGATATGGAAGTCGGTTTTATTTTTTGCAAAACAGTTTTTTTATGGAGAAGAACCGGCAAGAAACTGCACAATGATGACGAAGATCCTCTTTGTTGGTTTAGTCTGTAAGGATGGAGTGGGTTTTCTGTGGCTGACAGCGTTGGGTCAGCCGGTGTCGGCGCTGGGCGCCGGTCGCCGCCCTGAGACGTGCCGTCGCCGGCGACCAGGGGATCGCCCCGCAACGTCTTCGCTCTGTTTATTGTATATATTACTTTACTAAACAGTGTACATAAATGATTAGTCATTTATGTACACTGTAGTAAAGTTTATTGATGTTAGCTTTACTAAGAAGTTTGCAATGAATACCCACTTGTCACTAAGAGGGAAACAGCGTAAACAGTGAAAGAAGAGCCGTATACACAGACACAGAGAGTTCAGACAGACGAGCGCGCACTAGGCGCCGCGAAGTCGCTAAAGATGGGAAACACCCGCCACTGGACGGTTGTCAATAGTCTAATGGTTAAAGAGTCGGACTTTTGGTCAAGAGCTCGCGGGTTCAAACCCCGCCCATTGCACTATCGCCGTGAACCCACTCCAGACACAATCATATTGGCACAAGCTTTGTTGGAGGGGTTAACAAGATTGCTAGTAATGTAGTCCTACCCACATATTATATTCATAAAAATAAAAAGAAAACAAATATTCCGCGGATTGATGAAGAGGCAGTATAATTTAGATTTCTATGCTCCAAATAATAATAATCAATAAAATAATTGTATATCAAAAAATTATTTAATGTCACTAAAACTGGAGGTAGGCACATACCTAATTGGATTCCACCTGAACTAGATTATAAACCTGTAGCTGTAAATCTTTCTTGGTTACGGCATGACTCGTGAACGGCTGAATAGATTTCACGAATTCTTTTTCTAACCGACTTCGTCTCAACAGTGCAAGCATTTGGCAGTTATCGCGTAGCTCAACTTAGAACTTTAGCACATAATAGGTATGTTATGTACAAGGGCGGATCCAGCTTTGGTGCCAGGGGGGGGTCACATAGTCGAGTCGATCAAGTCACAAGTATATAATTTAATTTTGATGATAATAGATACAAGTATATAGTAGGTATTTTATTAATAAATGCCAGTACTGTACTTAAAAACACCCCCCCATATTTAAATAACACAATCAATTTTTCTGGTACGTCTTCTCCCGAAACGCATTATCACTTAATGTATAATACTTCAATAGGTACGTTTTAATGGACGTGGTCAAGCATTCCGTTTGGAAACTGTCAATTGTCTGTCAGCATCTTCAGAAAAGGGAAGCCTATGTTAGCAAGTTGAATGAAGCTCTTTATTCCTTGAATATTGAAAACGATGACCTGGAGACCATTTGGCAGTCCGTAACATCTTTTGTCACGGAAACAAGCTCTCCAATCTTGGGCCATAGAAACACTAAATTGGATTAGCGGTCACCGACAGCTACTTAATATGCAGCACAATAATTCTTTGCAATGAAAACTTACACAAACAAATCCAGGAAAATACTTAGTTTAGTCTTCTCAATCTTGGGAAGACTAACGAGAGATGCGAATGGTGAGTGGTGGCAAGAGAACGCGAAATTCTTACAGTGGCTTATAGACACACAACAGCTGAGTGCATTTTATAACAAGATTTTTAGAGTCATAGGTACCAAAATGTAAACGTACCGTTAAAGTCACTACATGGAGTATCTCTCGCCAACAAAGACGATATCTTGAAACGCTGGGCTCAACATTTTAATGACCTTCTGAATGTTGATCGCTCTACTGATATAACTAACATTAATTCCCTCCAGCAAACTAAACCTAGGGAAGAGTTACTTGAACCTATTACTTTGGAGGAAGTCAGAACGACCATCAGGCAACAGCAGAATAAGAAAGCAGTAGGCGTACATAATATTTGCGTTGAAATGCTGAAGTATGGAGGAGAGGAGTTACACCAGACCATGTGGAAACTGTTGTTGTATATGTGATCGGAAGAAAATCTACCTAAGTGCTTTTAAATCTCTCGCATTTGCTCACTGTACAAAAACAAAGGAGATCGCTCTGACTATAATTCGTACCGAGGCATTTCCATTCTCTCCATTCCAGGAAAAAAAATCGCACAAGTCCTTCTAAATAGACTTTTGCCTTTATCTGAAGAAATACTGCCAGAATCTCAGTTCGGCTTCAGACCGGAAAGAGGAGCCTGCGAGGCTATCATTTCAATCCACCAGCCTATTGAGAAGAGCACGGAGAAAGGTCGACCAATGTTTCTGTGTTTTGTTGACCTTGAAAAGGCCTTTGACAGCATTCCTCGTGAAGCTCTTTGGTTCTTTGGTTTGGTTCTGTCTAAACTGGGTTGTCCGAATAAATTTGTTAGCCTTTTACGGCTTTTACATGATGACATGTCATGTTGCGTCACAGTCAATGGTGAACAATCAGAATCTTTCTCAGTCACGTGTGGAGTCAAATAGGATTGTGTATTGGCACCAACTTTGTTCGCATTCTATTTTTTTATTTTTTATTAGTAATGAGCCCACTCTTGACCTCGAACTCGCGTGATGGTAAGCGACAGATAAGGTCTACGATGGGACTAGCGAGCCCAGAAGATGCCTATTTACTCTTGTTTTAAAGGCTGAAAGGTCCTAAGTGGCACAGAACCGGCAGAGAATTCCACAGCTTGGCTATGCGCAGAGTAAATGTGGAGGAGAAGCGCTTGGTACGACAAGACGGTATATCAACCAAGTGTGGGTGGTACCCAGCCGTGCATCTGGTAGACCGGTAGTGAAAGGGAGATGGAGGAATCAGGTCATGGAGCTCTTGCGCACACTCCCCGAAGTACAATCTGTAGAAAACCGACAGGCAAGCAACGGTTCGCCGATGAGCCAGGCTATGAAGGTTGTCCACTAGCACCTCGTCGCTTATAAGCTTTTTAGCTCTGCGCTCGATCGAGTCCAATGCAGCAAGTTGGTACTTTGCAGAGCCATCCCACAAGTGGCTGCAATACTCCACGCAGGAACGGACCTGTGCTTTATACAGATTTAGAAGCTGTCCAGGCGTGAAGTACCGCCTCACCTTGTGCAGGATTCCCAACTTTTTTTCTGCAGTCTGAGCTCTGGACTCGACGGTTGATCAGAAGCTGAGGTCTGACGTCAACTCCATGCCCAAAAGCTCCAGGTAATCGGTAACTGGCACAGATGTACTTTGGAAAGTAGGCGCCAATTCAAAAGGGCTCTTTTTAGCGCTGAAAAGACAAGCCTGTGTTTTCAGAGCGTTGAATTTGACCAGATTGTCATCACCCCATTGGGAAACGAGATTTAATGTCAAATCATGCTCTCTACCATGGCCTTTCTGAGAGTGGCAATTTCGTCCCTGTCAGCTCTAGAACTGGATAAGTATCTCTCTGAGACTGTGCTGTCATCCGCATACCCAACTGCTCCCAGCTGAAGTACATCCTACTAATATTATAAATGCGAAAGTTTGTGAGGATGGATGGATGTTTGTTACTCTTTCACGCAAAAACTACTGAATGGATCTGAATGAAATTTGGTAAGTAGATAGTTGGCAGCCTGGAATAACACATAGGCTACTTTTTATGCCGAAATTCCCACGGGATCGGGATTTGCGCGGGAAAACCTTCCTACGCGTACGAAGTCGCGGGTAGAAGCTAGTCATTGATATGCAGCAGAAAAAGAGTCGCAGAAAGAACAGACCCTTGAGGGACACCAGCTTTAATTGCCATAAGATCCGATGAGCAGCCATCGATGACCACTCGGATCAACCGCTCACTCAAGAAGTCGGAAATCCAGTTGCATAAGCCAGCAGGGACACCGCATGCGTGAAGTTTGCTCAGCAGACTAGCGTGCCAGACCCTGTCAAAGGCCTTTGAGATGTCGAGGGATAACGCAAGGGCTTCACCGTGTTTCTCAATGACCTCGCCCCAACAGTGCGTGACATACACAAGAAGATCTCCGGTGGACCGACCACGGCGAAAGCCATACTAGTGGTCACTGAGGAGCTCATTGTTTTCAAGGTATGCCAGCAAGTTGTTGTTGTGTAACCTTTCCATTACTTTACACAGTATGGAGGTTAAGGCGATTGGTCTATAATTGGCAGGATCGATAGGATATTGCAGTCCGTGAAGCCTTAAGGGATTAAGTTTCGCACGGATAGTAAATAGTCTTTTCAACCCGGCGAAACTTAAAGCGACTACGAAAATCTCAGTGGCACTTATAACTGAGATTATGTATACACCGATGATTTATGTTTCGTCACAGACTCCTCAAGTGGCCTTCAAAATCTTATGGCCAATTATTTAAATGAGGCATGCACTAAGTTTAGGCTTAAAATTAATTTAAAAAACCGAAGTGATGGCGGCAGGAGGGCTACATGACAATGTACTACTTAATGTATGTTATGAAGACAATATATTAAACCAAGTCGATAGATTCAAATATCTTGGAAGCACTATTACGTCAAAGTGTGACTTAGACTAGAGATAGAATAGGAGCTGCTGCTGCTGCTTTTGATGAACTGCGGTCTAAAGTTATCCGGTCGCATGACATCAAGCTATCCACCAAAATAAAAGTGTATAATATGGCCATTGTGCTCCCAATTTTTTTTGTATTCGTCCAAAACATGGGTCCTGTACCGTAAACACATTTGCGCTCTCGACAGGTATCACTTAAAGTGTCTGCGAGATATAATGAACATCCGGTGGCAAGATCGTGTCCGAAACATAGATGTTCTTCGTCGTGCAAACGTCGGAGGTATCGAGACCTACCTCATGAGGCGCCAGCTGCGCTGGAGTGGACACGTGTAGCGAATGTCGGATGACAGATTGGATAAACGCATCTTCAGAACTCAAATATGGCAAACGTCAATGGGATGGACAATACCTAAGATATAAGGATGTTCTGAAAAGGCATATGAAAAGATGCAATATCGAACCATCTCAATGGGAGCACAAAGCCGCTCAACGTTTGGATTGGAGATGTCTCATTAATCTGCAAGTCTCTGATTTTGTATCGCTAAGACGAGAAGATTTGGACAAAAACGAGACGAGTTGAAGGTCAGACCACCAGCGACCATACACTATTGTCGTGCGAACGGTGTGTTAACGTGCCCTACATGCAACATGGTATTCTCAGCGAAATGTGGGTACGCCAGTCACCAATGAGCGCACTGTCGGAGAGCTGAACAACCAAGCGATTGTTCAGCTCTCCGACGGTGCGCTTATTAGAGCTTTCTAATGTTTGAACAAAATAGCCGAAATCGGCCAGGATGAACATCATCATCTTTATGGACGTGGAGATGTGCCAGTCCGGTTCTAGACGTTCTTCAACCATAAAAGCTCTCAGGCACGATTTGATTTTTCGTAATTTTCGCTGTCGCTACACTAACAGGTAGTGTAGCCATAATACATAAAAAAATCTTATATTAGGGTACATCTCAATATCACAATTTAAAATAAGGTCAGAAATGGTTTTATAATAAGGTCAGGTTATTACTAAAGTTTAGTCGTTCCGATTGAGGTTAGATCTAGCTAGACGTTAGTTGAAACAAAGCGCGCGCAAGTGTCACACGAAATGTGAGATATGAAAGGCGGCGGCCGTGCGGTGGCGCGCTAAAATTCAAATTTTGGATGCGTTCGTTCCCGAATAACGCGTTTGCCTTCAAAAAAAATATTATATTAAATCAATTAAATATTGAAAGTACTTAAATAAAATCTATATTGTGACAAAATATATAAAAACATTATGTTTAACAATTTTAATTAGCGTTCCACCTAGGTCCTGGACCCAGCCCAGGGGGGGGTCATGACCCCCATGACCCCCCCCCTGGATCCGCCACTGGTTATGTATCACTTCACACGTCACTTCGTAGCTATTTTAACTTAGAACGCATCAATTTAAGTGTAGGCATCCTAATGATCCACTGACCAAGTGCAGGCCCGAGGTCTACGGCGCCTGACACCAGTGCTCCGACACCTCGCATGCCTCCAGCGATTAGTTACCTCTGGCTGTTGCTCCACAAACACAAGCACGCCAATCTTACGATTCCATAATGACTGTTTATTAGTACCTTATATTGACTGACAGTCATGAAACCGTTTCGAAATTCAAAAGTAATTTCTAAGATAAAATAAATGGTCAAGTGCGAGTCCGACTCGCCCACGAAGGGTTCCGTAGTAACTACGCCAACTAACTTTGTTTTTCATAGTGTTTGTATGAATTACATAGTTATATTTGCGGTTTTAGAAAATATGCTAAATCTGAAAAACTGCTGACCCAATCTCGTTCAAACCAATTTTCTTTGAAAGTTTACATTAAGATCTACAGCATATCCATTATTATAGAAGTTAGAGGGGGGGGGGGGAGGGTGAACACATTTTACCACTGTGGAAGCGTATAACTTTTAAACGATTGACTTTGTGAAAATGTGGTTTTAGAAACCTTAATGTCATTTTAAAGAGCTGTGTATAGACACCACACACGCATAGGTTTCAAATAAAAAAAAAAATACCAGTTTCAGTTCCATGTATGGGGAGCCCCCCTTAATTTTAAATATAGTTATATTTTTTTCTTAAAATCAGAGAAAAATAAAGTTAATCTGGCACTGTACACGTCTTTCCATCAATCAGATACATTTTCATGCAATATTTACTGGGAATATCGTTCCGAGAGGTGATGGTGATTTCGCCCGCGTCCTGTCCGACGATGGAAACTCTGGCTATCTCCTGGCGTGTGCTCGGATGTGGCCGGCGAATCCAAATTTTCGTCTTGAACACCCAGTTGCAAGTAGCACCATAGAGTTTGCCCTCGTTGTTGAAGGAGGGCAATCATGGAGCTCTCTCCTACATGGCTTATGCGATAGCTCATCTCATATTGACGTAACGGTGGAAGGTGGTAGTATTAGTACATTAGAGCATTAATTTTAAATTTATGTCTATTAAAGATGAGATTTATTTATTCATGAGCTAACGTACCATAACTAGATCCTACCATTAAATGTGATCTTGATCTCGGCTTTGTAAATTAATTACCTTATTACCTTATAATGTTTAATGTACAATAATATAGAGCATTCGTATATCGTACTAAAGCTTGGAACGGCAATGTAATCCTTACTTTATATTGTAAATGCGAAAATATGTCAGGTTAAACCGCTTAACCAATTATGCGATATTATTTATCCGATATAGAAAATTTCGTCAAATTTGATGGGGCATAATTGAAGACCCGAGGTTAATCAAGGGTTCCTTTTTTATAAAAAATTAACCTCTAGGTGGCTCAAATAGGACATAAAAGTTACTGTACAAAAATATCCACACAAACGAAGTTCCGCTCAAAAGCTAGTATGGAATAAGGCTCTTAGTCAATGGGACTCCCAAGTCCCAACTCCACAGGACAGCGACTTATAGTTTTAAACGCTGAACATACTTTACAGCTGGAGTAGTAACCATTACTACTAAAGAACCTTCTTATACTGAATCATACAGTGTACTAGTCGGAAACACGTGAAAAATGATTACTAGACTTATTCACAATTCGTAAAATAGTCTATCTCGACAATTAACTCGTCTAAAGAACACGAGCCAAATAATCTTGACATTAAAATACTCGTTGTTTTTTAATCGACTCGCGTTCGCATCTACAGGGCTGTATATATCGCTTTTATATATTGTATGCAACTACTGTATTTATAGCGGCGGCACTCGGACGCCGCCGGTGGTACGACTCGGCAGTGCCACGCGGAGCTAACGCCACGCCAGTTCACTGCTTTGTCGAACATCTACGATGCCATTCGTCGCCTATTAACCTTCACTATATTTCCAATCCATCTAAAACGAATTCGTTCTATGCAAACTTTAATTTCACCTTTCATATAAAATGGAAAATTGAAAAAAAAAAATGTGTACGTATTGAACACGCGCCGATCACAATTTCCGTTCGTAGAAACCAATTCGTTTTCTCATATCCGAGACGTGCCTCGATCAATTCTTGCGTAAAACAGAACGGCTATCTCTTGGGATTAGTAACGAACCTCTTCACTTGTAAACTTTTCAAAGACAACATACATTTCAAGGACGAAAACGAACTACTACTATCCTCTACTTTCCGAAGTACATCTGTGCCAGTTACCGACCGCCTGGAGCTTTTGGGCATGGAGTTGACATCAGACCTCAACTTCGGCTCAACCATTGAGATAGATAGATAGATATAATCTTTATTAGCTCAGACTGCAGCAAAAAAGCTGGGAATCCTACACAAGGCGAGGCGGTACTTCACGTCTGGACAGCTTTTGAATCTGTATAAAACGCAGGTCCGTTCTTTCTTGGAGTATTGCAGCCACTTGTGGGATGGCTCTGCAAAGTACCAACTTGCTGCATTGGACTCGATCGAGTGCAGAGCTAAAAGGCTTATAAGCGACGAGGTGCTGGTGGATAAGCTTCATAGCCTGGCTCATCGGCGAACCGTTGCTTGCCTGTCGGTTTTCTACAGATTGTACTTCGGGGAGTGTGCGCAGGAGCTCCATGACCTGATTCCTCCATCTCCCTTTCACTACCGGTCTACCAGACGCACGGCTGGGTACCACCCACACACACTTAGTTGATATACCGTCTTGTGGTCTCCACATTAATTATTGTGCGCACAGCCAAGCTGTGGAATTCTCTGCCGGCTTCTGTTTTCCCTGCCACTTATGACCTTTCAGCCTTTAAAGCAAGAGTAAATAGGCATCTTCTGGGCTCACTCATCCCATCGTAGATCTCATCTATCGTTTACTATCAGGCGAGATCGAGGTCAAGAGTGAGCTCATCTGTAATAAAAGAAAGAACTAAGAGGACGAAACTAGCTGCCGCGTTTGTCCTCTTAGTAATGTTTGGTGTGGTGCAAAGCTGAGCGGTGCGCAGCTCGCAGTAGCAACCATTTCTGTAAATGATTTATTACAAACATCGTTTACGACGCCAGAGTCACCTCTTAATTTACTTGTTTTCCTCCGCAAGGGTAAGTAATAGTGCAATGTTTACTAACACTGCCTCACAACCTTCTGACAGCTTAACGTTTATTCAATAACGTCACGCGTCGACCATTCTCAACCGACGACAAAAAGGAGGTTATCAATTCGACGCGTATATATATACTAGCATTTGCGTGTTGCGCGAGGTGCAAGCACCTCGCGTGCTTGTGAAAAAAAAAAGGGGGGTGATGGGGGGGGGTGCTGATGGGGGGAGGGTTGCACAATTATTTCGACTAAAGCATTGCCCCTCTAAATGAATCTGAAAAAAAAAATGTTCCAAGTCTCTTAGATTCCGAGATCCGCCTAAAGGGGGGGGAGAAGGGAGGCGGGGGGGGACTTTGAAAAATGGTTTTTACTTTACCGAGCCTCCTCTATACGAATCCGTAAAAAGAAAAAAATACGGGTCTCGTAGTTTCCGAGATACGATAGGGGGGGGTGAGAAGGGGGGTGAAAAGGGGAGGTTTGGCACTTTTCCCGTAGGTTTGAGAGTTACTTGTTTACGAATCTGTCAAAATATACCCACCTCCCCATCCACCATCTGGGAGAACAATTATGTCAATGAGTGAGTCAGTGAGTGGTAATCTAGCTTTATATAGTATAATATTTTTTTAATGTATGATCATCGAGTACTCGAAGACGGCTGAACCAATTTGGAAAATTCTTTTTTTGTTCGAATGGGTATACTTCGAAATTGGTACCATTATCACCAAAGTCAGGATCTGATGATGGGATCATGGAGAAATCGAGGGAACTCTTCAAATATTATAGGCACACCTATGGCGTTTTGGGTATTTCTTATAGTAACTTGTGCAGTTGCTCTCAAAAAGTACCATTTGGGGAAGTGGAACTGATGATGAAGACCACAGATGGCCGCCGAAACTACTCAATAATAAGTATTGAGTGGATTGCGATTCGATTACTTGAATATGAATGTTAAGCACTTTATGCTCGTCACAATGCATATGGTGATGTAGAGCTGATGGTGAAGTACCATGAGAACTCCTGAACAATTAACGGCCCAGCATTGGGAAAAGCAATATTTTGTAAAAGGTTATAAGTAATTGACATTTAGGCTCTTGTAACTAGGTAAATTAAAAATCATCCAACTAAAAAGAGTGAAATAAAAACTTTTTACCACACAGTCGCATGCAGTGGAACCGGACGATGAAGCCTCACCGAGCCGGGCCGTACCCGCAGTAGTTTTTGACTGCTGCCCATTCGGACTGATTAACAACTGGTATCGACCACGTTTTATATTCATTTAAATCATACTAATTGTAATCCGCATTAAAAGAAATTCTGGGAGGGCCTTTTCCTCTCCACCTGAAAAAGACTGTTATGGACACCTGTATCCTACCGACTCTCACGTACGGCTGCCACATATAACAACATAATAAAAACAAAAATGGTAACCTGTCAAAAAGCAATGGAAAGAAACATAACAAAAATTCAAAAGATAAGAAGTGAACACATTAGAAAAAAGACAAAACTAACAGATGCTTTCAAGTATGCTCTCACTCAAAAGTGGCGTTAAGCAGGCCACCTAGCGAGATACACGGATGAAAGATGGACAGCAGAAGTGACAACATGGACAGGACCAACAGGCAAAAGAAGAAGAGGCCGTCCAAAGACCAGATGGCTCGCTGAAATCATGGCAATAGCGGGAAAGGAGTAGAGGACTAGAGCGAAGAATAAGAAAACATGGACTAAGCTGGAGGAGGCCTATACTCAACATGGGGTTCCAACAACAGAGTAAAAAACAGAACAGAAAAAAAAATTTGTAAATAGTAAGGTTGCTGGAAATAAAGGGTTTCCGACGCCGTGGGCGTCTACCACTGCGGCTGGGCTGGAGGGAGGAGTGAGGACGCCATCCTCTCCCTCACGCGGCCCGCCTCCTCCTTCGGAAGCATGACTGCTTCGCAGAAGGAGGCGACCGCTTCCCACTCCATCTCGCCCCGCAGCGTGGCCTCGACCAATGCCGGGCGCGAGAGGTCTCCGTCTATCGCCACCGTGAGGACACGTCGGTGCTCTGCCCAAGCGGGGCAGTCCTGCACCGTATGCTCTACTGTGTCCTCAGGGCGACCCTCGCAGTGGTGACACCCAGGCGTTTCTTCCTTTCCCATCAGACACAGGTACCTCCCGAAACTTCCGTGTCCGGTGAGGACCTGTGTCATGCGGTAGGTCAGGACGCCGTGACGCCGATCTAGCCACTCCTCAAAGAGGGGTCTTACCGCCGCAATTGCGGCGTGCCCGAAGTTTAACAGCTAGGAGAATTTTCTATTTTACTGTTTTCCTCGCAATTTTTCCGTCTTTTTTTCTGCTTGCCTTAACGAAAATTTGAAACAAAAATCCGGAACTTTTCAAGCCGTTCATAAGTTTGGCGCTTAGAAAATCACAGTTAATACGAAAATGAATCTTGTTTCAAATATCGATTTTATTAGAATAGAAGCTGTACTTTATGAGGCTGAAAATCTTCAGCAGTGTGGCTATGCAGGATAGTGTGGCTTTACTGAAGGTCTCTCTGCTAACGCAGGTCTATAAAAGGCGCCCGGCGACCTTGTAGAGCATGTGCAATGTGACCGCGCCGCTAGTTGCACTGGTTAGCAGGCAAGCGTATGTTTTAGCGCTAGTGACGTCAGCAGAGATTGGATCTTCAACCGACTACGGACTACACACTTTTTGGCCGTCCAATAAACCACTTTATATTTTTCTCCGGCTGAGAAAACCATCGAAAGACTTCTCCTGCTCTGGGTGGAGTGAAAGGGAGTGTCAGACTTCTACTGACTAAAAACTCAACCTGTTCTTTGAGCTACCCCTGCTCGCCGTCCGCAAGCCCGCGCAATAAACCTGTGGTGACCTAGGTGCTTGAAATGAAACACAAAACTTGAATGAAGTATCCAATTTAATAAACTTTTCATCGCTGAAAGTACACTGTTCTAATTTCCAGGTGTCTCATTCAGTGTCTAGTTTTAATTTGTTCTCGCTAACAGTTGAATAGTCAAGATAAACAGTTTATTCATTTTATTTTAATTTATTTATTAAATCATGCCAACAACATATTTACAGTAACATACATAGTGAACAATGTTTTGGAGTGTGAAAACTCGATAAATACGTCACTTACAGGCATGCACATCATTTCAATAAATACATCATTTGATGTTAATTGAATTGAGTGGAATTTAATATAGGTAGGCCAGTGTTTACGGGCCAGACTTGAGAGTTGCAAGTGTTGGGTTCGAACCCAGTCAGGTACATTATATTGTGTAATTTATACCATCATTGCTCTTAAATCGATGGAAAAAATATCGTGAGGAAACCAGGATGTCCGAGGCATGACATGTGAGATCGACCAACCCGTACTGAGCCTGCGTATTACAGCCTATATACCCTCTCATAGAGTGAAGGCCTGTTCCCCAGCTGTGGTAGCGTAATAGGCGAAATTATTACAATTTAAAAGCTTCCAAGCATGCCTCGAACTTCCTAAATCAACCTCGTGGCTTCAGCTGTGACAGCCTACGGGACGTGTTGAATCTGACAGCATATTTTAGAGATAGAGATGTTTATTTTGCAAATTTGAAATGTCTGTTTTTTTTTCGTAAATGTAAATTAGATGAGGCCAATGTTTCCTAACTGGCTACTCTGAGAAGAAAACTGAAACAAACTCAGAGGTCAACGTCTCTTTTTAAGCCCAGACAATCTGTAGTCATCAAATCATATGAGAGCCATGTAGGTTAATGTCTGTGGCACTCTTTAGAGGACAGAATCACACAGATTTGAGCAGGCCCGTCCAAACAGTGCAAGCATTTGTCAAATATCGCGTAGCTCAACTTAGAATCTTAAGGAGCTCGAACGATTTGACGAACAATACCAAAGTAAGGACATTTGGGTGGGCCGTATAAAGCACTCAAACTGCCAGACAGTGCGGTAATCTATTCATAATATTCGTTGTTATCCCACATTTCCAATTAACTGTTTATAATTAGCAGGAAATAATAGCCAATTATCAAATCGATTGTCATGAAATTGATAGCAGATTAAAGTGAGTTAGATTCCATACCTATAGCTCAAAATTAACGTTAATGGCCTAATGGATAAAGTGTGTGTGATTGAGAGCCGCATATTTAGCTTAGTTGGAGGGGTTAACAGGATTGCTAGGTAGTAATGTGAATTCAATAAAATGGTCTCTATTGACAAATTTATTTCAAATATGTTTGTTAAATATTTGTTTTAGAAACCTAGCATGGCGTCGCGTTGGTGCGTCGTGGGCGAGCAGTTGTGCATTGTAGGACTCCCAAGCGTTCCTTTTGTTTCGTGAATTGTATAAAGACTATAAGGAGCTTATATCTTCGTTCGCAATCTACTTTAATTTTCCGTGGAACGTACAATACTTACGACATACTAAGTCGTCAAGGCAGTCTTATCTGTTCAAATATTCACTACTGCTTTTCCGGATAGCGATTTATAAGATAAGAAAGATATTTTTGCGTTGTTATCAATCACGGTTGATGTATACTTTTTATGTACCTAATGGTGAAGTTTTATGATGATGTTTAAGTTATATTTAACGCAAAGGAATTAGAATATGGGTGATATTTTTTTACTGAAATTGAATGAGTATATTGATAAATGAGTTGGACTTGAAACGTATATAATTAATGTCTTAGTATTTTACGCATAAAATTGGGGTCTTACACACTAATTCTAAACGAGTACATCGCGCTACAAATAACTGGTTCGCTCAATATTTCTTTCATGTTATACAAAAATATTTATTGCTCCAAAAACATTGTGAGAATACATGAATTTGTCGCAGCCCCAGTTACAGACATACATAAGTACCTACTTGTGTGGGGGCTGTCGCGTTCTACCCTTTTAATTTGTTGAGATATACGATTATCATGTTTTACTTTTTGGGTTTATAAAAAACTATAAATAAAGATCTTCCCCATTGTGTCAAATTGTAAACGTAGCGCGTTGAGAATGAAAAAAAAAACGTGTGACGTAAAATACTGAGCAACTGTGGCGCCACGCTGTCGCGAGGGCAGCCGGCGACACTTCAATTGCCTCGCTCCCAACATTCCGCGCACTCTCCTACAAATTAACTAGATTTTCTGTTTTATTTCCGGCTGGTAACTTTGCTCAAGCGATAAGACCTAATAAAAATAAAAAATGCCTTTATTTCCTACTGAGGACATGGTAGACATCTGTTGAAAAGTATTAGGTATGAGTTTACAATATACTGATAGTTCTTATAATATCCATATGTAAAATCAGTCGCACGGGAATTCGCTCCCGTGTTGACTTTATAAAGATGAAAACATAACCCTCATTCTATTGCAATCGGGTATACTTATAACCTAGCTGCAACCTACTACCATACCAAATTTGATCCAAATCCATCCAGTACTTTTCTTAGATTAGCGTGTTTTAACAAACACAATTTTCTGCTTTATAATATTAGTACCTATAGATAGATTAATAGAAACATTTTTTATGTCATGAAATCAAACTTACGGATTTATAGATGATTCAAACTCTTCCAAGGATTTCGATCTACATATCTCCAACCTACATACGACCCAATATGCAACACCAAACACTATCCAGAAGTCATATAATATGAGATACGAATACGACTGAGTTCGACCCCGCGTCGTCGCTCAGATATTAGGCGCGCAAGAGCGAATACTCGTAGAAGCTAAAACTCGGACGGAAGCCACGCCGCGCCGCTCGCTTGAATGCTCGTTTAAATATAAATAAAAGTCACGTGAGTCGCCTCCGTCAGCCGTCATACAATGATGCGCCGGGATCCTATAAACGTTAATCCTCTGTACGAACATGTAAATATTTTATTGTTGAAGAATGCGTTCCGCACAGCGCCGCAGTGCGCGGAACAATTGCTGGCACACTGTGACACGGTCAGCCGGCGGCCCGGAGCGTTTGATATATAGAGGAGAGCTCACCGGGATTACTCCGCTGTGCTGGGCTCATAATGCTGTTGAACTTGCATACCGTTCTTAGCCTGGATAACTTGGTAGATATTTTGTGTAATAAAAAAGCATAGCGCTACTTCACAAATCACTCTTGCCTTCAGTGCAGTTTTACAAATACTTAGAACTGGAACAAGTATTTGTAGATTGTCATTCTCGGGCGCTGAAAACAGGAAAATTTCGATGTTATAATGATTACGCTGCTTGTGTCAATTATTTTTAACTCCGTCCTCAGCCTCAGCGGGTCACTTTAACACGCGGTTTACTCCACTGTCTGTCTGTCTTTCTATCAGAGAACTCTATTTCATAGACAGTAAATGGTAGACAGTTGAAAGTAACTCACTTTCAACTGTCTACCTGTCTACCGGTTCAAAATAAAATCGAAAGGAACATACCTATGTTCCTTTCGATTTTATTTCAAGTTTTATTTAAAGTCATATTTAAGCGAACTATGTACCTACATAGTTCGCTTAAATATGACTTTTAATATCTAATCAAAAATAAATATAAATAAACATTGTCGTTCAATCTACTGAGTACATCAATAGGTACTGGTATATTATTGTCGATAGGCTAAATATATTTTTGTCCTATTTTTAAATATGTTCATTGATAAAGAATCTCTTAATTATTTCGGTAACTTATTATAAGTTTGAGAGATCAAACTGTATTGTTATTCTTCCGGACAATGTTCTAACTGAAGGTTGTTCTATACTATCCCTATATCTAGCGTAGGTGTGAGTATTTTTATTGTCACTATAAATATTTTTTTGTTTTCGCTCGTTACGATGGAAATACTTCAAAGCTATAAATTTTGTGCGCGTGTAGTGCTAAATACTCAAGTATACAAATGTTAAAATTCGGTCAAGAGCGACTCGGACTTCGCAATAGCACATTGTTTGATACTCTTAAAACCTTTTGGGGCATTTGCGGTTGCAGAAAACAAGGTCGCACCCACCGTATGCAAACTGTTCGATATACCTTTGGCTGTTTATACATGAACGGCTGTCAAATACAATAGTTTATTTTTATTAACGTGCGTTCGAGGAGGAGTTTGTGGCTAATTGATAGCATCTGCACAGGCAAAAGTGGATTGGTTACAATCTTAGATAGATATACTCTTTATTGTAAACCATAACAGAATTAAATGAGGACTTAAAAACTACAATGGGCGGTCTTATCGCTAAAAGCGATCTTGTACAGACAACTTTTTGGATGGATTTGACACAGCAAGAGAAAATAAATACGCGGTTAGTCCAAGGTACACCTTGGACACTTATCCAATCACTTATCCTTACTAATATTATAAATGCGAAAATTACTCTGTCTGTCTGTGTGTTACTCAATTACGCCTAAACTACTGAACCGATTTAAATGAAATTTGGTACGGACTTAGTCTAGAGCCTGAGAAAGGACATAAGCTACTTTTTAATGCGAAAAAAGGGCTGTAAGGGGTTGAAATAGGGGATGAAAGTTTGTATGGAAATTACGTCATTTTTAAAGCTAGAAGCTCGAAACTTATTTTTTAGGCTTTTCATTAGAAAAATGTACTTAAATAAGCTATTAGCAGTAAAATATTGTAAATGCTATGTAATTGTAATGCTTATTAATGTATGAGTTTTATTTTCAAAAGAACTAGTCTAAAAAATTTAAAAAAGGTGCCGAAAGTCACTATTCCGCGCGGACGAAGTCGCGGGCACAGCTAGTATACAATACATAAATAATAATCTACATACACAATACAGTAATACGTCCCGATCCTGTTAGGGGCGTGTAGATAAGGTCATTAACTAACAAATCAACCCTAAGTTTATTTCAAAAAAAAAAAAATAGGACTTTATCTTTTTTTAAAATTTATAAAAAAAAACGAAAACACGTTTTAGCATTCTTATTTATTAAATAGCTAAAGAATTAAGTTGCGCATAATAAGAAAACATAAAACAATTAAAAACCTCCGTACTTTTGAAAAAAGAGATCCAATACTTATTTTATTTTTATGATTTTTGCAACGTTTTATGAAATAAATATTTTTTTTCTCCTAAAAATCACTAATCTATTTTGACGGCGGAACATTTTATTTGTTAGTTAATGACCTCATCTACACGCCCTTAACAGGATCGGGACGTATTACCAATAACCCTGTATATAACATAATAGTGATTCCTCAGTGGTTCGGGAAGCACGTTTAACAGTTGGTCCAAGCATTTGTACAGCTTTGACAGTCGGTACAGGTAATCAGAAGCCGGAAAATCCCAAGCCTCGGGTAACGTGTTACACAGCTACTGACTTGTGGAGGTCCAATAAACGGTTGCTCCATATAACATTAGAGCTCAACTGCATCTGGCTAGACATAGGACTAGGTTAAGTAGGTAACATACGTTATAACATTGTTCTAACGTTTTCGGCCTAATGTTAATTACAAGATGACATTTTTTCCATTTTATTTATGGTTTACCATCTGATATTACAGCATCAGATATTTATGTTTGTTAAGCTTAGAATAGACAATACTGAATAACTAATTCAAGGAAAAAAACACCGCATGCTTCGTTCTCTTTTCGAGAAAGAAACAAAATGATAGTTACTTATTATTTTATAAATAATTGTAATTATACGAGAGAAATAAACAATTTGCTTTCTTTGTAGAACAGAAAGAATGAACAACACTTTATTGTCTTGACAGTACTTGTAATTGCAATTATTTATAATCATGTACTATTTACATGGCAGGTCAGCTAGTTCAATTTGTATATGAACGCAAATTTACAAATATTTCTGATGAGTTCGGTCGTGTTATATTCTTCGTTACCGAAATAATATTTCACATTTACCTACCGTTTCTTTGTAAAGGATTAATCATTGAGTTTTCATTCCCAACAAGTTTTCATGTTTGAATTGAAAACTGTCTGAACATTTCAGCGCTGACATACCATAACATGTCGACCGGGTCCTTTAGATATATGTATATCCTTTTCTTACTTTATCCTTTTAGTTCAAATATGAAATCCATTTGACGATAATTACACTGCAAGCTGTTGGTTTACAAATTTTTAGAATTTATTCATTTGTTTCGCGTTTATTTAATTTTCGAATGTTTGTTACAATTCATGTCTCACTTAATCGAATTTACTTTATAGTATTTTTATGGTTGATTGTTTATAAATTTAATGTTATTTTACAACATAAATATATCATGTCTGTGTGTTGATGTGTAGATAAATGTCAGAGATTCTCGTTGTTTAAACATGTGGCTGCATTTGATTGCGAAAGTTTAAAGTTTATTTGTGTCCGTATGTCGGCATCGTGTTGTATGTCGAATGTAGATCAAGACCGATTTGGAGCAACTAGTCGATGTGGCTCGGCACGTTGCGGCGCGGTGCGACATACGTGCGATGAAGATAATGAGGAATGATGTTATTATTGAAATTAATTGAAAGATGTTCTATTCTGTACAGGGCAGCCTGATTGGCTTCCCTAACAGTAGACTCATAATATATTTGCTTAGGTTGATAAAAAAATAATTTATTGTCAAATTTGTCTTAAATAGAAGCTAATAAGTTATTTAACCTGGACACGATATTAATCTGACTGTAGGTACAATCTTTGCAAAAAAGGTAAGTGTGTCTGATGTGTGTGTGATGGCGAAAACCAAGAGTTATAAAGGGAATTTAAGTTTTACTTTGTAGACACGCGTAAAACATCTTTCTTCATCAAGATTCAGATTACGAAATAATAAGTGATACTAATTTGGAGTTTGAGACACACGTGCATCCAGTCTCTTGTGACAAGCTGGTGAAAAACCCGAATGTAGGTCTTAATTAATCAACCACCAGGCAACTCTTTTGTCTTCTTTCGTAATCTACGACAGATAATTAAAGTTATTTATTATCCAAGATGGATACATATTTACATTCTTAGTTCCCAAAAATCTGGCAAATTTTCGAAATAAAATTGATATTAGGATTGCGTTTGACCACCATCTCACCTGATGGTAAGTGATGATGTGGTCGAAGGTGCAGCACGCTTACCTAGAACTAAACTTCTAGAAACTGAGAAAAAAATTAAATAAAATTTTATTTTGCAATTTAGGCATAGAGATTCTCTCATAAGATAAAAAACCCAGCGTTGCGTCGTCGGTGGTACGTGCATATACTCCGCACGACAAACGGTAGCTAATGCGTGAGTACCGAAGCTGGGACACTCAGTGACGAGGATCACGTCTTTGCTAAGCTGGTGTCAGTATGTCTGTGACGTACTTGATACTGTGCCAACTCTGTTATCCCTTATTGCTATGAACTTATTCATAAACGAAATCTAAAGAAAGGCCAAGAAAGCCAACTATAATGAGGCCAGTTTAGAATCTAAACCAGCGGTCATCAAATGGCGGCCCGCGGTTCGCATCCAGACCGCCGACCCATTTTGTCTGGACCGCGAGAACACAGCAACTTGCACTACAGAGTACGTAATTTAACAAAAATGTATCTCCCGCATTATCTTTGTTGACACCTGCATGTTTGTGTTTTAAACGTCAACATGAGGAAATTTGCAGTGAAGAGTTCTGGATAAAATTTTTGTGTGCTAATAAATATCCAGAACTAAAAAATAGCTTTGAAACTTCTTACTTTGCTTGGGTCAACATATATTTGTGAAGCAGCATTTTCGAAGATTTTTTTTTTATTCAAAGTAGTTTCGCGTTTGACCACCATCTCACCTGATGGTAAGTGATGATGTGGTCGAAGACGGAGCACGCTTACCTAGAAGTAACCTATTCACTCTTGACTTAAAGACTCCCAGGTTATAGCGATCAGAAGTGGTCTGAATTGAGATGGTCACTCACTCAAGGTTCAACCTTAGTAAGCATTACTTAATCTTAAAGATTGAACCTATGTGGCTGTATTATTTAGCCACGAGCTCCACAAGAACTGCGTATTATCCGAATTAATTAAATTAGTGTGATTTTTTGCGAGGAGTTATGCTGTTGCGTTGATGCATTGGCGATAGTCTAAACTATCTATTGCTCCTAGTATCTATTGAGCTCATATAAAGAAGGGCTTGACAGTCCCGAAGGCCGCAGTTCAACACACTGTTGTGCCGTGGAAACTTCTGCCCGTGGTCATTAGCAGCGTGCCGTTGACAGAACTGCGTATATTTAGCGTCGTCAGTCATGCGCCCAGAGCTATATTATGTTTCAATACATATAGTATTAATAGAAATGTCTTCTGGTATGTTTCTCTGTCTTCCTGACAACACCGCGACGCAGCTATTGACTTAAATTAATTATTCTGTGGCGATATCCTCGCTGTTGTATTGAAGCAGGAAATTGTTGAACTAAAGAAAAGCTTTTTATAATGAAGAATATATATATATATAATAAATAAAAGCTCTTTGATCCCTTTATGAGTAGTTTGTACAGAAGTCCTGGGTAATATAAAACATATCGTTTATTTTCTGTAAACAGAGCATAAAAATATTATTAACAAACATAATAGTGTCTGTCTTTTGCTAGTCCTATCTATTGCCTAGCGTTTATCTGGCCTCCAATTTAAACTAGATAGGAGCTATGTGGCTTATCCTCAGTTTAGTATAGAGTTGGAGCAGCCGGCCTCGTATCAGCATCGTGGATTTAATTTCGTAGATGTCGCTCTGGCGCGCTGTAAACATTGTGTTCGTTTTGTTGGGACGAGACTCGTCTGGAACCGAGTGGCGAGAGATAAATGCAGAAGTCTAGATCGGTAGACGCTGCGATAAGGAATCAGACATATGATATGGAACTATATGTCTTTGCTTTCTTATGCATTGAGTATGTAGTTTATTACTTATGTATTGTATATAAGTAAATAGGACACTAGTCCTTCTGTGTCAAATCCAATCGAAGATTGTCGGTATAAGATCGCTTTTAGCGATAAAACTACCCATTGTAACATGTATTTCTGTTGATAAATCCTGATTAAAATAACGAGTATATCTATCTATTACAATATAAAGTAAATTAAAAGTTAAAGGTTAACTATTTTGTTTTTTTGTTTTTTCCAAGTTATACATTGATTCTTGTGTCAGGGATGTAAGATAATAAAAAAATAAAAATAAAATAAAATCTTTTTATTTCAGACATATTGGGTCCATACATTTTCAAAATCATCAATTTTAAGTCATCACACACATGTCACATCGAATAAATGGATGGATGTTTAGTAGCTGGTACAAAAAAATATAAACTGTGTCGCTTAAATGAGGTTACCTTAAGAGACGGTCGACAATCAATGGCTAAGTAAATTATTGAGCCAACCTTAAAATAGTAGAAGAGTTCCGATTTATAATAGCAAGTTAATTATAATTAACATTTAACTGTGGTAATTAAAAACAGTTTTTGGTGGTGTGTGTGTGTAAAATCACGTAATTTTTTTGTTTTACTCGACCAACTTTTTTTGTTTGGTAGATGTTTGCTTGGAATAAGACATTAATATCATTTAATAACAAGTTAATAAATATAACGTGTATGTAAATTTAAACAAAAATTAGACTGAGAAAAAGAAACTGTATCTCCTTGATACAGGATGCCCGTTGATCGTAGCTAGGAAACAGTACCCAAATTTTGTATAAACACCCTTCGAGACAATGAACTATTTTATTATTTATTTATTTAAGTTGACATACATTTCATTTACAGGCCACAGGATTACACAGCGGGTCCCAAGTGGGTTATTATATTATTAAGACTTCTGTTCAACTGTACAATGCCCGTAGTTGAGGGTAAAATAAAATTACGTTAAGTAGGTTCGTTGAGCGCCGGCGCCCGGCTGCTCTCCTACGGGACACCTCATCCATAATGTAGGGCTTTGCCCCGCTCGGGACGGCTGCCGGCATCGTTGAGCGACACTCATTTACAATTCTCGCACTGACCCCTCTCTCCGCACTCACGTTTATAAAATTAAAACTAAAATCCAGTCATTCATTATATTTATGAGAATCTATCATGGTTATTACAGTACAAAGCTATGCCAATGTTTTGACAAGCTCTCACCACAAAGTGCAATTTTAAATTTAACTGTAAACATTATATCCATCACTTTTATACCCCAGTAATAGGTGTTTCTGGTATTGATTCGGCCTGTTTAATCTTATCTCGATGGTAACTCGCCTGATGCCGTGTTAAATAAAAACTTTTTTGCAAAAAATAAAACCGACTTCCATATCAAAACACTACAAAGCCAAAAATAATTTTAATTTCGGTAGTCGGTGTTATTGGTTTTGTATTTTCTTTTTTTTTCACACCGCCTTCCGAAATTAAAATTATTTTTGGCTTTGTAGTGTTTTGATATGGAAGTCGGTTTTATTTTTTGCAAAAAAGTTTTTATTTTCGTGCTTTTTAGTGGGTCAGTGAATTTTCCAAATCGGTTCGTAAATGACGGAGTTATGCGCGAACAAAAAACGCAATGCAGCGTAAACGAAAAGATCATCAACGTAAACATTTTTTTAGACTTTTGTTGATTTTTCAGAAACGGCTTGTCCGATTTCGATAAAATTTTCATGGGACCATTTGGAAAGTATACCCTTTCTAACAAAAAAAGAATTTTTCAAATCGGTTGGCAAACGACGGAGTTATGCGTGGACAAACATAAAAAAAAAAGAAAAAAAAATACAAACATCCGAATTGAGAACCTCCTCCTTTTTTAGAAGTCGGTTAAAAATATGTAAATTGTCAACTTGTATGTATGTATGTCATCTATAATCATCATCTGCTTAGTCTTTTCTGTGTTGAAGTCGACTTCTAGTCGGTTTCCACAACCCAGTATCTGGGTCGACGTCCCTGTATCTGATTACCCGTAGCATGTTTTCCAAGGCAAGAAGTAGTCTTAATATGTTTAGAAAGGCACCCATCCACTTCCTAAACTTTGCTTAATCTGGAAGGTTCACCAATACAAAAACAAAAAAATATATATATTGTATATTTTTTTTATTACTGATGAGCCCACTCTTGACCTGATGGTAAGCGAAAGATGAGGTCTAAGATGGGACGAGCGAGCCCAGAAGATGCGTATTTCGTGCTCCAAAGGTTGAAAGGTCATAAGTGGCAGAGAACACAAGCCGGTAGAGAATTCCACCGGCATTCTTGGCTGTGCGCACAATAAATGTGGAGGAGAAGCGCTTGGTATGACAAGACGGTATATCCTAGTGAATAGTACACCATGGACTACCCGCGTATTTATTTTCTCCTGCTGTGTGAAATCCATCCAAAGGTTATCTGTAAAAGATCGCTTTTAGCGATAAGACCGCCCATTGTAACACCCTTTAGTTTTTGAGTCCTCATTTAATTCTGTTATGGTGTACAATAAAGAGTATATCTATCTCCTTGATGATGTAGGTCGTCTATTGAAATGTATAATTTTATACAAATTGAGATATGCGTTTCGAGTTATCACATAATGGAAAACGTTTTTTTTTTAGAGTTATGGCACACGTGTGTGGTCCGTTAGTTTGTTGTTTGAGCTCCCTTACGTAGTGAATCTGTTTGGGATGCGACCCCTTTTCTTAAAGAAACCGCCGTATTTGGCCCTTTGAAATACTTTTTTGGGTGTGAGATCGGCATAGTATGTATATACAAGAGACAGAAATTAAGCAATATTTTTACTTCTTTCTTAAGAATAATTTGACACGCTCGCTACGTACTGATTGGAATATTAATTAGGTTGCCACAATCTTAACTTAATTTTTTCATTTGCCTTTAATTAAAAAAAACAAATAGTAGTTTATACTTTCATCTAATCAAATAAATTTTTCACGCGAGTGAAGCCCCCTGGCTTCGCTCGCGTGTAAAGTTTTTTAGCCTTTCGACTATTCACACTAAAAGCACATCGACTTGTACTGTTGTGATGTAAAAGAAGGACAAACAAATGAACACACTTTCTAATTTTTATATTAGTACGGGTAGTCATTTATTATTTGTGTAATTGTGGGGAAGCGGTCAACAGCCTCGGGCACCATGGTCTCTCTTGCAGCCGTAGTACGGGTCGTTTTGCACGACATGCCAACTTAAATGACATTATCCGACGAGCCCTTGTCACCGTCGGCTTTCCAGCCGTATTGGAACCCATTGGACTGGCGCGTGACGATGGCAAGAGACCGGACGGCATGTCATTGTTTCCTTGGAAGATGGGTAGGCCTTTAGTGTGGGACGCAACTTGTGTCGATACTGTCTCGCCATCCCATCTTCCCAGTTCATCATGTTGTGCTGGCGCTCCCGCTGCGGCTGCGGAAAACCTCAAGCGGCGTAAATATAGTCATCTCGGTGATAACTATATTTTCGAGCCGTTTGGGGTCGAAACTCTCGGACCATGGGGCCCGTGTGCTCACAGCCTTTTTAAAGAAATATCGAAAAGGCTCGTTGACGCTTCCCGCGACCCAAGGGCTGGCTATTTCTTTGGTCAACGGCTAAGCATTGCCATACAACGAGGCAATGCCGCCAGTATCTTGGGTACGTTGCCAGCCGACAGCGTTGAGGATGAATTTTTTGATGCTTTATTGTAGTTTGTATTTTAGTACATAATTTTGTATATTTGTTGTAATTAATTGTTTTTATTTGTGTTATCTATTCTAATTTATTTACTATGAAAATCTTATATCTTACTAATATTATAAATGCGAAAGTTTGTGAGGATGGTTGGATGTATGTTTGTTACTCTTTCACGTAAAAACTACTGAACGGATCTGAATGAAATTGGGTACGTAGATAGTTGACATCCTCGAATAACACTTAGGCTACTTTTTATCCCGGAAATCCCACAGGATCGGGATTTATACGGGAAACACCTCCCACGCGAAACGAAGTCGCGGGCAGAAGCTGGTAATGAATGAATGCGCAATTGGGTTTCCACTCGATAAAATTACTTACATAAATATCTGCACTAATATTGTAAATGGGATGAAACTTGGCATACAGATAGATTATGTCCTGGGACAAAGAGTTGATTTGTTTTCTAAAGACCTCCTATTTCTTATTTAATTTCGCGCATCAAGATCCAGTGGCTTTGTGCGTCCTATTTCCCCTCTACCCTCTTCTCCTCCCCCATTTCCCCATTGATGACGACATTGGATTCATACCTAATAGGTATATTTTCATTTGATAGTATTATTTCCTTTATTCAACACTTTTCTCAAAAATTGCATTTTTAAATATTTTTCTATAAAAAAAACATATAATAAAAAAAAAAACATTTAAAAATGTAAAAAATGGCGGTCCACCGGTGTTGGGAGCAGGGTACAAGCTACCGGTGGTTAGGTCTCCAGACAAAGGAACCTCCTCACGAGCTGTATCGAGGAGAACTGCCTTAAGTATCAGACCCTTTATCCAGCTGTGCAACGCCAGCTTCGACAGATGGTCGTCGAAGCTTTTAGCTATCAGCCCATTGACTGATATGACAATCGGCACAATGACAATGTAGTATTATTATTTTCATTTATTTGTTAAGTAAAACATTCTATAGCGAAATTCAATCATTTATTCATTCATATAACAATACTTATTGTGTTTGTATTATTACAATTAATTACAGCTAAAAGGAATATCTTGCAATAAAATATAAATTTAAGTCAAGTAAATAGACGCACGTTAAGGTAAAAATTACTAGAGGTACATAAAATTATTTACCTAATTATTTTATTTACTGGCACGAATCTAGATAGAAAATATAAACACTTAGGTATCTAAAAGGAATGCTTTAAGATTAACTTTGAATAGAGAGAGAGAGTCTTAAACCTTTGTAAATCAATGATGTCAAGTTAGTAGGCAATCCATTAAATAATTCTACTGCTTGGTATTTAGACCAATGTTCAGCAATATTATGTTTAGGTACAATTAAAGTCCTTGTTGGAAGAATACACTTACTATCATATATCAGACATAGATCTTTTTAACATTTCTCTTAATTACCGGAAACTAAAGCTACAAAGTAGATTTATTTATTTATTTACTTAAACTTTATGTACCGTTGTGTTATATGGGTGGATTTAATGCAGCAAGGCATTCTCTACCAGTCAACCTTTGGGTTAAAAAAACACATTGTGGTAGGTGTTTTATCACTTAAACTAATAATTATATTATATTCTGGGTTAATGTGTTAATTTTTACTTAATGCTATTAATATGTATTTTTGCGCTTCTTTCCTTATTAAGAGATTTTTGTAGCTATTTTTATCATTATTTCATATTGTCAGCACCGTTAATAGGTCAAGTGTAAGCTATTTTATGCCAAAATAAAATAAATAAATATCCACAAAATCCTCGATGATGATGCCTGTGTTTTAGATGGGAATTTTATAGGCTGGTAAAGGAAGAATGACTCTATGAAGTATTCAGCATTCATTTGAGCAGCATTAGTAGTAGACATGAGTAGCTCGCGAACGAGAGATAAAATTGAGCTAGCTCTTTAATCACAATCAGTCGCTCAGTCGTTCACGGAATAGCTCACTAGCTCATTTAGCTCATTGACTCTATACTCTATGCGAGTAACGAACGATACCGAAATGCCGACAGCGGCCGACAATGCCCGAACTTCCCCGACGAACAGGCGAACGAATATTTCTTCACCTTGATTGACAGTTCTAAGCTTGTTCAAGTATGAAGGAAAATCATTGGCTTTCATAATTTTAATATTTATTTGTAATAAAACAACCTAATGAATCTAATTTTATCTATAGCTCGCAACTAATTTAAATGAACTAATGAACTTCAAAGATTATAGAGCCACTGAGCTAGTTGTCTCGTTTGACTCGCGTAAAAAAGCGCGGCTCAATTTGATTTGTAGCTCGCAAGTAAGTCAATTGAGCTCAAGAGTTAAAAGAGTTAGGTATTCGGTGAGCTAAAGAGCTAAAAGAGTGATGTTGCTCTTTTGATCAAATGAGCTATATCTCTCTTTTCTTTTCGGTGGGCTACATTTCGCATGTCTAATTAGTAGCATAAATGATGTTTAAATATTTGCTAGTAGAAGGATTCATTCAATAGAGGCAGGTCTGTGGGCCGCCGGGACCAGTGACGGTGCAGTGATTGTATGACATCCTCCGCTCATCTCGCCTGCGCGCGCCTGCGTCTGACTGACACAACCTTCTAAGCTATCGCACAGATGTTATCTTCACGTCGATCCAACCAGCTGACTCATTCACAGCGATCCGTATTACAAAAGCCTTTCAAAACCGCATCGGACTCGGTCAAATTAACTCGAAATCAATATTTATTTGTAATACACAATCATCCTGTGAGACACTTGAGTTCACATTTATTATTTGACGCCATTTACCAATCAAACAATAATAGATAAATCTGTGTGCCATCTAGTCGTTTTGTCATTGTTGTCCCATGCGGTCCGAATCCGGCCGAAGGTGGCCGAAAGTGGCCGAAAGTGGGTAAGCTGCGAGTGACAAACAAAGTGCTCCCGGTGTGCGTGGCTCGTTGGTGTGCGTGCATTTGTGTGCGGCGCGGCCTTCGCCTCGACCGGAGGGGCACTCCAAGACCCTTAAAGAACCTCTACTAAGATTTCCTAAGGCACTACAAGCTCACTTCTTCGTAGTCCGCAGTATACGTTATTAATTCAGGCGCGACATTAATTTCAAACGTGCCTAGTTCGATCAATATTTTCAATCAGTGTCTGTGAGCTTCAACGCTGAAACATTACTCCTATTGTTTTATATGTGGTTTCAATTGAAAAGTTTTTATGAGTGGTTACTCGGTTGGGTTGCTTTTTATCAATATGCTGGACCAGTAAGCATCTCTTAGATGTCTAGTAGTAGGATGATTATATACCATCCTGCATTCGCGGGAAGTTCATGGAGTCAACAGCTACAAAGTGCTGAGAGCTATCTAAGTGTTTCCAACACAACTTGATCTTTCAGTTAACTTAACTACTAAGTACCTACTGGTGATAACTCACAAGTGTTTATGTAACAAGAAGTGTTGGAACTTGATAAATAGCGTAACGTTTCAACAGTCGTGTAAGTTTTATGGCATTCCATGCCGGACTCAGTGTTTCCTGATAGCCCCCAGGTTGCAGCTATCAGCTATCACTTTAACTTAAGAATGAATAGGTTACTTTATAGAACAAGCAATGTGGTTAGGATTAACATTACTAGCAATTTTGCTAAAGCCTCATACAAAGCTAAATATACTAGTGTCTGGAGTGGGTTCAATAGTGTAACGGGTGGGATTCGAATCTACTATCTCTCACCATAATCATTAGGCTCTTACCGCTTAAATCAATGTTTGATAAAACTTTCTTAACGTCACTGACAGCTGGTGCGTCGAGCGTTCTACCTGACTGTCTAACACGCGTCCGTTCAAACACATTACAGGGATATGTTAAGTGTTGAGTATTCGCGGTGAAGGCGTATCGTGTCAGTAATAGTGTACGACAAGGTCGCCGCTACTGACCCACTGATCCTATTGAGATGATTGCTCCGCGCGTCTCCAGACTACGCACCGCTTCGCTCCGCACCGCACCCGCCACAAAAACTTCGCTCTCTACATTTCTCTTGCTCTTGTAATATGTCATACTCTTTCAACGATACTATTTCTGTTTCTTCAATTCGAAAATGAAACGTATCAACGTAACAAAAAAGTAAAAGAAAACAAATCTTACGCCAACCATATTTATAATAACTAGCACTTCGCTCGCGTCTTTATCCACGTGGATTTAAAAAATACGCCAATATAACACTTTTTTATATAAAAATTAAATCGACTTCAAAACAAACAAAACCACTAGGTACTGTACTAAAACTCAAAAAATAATCTTATAGACTGTGTCGTTGCATGGCTAATTTTGTTTTTAATAAGATCCAAGTCTAGTTAAAATGAAAGATTTAAGGTCTTGTTTTGATAGGCTCCGTACGCTGAATTCCGGGGCACGTACAGGGTGATTTTGATCAAACTTATTTATTTGGTTTTTTTATTGATAGGCTATATAATAGGTTCGCGTTTGACCACCATCTCACCTGATGGTAAGTGATGATGTGGGCGAAGATGGTGCACGCTTGCTTAAGTTACCTATTCACTCTTGACTTAAATACTCCCAGGTTATAGCGATCAGAAAACACAGACTCCGGCAGGGAACTTCACTCCTTAGCCGGACGCACAATGAAAATATTCCCAAAACGTTTTGTGCGTATGGGTGGGATGTCCACCATGTAACGATGGCGCATCACCGTTTGTCTTGTAGTTCGATGATGGAACGGGCTTACATAATATTATACCTTAGTTTCTAAAATCTTATAACTACTTTACATGGCAATGCGGCTACAATTACAATTTAGGCATTGAGTTTAGCGTTCTTAGCCGAACTAAGCTTATGCTGTATTTCGGCTATCAGTACAATTCGCCTCGTATATATATATATATATATATACTAATATTATAAACAGATAAAATTGGTAATCTCCCGAATGAATGATTAAATTCTTAAAAAATACATTGGTAGTAAGGTGCATTATTTGAGAGTGCTATACATTATTTCAAAATTCACGCGGACGGGCAAGCTGCTAGTTATTTTTGCTGGGCACTTTTAATTTATTATTCTATAATAATATAGAATAATAAATTAAAAGTGCCCAGCAAAAATAATACACTGAACCTAGCGTATCATTTGTCTTTTTTATGGAAAGAGGTATACGGCAACTTATAACTGGTCTCATCTAGTTTACAATTACGAAAAAAATGACGTGTGAAAGTGTTATTTATAACCTATTTATAAAATAAACATCATTATTTCATTATTACTAAATGATGTCTCCTTTGTTCACCCAAATGTCCTTACTTTGGTATTGTTCGTCAGATCGTTGAGCTCCTTAAGTTCGAAGTTGAGCTACACGATAACTGACAAATGCTTGCACTGTCTGGACAGGTCCGCTCAAATCTGCGTGCTCCTTTCCTCAAAAGACACAACAGACATGAACCTTCATGCTTCTCATATGGTTTGATAAATATGAATTGTATGGACTTTAAAAGAGACGTTGACCTTTGAGTTTGTTTCGGTGTTTCTTCTCAGAGTAGTCAGTTAGGAAACACCGGCCTCATCTAGCTTAACTTAAAACACAAAAAAATGACGTGCAACAGTATTATTTATAACAAATTTACAAAATAAATATTTCATTTCATTTCATTTCATGCCTACCGTCACACAAATGATAGATGGCAGTCCATATAGACAATGAAAATCATGACGTATACAAGCATATCACTTATAAAATCAATGTCCCACGTCAATAGTCAGGCAATTTGCCTGCGTGAGGGGAAGTCTTTTGTGTTTCTCCTGTTGAGAAACAACAGAGCTCTCGTGAGGAGGGTTCGTGGCCAGCGTGGCGCCACCTCGCGGCAGCGGCGCGAGTCGCACTCCCCAACTACTGACCCCGTTTCTCAAACGATCCTCTTTTATCAATGATAGATTGCTTACCTACTGATTAGCACCAAAACTTGCGTAGATACTTAATCACATTCATTTGTTATCAAGTCAGATACCTACCCAGTAACTATGTTATTGTAGCAACAAAATTAAAGTCACAATTACTTAAAATAAACTAGTACAAAGATAAACACAAACATTTTATTACCCACAAAATGTGCTGGAAAATAGCAGCAGGAATCTATTGTGTGAGAAACAAATGAAAACTAAATTAAGCAATAAGTAGCTATGGATAGTTCATACGTGAATGGCACACAAAGTAGAGGTTTACAACCAGCATAAAAGCTTCATGCGATTTTTAGGAACAAATTTGTTGGACATGAAAAACGAAAAAATAAATAAAACTGAATCGCCAGTTTATCGTGGTCCGTATACAACAATAACTGTAGTTGTGCCCACGTTAACTCTGGGATCGTTTTATGTAACAGAGCACGGAGCAATTTTCAGGTATCAATGGTTTTCATTGAGCTTGTCGCGCTGGTTCAGCCTTTGTTCTGTTGTCGGTGGTCGCCAGTGGTGACCAGTGGCTACCAGTGGTCGCCACGACGCCGATGACAAGTATGTGACCTACATGGGTAATGTGGATTAAGGAGCAGCGTCCGATTTACTTTATTCGGTCGGCGGAATGTTTCTAGCGATAAGGAGTGTTATATGATCAATGTATTGCCATATTGTTAATTAAGATATTCGGTTTTGGTGTTTGTCTTCAATGCTTCCTTTAGCTTCTGAACGTACGTTTGTCTGATCTGTTATTATTATTAAAGAACAAAAGACGGACCAGATCACAATAAAAAAATGTACGCTATTGATAATTTCAGACAAAATATTGCGTCTTTTTTTTAAACTAACATTACAAAGAGGATTGATTTGGAGGATGAATTTTAGTGATGAGTAAACTCAAAAACTATAGGATCGATTTCAAAAATCTTTCACCAATATAAATTTACGATATCGGCAATCGGCAAACTGGGAAAAGTATTTTCATTTAAGCAAATCCGCGGGCAGAAGCTAGTGTTTTATATTTTGGCATTTCGACAATCACATTTGCTGATTGAATAGCAGTTTGTCTAAAGCCCCTTATATACAAACCGTAAAATATTGAGCCAAAAGGGTGCATCGTCCCTCTGTCTGCAAGAGGTGACAAATATAAAAGATTTTAGCTATCTCCGCGATGCTGAGCTCGCGGCGAACGTCTTAAGCTGTGGTCACAAAGTCAGCGGGAGCGGGGCGGTGGCACTAACATATAGAAATGGCCTCGAAGGCTGCAGTGCGACAGCGGGAAGAGAGCGGCGTACGAACGGTGCCAACCAATCTAGCGGTGCCCGCGATTCGGCATTGACGTATTGCTGAGCTGTAGTATTCTACGCACTACGCCGCTCTAGATGGCTTCGAAACCGGGTACATCACAGCCGCGCCGCTCCCACTGTCTTCATGACCCAGGCCTTATGGCGAGCCGGCCGCTGGGAATTATGTCACATAACTTTGAGATTTATAGCACACAGTTATGACAACTATTACCAATGCGTATTAAGGCTGCAGTCAGTAAAATATTAAAATGTGTCCTCGTAAAACATGGAATTGTTCAAATTTCTTCGTTTCTAAGAATAGTTTGACTTCACGGATTTGTCACGCCTCTTGGAGTGTTTATACCTATTACTAAACTATGGAAACGGTAGACGGTGACATCTAGCAAAGAACGCTTACTAACAGCAGTAATGGAATTCCTGAACATTATTTTCAAATAATCTGAAATTACTATCGTAAAGCCCATGGCTTCATTCGGTCGATTTTTTATACCAACTTTGGTATTTCAGTCATTTCATTTTTGGTATTTGGATAGAGATAGGATTTTTTAAATAAAAAGTACCTAACATGTTTTTGGGTCTTCAACTATCTCCATGCTAAATTACATCAAAATTAGTACAGTGATTTAGTCGTAGAAGCTTAACAGACAGACATTCACGCTTACAATATTAGAATGGATTAGGCAATGACGGTAACTCTGAATAATGTTGTTAAATGAGGCCAATCAAATCCCCTTAGGGCTAGTTAGGAACCAGAATGCTTTAGTTATCATTAAGTTTGCAGAAGGCAGACGGTTCACTGGCTCGCTCGTAATCATTGCTGGTTCCGCCCGCGGGCGCGTCACGTGCCAGCTACGTGCTGGAGTCCCATCTCACTGCATGGATTATAAATAAAGAACGAACTATGTCTAGTTTATTATGAGCCTGTGTTATCCCACTGCAAAGCAAAGGCCACCTTTCTCTCCATCCACCTTTCGCTATCCAATGCAATAGAAGGAAAATTATCCCAGAATGAGTCCAGCTAATTTCACCATCTCCTTCTGGGCCTGGCGTGCTGTCGTTTCCTGCCAGTTGGGACCTATACAGAGGTCATTTTGACCCCTTGCTCCTTTGACATGCGGAGTTGACCAGCCCACTTCCACTTTAAACTAGCAGCTATGGTTCTCAGCTATTTGTGTTTCGGAGCATTGTATAGAGTTCCTGATGTGGTCTAGAAGGTTTCTAGTTTACACAAAAACTGACCACTTATTCAGTACGACTTAGTAAGAGTTGTCATACACCTATCAACCTAAGGTCCTTGGTCATCTGTGGACTTGGGAGGGTCTGCCCCATGGTAGGCCCACGCTTCGCTCCGCTTACCGTCACTCAGCGCTTCTCTCCGACGTCTGCCCGACCTTGGTCCTGCCGGAGGGTTCCGCTGGCAACAGTTCAACTCGCACGCAACTATTAATCTTAAAAGACAAACTCGTCGCATTGATGCGGCAAACCAACGCTGTCTGCTACCGTGTTTACTGTTTTACAATTAATTACAGGGTGAACATGCTACCGACGCGAATCACAGTCTAATTTGTTTGTGATACCAGAAATAACTTTAAGTGTGAATATTGTTGTGGAATTCGTTCGATTTCGACCTTTGAAACTGAAGGTGACGCTCGGTGCAATGCGGGTGTAACTCCTAGCTACTAAGCATTGTTGACTTAATTAAAGATGAGTTGTAAATCATGGACCCAGTGCGGATGCTGCGGGGAGCACTAATCATTAGCATCGAGTTGTGTCCCGCTATCGGAGAGCAGCGAGCCGCGCCAGTGCGCTGTAATCCTCCCAATTTTATGCCAAGTTTATCGATCCAGTGCCAATTAAGTGCTGGCTGCGGCCAAAGTGTCGTCGACCCAAACAGCGAGCTCCTAATTTTTTGTAATACCTATTATAGTGTATTACGTTCGCACCTGCCGACGATACGACCGATGATGGAGCGTCGTGCGCTGCCGTGCCGGTCGATTGTCAACTGCTACATAATCTCAATAAGGAACTAGCGGTATCTTTTACTATATCTTTTCAAGACATTTCAATAAAAAAAAATTGGCCAAGTAAGAGTCAGACTCGCCCATGAAGGGTTCCGTAGTAACTACGCCAAATAACTTTGTTTTTCAAAGTGTTTGTATGAATTACAAAGTTATACCTATTTGCGGTTTTAGAAAATATGCTGTATCTCAAAATCTGCTGACCTCATCTCGCTCAATATAATTTTCGTTGAAAGTTTACATTAAGGTCTATAGCATATATATTTTTTAGATTTTTCATTCCATTATTATAGAAGTTAGAGGGGGGACGGACGGACACATTTTACAACTTTGTAAGCGTATATCTTTTAAACGATTAACTTTATGAAAAAGTAGTTTTAGAAACCTCAATGTCTATAGATACCACACACGTATAGGTTCATGAAAAAAAAAATCAGTATCCGTTCCATGTATCGGGAGCCCCCTTTATTTTAAATATATTTTTCTTCCTAAAATCGGAAAGCGGTTCACAGAATACATCTATCTACCAAGTTTCACATGTAAAGTCCTAATAGTTTTGGAATAAAATGGCTGTGACATACGCATGGACGGACAGACAGACAGACATGACGAAACTATAAGGGTTCCGTTTTTTTCCATTCGGCTACGGAACGCTAGTAATAAAAACATATTTCATTTCACATAGCCCTTCATGGGCCCTTTTAAAATATCAGAAACTAATGCATCGGTCGATATGGTCGTTTACTCTTCAGGTGACCAGACGGCTGGCCCTTTTTTTGGTTAAAGATCCAACATTACCATTCAATGTGGCTAAGCAGCTAATGTTCTAGCTACTTTTCCCATCGTCATTGTTAACAAAATGTTCTATGCAGAATCCCTCCAAACACAAACATATTTAGCTTAGGGTTGACAAGATTGCTAGTAATGTGGTTCTACCCACATTGCAAGTCCTCTTTAAAAAAATAAAGCTCTATTAATAGGGTCAGTAATAACAGCATTCTGAAAACTGTTGCGGAGAATTTTTACTCACCTATTTTGAGATATTTGTATGGGTGATGAACAATTAAATACTTGCCTGTTCATCCCTCATGCAAGATGTACTCGACTTATTAATTATTAGCTGTGCCCGCGACTTCGTCCGCGCGGAATAGTGACTTTCGGCAGCCTTTTTTAATTTTTTAGCCTAATGATTTTGAAAACAAAACTCATACATAATTTGAATGTCGTATTTATTAATATCTAATCAAAAGTCTAAAAACTAAGTTTCAAGCTTCTAGCTTTAAAAATGACGCAATTTGCATACAAATTTTCATCCCCTATTTCAACCCCTTACAGCCCTTTTTTCGCATTATAAAGTAGCCTATGTCCTTTCTCAGGCTCTAGACTATGTCCGTACTAAATTTCATTTAAATCGGTTCAGTAGTTTAGGCGTGATTGCGTAACACACAGACAGAGTTACTTTCTCATTTATAATATTAGTAAGGATTTCGTTATATTATTATTATTATTTTTGGTACTTGTAATTTATTTTTCATACTAACATTAGTTTTAAGCGTGTATATTTTACTAACATAATGGATTTATGTTGTCCGAATGGAATAAATAAATAAAATTAAATTAAAATAACAAATTATGTTTTATACATAATTTATTATTAAAGCTTCGTTAATATCATACAATTATGTGACATACATCGTCAAATATTTATACAGCAAAACTTAGCTCAATATTTAGGTAATATATCTAAAACTTGCTAAGATTTAATAAAGATAATATGGCTTGATAGTAATGTAGCTCTCCAATGTCATCTTTTCCTCCAGAGTGTGTCACCGGAGCCTCTTCATAAATCGTGGGCACCCGTTGTCGGCGTCGCCTGGCTAATGAGCAATAGTTCTTAACAAGTACTCGATGAAAAACAAGATTAATACGCTCCCTCGCAGCTGAAACCTCACGGGGCTTCCATCCCGCCGCGCCCGATACTATCGAGGAAATGTAAATATTGGTTGAAAATAAGATTAAAACTTTTTTTTTTGTTCTTTTAATTAAACCTTGACTGTTATTTTTTACCTGTTTGTAATTATATAATATTAAAAGTAAAAACAAGGTTTTTAAAGCTTGGAATATTAATACGTCAATGTGACCTATTCTTGATCCTTTTCTATGTTAGCATGTGTCTTACACTTTTATTATTATGGAAACAGTCCTACTATTTGACGACAAATCTAAAAAAAAATCTTTAATCGGAGCTATCAACAAAAACTATTTTTTTTTTATAATTATCATGTAATTATTTTTTAATAAAATACTTATGTATGTAATACATTACAAAGGAAAATGCCCGTCGGCCATATAAAAAATGCCTGAACTGAACAAGAGTGAAATATACGCCAAATTTTACTTACTACAAATCATAGGTAACCCATTACAATTTCAATAATTGTCAAATAACTAGGTAGAAGTCAGTTACAAACCTTTTTCTGAAATATTGATTAAGTCTAGGTTAAGGATGCCAAGTCGTCGTTTAGGCGAGTCCAAACTAAGTCCGTGTTCAAAAATGGGTATCGTGTGCATAACTAAAATCAAAGTCCTTAAAAAATTACCACATTCGTTGTTATACCATAAAAAAGCAATCCGTACGTAATTCAATTCGAAAGCGCTATTGTAGAATCAAGTAAACAAACAATCGAAAATGCAGTATTTTCGATTCGATTCGATCCAGCAAGGCAAAGGAGATTTGATTCATACAGCCTACGATACGTTTTCTATTCAAAAAATATTTGATTTTAATTAATATTGACATGCATATATTATTTTGATTAGATTTATGGTACACATGCGTCGAATTATATTAAATTAATAATAACTGTGCACTAAATCTGCAAAATAATTAATTACAGATTATTTTACGATTCCTCTTTGGCGGAATGCCACTTACTAGTGTCAAATAAACACTGACCTCCAATAAAAATAAGAATGAATTAAACGGATATCAGGTTAAATATTTTAATGATTCCCATATTTTTATATCCTACTTAAATAGATATATTTTATTTTAAAAAGAATTAAGGACTATTCGCAGTTTATGTCCATTTCAAGCATTTTATAGGCATTCCCCTTTAAAACTTTATTTATAAATTAATTAATCAGTTACTACGTAGCGGAACTACGCGCGTGCCTACGCAGCCTTCACCGCCGTAGAGGGTGCGTAGCACTCAACACGGCCTAGACTTTGTGAACCTCAAACGTGTATATTGTCAAGATAGACCAAAGTAAAAGTATTTAAGCCTATACTTTTCCTACTGCTAACATAGGCTTCTATGTTATAAAGTGGCTAAATCAAAGCCAGTATGTAAATATAATATTTTTATGGAAGTTAATTAAATCTTTGAATGCAGTTAAATAACGGCTGCGTTACATATGCAGATACATAGCTAATAATATTAACGGATGAATATCTTCCTAAACGTATACTTAAAGTATGAATGATTTAAGCGCAAGTGCAAGCCCATGCATACCGTGTGTCGGCGCAGGCTCTTCGAACACTTCGTAGAGTTAAGAAGGAACATGACAACAACAATGTTTATTAAACAGTCGGCGCAAACGCAGACACTGACACAGTAAGGAATGTTCACCGCTGAGAAACACTCATATTTATGTAGTTGTATTAGGCGCGTGGGAGGCGCGTGTGGCTATTATTGTGCACTTTATATTAGAAGCGTTTACTATGGGAAGATGCGCGGGAGTCGCACCGTTGACTCGCCCGAGGATCACATCATTTATCCAGTACGAAAACACGCTCAACGATGTCTACAATACTACCAAGCACTTGCATAAAGAGTGTATCCATATGACATAATGTTGTGGCACGGGTGTACCTGTGTATGTAGTGTAATGCGGCGGCCAGTTCCCGGTGACGTCATAATATTGTTCTATGTATAGCAGCCGTCTACACAGTGGCCGATGTTGGAGCGCGATGATGGATCAATTACTGGCTTCTTTGGTAAATATTTGTTATAGGAAAACATTCTCTCTCTATATCCATAGGATGTCTAAATATTATAAAGAGGTAACATTTGTTTGTAAGTTTGTATGTAACGGCTAATCTTCGGAACTAATGATCTAAATCTAAAATTTATTTCAAAATCCACGCAGACAGTTGCGGGTGAAGTGCTAGTAATAATATTTTAAAGAGGTACCTAATGTTTGTATGTAAGAGGTTATCGTCGAATATCCTTTCAAAATTATAATGTTACGTTTAGACGTAACATTATAATTTTGAAAGGATGTATGCCTATCTCATTGAGTAATATTAGTATTACTCAATGAGATAGGCATACATAAAGAATAATATTTTAATAAAAACCTGACTGCTTAAAAAAACATCAAATATAAACTGAAAAGAAAAAAAAATAATGTTAAGTCCAGAAGCGTAAAAAGTAATTGAATAACTTCAACCCTTCCCTTGTAAACAAGCACAAACAAAACTTTCACGTGAACAAAACTGAGGATAGCAGCTAGTTCTGATATAAGCATTGATTAAACTATGTTCAACGCTACGTGCGGTAAACATTCTTTGGAAAAGTTATTACATACAACGTATCTAATATTATGCAGTGCGCTTTATGAATACCGGTACGTTTGTTGTAAAACTAACATAATGTTATTGTGGCGCACGAAGTCTCAACAAAATGCTCAGCGAAGTGTTCTTAATAAAGAAATATTCGCTCGCTATGTTGTTGTGTCGAGACGTTGGTTCCATACCGATGCGGCCGCCGCACTTTACAACAATTTCGCAGACCTGCTGTGAATCCGAGATTGCTGAATCAGCGATGAGTTCGTGCGCTTCGATAGCTGAACTAGCGACCGGCGACGGGACGCGGCGCTAGCTGAGACTTGATTAGATAGATTGATAAAACGTTTATTTGGTACAACACAAAATACAATTCATATAAAAAAAGCAATAATGACTGAATAACATAATGAAAATACAAGAAGTAAATCTTTTTTATGTATGTATATAAGTAAATACATACTTCTTCTTTGGTCTGGTTTCCGCACTTAGTCTCTGCACGAGACCATTGTGCGTAAGCCATGTCAGCCGTTACTCCATCCAGCCAATCTCCCTCCAGAAGCAGATCAGGTCTCTCCGTCTATTCAGGATGTCTGTAAGGAAATTCAATGACCCGAGGGTTTGTTTCCGAATGTCGATGATTTCCGTGTACTCTAGGAGCATGTCCCACCGTTTCCTCCGTCCCCATGCATGCCCTGCACAGGGGACTGTCCGTTATACCTATTGTGCGATAGTGTTTGTTCAGTGAGCAGTGCCCGGTGATGGTCCCCGCCTCCATTCGCAGGCTTCTTCTGTCCATGTGTAGGAGGCGCCTGGTTAGTCTAGGTTTGGCATCGCCTCCTTGGACTGCCTGCAGCCTGGTGCCGAAGACCACCATTTCTGGGCTTGATCGTGTGTGTGTTCTTTTAGCCATGTGCACAGCTGGGTGGAGAGGAGTGGTACGATGTACAGTACACACATACATAATAAAAGAGATTTAAAAGAGACGTAAAAAGAGTACGCTGTGTCTCGCGATTGCTGAGCTAGGGTCTAATTTTTCTGCTGGGTCACTACCCAATAATGTTACGAATAATTTAATTATGCACGCGAATGATCCTACTATAAAAAATGGTTTTAGCTCCACATTCTGCGGTCCCAGAACGGTAATGGTGCAGATATGTCAGAGTCAGCTTCCAGACTAATCGGATGCAACTGACTACCCCTCAAGTGTCAACGGTACACCGTTTGTGCATAACGTCACGGCTCGCATTGGACGATGTATTTTACGTTTATGTTGCAAGTAACACGATGTGGCTGTATCATTCGACTAATCGATTCATACTTGACCGGTTTTAGTAACATTTTAAAGGGAACACCACTAAAATGAACGAAAAAAAAACTTACAAAATGCAACTGTGATTTTTGTTGTGACGCCGCAGACTTTTTCGTTGTGTTGTGTTGTTGTGTGTCTAAGTGGAATAGTTTGTGTTAACATTGCCTACACATTATTGTGTTATGGTGTGTTTTTTTCGTGAATATGTTTTTTTTTTGTTTTTTTTTTTGTTTTTATTTGACTTCGAATGTGAGTGAAAATTATAAAAGTGAAAACATATCACATCACTGCGAGATAAGGTCAGTTTGATTTGCTTATTGAATGATATAAATAGTTAGATAAACTCATAACAAAGCCAGAAAGGTATAATATATACCATGACTAGTACTCTCGCGGGGCTTCGCTCCCGTGGATTCTATCACGGTAAAAACATAACTCTCCTTTTTTGCAGTCGGGTAAAAAGTAGCCTATAACCTTCCTCAAGCTTCAAGCTACTTCCATACCAAATTTCATCCAAATCCACCCAGTACTTTCGAAGATTAGCGCGTTCAAGCAAACAAACAAACAAACAAACAAACTAACATACTTTTCCGCTTTATAATATTAGTATAGATAATGGCCATAAATTGCCGATTTATCATTTTTTCTGAAGTCCTACCCAAAAATCAAAAAGTACATTAAACATGCGACATTCGAGGGGTTAATGTTTCACATGGAGCAACTGCCTGGCTGACCTTCACAAACACGATACCTATTGGCAAGTCCAGTATCGTATTTTCTAGCTTCTAATTATCAGTAACGACTGTCAAAGATGTTCAAACGACAGCACCGACCTACATCTACGTCAAGCATTACTTGACCGTGCAGCTGTTATAATTTAGAAACAAGCTGTTAGTTTATTAATGATAGGAATAATTTAATAACGCTCCCGAAAGATGCCAACTACGACTATTGTTTTAGATGCACATTCTACGGCCTCAGAACATTAATGGCGCTTAACTGATCGTTAAACTGGTATCGTGTTCATAGGGGATGTAGTTATGTGCGACGCCGAGTCTCTGTTTATGGAGCGCTCGGTGTTGCCACAGCGCACAGCGACGACGTCTTCGAGAGGTATGAAACACGCGTCGTCGGGTAGAGGGAAACGTTGCAAAACCCGACCGGGGCGGGTAACAGGCGTACCACTAGCTACATGATAAATTGGCGATTCACGTTCTGTCTGTTGTATCGATAATACGCACAAAACTTGTAATACATACTGTCGGCGACGAAGGGAGCAACTCGGTTTTGGCAACGAGCCTTGTCTAGACAAAATACAATACCGAGTCCCGGGACGATACTTCAATTTAAGTGTTTTTAATGATAACTAGGAGGGGAGATGAGGGTAGATGATGTAGTCTAGACGCTGTCGGTGCTGGGGCACGGGCTTAGTAGTGACTCCAGTGATAGGCAGCAGTCTTGCTATGACCTACATGCCATGCCGTCGCCGCCGTGCCAACAAAGCTCAGCGCCGCAATATCTCAATTAGTAACTGTCAGAACAGTGCGCACGCGACGCTGAATCCAAAACTTTAAACGCACGTTAGTATAGGTAGAAGAAGTCATTAATCTTACCGCTGCCAATAGCTGCCACATTTCACGTTCGCGGACTCCAGTGGTGATGACAGCACGTTCGGGGCTGACGGCCGCGTCATTTCTGTAACAGGAATGTTCGCTGATCAGTATTCCCTGGCGGATGCTCATCACAGTGTCTCTCGTGACAGCATGTGCAGCGCTCGGCATGCCGGCCACGTCTCGCTACGTGTCGGCAGCCCAATGATTGTAACCAGCGCTTGTGCAAATTTTTGACGTCATAACGAGTTCAGCCACTTGTTTTAATCTAACTTTTAGTTTCAGTTCTTTACTAATTTATATAAAACACTAGCTGTTGCCTTTGACTTTGTTTGCGTGAGAGGTTTATCCATAAAAAGTAGCGGTTGTGCTGTTCCAGGATTTCAGCTATCTTCATACTTAATTTCAATCAGATTCGTTCAGTAGTTTTCGCGTGACATAGTAACAAACAGCCAGTCATTTGGTGCTCATTAAAATGGTTACCTACATGAAAATTTTATCGGGACTTTTAAAGTGTGCTCATATCTGAAATTAAATAATGTAACGTTTATGTCGTAACACGAGCCTGAAACGAGATATTGTCAGAAACTCGTTTTGGTCGGCATTTTTCCAATATGGTAGCGTGAGCGGTAAAGATACGAGGTGGCAACGCGAAAATTCGGAAATAACACGTCTACCGTCAAATCTATAAAATGAACTGTTTTCAAATGTTTGCATTTTCAAAACAAACATCAAAAGACTGAATGGAATTTCACTTTACTACGTAGTTCACTGCCTGCACCAGCCAAGGGTATTTGGAACAAAATATCTGCAAACGTTTTTGTAATAATATCAGATTTTTTCATAATCTGAATTTGTTTTTTTAACCACCGACGGAAAAAGAGGGGTTTTATAAGTTTAACGTGTGTATCTGTGTATCTATCTGTGGCACCGCAGTAGCTTCTAATCGGGTGAACCGATTTGGATGCGTTTTTTTTTGTTAGAAAGCAGGCTTTCTGGCGGTGGTTCTTCTTAGATATGTTTTGTTAATATCGGTTAAGTCATTTATTAGATATGGGGAGTGAAAGTGGGGATGAATAATTGAATATTGACAAATATACCCAAGTGGCGTATCAAATGAAAGGGCACCACGTGTACTATATTGCAAAAAGTGTGCATTCCATGAAATTGGTCAAAGTGACAAATACTAAGGTAGGTGAAAAGTTTAAAAAGCATAAAATAAAACGCTAAAAATAAAAAAAAACCCCTACGCAAAAAATACTTAGAAGTAAGTTTAAGAAACGTCCCTTAAAAAGTAAAAAAAAATAACAGTCGCGGCGGGCGGGGTATCGCCATTTTGAATCGATATTTAGTTTGTTACATTATAGCGATACTCCGCCGTGACTATATTTTCTTTTTATATTTTAAGGAATGTTTCTTAAACTAATTCTAAGTATTTTTTGCGTAGGGGTTTAATAAATTTTAAATTTAATGTTTCTAGCAATTATGTCTTGTTCGGCTTTCAGTCTAACCGGACTAGTGTTTTTTTTTTCTTTTTTATTACTGATGGGCCCGCTCTAGTTGACCTCGATCTTGTTTTACATAAAGTGACTGCCAAAAGATGTACAAATGATACCCGGGACAAACGGCATAACTTACGAGGTACGGAGGAATAGTGAAATGTTAAATGAACACTAATCCACCGTCTGACCTCTTCAAGCCTCGGTTAACCTTGAAAATCGACCTTCAAAAAGCTCCACATGACTTCTCCCGCTCTGGGTGGAGCTGAAGGGAGTGTCAGACTTCTACTGACTAAAAACCCACCCTGATCCTTCAACTGCCCTTAAGTTCCGGGCCGCGGTATCTCGTTAGCACATTGCAAACCCTGGCAGACATGTCAGACTTAATGTCGTATTTTATTACATAATGCATAAAGATCTTAGTTTTTTTAATTTAAAATATGTTCGCGTTTGGCCACCATCTCACCTGATGGTAAGTGATGATGTGGTCGAAGATGGAACACGCTTACCTAAAAGTAACCTATTCACTCTTGACTTAAAGACTCCCAGGTTATAGCTATCGGGAAACACAAACTCCGGCAGAGAATTCCACTAAGGAGTGAGTTAAGGAGCCGTACGCACAATGAAGGTATTCCCAAAACGTTTTGTGCATATGGGTGGGATGTCCACCATGTAACGATGGCGCTTCGCCGTTTGTCTTGTAGTCCGATGATGGAACGGGCTTGGCGGAATTAGACTGTGTAATTTCATCGCACACTCCCCGGAATGTAACCGATAGAAAACCGATAGACTTGGAACTCATCGTCGGTGTTCAAGGCTCTGGAGCTTTGACTCGACCAGTGCATCGTTGCCAATGAGTCTCTTGGCCCGCCAAATACCAATCTTGATAATACACCATTAAGATTAAGACTACCAATTGACCCAGCTATAAAACTGAGAAAAAAATGCGTTTCTCGCGATGACACCATTTCAGCGTTCAAACAATATATTCTTAGTAGCGTACGTGTGCATCGAAGTTTGATGAAAACGCGATTCAGCCGAAGGCGGTGCGTCTAGCATGTTGAGTGTGCAGAGCGAGCGAAGCGATATTCTATTTAGTTGATCGTTTTTTGTGCTCCACAATCGCACGTTTCAAGGCATTCATTTTATTGTAGGATGTAACGATGCTGCCTACAGAATTCCTATGTTGATATCTCATAAAATTATTGTTATAATAATTTTTTTTTTAACGGGAATTGTGAGTAGAATTCTCATTTGTAGCAATCTAGTTAACGCCTCTCGTTAAGCTAAATATGCTTGTGTCTGGAGTAGGTATAATGCAATGGGTGAGGTTCGAACTCGCGGCCACTCGATCTCAAGTCCGACAGCTTAACCATTAGGTTATTGATAGTGATGCAACGAATACTACTTTTACGAATACGAATACGAATATCTCGCCATGGTAATAAAATACTTATTTATTTGATGAATGTTTACTCTTCTAATAATTAAAATATACAACAGGCAAATTTTTATTTAAAAAACATAAAATTTGTAGATTTTCTGGTTTTAGGCGATTTCTTTTTTTCAGTCTGGGTGATCCCAGCCGTTGAAAAAAGTCTTTCCGAGGCGACGACTGTACATGGCTTCAGTGAAAAATATTTTTGGGCGAGTTTTTTCAGACTTGGAAATTTATCAAATCTGCAGCAAATAGAGTTGCGTACAAAAATATCAGTTTTTAAATATTCGTATTAGTATTCGCCGAATACGAATATTCGGTAAATGTCTACTATTCGGTGAATACGAATATTCGTATTCGTTGCATCACTAGTTATTGATGCTTCATTAATTAGTTTCACCTGTTTAAACTGGTCTGCTTGCGTTTGGCTCTGGAAGAAGACTGACTCTTAAGATACGGGTTCATTTATTTATTTATTTATTTTTTATTTATTTATTTATTTATTTACTTCAAAATAACACGGCCGAAGGCCAATTACATTAATTGAAGACATTATAAAAAACATTATAAAAAAACATCTAACAGTCATACACTCATCTCACAGTACTCCAGGCATACAGACAAGATCTTCTTCCATTCATCCGCAAACACATCACAATCAGGTTTGGCATCCAAGAGAACGTTGAGCGCGGAGAGTGTGCGAGGAATAGGAGACTGGGCTCGAGCGACGGTACGACTCCTGGACACAGCGAACAATCTGTGTCTCCTATTCCGGTTAAAGTTGATCGGAGCAAATAGATGGCTTAGTTCGTCATGGAGATCAGGAGCATCTGTTTTTCCGCGAAATATTTTAACCATATTAATGATTTGATCATTTTTCCGTCTAACTTCTAGAGAATTATACCCTAAAATGCCTAGGAGAAAGTTAGAAGGATACAAAAAGGGATAGAAACCAAAAGTGCGCTTATAAAGGTACCTAAGATAAGCCTTCTGAACCCTCTCTAAAACTAATGTGTATTTCTTTTCAAAAGGATTCCAGACACATGCGCTAGACTCCAGCTTACTGCGAACTAGTACGTTAAATATAGATCTTATAACACTTATGTTCTTAAAGTCCTTAGCATTGCGTAGTACGAAACCTAAACGTTGAAATGAATTTTTTGCTACTAATAATATGTGATCATGGAAAGTGAGTTTGCTGTCAAAATGTACACCTAGATCCTTCATTGTACTTGTCCTGGTAATGGTGCTGTCGTTAATTTTGTACGCAAAGTTGACGGGATGACGTGCACGAGTGAATGTCATTACAAAACATTTGGCAGGGTTAAATTCCATTTTGTTCTTTATGCTCCAATCTAATATCAAATTTAGGTCACGTTGCAGCCCCAAGCAATCGGTTTCAGAGTGAATTTCAGAAAAAAGCTTTAAATCATCTGCATATAGCAGACTTTTGGCATGAAGAATGACTGATGGAAGGTCGTTGACCATTATTAAAAACAGGAGTGGTCCCAGAATTGATCCTTGACTGACTCCGGAGCGCGTATGATAGGGCTTGGACTCATAAAGCCCCAATCTGACAAACTGTTGACGATCGCGGAGGTAGTCAGCGAGGAGCCGCAGGAGACGTGGTGGAAAACCGATAGCGCAAAGTTTCGCCAGCAGAATATCGTTATTGACCCTATCAAACGCTTTCCGGAAGTCAAAGTACAACACATCTACTTGGCCTCCCTGGTCTAAACGTTTGGAAATATAGTCTACTAGGGTAAGAAGGTTCGTATTCACCGACCGTTTTGCTCTGAAACCATGTTGCTCGTCGCACAGATATTTTTCAACTTGGTAGTAAATGTAATTATGTAATATATTCTCGAAGACTTTAGCTGGTGATGACAGAATGGCAATAGGACGGAATTCTTCGACTAATGTTTTCTTGTGACTTTTGGGAATGGGCGTGACTCGTGACATCTTCCACTGTCGAGGATAGACTCCATTTTTTAGTGATAGATTAAAAATATGATGTAATGGTAAACAGAAATATTTTTTAAAACTTTTCAATATTTCAGGGGGAATATTATCAGGACCAACTGAGCTACTTAATTTAAGTTTGTTTATTCCTAAAATGATGTCTTGAGGAGAAAATTTAAATATGTTTATGTAATTGCTGTTGACATTATTATCACTAGCTAAAGTTTTTTCAGTATCAAGAAGTGGAACTTCAGGGAGATAGACGCTAACAAAAAAATCTGCAAAGGCTTCGGCTGCGTGAACACCTGTAAATTTATGACCTTTGTAGGTGACATTCGGATCAAAACCACCTTTTGAGCGCAAACTAGAAATATGTTGCCAGAAATTACGTGGGTTGGTTCTTAAATTGCTTTCAATTATATTTATGTGTGATTCATGAGCCAATGCTACTCGTGTTTTAAGGCTAGCTCTTAAATCTGAAAAGGTTTTATAAGCTATAGTGCATTTTTTGCGCTTCCAAACTGAGTGCCACTTAAGCTTCAGTTTAGTATCTTTAATTATATCTTTAGTGAACCAGACCGGATAGCGCCTAGTTGAAGTTCTACACCTCCGTTTTTTAGGTATGCAAATATCGAATATGGTGTAGATGGTCTCATAAAAATACTTGGTGGCTAAATATACGTCGTTGGTCTGGATAACCTTTTCCCATGAAGTATTTGAGAGAAGTTCAGAAAGCTTATCTCGGTCACATTTTTTGAAATTCCAGTCTTTACAAGATTCAATGTTACTCGGTTCAATGACATCAGACATGTGTGAAGATTTAATTTTAATATTAATATCTAATGGTGGATGATAGTTGTCAGGTTTAACTAAACCCTCAGTGGCAGCGACAGAAGTATCAACTGCGTCAACATCCTCTCGGATCAATACCACATCTAACATACCTCCAATCGAATTACTCACTTCATTCTTTTCATTCAGGCAACAAAAAGATAAAAAATAAGAATAATAGTTAACAATAGACAAGGAAGCACTGTTCAAATTTAAATCTCCTAAAATTAAAACGGTTCCCTTTAAATCATTTAAAAAACTTTCCACTTTACAAAACCAACGCATATAGTCTTCGTCTTTGGCACTTGGTTTGATATACACTACGCACACATAAACAGTTCGACCACACCACGGGAAACTTGCCCACAGATCTTCACCGCAGTCGGTTTCAAATTCACGACGCCGTCGCAACATAACAGGCGACCGCGCGGCGATTAGCACACCGCCACATGGTGTGTCTCTGTCACGACGAAGAATACTCCAGTCTCCTGGTGCTAGTTCTGCGTCTTCAACCGTTTCGTCAAGAAAGGTCTCAGTTATGGCAACGAGGTTGTGTTCTAATAACAGTAAATTGTTGCGCCACATACATAATTTGGTTTTTAATCCCCTCACGTTCTGGTAAAAACAATGTAAGTTTGAAACTTTATGCGGTACGAAAGGGCTGGTTATTTGCGATCTGAGGTTGAGTTCGATTCTGCTTATTGAAACTGAGTGGTCTTCTATAGTTCACCCAGGGTCTAATTTTCGAATTGACTGGCCAGACATTGGCTGAGTGGATGATCTCATAATTAGCAACAGGTACGCCTACCTTATAAGATTTGTAGTCTCCCTTTGACGTCAATAATTGAACTGAACATGCACCTGGATTTTCTGGACACAACTGCTGCAGGTACTTGAGAATCTCATCCGCACCCGATTCCATGTTCCAAAGATGTAAATGTTTACGAGGTTCAATTGCTTTTAGTGAAGTTATGTTAGGTCCAGCGGTTCCATTAATTGGCGCAATTCCTCGATGCTTCCGGGTAACAACTGTCCATTGAGAGTCGAGCTCCTTGACGCAAGCACCTACAGCATCCACCTGGGTAGTTATAACTGGGGTTGATTGGTCGATTGCGTTAAACTGATTAGGGTCAATGACCTCAGATACAGGTTGAGGTTGATTAGGTGTGGGTAAATGGGCAATGGGTTGTGCGATTTTTTGGTTACGCTTCCTCAGTTTCCGTTGCTTAGACTTCGATTTATTTTTTGAGACTTGTATCAGCATGTCAGTGTTGTCAGTTATCACGGGCTCGGTAGCATCACATGGTGAGTTGGACCTGACGGTGAGTAGCTCAAGTTTTTCTTTCAGGTAGTCTATTAAAGACACGTGTTTTTCCAACTTTACCTCATAGCTTAGAATCAAGGAGACTGCATTAGTGAGCTGTTCTTTCAAATCATATAATTCCTGCTTCAAGCTGTTTAATTCAGGTGAGAGTCCTTGCGGAACGTGAGATACATCGGGTTGTTCGATGTCACTAACTGATTTCTTTTGTCTGAATGTAATGTTACAGTTAGACAGATTTAAGGAATCGATAGATGTGAGGCTACTTTCACCATATTTTTTTGACATACAACTGCATTCCGGACAAACCCATGTATCGCTCTCCTGTGAAAGGTTTGTTTTACCCATGCATAATAAGTGGTATGTTTTATTACATTCACTTAAAGAACATCTCAGAATTTCTTCTCCACACACAATAATAGAATAGCACGCGGCGCAATTCATTTTAGTCGAATAATACACAAAAGGCGTTTCAATACTGACCGCAGAAGCGAACATGTGTTTAACCCTGTATCCAGTAGGACAGCGATGAAAGTGCGGTAAGCGTCACAAGACAGCGCAGCTTAGGTATGTATAGCACACAGGTGTGGCCGGCACGGTATGCAGGTGTCCTTAGCGGTGGTATAATACATAAACAAGATATTGTTCCATTAGTGTTCACGGTTCAAAATTCTATAAACATTTTTTAATCATTATTCAAAACTATTATGAAATAATTTCTATTGTATTTTAAAGAAAATGTTCAAAAAGATAGGTCTGCAAGAGCGGTTCGAACTCGAGTCCCAGATTTAACAGTCGGCCACCCAACACTGGCTATTTCTGGTGACGGAATGGATGTTGAAAGTTACATTCACGTCATTCCACTTTGTAAAAAGTTCGTTAAGACGCTGGTTCTTGGAATCAAATTTGAAAAAACAACGCGTATCTTTGTTTATTTTTGTTAACTGTTTTATCAATTTGAATTAGATTTTTGTTTCACTGTTAAGCTTTACTGTATTTTAAAACACTGTACTTTACTGTATTTAGGCACATTTATTCCGCAATTGTTTTCTTTTTTGAAGTCACTATAACACAACGAATTATAATTATAGTTTCTGTCTGCACTTTTCACAATAAACACGTTGTAAAGCGGTTCATGGTGTGAACTTCATGAAGATAACTATTACACCGAAAATACACAATGTCTAGATTATTGGGGTGTTGAAATTAAACCCATATTCATACACTTAGTTTAGAAGTCAGAGTATTTTATGTCACACAATTATCTTTTGTATTTATCCATTTTATTCTTATACTAGCATTCGCACGGGACCTCGCTCCCGTGGATTTTATCACGATAAAAACATTAGATACCTCTTTCTTTTACAATCGAGTAAAAAGCCTATAACCTCCTCAAGATTCAAGTTACATCCATACCAAAGGACATCAACCAAAATGGGCCATAACCGCAAACAGCCATTTTCATTCATTTCATCTAAATCCACCCAGTGCTTTCAAAGATTAGCGCGTTTAAACAAACAGACAAACAAACCAACTTTTTTTCTTTATTAGTAAAGATTTCAATGTAACCATTTTCATGTGTTATTGTACAACTTTTGAGTAATAAAGATTTATTATTTCAATATTATACGTTATCCTGTATCCATCGAAAGACTAAAACATCAAAATCTTTTTTTTCCATAAATGGAACCGACTTCCATATCAAAACACTACAAAGCCAAAAATAACTTTAATTTCGATAGTCGGTGTTATAGGTTTTGTATTTTCTTCTTTTTCACACCGCCTTCCGAAATTAAAGTTATTTACAACATATATAAAAAAACAAAAAGTTCAAGACGAACTGAGAACCTTCTCCTTTTTTTGAAGTCGTTTAAAAAAAGGATTAAAGCAAGGATTCAAGCTCAAACATCAACGTGAAACGTATTTTTTTTACGTAATTCGCTTTGTAACGTAAGGTGGGGGATTTGGATGGTGAAGCCTTATAGAAGCGCACGTTACCGGTTCACTGGTCGAAGGCGGGGTCGCGGCGGAAATTGCTATGCAGCAGTTTTAGATCCCAAATAATCTATCGCTTGCGTTGCGAACTGTTTGCTTGAACTTAATTTGAATTTGTCAGAGCTCATGCATAGATGAATTACATAGATGTTATGCATAAATGTTAGGGAACCAACACTTAACTTTGTGATTCGTTTACTTAGTTCGGACTTGGGAGTGATATATATGAAGATTCGAATGACGTTATTTTTCGACGCACGCTATTTCGGTACGCCAGTTCGAAAACACATTAAGTCGAAAACCGCTATATCGAATGACATTGTCGCGAACACCCCGATTAGAAAAAATGTTTGAATGGTACGCTAGTGCGAAAGTCTTGACATTGAAATCCATTGTTTCGAATAGCATATTCCAATCTGAATTTGTCTGGGGTTCGAACTCGAGACCCAGATAAATCTTAAAACGGGTTGTAATGTTATTAGCTTGTCAAAACGGGAAGCATGCTAGGGATACATTGCTAAATCATAATAAGTACTAATATTAATCATTTATACTTAGTAGTAGTATAGACAACTAGCTCAGTGTCAGTTATCATCGTAGCGTAGGTAGTTCTTGGTAATCACTGGGTCACGAATTCGATCCCCAGATAAATTCAGATTGGAATATGCTATTCGCAACAATGGATTTCGATGCCAATACTTTCGTACTAGCGTACCATTCAAACATTTTTTCGTATCAGCGTGTTCGCAACAACGTCATTCGATATAGCGGTTTTCGACTTAATGTGTTTTCGAATTGGTGTACCACTCTTAATTTTTTCCGAAATAGCGTGCGTTGCAATAACGTCATTCGAATCTTCATATCACTCCCTTCGGACTCATGCTATGTTGTTGAAGTGTGTAATTTATATTACTAGGTACACAACAGTGCGATGTTCTATAGATATTACGTTTAGGGTGGAACGGAAGGGAGTGCATTGCAGACTATTACTGACCGGAAACTCACCCTTTCCATTTAGTTGCCCTTGAGTTACTGAACCTCGGTATCTCGTTAGAAATGTCTTGGTGGATTTCATGCTACAGGAATTCTGTACCTGTCAATCTTTGAGTTTAAATACCGATCAAAACTATGTGCAAGAAAAGAAAGTGTATGTAAATGTTTGTATCATTTACATATGCTAAAATACATTGAAATTATGGTCAATTAATAAACATAGACCATCGTACATTCACCTTAAATCCTTGAAAATGGATAGGCCATTTGTAATCCATAAAAAATATACGTTTTATCGGTGGCCAATTAATCTTTTATAACAAACGTAATGGCAGTTTCTCAGCTTTAATATGCAAACGATGTCAATGCTTGAAATGAAATGAAATATTTATTTTGTAAATTGGTTATATTAAATAACACTTTTATACGTCATATTTTTTTGCGTGTTAAGTTTAGTTTAGCTAGATGAGGCTGGTATTTCCTAACTGAATACTCTGAGAAGAAAAACCGAAACAAACTCAGAGGTCATAGTCTCTTTTAAAGTCCATACAATTTGTATTTGTATATGAGAAGCATGTAGGTTCATGTCTGTGGTGTTCTTTTGAGGAAATAACCACGCAAGTTTGAATGGTTTCTGAGTATAAAGTTACACTCCTCACGAATGATCCTCCGATAATTAACACGCTAAGAATCAGTCTACAGGATTGCTATTATGACAATAATGATCGGTAAATATGAATCGGAAAACCGGTAATGCACTTGATTGTGTCGGGAACGGAGCTGTCAATAATTACTGTTTGCTAAGTTAGTTGTTGAGTAGAAGTTACGTACGCACTAGCGGCTAAGTATTGTTCTTAGCGATTCGATGGCAAAAGTATTTTATATAAATTTGGCCCATACATCAGCTACGGATGTATATGCAGCGTGATCACCAAGAACTATAAACTTTAGATCCTTGAATGTTTCATTTCTTCTGAAGCCTGCGCATGTCGGTATGCGAAAGCGCACGCGCCGCGTTTGGCTGCGTTGCTACGTGGAAGCTGCTCTTTGTCATCCGGCTATTTAAAACCGCCGACATGTATTTTAAGGCTGTCAATAATGAAGTTTCCGCCGTCGACTTGTCACCGAGAGCGACTGTCCACATGAAATATTGTGATAATTCACACATTGACGGTCGAGCTATTTTTCGATCTTTTTGTGTTTTTAAATAAAATTCTTTCATAAAAGCATGCTTGGAAGAGATGTTGATGACATATTAGTATTAGTACCTAATAATAGAAAAAATAAAAAATAAATAGTATATATCGGGAATATTGTGTAGTTGATGTAGTTTAACAATTGTGTTGGTGTGTCGAGTGTCTGCAGACGAGCGCAGCGCGCCGGGACTGTGACGTTAGCAGTACATCACTGTGACGTGAAGTTTAAACTGCGGAAGTGATACAACACACGCGCGTGCGCATGGCGGCGGCAGTTCTCAGCGTAACAACGTGCACTTTTCATTATTATTTGTATGTAGGCGCTCGTTAGCGGCATCCTGTTTATATTAAACGCGCGCCGCTCGTAAAGTTCGCGCTAACAGCGCCGCGCGTGACGTCACACGCGGCCCGATCACACAATCTCGATACCTCAATGAAACCGATGTTCGGCGATACATCAGTGACGGCGTGTGCTCGGCAATAAATTCGTCCATTACCGGCGGCAGCAAGACGCGACGCGATGCGGCATGATGGATGAGCGGCACCCGTGGCGTAGTGTGGCGTGCGCCGCCTCAGCCGTTAATTACTCCCGTTGAAGTAATTCCTCAGATGAAACCCTATTCCTCGCTGCCGACATGCCTGGATTCAATACTACATAACACTTACTCCTGCTCCTATGTACACATACTCCCTTCCTTAATCGAAATGTCAGATTGATTTGTTCGGAAAATAAGAAGCGATCAGCGATGTGAGCTCGCTGGGAGGTCCCTGCGCTACTATAAATAACAAACGGAGATTAGGACGATGGTTAATGACGGTGACATTCAAGCCACCACGTGGTATAGCGAAACATCTGTGACATTCAGACACTGGGACTTACTCGCGACTCGTGAGGGGAAGCTCTGTGACTCAAATATCATGAATAATGTCATAAGAAATCGACAAAATTATCATGAACGGATGGGTCGATCGCGTGTTCGTAAAAGTTAAGGAATACAAAATGTCGACCTAGCTACAATTTGTTAGTATTCAGAGGAAAAAATATACCCTTACTAAAAAAAGGCAAGAAGTTGCCGACTTAGCTCGTTCCAGTTGCCCACAAAAATTAAAAGAAAGCACGTACGGATCCCGAGCTGAGCAAAATGTGTTACGATAACGGCAATTGACTCCCGGACGGGTCGATAGCTAGAGTGAGACAGTGGAGCACTGAGCTGGTGCGGCTTGAGCGGATGAGCGCAGTGAGCGCCCGCTGCGCTACAAGCAACAGAGCCCCATTATTAACCTAATTAGTCGCGCCCATCAGCTTGCCGGCGCTCATAACTCTTGCATCACGGCAAGTAGCAATAACCTGCTGCTCCTCAAATCTCCAGCAGGTGCGCGTCTTTCAGTCAGGAGCATCGTCTTATTGTGACGAGTGTGTATATAGGTCGCGGGGGGCCCGCACGGACCCGCTCCGCCCGTGGCCTCAGGGGGGTCAGGGTGTGAGCCGAAGGGAAGGGGTCGCCTCTAAAACGTGCCAGATTCAAGTCATTACCAATCGTATTCTATATCAAAATTGCTATTTGCCCCATTCCATGACAATTTTTGGAAAGTTGTACAACAAACTTTAGAAAGTAAGCGTCTTATAATCGTATCTACAATCTCCTATCCTATTTCATGTCAATCGTGTATGAAAACGCTTAGTTTGACATAAACTGAATGTATCGTAAAACATGATCCTCGATTCTGCAGTGTTGCAATAGTTGTAATGGTCGGGTGCAGGTTTTGTGGTGGAGGTTATTTCACACTCGGTTTGCGTCAAGTTGGTCGCGCTCAGCACTGCGTACATTCTGCAGTAAGAGCGGCTGCGCCAGAACCGCACCGGTACACTTAACTTTCATGTAAACATCTTTGTAATAACGCCGTCATAAACTTTTAAAATAATCCTTTTACCGTCCTGTTTCGCAAGGGTGACCCTAAAATTATTAGTAATATAGTGGATCTGGTAATGCGGGGAGTCAGCTAAACAGTGTGTGGGCTGTAAAGTGAGGGTCATATGTTTTGGTTAACAGGACAGTTACTGCTGGGCCGGGCGGCCGCGGACCGAACGAGTCGCCGACTTAATTGCGTTAGGGAAGGCTTAGCTTAGCTCCCTCCGATGTATCGCGAGCTCTCCCCCGCCCCCGCTGCCTCATATTATGCTAATGCTGGGCCTGATTTAAATATTCGTGTGTAGGTGAATGGCTGGTTTTATTGTCTTTTCTATCCTGTATTTGGCAATATGTCTGAGGCGCTGTTGGCAGGGAGGATGGTACGCCGCGTTGCGTCGAATGCAAAGCACACATAGGATAAACGTGTGTGTCCGCATCAAGTATATATGAGCCTGCTGGGTTATTTCAAAACTATTTCGGGGAAATATGTCCCAGTACAGTTTTCGTTTGGTCTGTTTTACGTTACGAAGATTGTCCTTAATGTTGTAATTACTAAGCGACGCGTTCAGCCGTGAAGCCCATTCCGGTGAGCCCTTACGATGGTAATTACGAGTGCGATCTGTACCGTCGAACCTATACCACAGAACGGCTGTACAACTGCGCCTCACAGGGGGACGGAAATCAAGGTCAAACTCACAAAGCTTATACCTAATACAAAAATGTTTTTTTTTGCTGACTGGTGGACACTTTGTACGTTATACAAATATTGCTTTGGCTAGTCGTAGTTATGATTACAAATACACTCACAGCCTATATAATGTAGTTTTGGTAATAAGTTTATTTGCCCCTAACAGAAATACAGGATATTTAAAAATACAAACAGAGCACTTAAAAAAACATTGTTTCATTTTTTCATCACCGACCAGTAGATCGATTGTCTTTGCTTGTCTCAGAAGTAAAAATGGGTACTTTCTCTAGTCCCCAGTACCTACATAGGCTGGAGGTTTTCCATATATTTTTATTGAGAAATAAAAATTACAGTGTGTTTGTGATGAATCAAACAAATGTTTTGTGTTGACACAAATGGTTTTGATTACAATTATCAAAATTATTTTTAATACTATAATAAACGAGAACGTGTCAGTCCGTAAGAAAGAATGTTAATTAGAATGATGATTGAATGAACACTAATCCATACAAATATTATAAATGCGAAAGTAACTCTGTTTGTCTGTCTGTCTGTTACCTTTTCACGCCTAAACCGCTGAACCGATTTCGATGAAATTTGGCATGGCAATAGTTTAGGATCCTGGGAAGGACATAGGATAGTTTTTATCCCGGAATTCCCACGGAATCCCTCCCACGCGAACGAAGTTGCGGGGAGCAGCTAGTATATAATAATAGTGAAGCTTGTATTATTAGTTATTACGCGTAATTTTCCAATATTTAAAAAAGTACGGATGAACGTCCATGGAACTCTGATTTTCGTTCATTTGGCTGTCGGCGTGAGAACCAATTGACTGGAAAATTCGGGTGTTGGCGGGACGAGAAAGGTCTTCATAGCCCCTAGATACGAAAGGGAAGAACTGGAATTAAACTAAACAGAATTATTAATCATAAGTCTTAAAAACACTTAAATGAGGAGCCCGTGGATAAATGATAACATAAATGATAGCAGCACGACTCCATCTTCAAGGTGAAGCAAAACTTGACGAGGTTTGGTGACCATTTTATCATAATTATCGAGATGTCGCCACGCCACGAAACTATCAAAAGTGCTGAGTGGATTCGGATGAAATTTGGTATGGGAGTAGCTCGAAGCAGGCTATAGACTACTTTTTACCCGATAAGATAAGATAAGATGTATTTATTTGCTTAAAACATGGTATACAAGGTGTTATAAATAAATATAGGATCGACATGTCTTGCTTACAACTAAAGCGTAAGAGGTTTTGTTTTTATTGTGATAACTAGCGACCCGGCCCGGCTTTGCTCGGGTAATAAAGTTTATATTTGCTTATACATGATTTTGCTTAATCAATTTCTCGTCCGGTAATTTGCCACACTCATATATCGGCGATAACTCATAAGATATTCATTTTATTGATATAGTGTAAAAAGCAATTTTGATCTATATTAAATCCTCAACATATCTGACGAATTTGATTGAATAAGGAATAATACTGGACTGTTAAAAAAAGATTCGTAAATAACCCATCATTTTAATGTAAATTGAAAAAGAATGTTACTGTGGGTTATTCTTGGGAGATAGACATAAGCCATCGCGGACTTTTTTGTAGTAAAAGAGAAACAATCCCTTTTTTGTTTTTTTTTTTTTTTTTTTTTTTGTGTGTGGCATCTCGCAGGTCAACCTCTGAGGTTGTCGGCTGCTTAACCGGGCTTGCCTGTGGTTGCCTTAATTAATTAATTAATTAAAGCCTCCAGCCAGGGCTTATTAGAAAACTTACAAACTAGGCGACTACACGCTAAGGGCACCCCCTGTGGGGTACGGACCTCGGCTTAGGGCGTCGCAGTGGGAGGGCAGCTAGGGACAGGCTGGATCATATCATTTTTATTATTAATAAGGGAATTTAAAGCTACTGGCTCAGCGTCGCGGGCTGGCTCTGGCAAGGGTCGGGGCGGACTATTACGGGGACGTCGCGGCGGGCCTCGGCGGCGAGGACGGAAGGACGGTCGGTTTTTGTTTTTGTGTGCCACTGTACTTGTTTCCCTACGGCTCTCTTGGAGCAGGGTGATTGCGTCATCGGGAGTGACAAGGGTGTGCCTTGGTCGGCGAATCTTAGAGATACGCGAGGGTTCGTATTGGGCGGCCGATACGATAAGGGGATTCCTATGTTGGATTGCAGTATCAAAGAAACGCTTGGAGACACGTTTCATGAACTGCTGGATGGTGGGCATCTTGAGGTCTACGTGAAGAAGCTCATTTCGAACATAAAAGGGGGCTCCCGTGACTGTACGGAGGAATCGGTTTTGAAGGGTCTGCATCTTGTGGAGGAGGTAGGGCTTTGCGTGTGCGAAAACAACGCAGGCGTAGGTCATGATGGGACGGATGACCGCGGTGAAAATACGCAGCTTGCACCTGAGTGATAACTTGCTGCGGGAGCTAAGAATGAAGTGGAGCCTACCTAGAGCGAAAGCGGCGCGCGAACGTGCCTGCTTTATGTGCTCAGCGAAGGAAAGGTGTTTATCGAGGACCACGCCTAAGTATTTGGCTTGCTTTTCCCAGGGGATCGGCTTGCCGTACATGGTAATCGGACGGGGGGAGGGTGGGTTTATCCGCGGCTTAGAAAAGAGGACTGCCTGGCTTTTGTCTGGATTGACTTCGATTCTCCATTTCCGGAACCACTTGGCCAGAGTGTTTGCGGAAGTTTGGAGAGTGCGAGCGATGGCATCGGGTTTAAGACCGGTATAATAGATAGCCGTATCGTCGGCAAATAGGGCTAGCTGAGTATTTTTATGCTTGGGGATATCGCTAGTGAATAGCGTGAAAACGAGGGGGGATAGTACGGAGCCTTGAGGAACTCCTGCGCGAATGGGATGGGGGGAGGAAAGCTCCCCCTCAATTCGGTAACGAAAAGTGCGATTCGATAAAAAGTCCCGTAGGATGAGCACGAGACGGTCAGGCACGCCGAGTTGGTATAGCTTATAGATTAAGCCATTGTGCCAGACTTTGTCGAACGCTTTCGCTATGTCGAAGAATAAGGCTCCCGTTATTGTGCCCCGTTGGAAGCCGGCGCTGACGTGTTCTATGATGCGGTGGACTTGTTGGATACATGAGTGTTCGGTTCTAAATCCAAACTGCTCATTGGGTATAAGACTCTTTGCTTCGGCAAAATCTTTGAGCCGCTTATATATAAGCCTTTCATAGATTTTACCAAGGACGTTGAGTAAGCTAATGGGACGGTAGCTAGACGGGTCAGACTTGGGCTTGCCTGGTTTGGGAATACCTATGACGGTGGCCTGTTTCCAGGTTGCGGGGAACATATTATTGCTCAATGCACCATTGAAGATGGCAGTCATTAGCACTATAAGCTGGGCGGGGAAAAGTTTGAAAACCCTATTGGTGATGCCGTCGGAGCCAGGGGCTTTTCGCGGTTGGAGACTTTTAATGATATCCTGGACCTCATCAGGAGTGATGGGGGCCAGTGGATTATCGGGATCTTCGACGGGCGGAAGGGAAGTTCTACGTTCGACTTCGGCGTTCACCATATCGAGGTGGGCTTGGTCTACTGGTTGAGAGCTGGGAGAACACTGGGACTCTAGGCTGTCGGCTAGGCATTCTGCTTTTTCAGAGTTATCGAAGGCGACACTCTTATCGGGACGAATGAGAGGAGGCATTGTGGCCTCTTCAGTGGATCGTAACTTCCTCTGAAGCTGCCAGAAGGCAAGATGGGTGGGCTCAAGTTCGCTCAGCATCTTGTCCCAGCTCGCATTACGCTGCTCGGTAATGCGTTTCCTTACAGCACGCTGTAAGTTGCGCATGTGAGCTTTGTTTGCGGCGCAGGGAAAAGCGCTGTACGCACGGATGGCTGCGTTCTTCTCGGTTATCAGATTCCGTACATCGTCCGGGAGTTTCCAGCGGTGGTCTTCCACTACAGGAACTTCCCTTGAACAATCGTTCAGGACGGATTGTACGTGATTTGTAAGCGAGTCGATCGCCGCCGTCGTGTCAGCGACTGAGACTATGTGGTCAGGAATGGTGTCCAATTGAGGCGACGTGGTGGATTTCAGTTTTTCACTTACTTTCCTCCAGTCGGTGATCAATTGGGTCGGAGGAGGTTGGGTAGGATCATGGTTACCCGAGCGGGAACCTAGGTGTAGGATAACGGGACGGTGATCCGAGTTGAGCTCGTGAAGCGCTTCTATGGAGTGTAAACGGAGGTTTACATTCTTTAGGAGCGCCACATCGAGGACATCGGGGTTATGGTTGGGGTCGTGTGGGTAGTGGGTGGGAGTCATCGGAGCGATGACGTCGTAGTTTAGGGTCGCGCCTAGGTTATACACGATTCTGCCTCTGGCATTTGTCGTGTTGCTGTTCCAAGCGGGGTGTTTGGCGTTGAGATCGCCCGCTAGTAAGACGGAGTCACTCAGGCCGAAGAGAGTCGTGAGATCGCTGGTGAGCGCGATAGGATCGTCTGAAGCAAGAGACGCGACCGATGGTGGGGGATGGTAGGCAGAGATGATGGTTATCGGAGGATGACCAGTCATGCCTAGTCGACAGGCAGAGTACTCTAGGTGAGAGAGAGGCGCGGGTGGGGTCAGAGGGATGCAGTATAACTCCTTTCTATAATAAATAAGGGTACCGCCGCCGTGGCAACGTGTTCTGTCATTGCGAACTAGACGGTAATTCGCAATTTTGGGATCAGCGCGGTGGGGTTTCAAAAGGGTCTCCTGTATAAGGAGGACGTCTAATTGGTGGTCGCGGAGGAATTTAGTTATTTCGGCGCGTTGGTTGAAAATTCCATTGGCGTTGAAAAAACCTAATTTGAGGGATCGAGGCCTAGTGTGGTTTGTGCGTTGGGAATCCATTGGATCAGTCCATCGCATCCATCTGGTCGAGACCTAGCACCACATCACTGTGTGTGCTGAATATTTGGCTGTACATTGCCGTCGTAATTTTGCCGTTATTCTGCTGTTCGGCAGCCAGAAGGGCATCGCGGAGAGATCTGGCTTGGCGGGTCATAAATAACCTATAATGGCGCAGTATAGTCTGGGCGCAAGCCTCGCCATGCGCGACGGGTGAGGGATTGGGCGGTTGTTTGACTGCAGGAGCAGCAGTGGTTTGAGGCGCGGGTTTGTGACTGGCTGTGGGCTCTGTAGCCACGGCTATAGGCAGGATCTGCGCTGCGATGGGTATATCCATCAGTGCCTGCAAAGGTTTGGCAGGGGCCAAGGAGGGAAAGGCTTTTTCGTGGTTTAGCCTGTTCCACGGGGACGGTCTCTGAGGAGCGAGACGTTGGGGAATTTGAGAAGAAGGTGCCTCTCTCTGTTGGCGGGCGTTGGCGCGCTTCGCTAATTTAGGAGCGAGTTTGGGGGCTTTGGGACAGCCGCGGTAGTTTGCCGGGTGACCGGTCTGGCCGCAGAGAACGCAGCTGGGTGGTTCCGAACAGAGGGTTCGGTCTTTAGGCCGTGGGCAGTCCGCAGTGCTATGCTCGCCCAGACACTTGACGCATCTGGGAGTCGCATAGCAGTTGCTCTGCGCATGGCCATACAGTTGGCAACGGTGGCATTGTCCCACTGTTGCGGTTTTGTAGGGCTTTTCTATTGAGATACCGGATAGGGAGCAAATAGACTTAATCTTAAATATTGGGTGATGACCTTCGGTTGGTTCACAAATGACAAGAACCATGTCGTACAATTCACCGCCTCTCGCTTTATGTAAGCGATGGACGGCGATCACTGGTATACCTTGAACGGCAAGGTCGTCTTTAATATCCTGTACTAGGATTTCTTTAGGGACACGTTTAATAATAACACGAGTGGGCGTGTCCTCGGGGAAGGAGAAAGTGTGAAAGGAAATATTCCTTTCACGGAGGGCGCGATATAGTTCCCTATAGTCGTTCGACGTAGGGACGGTGACTTTAATGCCATTTTGGCAGGCACGGGCGTTTGTGTAGTTGATCTTTCGATCAACACACATCTTGGACACATCAGTCCATTTACCCTTGTCCTGGATGTAAAAGGGGGGCGGAGGGCGTTGCTTCCTTTGGGCTGAGGAAGTTTGGGCTATCGGGCTGGCGGGACGACTATTCTGCGCTCGAGCAGAGGTAGTTGGGGCGGGGCTAGCGGGTCGAACGGGCGTTTGAGTTGGGGACGGGGGCGACGCGGTGGTCTTTTTGGCCTTGCTGGCCTGGGAGGTTTTCCCTTTCTTCCTCTTGCCACCGGTGACGACTTGAAAGTCGTCTTCCGAGGACGAGGGGCATGATGACAAATCATTGTCAGAGTTGTTATTGGACACAGGTTCGGTGGTGTCCATTTCACGGAATTCAGGTGCAGCGCACACCTGCGCGGCGTCCATTGTTTTAGGAACAATGGGATTAGCAGGTGGGCCGGAAACAATGGGTGATTTCGGGAATCGGGCGATCGGCACGACTTTGTCGGCGGGCGGGGGCAATAAAGGGCTATCTACCTGGAAGTCGTTCGTTGTTTGACGAACAATGGGATCGGAGTTAATAAATACTTCCGTGAACTGACCTACCGGGATGCCTTGATCGGCAAGCGGGGGAGATAATGGGCTGTCAAGCGCGTCACTAAAATCAGCGACGTTGGCTTCGGTAGCCGGGGGACAATTAGCGATTTCACGCTGGATTTTTCCGCCATATTTGGCGGAAATAGTAGGGTTTTCCCTAAGGATTTCTAACAGAATCTCCAAAATATTGGAGTTCGCCATGATTGGTAATTGGATCAAAATTGAATGGGGAAATTTTGGAGATTTCTCTCCCGCGGGGGGCCTATTTAAAGCCTAACTGGCCTAACTCCCCGGATGGATGGGTCCGGGGATGTGTAACCCTCCCAGTCGGGTAGAGACTGGGAGGTGAGTACCTAATGGTGAGCCCTAAGCTTGTAACCGGTCGCCAGTCTTATTGTGCGAACCGGGCCCTATTGGGTCTAGTGCGAAGGGGTAGACACACCCAACCGACACTAGGTGTGTAGCTGAAAAGGAAACTCAGTAACTAGGTTTGACTAGGAGATCCCCCAAGGCCAAAACCTAGCACTCGACTCCAATTTACTGCTTCACCCTGAAGGGGATCAGCGGGTGCGTCGGGTCAGCACCCCCTTGGTATTGTTGACACCGTGAGGTTTCCAACCAAGGACCACGAAACTGTGGTTTTACCCTGAAGGGGCCAAACCAAATTGTTTTTGACGATACTCTGTTATAGAAACAGGATATCCTTCACCGCCTCGAAAAAGGCGGATCCGGACCAGGCGTCGTAGTCGGCGACTACGAGTGACGTCACGGCGAGCGTGACGAAGCGTAGCGATGACTCAGGCACGGAACGATCGAGAGCGCGGAGCGGTACGACCGTCGCGGGCGAGCGTCGGAAGCGGAATGAGAAACAATCCCGCCATACGTTGTATTTTTATAACTCAAAAGGATTTGGCAGCGTTATAGATTAAAGCTCCCGATAGGCTTAATTCAATATATCAATCATCATATCGGAAGTAATATCATCGTATTTCATTCAATCTACACAAAACCTTAACTTATTATACACTAAAACCTTCCTCAGGAATCACTCTATCTATTAAAATCCGCATCAAAATCCGTTGCGGAGGTTTTAAGATCTAAGCATACATAGGGACAGACGGACAGGGAACCGACTTTGTTTTATACCATTTAGTGAAGTCCACGGGAACAAAACCGCGCGTGACTGCTAGTTAATTATATTACTTAATAATTATATGATTTACTTGTTAAATACACCAACATTTCTATTCTTTCTGTTTGATTTAAATCAAATATTAGCTACACAAAATGACAATATACTCAAATAGAAGACTAGCAAATGTATAAACGGTATATTGTGTACAGTTATATAAAGTATACATTATGTCATTGTCTCATTATAGGTCAATAGAGCAAATATAATTGTAGGTACTAAATGTGCGGCGCCCGCTAACACCCGTTGAATGTAATAGTTAGCGAATAAAACAATTAATGAAAATGTTAATGATATCAAAAAATTAATAAAATAATAAATGAAAATGTTAATGTTATAATAAATAAATAAAATAATTAAGGAAAATGTTAATGTTATCAATAATTATTCTGCATGAAGATGAATTAACGAAATGTTTTTTTTTTTGTTTTCAGGTAAGTACTGTGCGTTCGATCTATAAGTAGAGCGATGGCGTATAGGTAAGTGTTCCTCACCCACAATCAGTGGGGTTTCCAGAACGGTAGCCTGCTCAGGTGGAGATTTATTTATTTATTTATTTTATGGAGGACTTAAACCTAATAAAAACACAAAACGAAGTCGCCTGAGAGCCAATAACAAGTCCTCACGTTTAGACTTAGACTAAAATAACGACGTAGAGTCAGTGTGAAGTGTAAATGTGGTGCTGCTCCATAAACTAAGGCGCACTGGGTATCCTGTCCTGCGTGTCCTGCCCATTGACGGACGCTTCCGACGCGACGCGACGGTGCCTAACTCATTGCCTATGGTCCGCCAATAATCATAAGGTTCTGATGATCTGACCTGTTAATTCATTATTATAACGAATATTAAGTCTATCTAGTGTATAATATTCTAGATAGACTTCGAAGAATACTAATGTCTTCTTTTTTTAATTATGGTTCACAAACCGGACAATCAATTGCAATTACATTTTGAATATAAATTTAAATAAATAGTAAACACAGAATGTATTAGTTATGATCTTAAATTATAATTTTACTTTAATATCACAAAAAAGAAAAATACCAAACATAATTATTTTGCCTAATTATTCATATTTAAGGGTTCACCAAGCTCTTTCTTATTAAAATTTTAGCTGGTCGCTAATTTACCGGGATTCCAAATAGGGTTTTACTTCTTCATCTCAAAAATGGAGCTTGTCGATTGATATTGGTTCTACAATGAGATATCATAAATGTACGCCAATTGCATAAACAATATAACTCGCTATCTCTTCACCGCCCTTGGACGCCTGGTAGAAAATGTCTTCTTTTTTCTTTTTTTCTGTGGGGGAAAATCATCAATAGACTCCTCCTGCTATGGTTGGGTGGGAGCGGAAGGGAGTGTCAGACTTCTACTGACTAAAAACCCACCCTGTTGCCCTTTGCTTTCCGGGGCCGCGGCATCTCGTTAGAACATTCCCGCAACCCTGGTAGAGAATGCCTATGGCATTAAGTCGGCCTCTGTATGAGTCAAAGACTAGAAAACCACTTGACCGCGCATACGTTGCCCCGACGCACGAAAACTATGAGAGTTTTTGCTCTTATATATTGGCTACGATACACGAACCATTTTAGTTGTGACCAAGTATTAGGCCTATGTGCATGTTAAATTAAATTAGGCCTGTGTGCAATGTTAAGCTTCATATGGTCATTGCGCTTGCAAAAGTTGCTATGTGGTAACGAAATATTTAAAGAGTTACCTTTCAATATTGTGTTTATCAGATAGCTGTTTTTACAGCATGTGTGTATTAAAATAACGATTGAAACTGCAGAAAAGAACGAAAATGACTATTTACCACATAGCGACTTTTGCAAGCGCAACGACGATATTATCGATATCTTTCCCTCAATCAAGTAGAGCAATCCCTAACTCGGCATACCTATGAAGCTTGACCTTGAACTGACCAATTGCAGTAGCGCATTTTTTTTTCGCCTCCCAACCCGTATTGGCGAGTTGTGTTCTTCAAAGGAATCGGCCTATACGCTCTCTAGGTTAAATACTCTCTGGTATGAGTATCTATATATATATATAAAAGAAAGTCGTGTTAGTTACACTATTTATAACTCGAGAACGGCTGAACCGATTTGGCTCAAAATTGGTAGGGAGGTAGCTTAAAACCAGGAGACGGATATAGGATATTTTTTATCCCGGAATTCCCACGGAATCGGGATTTAAGCGGGAACAACATCCCACGCGAACGAAGAAGAAATGGAGAGTAGGGGTAGTGTAGGGGTAGGGGTAGGGTAGGGGTAGGGTAGGGGTAGGGTAGGGGTAGGGTAGGGGTAGGGTAGGGGTAGGGTAGGGGTAGGGTAGGGGTAGGGTAGGGGTAGGGTAGGGGTAGGGTAGGGGTAGGGTAGGGTTAGGGTAGGGGTAGGGTAGGGTAGGGGTAGGGTAGGGGTAGGGTAGCGTTGGGGTATGGTAGGTGTAGGGTAGGGGTAGGGGTAGGGTAGGCGTAGGGTAGGGGTAGGGTAGGGTAGGGGTAGGATAGGGGTAGGGTATCGGTTGGGTAGGGGTAGGATACCACGCGAACGAAGTCATGGCGGGTCAGCTAGTTGTGTATAAAGTGTAAATAACGAAATAATAGTACTTACTATAAATGTCTCAAACATTAAGCGAAGAGTCCTTAGAATTTTTATTAAAGCTATGCATGCGGTAAACTAACTTTTCTTCGAACAGAATGTTGAATTGTTACAGTAAACGAGCAGTTTTCAAAACGGAATATCTGGAAGTAGATAGTGATTCGATTCTGTAAATTTCAGAATGCCCCGGCATGGTCTATTTCCAACCGACTTCGAAAAAGGGAGGAGGTATGTTCTTCAAATTGAATATATTGTTGTTATTAAAATTATTTTTCGCTTTTTAGTACAGTAGGGTTTTTATTTGTTTTGAAATCGGTAAACTATTATGTTTTTTTTTATCTTTGAAATTACACGGTTCATTTAGGAATCTGAGAAAATATTGACGACATTGCCATTCATATTTATCGCAACGCGCGTATCGATCATCTAATGGATATCATTCATCTTCTAATAATACTGAATAAATCGGTTGCTCAACTGGTAAAAGTTTTAAAATCCTACTAACGTACTGTCGGTTACATGAACAATCATATCAGTACGAATAGTTAGACTTCATTAGAGACGTAGACCTCCGATTTGGTTTCAGTGTTTATTTTCAGGGCAGTTAGCTAGGAAACTTTGGCCTAATCTAGTTTAAATTTCCAGAAAAAGCTTCTGCTCTCGGCTTCACTTGTGTAAAAAGTTTTTTTCATTGGAAATAATATTCTATGTCCTTTCCCAAGGTCTAATCTATCTCCACACCAAATTTCATCAACATCGATTTACTGACTTTAACGTGAATGCGCAATAGACAAGCAGACAGTCACTTACGCATTTAAAATATTAATAGCGAAGTAGGGATTTGAAAAATAATATCATATATCATTATTATTTATAATATAATTAAATGGTGAAAGAGTACCAATGGCTACATAATGAATCGTTACATAAATAAAGGAGATAACCGTGTCGGAGTTTGTTCGGTTTATAATATGTATGTAGTTGTATGAGCCGAGCGGAGTAGGTAATTACTATGTTAGGTACATACAATACGTCTCGGCACCTCGTCGCGTTCACAAAGCTACTCATGTGCTCGTATATACAACGTGTAATTTAAAGGGTATATACATACCAAGTGCACGGCTTCTTTGGATGATAATAAACGATATGGCAAGGGTTTTCTAATCCTATGTGTACATGTGTGGAGCATATTAGAAATTTCAATACATTGATACCAGAGACCGAATTTTTCAAATTAAGAAGAATGAAGAGAATTATCGTTTTATTGGCAAGTGACGTGAAAAGTGATGACCCTCATAGTGCTGTGACACGTTTGTTATTACTGGTATTCAAGAAACTATGAAACCAATAATTTGGGGTCAATTCTGTGAGTCACTTATCTTGAGCTGAAACTGAAACAGATATTGTATTCAGTCCTTTTGGATAGATATGGGGTTTCCGTTACACGTTGTATACGTAAACATCGTCTCCTATCCTACATTTCGCGATAATTCCAAGAAAACCCTCATTACAACCTAAATAAGTATACGTATAGCATAAATATTGTCTTCAAACAAGTACTGTAGGAAGAAACATTACTTTTCACCCTAAGAAAGTCTGAAATTTTTTAAATTGTAGTATTTATAATATATTTATTTATTTTCTCACCACAATATCTATACTTAATTAATATTAAGTATAGATATTGTGGTGAGAAAATTACAGAGTTACTTTTGCATTTATAATTAAATGCAAAAGTAACTCTGTCTGTCTGTTACCCTTTCACGCTTAAACCGCTGAACCGATTTAGATGAAATCTGGCATGGAAATAGTTTAGGACCCTGTGCACTTACAAAACGTCAGTAGTTAGGGCACGGTTCGAAATTGGTCGTTTTCTATGGAGAAGAACCGGCAAGAAACTCCACAGTTACTCTTTTTTATAATCAGCTTTATTATTGCTTGTTTGTACGCTTATAACTTTGTTTTAGTCTAAGTCTAAACGTGAGGACTTGTTATTGGCTCTCTGGCGACTATATATTGCTCTTTTTATGTTTTTATTACCTGTAAGTCCTCCATAAAATAAATCAATACATACATATAATAAAACAGTAAAAAAGTGTGTCTGTACATTTAAATTTTATACAAAAATAATAATTGAGGTGGTTTAAGAAACGGTAACACGGCAAAAAAAATAAAAGTAAAAAAAAACCTGAAATAATAAAGAATGACACAATACATAAATTTAAAAAGAAATTAACAGCACTATTAATTGAAAAATGTTATTACTCCATAAGCGATTTTCTGAATGACAGTGACTTAAATTCCTAATGTAATGTAGCCATATTTCTTGTTGTACCTACCTATTGTCCTATTGTAAATTTGACTAATTATTGTAATTGTAATTTATTTGACTTTTTCTGTTGACATTATTAATTTATGACATAGCAAATTGAATTTTTTGAGACAACTGAATTTCTGGAATTATCGTTTTTTTTTGACATAGTTATTTGTATTATACTTTTTTATTATTATTATTAGGATTCTTCAATGGTTTACATGCCTAATTAAGATTATACACAAGGAAATTCCAATTTGATATGAAACATTTATTTTTAACTATATTTAATTTGAAATTGGAACATTGAATTTTGATAATTATGATTGTGTTTATTTTTGTTACTGCTCCAAATGTTTGCATGCCTAGTATAAGGTAGATTGTACAAGGATCTCGTTTTTATGTAATTAAGACCAATCATGTACTGTACCTACAATCTAAGCAAATAAATTTCTATTCTATTCTATTCTATAGTCTGTTTGTCTGTTTGTACACACTAATCTCCGGATCTACTGGATGAATTTTAATGAAATTTAGTAAGTATATAGTTGACATCATAACACATAGGCTACTTTTTCTCCCAGAACTCCCACGCGAACAAAGTCGCGCGCAAAAGGTAGATATTTTATATATTTATGTGTTGGTAAGGCCTGCTTATCGGTAAAGGGCTCCTCTATGGCCTTCTATTTACTGTTGTACTCATTATTATGTGTCTAGTATTAATACGAGTTTGAGCAGGCGCTGCCCGTCAAGCGCTTTCTCAGCCTTTGTTCATAATATCGACGGATGGGCAAGACATCCATCACAAACGTCACGACTGGGATACTTATACACATATAAGTAGAATATACCCGCTGGGGCTATCCTAACTTGTCATAAACACATCAATATTACGCTTAGCTCCTTGGGTTCCCTATCTTAAAAGAAAAAAGAAACGGAACCCTTATAAAATCACTTTGTTGCCCGTCTGTCTGTATTTTTTAAAGAGAACTAGTAATTTTGGTAGAATCCATATTACTAGCAATCTTGTTAACCCCTCCAACTAAGCTATGCTTATGACTAGAATGGATTCGCGGCATATAGTGTAATGGGTTGGGTTCGAACCTGCAATCTCTCTATCACAAGGCCGACACTTTAGCCATTAGACTATTCTCGCTTATGCTTATGGTGTTGCCCAAGACTTTGTTATTTGAAGTCAATTATACAACGTGTAATTTAAAAGGTATATACATACCAAGTGCACGGCTTCTTTGGATGATAACAAACGATATGGCAAGGGTTTTGTAATCCTATGTGTACATGTGTGGAGCTTATTAGAAATTTCAATACATTGATACCAGAGACCGAATTTTTCAAATTAAGAAGAACGAAGAGAATTATCATTTTATTGGCAAGTGACGTGGAAAGTTATTGACCCTCATAGTGCTGTGACACGTTTGTTCCTATTACTTGTATTCAAGAAACATATGAAACCAATAATTTGGGGTCAATTCTGTGAGACACTTATTTTGAGCTGAAACTTTGCATAGAGACTCCATACCAGATGTTGTCTTCAGTCCTTTTGGATAGATATGGGGTTTCCGTTACACGTTGTATATCTTTGTAAGCATTTATAAACATTTCTTTTTTTAATTTTTAAACCTCAAATAGTAAGACAATATATCAATATATATTTTTATTTCACCAACTGTATATCTGGGGGCGTGGCAGTGCCCCCGCCAAGTCGAGCAAAAAAGCGGCACGGCCGTACCATTCTTTTCTCGAAGCAATTCAGGCCATTTTCGACCCCCTATAACTTCGTTGTGGATAAAACTAGAAGCCTGAATTTTCAGTAACCAAACAGGCATTGTATAAACACGGTATATTTCAAATTTCATTCAATTTGAATCCCTATTTTAAGAATTATAACGAGTCAAAATTCCTTAATTTTGTAAATTTTGTCACTCACTGACTGACCGATCATCAAAAGTCTAAAGCACTTCTAGCAGACATAGATGCTTCAAATTTAGAATACAATTAGTGTTTAGTATATGAATCAAGGAAAAACTATAATATTTTTCAATTTCGTTCCAGTTTTCTAGATACATCAACTGCATAAATAACTTTGTAATCCCATATAAATATATAGGATTACAAAGTTACATTTGCAGTTAATTAATCAGTGTACCTGTATAACATAATGAAATAATAGATGTAGGTGGGTACTTTTTTTTTTGGTGAAAAATATCATCGAATGACTTCTTCCGCTCGGGTGTATCAGAATTCTACTGACTAAAAACCCACCCTGTTCCTTCGTAAGCCCTAAAGTTCCAGGGCCGCGGTATCTCGATGGAACTTTCCCATAAACCCCGACAGGCAATGGCTCTATGAGGCCCCGTCACTGGTATTAACAGCTTTTTGAGGCGCGCGTGGAACACAACGCGCCGCCGACCCGGGCCTGGTCCTTACCGGATGGTGAGTGACCCCTGCTCGCCATCCGCAGGCCCGCGCCTACGGTGGCCCGAAATCGACTCGCGGTCCACGAAGCCCGGGGCGTCTCCCTCGGCGGCTGGGGCGCGAGGAAGAGAGTTGCCTCTCCCTCGCACGTTAGGCCTCCTCCTTCGCTAGCATGACTGCTTCGCAGCAGGAGGTGACTGCATCCCATTTCCTCTCGCTTCGCACCATGGTCTAAACCAGAGCAGGGCGCGAGAAGTCGCCGCCGCCGATCGCCTCTATGAGGATACGACGGTGCTCCACCCATGCAGGGCACACCTCGACCATATGCTCCACCGTGTCTTCCAGTGTAGATAGGTACCTAGATAAAATAATTATGCTCAAAGGTAACTTGTTAAATGGTCAACGGAATAAAAAAGCAAGAAGTATTAAGAGTATTGGGGAGTATTAAGTAGAGTAAATTGCCTGAAATTGCATAATTACTTACTTATGGATTAACTTTAACCGAGACGTTTGACGAGTGCGGCATTAATTATTACTAACTAATGCAAAAGAATACGTGCGTATCCATATGTGCGTATCAAAGCCTCCGAAAAAAACCCATAGAGACAGGGAGTGGGCTTTGAAAAAAACTTTAGCTGAAGTTCAAGAAGTAGTACCGGAAAATAAAAAAAGGAAGGCTACCTACAAAAATAAGAAAAGCTCATAAGACAGAGAGAGGGCTTTAAGAAAACTCGTTGTTGGTATACAAGAAGTAGAAGGTACCGGAAAGGAAAAAAGTAGGACTTTCTACAAAAAGCAATGAGATCCCATAAAAAACAATACTTGTCAAAAACCCAAGTCTCGCAACTTAGTTGTTCTACCGTAAAAAGTTGTGAGATCCATGTAATACCAAGTCGGTTATTAATTTATTCAGTCCCTACTTAAGGGACCTTCTGTCTTAAGTTGTTACGTAATTATCTAACCTAACGACATCTTATAGTGACCATATCAATATTAAAAATCTTTACCGTTTTAAATAAATAGATTGACTCGGCCATCGCATGAAAACACAATATATCTCACAACTCACAAGTAATACATATATAAATTAAATTGTTTATTGCGATTGCCAAGTCAATCTATTTATTTAAAACGGTAAAGATTTTTAATATTGATTACAATTACAAAAAAAAATTTTTCACGCTTTTTAGTGGGAGGAGTTCTCCTGGTACTTGACCATCAGCTCTACATCACCATATGTATTGTGACGAGCATAAAGTGTTTAACATCCGTACTCAAGTAATCGAATCGCAATCCACGAAATACTTATTATTGAGGAATTTCAGTGGCCATCTGTGGTCTTCATCATCAGTTCAACTTCCCCAAATGGTACTTTTTGATAGCAACTGCTCAAGATACTATAAGAAATACCCAAAACGCTATATGTGCCTATAATATTTGAAGAGTTCCCTCGATTTCTCCAGGATCCCATCATCAGATCCTGATTTCGTAACAATGGGACCAACTAGAAAGTATACCCATTCAAACGCAAAAAGAATTTTTCAAATCGGTCCAGCCGTCTCCGAGTTATGAGGTAACATACATTAAAAAAAAAGTTCAAGACGAATTGAGAACCTCCTTTTTTTGAAGTCGGTTAAAAATAGTGAATGAAGGTACGAATGGTTGTTTTTGTGTTTATGTTCTAATTTTGAACATAGGTAATTATGCAAATAAGAAATTATATTTATTTCGCAATTTGGTTCTTAATAAGTGTTAGCACGTCAGTTTTATTTGTAAATTTAAATTAGGTGACGCCGGTGTTTCTTGCTTCTACCCTGAGAAGCTACACCGAAGCGAACTACCAGAGGTAATTACCATACAACCCATGCTGGTTAAATCATAGGAAAACCATGTAAGTATGTTAAAGGTCTAAGGTGGTCTTTTTTCTCAACTTAGTAGAACTTAAAGAAGTACATGTTTGACAAAAAATACCAAAGGACATAAACTACTAGGTGGCTCAGCTGCACCTGGTTAGTCTGGTTAAAAGGCTAAAAAAATGATGATGACGAGAAGATAATACGTATGTAGATATATAAGTGTTATAGGCATATTATGCGTGTAACGAAGCGGTGTAGCGGTGAAGGAGGTATGTGTAGTATATGATTGATAAGGCTCATTGATTGCTAATGATTGATAAGGACTTCCACTCAACCAATATGTGTGACTGCTGTGGAGTACGGACTATGAATACTACCCACCAATCTTTCAATCAAAGATAAGCACTATCGATGTTCAAGATATGCTGAAATGCCTCCTTGAATCAACTCAGATTTTATTAGAAAATAAACTTCATTCATTAACATTAGACGTTTTAATAAAACGGGTAATTTAGAAATTAACTATATATCAAATATCAAAGTAATAATATTCCTTGTTCAAAATAAGGTATTTCTTTGTTTCTGTCGATTGTGTTTTTTATTTAATGTCCTCATATTTATTATCTTTAAGTCTTTGCCAAGTGCGTTTCTTGGTAGTGTGTTCATTCGTGTCATTGACATTGAATACCGTTTTAACCCTTAAGTAACTGCCCGCGGTCACCGTGACCCCGGCAAGATTTTTAATTTCATTTTATTCGTTAACCAGCATCGAGAATTGACGTGCATCTATGTACCTTTTCTATGCTTTGGTTTGTATGGCGCAAGTGCTCGGTGAGGCTCTACTTGCACGCGTTCAGTTAGGGTGAGTAAAAAAAAGTCTTTAGCGGTCATGGTGACCGCACGTAGGTAGTTACGTACAGAAACTTCGAGTCTGACCACTTTATGGATGACTCAATTTCAGAGAAATCAATTTATGATAATCAGTGTTCGGGTGAAATTCGATTTATTTCTTTAATCGTGAGAGAAAGAAAAAGCTTTTCACATAAGCTTTATGTGCAAAAAATGCATTTGCTTGGAGTGTACTAAAAAAAAAATTGTCAAGATTACCATGAAAAGTTGTAAACTTTACCACTTTTTTTTAAAGAAACCATATTTATTATCTTAACATAAATTTATTTCATTGAAACATAGTTAGATTTTGAGAAGAAAGTGCAAGTTGCCGTAACTTTTTATTCCTTCTTAAATTGATTTCATTATTAAAAGATGATTGTTAAAATTAAGTAAAATATGTCTGCATTTAAGTTGTTGTAATTTAAACAAAGAAATTATGGTGGTTTAGTTTATTTTTTATTTTAATAATATAATTTGAATCCTAGACATGGTTTTCATCTATTTATTTTTTACTATTTCAACGCATATTATATAAAAAAACATTGGTTTTATGTAGGAGTCACCATGACCGCGGGCAGGTAGTTACGTTATCAATATAGGGGTCAAGAACTTAAGGTTTAAACGCACAGTAGCGATGTTAATATGCATATACAAGAAAATAAAGAATTTGACAGATTTTTATTAAAACCTTCCATTCACCTTCTTTCCATCTTTGACCACATCGTCGATTACCATCATATAAACAATTTAAAAAATCCACTAGGGATTTCTTATCATGGGTAAATTTTACAAACACCCAGACTCACAACAACTATTTTAGGCCATACCTACACCTACACATTTGTTCTGGTGTGGTCATCGAACATGCGCAGGCAGCGCAACAGCCAATCGGACAACCATTGCACCCATCGTGTCAGCATCGACACCTTAACGTTATAAATACGGCAAAGTTTCAACAAAAATTCAAAGAAAAAGAATTATAATAATAGTTACTAAGAAGTAACGCTATAATATAACTATAGTTATAACTTTATTTAAAATGGTGAGACCTACGGAATTTATCATAGTAACCTTTGTCAAGACAAAGATCCCTTGATATAGGTACGTCTATAATAGTCTTTAAAAATACTTTCAATAGAAGAAAATCCTTTTTAAAATAAACAAAAGCGTCCACTGTTATAATGACACAAAAAGTTTTTCGTGAAATAAAACACTAGAGTTAACTAAGGAATCCTTTAAAAGTTACTCGAGCCCCTTGAAAATTATTACACTCCGTGTCAAAATAAATTGTTCACGAACTCAACGGCAGGACCGACGTAGTTATGTAGGGTGAAACAATTACTTTCAGTACACTGAATGCGAAAAGGTCTAGGATCTAGGTGACCAACTACCAGTTTCTGGCAAAAGGTCAAGTGATGAGACTGTCTGCCTAGAACTCTTTCAACCAATTACACTTACGTGACGCGTGTTTGACGATTGGTTGCAATAATATCTATATATTAATACAAAAAGCAGTGAAGCAAAAACTTTGTACCCCTGTTTTTAGTATGAGGCAAAATTAAAGTTTATAATGAAACCCAATATGCTAACGAAATCATAGAATTTCTACTAGTGGGTTATAATTATTGTTCAAAAAACAGAGCCTAAACGAATCTCGGTAATTCGTTTCTACAAAGACACGGTAGATAGATACACAATATGTTGATTTAAAAACTATTGGACCGTGTTTTTACCACAGAACAGATAAAAGAGGTTAGAAAGGAAATAGTTCCTGATTTGTATGATAACGCGTGTCGCCGCTTGTTTCCCACTATTTAGCACCACTACAAGCAAGAGGCCCGTTACGTATGCGAATTACGCACACAAATAAATAACACACACTTAAATCGAGAGCTTGCTACTGATTGTAACTCACTGTCGATAAACATGCGCCGTACATCACGGCCAATCAGGGCAAAGGACGAAACGTCAATGGTTGAAGTGTGGAGGACGCAACGCATGCAGTACATTGTAAGAGCGGACTTGGTAATTGCGTTGATTAAGCGAGTACACATCGGGCAATGTATATTTTTTGTAACTTGTTGCAATAATGTTGTTAATGTTCGGAATTTCATAGTGATCATAATATTTTTGTGTTTTTTACAAATAAAATTGTAATTAAATGTTATTTTCGACTTACCGATGGAAAGATATACCTCCTCGTTCTATTCTTGCGGTCTAACTTTTTGTTACACAGCTCTTTCTCTCTCTCTCTCTGCTTTAAAATGCCGTGTTGTGCAAGTATAATTGCAGAACACGGCATTTTAAAGCAGAGATCTGTCTTCCGAAGTATTCCGAAGCGCACAAAACGCGGTGAATGAATTAATCGGACGAGCTATGATTTTCTTATCATAAATGTGGCGCGCTCGCCACACCCACATTACCATTCCAACCTTATTCATCTATTCCGTGGTTTTTACCTACACTTTAAACACGGGAATGTGGAGAATTGAGAATAAAAAGCAGCGAATGCGTTTACCCCTAACAAACTTTTCCTATAGAAATTTATCGTTGATTCGAATAATGTATAATTATTATAATAATGTTAACATAATATAAATTCGACCATTCTGCTGGGAAACAGGCCTTCCCTCTATGAGAGGGGATGGGCAGTAATCCAACACACGGGAATAGTGCGGGTTAGTGGATATTGAAATTGAAATTGAAAAAGATTTATTTGGACGAAGACACACAACAACATACAATACAAAATGACAAACAATGTAAAAAAAAAAAAATAATCGTTGAGCATGTCCACACCGAAAGGGATACCAACTCAGCATTTGCTGGGCGGAAGACACCCAGCGCTGGTTTTCAGTTGGCACCCAGCAGTCACACACGGACGAGGGCAAGTAAATTAAATAAATGTAAAAGAGTGCGCAGTGTTTTAAATACATAAATAAAATAATATTGCAATATCGTGAGCGCAAAAAAAAACATGTTTGATTGTACAAAAGGCGCGTTAATTGCTTTGTATCGAGCTGCCCGCTAAGTTATCATTATTATGAAATAAGTTATTAAGTCGTCTACATGCAACCGTAAAATTATATCTATAAAATAAATTCATTATTTCACATGTATTCGTATTTTTTATCCTTAGACATACCGATTTGAGAGCTGATGTTGATGTAAATTACAGAAGAAAATGTGCCTGACTGGGTTCACACACAACCTGCAACTTATAAGTCGGGTCAGTTACCACTGGGCTACCGCTTTTCTCACTACTATATAATTGAAACACAGTTTTTATTAGGGTTCCGTACTCAAAGGGGAAACACGGGACCCTATTACACTGAAAAAAGTTTTGAGTAGCAAATAACAAACAACTGAGTAACCTATTACAAAAAAAATAGTGACTACATAACTATAGTTCCTAGTAGACAATTCAGTTTTGTTATAAACACAGGCAGTTGATCAATACGTAAATTAAATTTGATTGTTAGTTATCAAGGTTTGGCTATTTGTCAGTTAACTAAACCAGTTCTGTAAAATACTTTTTTCAGTGTACTAAGACTTCGCTGTCTGTCCATCCGTCTGTCTGTCACCAGGCTGTATTTCAAGAACCACGATAGCTAGACAGTTGAAATTTTCACAAATTATGTATTTCTGTTGCCGAACAAAAACTAAAAACAAAATAAAATACATATTTAAGGGGGGCTCCCATACAACAAACATGATTTTTTTGCCGTTTTTATTGATAATGGTACGGAACCCTTCGTGCGCAAGTCCGACTCGCGCTTGGCCGGTTTTTAATTGTTCCTCATTTCAGTTAATATTGGTTAAGTGTTTTTCGCTGATACATCGCTAACTGGTGAAAAGAAGCCTCTATCACTACACGCATCGGCAAACTGCGCCACTAATACAAAGTCCATAAAAATACTTCCCAAATATCTAACTTTTATTAAAAAAAAACCGTACAAGAGTGAGTCGGGCTCGCACACCGACGGTTCTTTACCGAGGGGTGATGTTATTCTTTTTGAATTTTTCATTATAAATTTATGCGTCACAAAAAATTATAAAATATGTTTTACAAATATTTAATTATTTTATCAGAGGAGGACAGACAGACAGACGGACAAGAAAGTGATCCTATAAGGACTCCGTTGGTTCACTTTTTTCGTACGGAACCCTAAAAACATGTATTTTTATGCGCAGTAGTCTTTTTACGCTAATTTAAGTACCGTACATATTTACGTTGCTATAGATAAGTATACACGATATCTAGATTTAACTCACAATTACTGATATATAATCAGAGCAAAAATATAATGTTACGCAGTTTAGTTTGGAGTGACACAGTAAAACAGTGCGGTTATCTCTAACGATATGGGAATAAAATACACACTAATTACACAGTTATCTGTAGTAGTGAGTCATTCTTTGAATTGTTTGATACGTTTTTAATTAAGCCGAGGTAGTTAGAGTGAAGTTCGCAATAACACGTTTAGTGAATACGCTTCATTATTTTTATATTTATAAAATACGTGGTGGTCAAACGTAAGCCTATTCTGAATAAAAAAAAGTATTAGCAGAGGCTTCGTACCCATGGTATTTATCATGATAAAATCTGTACTCTCCTTATTTTGTAGTCGGGTAAAAAGTAGGCTATAACTTTACTTACTGGTATTCATTTCTGGGACTTATTACTGAGATTATTAGTAAACTCAGAGGAGTTAATTAAACCGTACAACTATTGACGCCTTACAGCCGTTCTTGGCATGGTCAAAGATAGATTACAAAGAGAGTTAAAGAATCGCAGCTTGAGCAGAGCCGGATTAACCCTGTCAGAGGCCCTAAGGCAATGGCATTCTCGGGGCCCCTTTTCTTACTTTGACTGACCAAATCGTGTGTGAACTGAGGAAATGCACATTAAGGGCTGTGGTTTTTAATATATTTGTTTACTTGTCTCCAGATTTTTTCTAAAATTGTTTTAATTCTACTACTAAGTCTAACGATTTGTATTTTGTGAGATAACAGTGAGGTCCCTAAGTTCACACGCACATAAAATTCTCGTTCGAAGAAACATGTTTTCTTGGTGCGTGCACTGGGCCTGGGCCCCTAGTTGATGCGGGGCCCCTAGGCAGTTGCCTACTCCGCCTAATGGTTAATCCGGCCCTGAGCTTGAGGCTTAGATATTCGAGCGCGGTAGACATTTATTGCTACTACAACCCATTACAAAAGGCACGTGTGTGCCACTGTATAAATAACTAGTAGTCGAGCTTGGTTTCGCTTCTGTGGACTTTATCACGATAGAAACTTAATCCTTCATATTTTTCAGTGGGGTAAAAAGGTAACCTATAACCTCTCTCGAGCTTCAATCTACTTCTGTACTAAATTCTATCAAAATCCAACGAGTACTTTCAAAGATTAGCGTGTTTAAACAAACTGTTTCGCTTTTTTTTATTTATTAAAAATAGGTTCGCGTTTGACCACCATCTCACCTGATGGTAAGTGATGATGTGGTCGAAGATGGAGCACGCTTACCTAAAATTAACCTATTCACTCTTGACTTAAAGACCCCTAGGTTATTTCTATCGGGAAACACAGACTCCGGCAGGGAATTCCACTCCTTAGCCGTACGCATAATGAAGGTATTCCCAAAACGTTTTGTGCGTATGGGTGGGATGTCCACCATGTAACGATGGCGCTTCGCCGTTTGTCTCGTAGTCCGATGATGGAACGGGCTTGGCGGAATTAGACTGCTTGCTTTGCTATTTTTAAATAATATTAGTATAGTTTCTTTTTAATATACTAAACCTTTGTAAGATTTATACTTTACATAAACAATACCGCATATTCACAAAATAACGCGTGATCTCAAACCAAAAATTTTAAATAAGACAATATATTTTCTTCGGCTCAGAAAAAATAAGGAAATTTTGTTACGCTTACGCGCCATACGCGCTTTAGTAATCTCACCGACTAATGAGTGGTCGCTGCGTAGACTGGGATCGCAATATTTTGTTTCCGCTTGGCAATGCCAAATATTTTAATTTTAGTAAAATAATTTTCTTAAATATATTGTCACTTTGTCTACAGACAGTGAGACAAATGACATAGTGTCAGCGGTAGAATGGCAAAAATATTGTCAAAACATCAAAAATGCACGCGACTGCAAACGGGTTGTCAATGTCACAATCATGATCAATCTTACTAATATTATGTTAGCTTGTGAGGATAAATGGATGGATGAAGGTTTGTTTATGTATTTATTACACATAGGCTATTCCGTTTCCGGCTTTTTATCCCGAAATTCTCACGGGATCGGGATTTACGCGGAAAAACCTTCCCACTCGAACGAAGTCGTGGGTCACTAGTCACTTATAAATATTTTGGCATTTCGACTATTACCTTTGATTCTAAACAAAGTGACGTTCCATCACGTCACTTTGTTTAGAGCCTCTGTTCAGTGGACGTGGCGTGACCTGCATAGCCTTGCTAATAATGTTGTGTACAAGTCACATGAGTTGTACACACAGTTAGTTTGTAATAAATCGTGCTGGATTATGAAGTCCAAAATCCGGATCAGATAATCTTTTAAATATATTTAATCCCGTTTAAATTAGATAGTTAATATCCTTCTCTAAGCGATAAGAAATAGTAAAAAATATACGCGATTTATTATAACCTTATTTGTTTATTTGACAACTGGTGTCATGATTAAAATCAGAAGAAAAGGGACAAACCGACGACGAGTTGCAAGTCTATCGGTTTTCTATCGGTTACATTTCGGGGAGTGTCTGATGGAATTACACAATCTGATTCCGCCAAGCCCGTTCCATCATCGGACTACGAGACAAACGGCGAAGCGTCATCGTTACATGGTGGACATCCCACCCATACGCACAAACCGTTTTGGGAATACATTCATTGTGCGTACGGCTAAGGAGTGGAATTCCCTGCCGGAGTCTGTGTTTCCCGACAGCTACAACCTAGGAGTCTTTAAGTCCAGAGTGAATAGGTTACTTTTAGGTAAGCGTGCTCCATCTTCGATCACATCATCACTTACCATCAGGTGAGATAGTGGTCAAACGCAAACCTATAAGTAATCAATAAAAAAAAAAAAAACACCCATAAGTAAGGGACAAATACCCGGATTTACTTTAAAAATTGTAATAAAGTTACCCTGAAATTGCGTTAGCACGTGCTGTACGCTAACAACCGTTTTCACAACAGTTATTATTTTAGTTAAAGGTTGCAAAAAGAAATATCACGATCCAGATGATAAAAACACGCAGTTGCTATGCAAATAAAGTCACCAGCAAAAGCAAGGTATCGATGTTGGTGGTCGGAGGTAAAGACAATGTGTGTAAGTCGAGAGCATAAGCACCCGAGACACTCAGGGACGTTACTGCGGCCGTGATGACTCATATAAACATCCAAACGTCCCTTACCGAACGTTTATGGCAAACCTGCTATGTAGCGGTGACCCATTCATAACGGTAACCCTTTATACGGGTTAAATTTTTTTGGAAAGCTTCGAAATGAGGTTTAGAGACATTTTGAATAAGTTTTTATTCGTATTCTTATAATTAATTGTAGAGAAAACCTACAGACAGTAAAGCGTAGGAGGAAAATAGGATAGGATATCATAAAAAGTATAAACCCAGAATGGGGTTTTAATAGAGTTTTGGATGTAAGGGTACCTACCTATTCGATTTGTCCACAGGGTTTTACTAAAAATGAGGTTGGCTAGAAATGCACATATATATACAGATTTTTAATTGTTTACACCGGATAGTTAAACCAGGCCAGGGTAGGCCGGAATTGGTAACCAATTGAAAGGGTTTAGACAGGATATGTCTAAACCCTTTCAATGGGTTACCCATTCCGGCCCTGACGAAACGAGGGCACAGTGTGAGCTGAGGCGATGGCGACGCGGCGCGTTGTTACGAGGGCTTTACAAGTGAACTCTCAGGTACTAGCTATCATTATACTATACAACACACAATCTGATAACCGGTATCCAGGTAGTTGAGGCGCACACTACATTAGCTATTGATTCGTTTCGCGAACAAAGCGTTCCAACAGCCTTCCTTCTACATCGGCTTTTATACCTAAATGGAGTATAGAAAGCATATTTTAGTACTTTTTAGAGTTCCGTGCGAGTGGTAAACGGGACCTTCGTATGTTTATCTGTCAATGTATCGTTGGTTCATATGTGAACTCTTTCGAGTTTAAGAGGAGAACTTCGGATAACTTTGAATTCATTGGGGTCACTTTTAAGGATTTTTTAGACTGCCCCGGATTTGGGATAGAAAGTAAAAATATGATTTAGAAACTGAGAGTACCTACTAAAATATTTTAAAGTAGTTATAAGAAATAACTGTTGTTTACTAATGGATTACAGAAAAACGAAATTATATGTTTATAATTTCGTTTTCTGACAACAGACAGTAACAGACTGTTGTCTGTGGTTATAAAATAACAAGTGAAAATCTTATCAAACGCAATTTGTTTTTGTTCTGCAGTTTGTTATCTGATCAAAATCTTATATTTTGTACCTACGTTTCGTGAACGATGTGGTGATGTGTCTGAAAGCCGTGTGTGTTGGAAATCATTCGTTTTATTTCTTTGTAGAAGAATTCAATATCCTATGTTTGATTTTGGTTGAAAAACATGGAAAAGCTTAGGCTATATGGCTTTTACATGGAATTTGTGATGCAACCACTTCAAGAATACTGCCAGTCATAGACAGCAGTTTTATAATTGTTACTGAATTATTTTGTGAAAAATATTGTGGTGATGAGATACATTTGGATAGCTTAACCTTTACTTCCGGTCTTATACGTCTACTTTTTACTATCTTTATATGACGAGTTCTAAAAATAAAATATTGACTCGCGTATTACTGGAGTTTAGTGTGGAGGTTTATGAACACGCAGGTGGTTAGAAAGGCCGCGGTAGTACATACGTCAAGTGTGAGCATGCACAGTCAGATGGGAGGAGTATCCCCCACGACGTGCAATGCGTGCACGACGTTTGCGCGTCGTGCTCACGGGCGAGTATTAGCCATTGATCAGTGGCTGTTTGATGCCCACTGTTGGACAACCGCCATCACTTGCGATGCAACTCAAAACCGCGTATCGTCCGACGTCTTCAGACTTTCGACGTGCTATGCTCAACTTTCACTGATGTACGGGCGTTGTAATACGAGAATGAAGATAATGCTCATCACACTCAAGTCTCGTCACTAGCTCACGGCAGCAATGCGTGTCAGGTAGCAACAGTCTCTCTTCAGCGCGGAGGACGAGACTAAGTTTGAATTGCCGTTAGCCGCATTGTCCTCACCACGTCGTTAACACGATCAATATAATGATAGTTTTACAACCGTTCACGTCAGGAAGAATACATTTATGTGGGTTCGTCCGTCGCTCTATTTATGACTACCACTCTAGATACGATTCCGCTGAGCACCGAATGCCGAGGGCCGAGTGCCGAAGAAAAATAGGCCGAGCCACGCCGTCAACCGTCCAGACGGGCGTTCTCCACGTAGTTTTTATGTGGCATGTTGGCGTAGCGCCAAGCGTGTCTCAACTGATTGATTTTACTAAGACGTAGCATTATTGGATGGTTCAGTTTATAATTTGCGCGTACTACACACTACGCAGCGGCCTGCGACAACACTACGCTGGTTCATTACAATTGGTACCGTCATTTTAAGGGATATTGGTTCGTACTTGTCCGCTTATCCGTCAGCGGGTTGCACTTTTCTCATAAACCGTATTAATTAGACAGTTAAAACTTTACAGAGGGAGTGCCTTATTACAATAAAAATAACCCTCCCAATATAATGAAAAATATTTTTATTTTTAATATAGGAACCATTTGAATCGAGTCTGACTCGCACTAGGCCATTTTTCTATTATATTGTTACTCACAGAAGAGAATTATGTCTTGTACCTACATAGGTTTATTAAGTTGTAAAAACATAATAATGTTAGTTCTTGCTGATTTTGGTATAGTTACAAAAACATTCGCATATTTATGTCTTCTAATCAAAATAAGGAGGAATAGAATTTTATCTGGTCACAATATTGCAGGGTATGCTTTATTTTTTCATACCGACTTCGCTATTTCGGCACCCACAAAATGTTTTGGAAATACTTTCAGCGTATTTGCCCTCCCAACCACATCTCAATGGCTTATCCTTGGGCGAGATAGGAGTTAATGTACTCACAGTTTAATTAACCATTTTGATCGGTTTTTATTTTGGTTCCCACCATGAAGGCTAAATTCTAAATAATTCAAACTTTTCAGAAACTCCTAACGTGTATGATTGTATGTCTAAGTACTAAATATTTAAACTGTTACGTCTTGTATTGACCATCATACTTAATTTGACAGACCATGAGCTTTCGAGCGTACTGTACCTCCCTCTACACGTGCAGTCTGTGGGCTAGATATACTCAGGCATCGTACAGCGCACTCCGCGTCCAGTACAATAACGCCTTCAGGGCGGTGATGGGGCTGCCTCGCTACTGCAGCGCCTCAGGCATGTTCACGGAGGCGCGCGTGGACAACTTCCACACTATAATGAGAAAGCGCGCCGCCTCGTTAGTGCGCAGGCTGCGGGGCAGCACTAACACAGTCCTGAGGATGATTGCCGACAGGGTAGATTGTCCGTATATTAAACATTGCGGAGATCTACATATAACTAAAAATTTGATTATGTTTTAAAATTATTTATTTAAAATTAATAATGTATATCTTTTTTTTATTCAATTATAGCATTTTTAATTATAGAAAAAATTATTATGGCCATTTTATTTTATTCATTTTATTGTTTTTTTATTGACATTTTTATTTCATTTAGTTCTTTTCTTTTTTTTGTAATTGTCATTTTAATTTTAATTTATTCTTTGAAAATAATATTTGGTGTGTGTGTTGTTAATCTTATAATATGAGTTAAGTTACTTGAATTAAATGCATTTTATTTATTTTTATTTTTTTTTATTTTTATATAGTGTAGGTTGTGCCATGCATATGAACGTAGGGTCAAGTGTTGTACCTATGGACGGCTTTACCTATGGACACTAACAATATTTCAATGAATAAAAGACCTATATTCAAAGCTTGAACGCATCCGTAAACTATTTTTAGCGAATGGCAACACTGACTAACTGTCATTGTGCTGTTTAGTCTAAGTTCGTTGTGGTGTGCTGTTGAAGATTTTTACTATAAAAAGTAAGATTTTATGTTAATTTTCAAGGTATTTTTCAGTTAGATAACTCAACCTAGAAGTGAGAATGTAGGTGTATTACATAACGTAGTGTTTTTTTATTGCTTTAAGTACCGTTTCGCGATCCTATTGATATTCTTTGAAAAGATTCAAATATTCAACGGTCATATCTTAATATTTGTACCTGTGGACGGGGTAACGGACGTACCTATGGACTGTCCATAGGTACATATATTCGAGTTGTACCTGTGGACATAATTTAGATACATATATTACATATACACATAACATTACAGATACATACAAAAGATGTTAAAATAATTTTGTTGTTTTTCAATGTTACGTAGTAAAACCGGAGTGAAACGAGATAAAATATGTCCAGACACTCTATCGGAGGCTCTTAAAGAAGTCAAAAGTGGATGCTCATTTCGTAAGGTGGCTGAAAAAAACAAAATACCTAAGTCTACAATTTTCAAATATTTTCAACATAAAAACAATGATCTTAGTGAAAAATCAATAGAACTATTGAAGAATGACGTAAAGAAGGTATTTGAAGAGCATGTAGAGATTCAGTTACGTGAATACTTAGAAAAAGCAGCGTACATGCATATGGGTTTAGATTCTAAACAAGTCCGAGAACTTGCTTACCAGTTTTCTGTAACAAAAAAAAAAAAAAAAACTCTTGAAAACTGGCATCAAAACAAAATGGCTGGTATAGGATGGTTTCGATGTTATCGACAGCGTTTTACAGAGCTTTCGATACGAAAACCTGAGGCAACCAGTTTGGCGAGAGCTACGAGTTTTAACACGACAAATGTTTCCAATTTCTATGATAATCTCGAAAAATTTTTGGAGAAGTATAGCTTTCCACCTGATTCCATATATTATAATGTTGATGAGACCGGAATATCAACAGTTCATAAGCCAAGAAAGGTGATGGCACCAAAATAAAATTAAGCAGTTAGGAAAATTACAACAAAACAACCAACAGAACAAAACTCTACCCCTGAAGATTCTGCTACTTGTCCATCATTGGAATATTCACGTCCTTTTCCAAAAGCGCCATCGAGAAAGTTATCGCAACGTGGAAGAAAACCTGGCAAAACAAGAATTCTTACTGACACGCCGGAGAAAATAGCCATACGAAACGAAGCTGTAATAAAGACTGAAAAGAAACGAAAACTGAAGAAAGAAAAGAAAAGAAGAAAGAAGAGAAACAGAAAAGACCAAAACAGAAACCTGCGCCAGTCGATCTCTTTCTAGGCCAGGCCCTAGTTCAAGAAAAATACCTTCGAACAAAAAGATCCTTGAAGATCGTCAAATATCACTGGTGATGTGTGGTAGCGTGTAGAAAATATGAAGATAAGAAAAAGATGCTTACCTGTCCATTGTGTGAAGGACCGTATCACCAAAAGTGTGTACCAAAATCTCACAAGGATAATTACGACTCTGATGATGAGTGTAATTTTGTTTGTCTGAGGTGTTACAAATTAGATGATGACTCTGATGATAGTACAGATTCTGACAAAGAGTTATATAGTGAATATTGTTATAATTCCAAAAATCTGTATTAGACTGCTAGTTCCTATTGAGTTAAGAGTTCTTATGGTTTTTTAAAGTTTATTGATGTTAATTTTAAATATTCTTGTAATAATGTTCATTGATTGTCCAGAGACACCTATGGACCTATAGACAAAATAAGTTTTTTTTTATACTTTTATTTTCACAGCTATTGTGATAGACATCGCATTAGAAACTGATAATTTTTAATTTTTAATTAGTAATTCAACCGTCAAATAAATAAGTTTTTCATACAAATACAGGGTTAATTTTTAAAAATTACTTTTGTGTCACATTCTGGAAAACGTCCACAGGTAAAGCACATATAAGAAAAAATAAGTATTTAACAACAATAAATAAATTATATTCAGTTCGTTAAAATGCCTATTAATTTAGTAATTAATGTAGTAAAAGTAAAGTAATTAAATTAAGTAAAGTAAATTAATGAACAAGCACGTTTTATCATCCAAGAGTCAATACCTACGTTCGTCCAGCCGGTCATTAATATTAAAATAATTAATAATTAAAGTTCGTCAAACTGCAATAAGGCTATTTTTACAATAACAAAATAAAAACCATATAATTATTCCTACAATGGCCAGCATTCTAAATTGAGTAGGAGCAATTAGATACAGTAATTAATAAGTTCTTGTGATGTCCGGAATAGGTCACATTAATAAACATTTTATTTTAGGGAAAACAGTTTTAATTCTTCATTGTCACTAAAATTAAATATGGACAATACCTATTTTGTTTTATTAAAAAAGATAAACGAACGTTTAAATTATTATAATATTAATTAAAAATGATCTTAATTAATAATGTAGACTACAGCGCTAAAGCTAAAGTTAAAAGGGCACAAGAAAGGAGCCTCCCCGAGTAACTTACCATAATACCTTCTGTTACGTCTAGGGTTGCCATCCGTCCGGGTTTTCCCGGATTTGGCCTAGTTTGGAGAGCGTCCGGGGGCGTCCGGGGGGATTTTCCCAATAAGTGTCCAGGTAAAACCCGGACACACATTGGTCTTACGGGTACCAAAAGCACGATCTCTATTATTATTTTCCTATGGTATTTCATCTCATGGTTTATGTTGCGTTGATTAAATGAAAAGGAAGAGACTGTTATTAAAAAAGTTCTAAAGCTCTACAATGTTATTACTTTATCAGTAAATAAAAACCATAATTAAACATAGTTGTTTTTAGTTTCAAGTTGAAAAGTGTATTTTTCTACGGTGTCCGGGGAAAAACTGTGATTTTACCCAAATGTCCGGGGTTTATAAGTCTTTGTCTGGGGACGGCAAATTTGGTGATGGCAACCCTAGTTACATCCAGCGCACGCTGGGCAATCGAATCCTGTCGATTGGCTAATCCTTTCACATCGACGACATACATAAATTAACATATTAATTTTTTTCCCGTCGACCCACTAAGAAGTAGAACCAAAGTTGAACATACCGACTGGAAGTATAATAGTGGATATATTAGAGGAATAAATGATAGTATATAAGTTGACTATGTAAGACCCGCCGCTCATTGCAACTTTTTGTCACCGTGACTTTTTGTCACTTAGTCAAGTGCTATGAAAACTATACTGAGTGCGCTCATTACGGTGATTTGATAAGACGGTGTCAAAAAGTTGCAGCGACAGGCAGTACCGGAGTGACGTGACTGTCACTCGCCCCGTACATTACTATGGGAGTCCGCTCACTGGTGACTTTTTGTCACTCAGCCGTAAAGATGGGCATTTAAACGAAAGGCATATAATAAAACATGTTATTTAAAATAAGCAGAGATTAGTTTGACGACCTCGTTGAAGTCCATTACAAAAATGAACGCGTCACGCGATCTGTTACCCAAGAAGTCACCTCAGTGAGCGCATCGTGGGTGACAGCAGGTGACAGTAACAATAAGTCACGGTGACAAAAAGTTACAATGAGCGGCCGGCCTAAGATTAGTACAAAAGCTGAAGTGTCACGAACAATCGTCTGCTTTTCCCAACAATATTGGGCTCGGCTTCTAATCTAACCGGATGCAGCTGACTACCATTGTTTTAGCGACTGCCAATCTGACCTCCACAACCCGGCCGGGTAACACTATACCCGTTGACAAGACTGGTTTTAGATTTTCTGGCTTATGAATACCCGTAACTTCTGTCAAAGATGTGCAGATGACCAGAGCCGGATTAACCCTGTCAGAGGCCCTAAGGCAATGGCATGTTCGGAGCCCCTTTTCTTACTTTGACTGACCAAATCGTGTGTGAACTGAGGAGCCGCACATTAAGGGCTGTGGTTTTTAATATATTTGTTTACTTATTCCCAGATTTTTTTCTAAAATTGTTTTAATTCTACTACTAGATTTGTATTTTGTGAGATAACA